>CM051015.1:23051177-23056177 GCA_027704905.1 Muraenolepis orangiensis | reverse complement strand
GAGAGAGAGAGAGAGAGAGAGAGAGAGAGAGAGAGAGAGAGAGAGAGAGCGAGAGAGAGAGCAAGATAGAGGGTGAGGGAGAGAGGGAGAGGCCGAGAGAGGCCGAGAGAGACAGACCGAAGCAAAGCGAGAGAGACAGACAGAGGCAAAGTGAACCGTGGGACAACAGTGTAGGTGGTTGGCTGAGCTAGGTTGTTGGCTGAAGACTCCAACGCATGTTTAGAGATCAATCTATTGTTCACCGAACCACCAGAACCACCAGGCCCAACCAGAACCATCCGAACCACCGGAACCACCGGAACCACCAAAAACCCCAGTACGGATGGTTCTGGTCCGGATGCATATCAGGGTGCGTATCCCTGGTGACAGCGATCACAACCCTTTCCTATTGATCCATCTTCCTAATGCAGGGGCAGGTCCTGACCCACTATCACCACACGCTCTCCCTACAACACAATGTTACGTGACCACCATGTCTTATTTTATTATTATTGTTATTATTATTATTATTATTATTATTATTATTATTATTATTATACTGCCCTTCAGATAAATAATCATCTTGAGCTTCATGTCTCAGAGGGTCATAGACTTAGAGTCTGAATTGGGATCAAACCTAATATTTGGGTGTGTATCTTTCGTTGTCTAATGTTCAGTATAAAGGTAGGACCAAGCGTCAGAAGAACATGATTGCATCCTTCAGGATTTGCAGCAGTAAGAATACTTTCTGTTTAGTATAAACCGACACATTAGGGCAAACTGGTCATCATTGGTTGAGTAGATCATGAATAAATTGTTTATGTCATTGTTGTAAATAATTCATACTGCGGGAGTGTATGGGCAGTAAGCATTCCATTGTACTTGGTACAAATATATATATGGCAAAATAAAGAATCTTGCATCTTGACTAAATTATACTAAAGGGTACTCAAAGTCACAAAGTCCCCTGGATCTGGATTCGGATTCGGATCTGCGCCAAAATCCTCTGTTCCTTGGCCCATAAGTAATCTTACCACTAAGTTTTGTCCAATTCCGTACATAACGTTTGAGACAAACAGACAAACAAACAGGGGCCAAAACATAACCTCCTCCCATCTTCTATGACGAGGTAGTATAGGTTAATGATACTAAGGCCACTTGCCATCCCATACTGTGGTTCATTGCTACAAAACCTTGGTTCCCCCGGATGAAGCTTCCATATGTCTGTCAATAACAACCACGGCCTCAGGGACCACCTGATCAAACACAGTGGACTGGATGTGCGATGCTCATCTTTGACGACTAAGCATTAAATCGGTGACTGATACATAATACATATCGTTTACCGTCATCACCCTTCGTCACAGTAGCACAGACACCTTTCAGTAATTCAGATATGATACTCACACGCTGCCTAACCAGCGCTAAACCCTCCCCTCGCTGTGCATACGACCTTGACAGACGCTCAGTGTTATGTGTGTGTGCGTGTGGGGTGGGGCTTAGACTGCTTGTCTGTGCTAACTGTTATCAAGCCAATATCTAGGATGTATCTATGTAATAAACGCTAACGGTAATGTGCGATGGTAATGACTCGGGACGAGAGAGACAGGAAGAGCGCAAGGATCATCAGACTTACTTGTTTAACGTGAGGTCCAGGACAAATCTGGACCCAAACGCCTCTAGCTGGAAGCTGGCCTCGGCCAGGTGGACCGCCTGTGGAAAGAGGCTGACATTGAAGACAGACGTCCCATGCGTGTGTTTCTAACATGAGTACATGATGCCACGTATCCGGACGACCACATCACCTGAGATGTGATGGGACCTTCTGAAGTTACCAGCAAACCCCAGAACAAAAAGAGGATTTTGACGAGGCCACAGAGATGCCTGCCCACCTCACCAGCCCCCCCCTCTTCACCAGCCCCCCCCACCTCACCAGCCCCCCCTCTTCACCAGCCCCCCCCTCTTCACCAGCCCCCCCCTCTTCATCAGCAACCATTACGTTGCAAACGCTTTATTGCTAGCTAGTACATTGTTCGTTTTGGTATATTGCATTGCTCTGTCTCTGTCTGTCTCTTACTGTGTGCGTGTGTGCGTGCATGCGTGCATGTGTGTGTCAGTGTGTGTGTGTGTGTGTGTGTGTGTGCGTGTGTGTGCGCGTGTGTGTGTGTGTGTGTGTGTGTGTGTGTGTGTGTGCGTGTGTGTGACTGTGAGCTGATCCAGAGAGTAACAAGGCACATTGGTTACCCCCCCCCCCCCACCCCTTTAACTTTTAACTTGACAGGCAGTCTTTCACACTCGTTGGCACATTTTGTCGCAGCCACCCCCCCCTCCCTCCCTCCCTCCCTCCCTCACACCCTCTCTACCTCACCCCCTCCCTCCCTCCCTCCCTCACACCCTCTCTACCTCACCCCCTCCCTCCCTCCCTCCCTCCCTCCCCAACGCTACCTCACTACAGAGCGGTACTCAACACCTCCCATCCGGTGGGAGGCGTCCCCCACAGCGCACACCTGTCATCACGTGACACCGCGACGCCACTTTCCCCAGAGTCTCCTCACCGAGGGGGGGGGGGAAGGGGGGGGCCACTTACCGGTCCGTGGGCGGCGGGGACCTTGAGCCGCGTGTCCAGGTCATGGTAGGTGCTCTCCGAGTCCTCGTTGAGGTAGTAGATGAGGCGCGAGGGGTAGGTGACCGCGTGCTCCAGCCCATGGTGCCGTGTCGTGTTGTCGCTAGCAACAGCCGCCGCCGCAGTCGGCTGTTGCTCTGCCGCCGCTGCGTCCCTCTCAGGCTGGCCTCCTCCTCCGGGTGATGCTGCAAAAAAATAAATAATGAATGAATGGAACACACACACACACACACACACACACACACACATGCACACATGCATGCAGTGTTCCCAGCAAGCACACACCGGCTTCGTCTTCTGTCCAGCGCAGATACGGGGAAGGGGAGTGGGAGATGTGTCTTGATTCTCTCTCTCTGTCTCTCTGTCTCTGTCTCTGTCTCTGTCTCTCTCTCTCTCTCTCTCTCTCTGTCTCTCTGTCTCTCTGTCTCTCTGTCTCTCTCTCTCTCTCTCTCTCTCTCTCTCTCTCTCTCTCTCTCTCTCTCTCTCTCTCGGTGCAGTGAAACCTCCTGGCTACGTGTGTGAGGTGAATGTTGCGTGTGTGTTCAGCACTGCACTCTCTTCAGAAAAGCCTGGTTATGACCGAACTACCGTATACGTGTGTATAAGTATTATGAATACTAGTATTATTATTACTGTTATTATCCTAGTATTACTGTTATTATCCTATTAAGTATAATTCAACAATAAACTTCCACCACTTTAACATTACATTTTACCATAATCAAATCATAGTATAGTGAATAAGTCCAAATGTACATGGTGCCCTGCTTTAAAGGACCTGCTTCCCTCTCCCTGTGGTCGGTGTCGGGGATGTGAGGCAGGAAGGGGAGCTGAGGAGGAGAAAGCATCCCTGAAGCAATCCTAGTGAATGCAATGCAGTATTTATTACAAGGTAGACAAAATGCTCCCCTCTGCAGCCATGCACCATCACTCAGCACATTACACGCTATAGTCTCTCCGGAATCATTTCCCACAATGCAATGTTGTCCAAGATACATTGGCAGCTATGCTGAACACTTAATACAACATAACACCTAAATGTGGTAACGTATGTCCAGAGTTAACGTTAAATAAAAATATATAATATATACGGCAAAGATATACATACCAGATGACGCTAGTGACGGGTGAATCCAAGGCGAAAGGATGCTCACGAGCAGATTTGCCAGAAATATCAAATACATGATTCATATTTGATCTCTGAAATATATTTTATATCAACATATCAACGCAGCACTTAGATTGCGGTCCATCCTTGCGGGGGAGGCGCCGAGCTCTGACTCCGAGCACCGGGTTCTGCAGTGGCTGCCGGGGGACGGATGGGAGGAGGAAGGCGGTGGCTGGCCGCTGGAAAGCAACGGACAGACTCCGCCTTGACGTGCGCAAAGATGTCCTCCCCCCCGCCTCCTCCTCCTCTCCTCCCCCCCCCCCCCCCCTCCCTCCTCCCTCCCCCCCCCTCCTCCCCCCCTCCTCCCCCCCTCCTCCCCCTATATGCTGTTGTTCACTCCAGTACAGGAGGTCCGGCCAGGTGATATTAAAGGCATGTGTTTGGGCGTTGAAAAAAAGATGCTCCAAGCGCAACTTATTTTCCCACACCTGGACTACAATAATATAATAATAATAATAATAATAACAACTATAATAATAATAATAATAATAATAATAATAATAATAATAATAATAACTATAATAATATTACACTGCTCCTACTACTAGGATCCGTAAGGATGGGTTACATGCAGAGAAACACATTTCACTGTGTGTGCATTCATGAGACCAATCATGAGGATTCGATCCTCCAGAATTAGATTTAGATTTAATAATACGAATAATACTACTAATAACAACAACAAAAATATGAACTACTACTACTACTACTAGTACTACAAATTATACTAATAATACTACTACTACTACTAGTACTACTACTACTACTACTACTACTAGTACTAGTACTACAAATTATACTAATACTACTAGTACTACTACTACTAGTACTACTACTACTACTACTACTAGTACTACCAATTATGTTACTACTACTACTAGTACTACTACTAATTATACTAATACTACTACTACTACTACTAGTAGTACTACTACTACTACTACTAGTACTACCAATTATATTACTACTACTACTACTACTAATTATACTAATACCACTACTACTACTACTAGTACTACTACTACAACTACTACTACTACTACTAGTACTACCAATTATACTACTACTACTACTACTAGTACTACCAATTATACTACTACTACTACTAGTACTACAAATTATACTAATACTACTACTACTACTACTACGACTACTACTACTACTAGTAGTACTACTACTACTACTACTACTAGTAGTACTACCAATTATACTAATACTACTACTACTACT
>CM051015.1:22948677-23046177 GCA_027704905.1 Muraenolepis orangiensis | reverse complement strand
TTAGCCACGTTAAATCTGCATTCATCTTTTCTTGCCAAACACAATTCTTCAAACTGTAAGTAAGAGTCATCATTTCTTGTTATCCAACCACCCTGAGCCCGGAGCGGCAACAGAAAGCAAAATCAACTTCATCCTCACTTCCGTTTTCTGTGTGATTGCAACCAGAGGCCCTTTGTCTGGCCCTTACTCCACCACAGTGTATCACAGTAAGCGTGTGGGCGTGTGCTAATTGTGGAAAAAGTGCTTATTGATAGTGAATAGAAATTATTATGATACACAAGTTTGAAATGGTACATTTTAACTAATCCCTTAGTGTGTAGCCATGATGCGGTTACGTTCACCAGGACATTGATGTTCCAGCCATATGTTGATTGGGTAAAAACCAACAAGAAATGGGGTGACCGACCAAAAAAGGTTGGGAGCCACTGATCGCACCGGCGTGTGTGTGTGTGTGTGTGTGTGTGCGTGTGTGTGTGTGTGTGTGTGTGTGTGCGCGTGTGTGTGTGTGTGTGTGTGTGTGTGTGTGTGTGCATGCATGTATGTGGGTGCGTCTGTGTGTGTATGTGTGTGTGTGTGTGCATGCACACACCTGCATGCGTTGATGTGTTTATGTTCAACTCCTGCTGTCTCCTCTGTAATGTCCATGTTGTTTATCCACATGTTGAGTGACACATGTGTTCCAGGGTTGGGACACGCCCGTTTCCGGCTCCAAACCGAGGAGCCAGATGAGTTTGGGATAAACAACTCCAATCGGGAAGGGAAGAAAGCATACAGCGGTGTGAGGTAACAACAACAACTCTTTGGCCCTTTGAGAGATTAAATGTTATCAATGCAGAGAGAGACACGGAGAGACACAGAGAAACAAAGAGACAAAGAAAGACCCACAGACAAGAGACACACATTTTTCTTTGGGCCTTGACAAAAAGGACATCCCAACCCTCCTCTCCTTGTCCTGTTTGTCCTGTCCTGTTTGTAGAACTCAAACAGGAGTAAATCAGCTTGAGGACGGCGGCGCTGTTTACCATCTCATACACGTGGGCAGTGCTGATAGGAAAAATAACATTGTGTACTATCAGTATTGTATTGAACAATGTAACAAAAGGAGGGAGAAGGAGAAAAAGAAAAGGAAAAACAACAAAGAGACACACACGTAAAGCAAAGCTTAACGTTTACCCTTCCAACTCACAGGCGGCGACTGGCAGCGGAAGTTTACGTTCCCTCCGCCATGGAGGACTACGGCAACTACAGCTACGAGGACTACCTGGAGTACGGCGACGTGGAAGAGGACCGCACCGCGGCGTCCGCCAGCGCCCAGATAGAGACGCTCCACGTGGTCTCCGTGGTCATCTACAGCGTCTCGTTTGCGCTGGGCCTGATCGGCAACGCCGCCGTCATCTGGGTGACGGCCTGCCGGAGCAAGCGCAGCCGGAGCGGCGTGTGGCTGCTCAACCTGGCCGTCGCCGACCTGGCGTTCGTGCTCTTCCTGCCGCTCTCCATCGACTACGTGCTGAGGGACTTCCACTGGCGCTACGGCCTGGCCATGTGCAAGCTCAACTCCTACGTGGCAGCGGTGAACATGTACGCCAGCGTGCTGTTCCTGGCCGTGCTGAGCGTGGACCGCTACGTCTCGCTGGCGCACGCCGACCGGTGCAGGGGGTGGCGCGTCGTCTCCGGCCGCCCGCTGGCCGTCGTCTGCGGCACGTGGACGCTGTCGGCCGCCCTGGGTCTGCCCACCCTGGTCTTCCGGGACGTCATCAAGGTGCACGACAGGGTCTACTGCTACAACAACTTCTCGTCGCACGACCGGGAGGCGGCGGCAGCCAGGCACATCATCGTGGTGGCCGTCCGCACCACCGTGGGCTTCCTGTTGCCGTTCGGCGCCATCTGCACCACGGCGATTCTCCTGCTGCGTAAAGTCAAGCGGTCCGAGGGGGCCGTGCGCGTGTCCAGCTTCTCCAAGATGGTCTCGGCCGTCATCCTGGCCTTCTTCCTGTGCTGGGCGCCGTTCCACGCCTTGAGTCTGATGGAGTTGTCCACCCACACCTCGAGGGCGGGGAACCTCAGCGCCGTCCTGAAGACGGGCTTCCCCCTGGCCACCAGCTTGGCCTTTTTCAACAGCTGCGTCAACCCCATGCTGTACATGTTCCTGCACAAGAGGGTTCGGCACATCCTGAAGCGCGCGTGTCTGGAGATCACCAAGAAGTCCATTCGAGAGATCAACCACTCCATTTCCGCATCGGAGACGTCTTTGGTAGAGGACCTTCCGTGTAGTCTCTCAGAGGTGCCTGTTGAATCGTCTGCTCTGTGATGTCAAAGGTCACAAACCATGTACAATGCTGATGGAATTAAAGAAACTGGGTTTGCCCTCGGTGGGTAACTGGGCCGGAACATCCCGTCAGCAGACCCGCTCAATCGCTCTGAGAATGAAATGTAATCCAACACAAACATATGCTTACAGAATTCATACTGGCTAAACAGTATATATATATATATATATATATATATACAGTATATTTAAAAAATATAGATATATATATATAAGTTACGCTAACACAAAAGACCCAATGTGTCTTTTCTTTTGCACATTGTTATTATTTAGTTTATTTAGTTTACCATCAATGTGTTTTATCATATAACTTAGCTGCTGATTTTTTTTAACTTATATGACTAAATGATTTAAAGAAATATGTATAAACAGTATATATATATATATATATATATATATATATATTAAATAGATGTATTTATGATGTACGACGTATTTGTTCAAATAGTGTTGAACAAACTGAAGACCAGAAGAACTACCTGACTCATTAATACAAATAATGAATTAATAAACACATGAAGACTAAGGTCGTGGGGGCTAATTAAAAACAGGATAGACTTCAGGATGTGGTTTATTTCCTGGACAGACAGTTACAGAATGTTTACATGAACGTGCTCTCCCTGCTGTTATCCTTTGGCTTAGTTTAGACCTGCTGCTACTTCCTTCCTACTTACCCTCCTGGTGGAATGTGGTCCCTGACAGGGTCGGTAGGGGAACCACCTGTGTGTGTGTGTATATTGCTTCCATTCTATATGTGAAAATATATAAGCCCTTTCACAGTACATTCACAATACATTACAGTCATTTAGCAGATGCTTTTGTCCAACGTGACTTACAATAAGGTCATTCAACAGGTAGGCAAGAGAACTACTAGACCACTGCTAACCACCAGAAGTCATAAGTGTATTTTCTTCCTAACAAGCCATAGTACTATAATATATACATACATATATAGTAACATAATATATAACACATTACATTATAATAAGGTCATTCGACAGGTATAGGGCAAGAGAAGTCAGAAGTGCATTTCCTTCCTAACACACCTCCAAGAGTAGAACCAGTGCTCAGGTAAAAGTACAATCATTTGGCTCCCTAGATTTGACACATTAAGTAGGCTTCATCCAACAGGGGCCTTTCACAAGTAGTGAAGCCAATAGACACAGAGCTAATAAGCAAAAGCTGGCAAATCAATTTGGTAACTCAAAAATATAATTGATAATGAAGAAATCTGCAAATGTAAATCGTACACCCTGCTGTAGTATAGGGTGTCTGAAAATAATAAATATATATAAAGAAGAGAAATACAATCTTGCTTAACGTTCAATCCAAAATGTATCAGGCCTGTCTTAATGTCAACATTCAACGCAAAAGTTAAAAAGATAATTGATCAAATGATAAAACATAAAACATCCACATGGGAAACTGCAGGACACATTATGTGTGCTTATTTAGGCTACAATTTCTAATATACTAATATATACTAATACTAATACTAATACTAATACTTAATTAATAATTAAAATACTTCAAATAATAATTATTATTCATTCTTATGCTATTCTTATTATTGTTGTTGTGGTTATTATTATTATTATTATTATTATTTATATTATTATGATGCATACGACCCGTCTTGGGGTTATGGTTTGGGTTTGCCTCATTCGTGACGCAGGAACACAGAGAGTAGAGACATCTGGCTGCTCAACACATCACATCTTCGGAGGGTGGAGGTCCTCCCTGTCAGGTAAATCCCTCATCATCTACTGTACCTGGTCAATGAATGTTGAATTAGTGAAACAGACACACTTTGTATAATCTATGCATGTATGTATTTCCCAAAAGAGGAAGGGCAGATTCTGCCAGCTCAACTGCAAATGCGATGAGATAATAATGTGTTTTTTGTCTTATTATTTGTTTGTATTTTTTAAATGCGGTACAATAGCACCAACTCTGTCACAGTGAGGGTCCTGTCATTATACATGTGGCGCAGTTAGGGACGTTTGGTATCGTTGGCTGAAGATACAAGATACAAGATATGTAAGTACACTGGAATGCTTACTCCCCATTCCCTCCCGCAGTAAACATCTCCAAAAAACAATACCATTAAAAATTAAAAATTATATATACAATAACAATGAACAAAAAAAGAGCAGCAAAGTGTGACTGTTACACACACGTGTCACATGTGTTGCATTATGTCACGTTTCTACCGCTAGAGGTGATAGGTGATGCGTTATCACTTGTATGTTATGTTATTAAAACAGGTTTATCGCCACTATTCATTGTGATGTACAGTATACACACACACACACACACACACCGGTATATGTAGTATGTCTACTCTAACCGATTGTACGTTAGTGTGTTACAACGCTACTAGGTTGGGAGAGGATCCTGACTTGGAGCGTTATCCCGGTCTACTTCCACTTACTCCCTCCCTCTTACCTCCTATGAGCAGCACTCTTTTTAATAGCCCCGGAGCGAGAGTAATACGAACATTACAAGAATAACAACGATAGTGACAGTAAATATGGGGTGTTTTTGGTGAATCATTTGACAAACAAAGCGATATCCGAAACATAACGGAAACGGGTATCCCTCTGTCGGAAGTCGCTCCCTCTCGCTCACCTTCGTCCGTTAAAAACACGTAAACTGAAGGTCCCGCCCTCTCTTGCGCCCATTTAGATGGGTTATTACGAGGGTAGTATTGTTAATATGTTGGTGCTCTTAGTTCGTCGTGGCATGTGTGCTGAGTCATTGACTTAGACACGCGTTTAAAGCATCCATCACGTCTTGCAGCATGCTGCGCTTGGGTCGCAAACTCCTCGGAGGAGGCGGAGTCTCCCTCACCAGAGGAGGAGGAGGCGTGGTCGTCCCTGGCAACGGTGATGCTAATTCTCATCCTTATCACACACTCCACATGCCTCGTGTGTTTACTCCTCACAGTAACCATAGAAACAATGTTCAGCACACACCGGTTGTAGTTAGTTAGCAGTAGTCTGGTTCACGTGAGTCCCTGATACTCTACTTGATGGATTATCGGCCGGATTATATAATTATAGATTATAAAATTATCAGGGCGTGCTTTGGATACACTTGGATAAAGTTTCCTGAAAAGCAATTGCTCTCAAATAACGTGTGATTTATAAATAAAACATACTTTTTTACATCATTTAAAAAAACGAACAAATCTGAATCACAATCAGAATGCCTCTATTATCTATTATATCTAATATATCTATATTATATATTATATCTATTATCAAGTACAAAAAACGTGTGTAAATTGTGTAAATGAAAAAGTGATGAAGAAAAAAAAGTTGACACATCACCAGGGTTTCCATTGACGTTGGCAGTTGGCAGCGTAGCCGCGGCAACGGCCAGTAAAATGGTGGAAGTGTTTGTGGACGGCGAGCGGGTCACGGTGGAGCCAGGGGCAGGTCGCTCTTATTTCACCGTTATTCTCCTTTTTGGAACCCGCCCGAGCCCACAGAGTTCACTAACGTCCTCACGTTGACCCCCTCGGGGGTTGAACTTTACATTTCAGGCGTGTGAGAAGCTGGGAATACAAATTCCACACTTCTGTTACCACGAACGGCTGTCCGTGGCCGGAAACTGCCGGATGTGTCTGGTGGAGATCGAAAGGGTCCCCAAGGTGTGTTCTGGGGGGGGGGGGGGGGGGGGGTTTGCAGGGGGGCTGTTGGGACATCCAATACCTAATTCAAAACCTAATTCTACCGCAGAGCTCGGCCTCGGTTTCAGGACAGACAGGCGTTTCAGTAACCGGTTTTTAACGGTTTTTTGGGTGATTTTGCATACAGACCAAACAGGTCTGTAGACGACGCCATTTCCCTGGCACTACACACGGCCCTGCAGCACCTAGACAGGAGGGACTCCTACGTCAGACTGCTGTTCATTGACTACAGCTCGGCGTTCAACACCATCGTTCCCTCCAAGCTGGTCCTGAAACAGAGGGACCTAGGTCTGGGCGCCCCCATCTGTAACTGGATTATGGACTTCCTGACGGGCAGGCCTCAAGTGGTGAAGCGGCATCCACTCTGGTCCTCAACACCAGAGCACCCCAAGCTGTCCCCGGCTGTACTCGCTGTACACACATGACTGTACTGCCACGCACAGCAATTATCGGATTATCAAGTTTGCCGACGACACCACAGTCATCGGCTTGATAAGCGAGGGCGATGAGACGGAGTACAGAGATGAGGCGGTCCGGCTGACGCGATGGTGTGAGGACAACAGCCTCGCACTGAATGTCAGCCCAAGACCAAGGAGCTCATCGTGGACTTCAGGAGCCACCGGGGCCCCCACTCCACCATCAGCCTGGACGGGACACCGGTGGAAGTCGTCAGCTGCTTCCGTTTCCTGGGACTACAGAGTTCCGATGACCTGGCGTGGACCTGCAACACGGAGGTCATGCTGAAGAAGGCACACCAGCGCCTCTATGCTCTGCGGTGCCTCAGAAAAAGAATAAGCCAGAGGCGGCTAGTGAACTTCTACCGTGGCACCGTAGAGAGGGTGGCGTCACTGTGTGGTACGGCCAGGGGAAGGGGTGGAACATTCTCACTAACTCGGATAAAACTAGAAGGGCCAGGTACTGTTGCAAATGGACATTATAGTCCCCTGGAGACAACCTTATCATTATATATATATATATATATTCAGTATATATATATATATTTCATTAAAACAGAGAGGGTATAAGGGAGTTCCTTCTGGCGAAGGGAGCCAAGTTATTGTACTTGTTTACCTGAACACTGGTTGTGCTCTTGGAGGCTTGGTAGGAAGGAAATGCACTTATGACTTCTGGTGACTAGCAGTTCTCTTGCCTACCTACTGTTCAATTGACCTATTGTTATGCAATGTATTAAATCTTTTTATGTGTATATGTTAACCCTGTGTATAGGGTTTAGGGGTACGCCCCTGCTCTACGGTATCTCAAGTATCTTAGTGAAAAAAGGAAGTTACTTTTGTGACGTTGAAACGTGAAAAACGATGAGTCTGTCGCCTATTTTTGGTGGAAAAAAGGGAATTTAAAACGACTTTCAAACCAGCATGATCCCTCTTTTTTTAACCTCCCGATCTTGGAAGATCCTAATCCCTCTGTCTTTACCGGCCCCTTATCTTAGAAGATCCTAATCCCTCTGTCTTTACCGGCCCCTTATCTTAGAAGATCTTAATCCCCCTGTCTCCCCCCGCCCCTCTTATATTAGAAGATCCTCATCCTAAAGTTGCTTCTAAAAACAACATAAAACATCTGCATTAACACAGAAAGTATCTTAATGAAATTATAATGCTGGAATATATATATGTATATTATAATGCCTCCATTGCTATTTTTTTGTATTGAAACAAAACTTCACAGAGATATACGCACTCCGCTTCAGCTTGGCTACTGGTAAAGGGCCAGTGTGTGTGGGATGTTTGTTTGTTTGTTGATGTATTACATTATTAGCCTTTTAACAATTGACTGGCCAAGAATCAAGCACCCAAATAGAGAAAGAGAATTAAGCGCACACAGAGAGGATGCGAGGCAGTGGGTAGACCCCATCCTGTGTGACACGACAACGTGGAATTGTTTTCCCCTGTCTTTCTCACTCAAGCTTCGGCAGTGAAATCGCAGGGGTGGAAGACCTGGGTACCACCGGCCGGGGGGAACGACCTCTAGATCAGGACCTACGTGGAGAAGATGTTCATGTCGGAGATGTCCGGCAACGTTATCGACCTGTCCCCGGTCAGGGCGTTGACCTTGAAGCCTTACGAGTTCACCGCTCGGCCCTGGGAAACCAGGTGTGTGTGTGTGTGTGTGTGTGTGTGTGTGTGTGTGTGTGTGTGTGTGTGTGTGTGTGTGTGTGTGTGTGTGTGTGTGTGTGTGTGTGTGTGTGTGTGGAGAATGCCAGGCATGTGGGCTGCTCGATCTCTTTGACGGCTGTCCCTGTTGAGAGATGGTATCACGTCTGTTGAAAGATCACACCGTTCAGTGGTGATTATACCGTCCTTCAGTTCCTTCATGTTCTTATCCCCACAAACAGTGTCCGAGGGGTACCTTTAACAGCACTTCTATTTACTCATTAAGGAAGGAGGTTATCTGTTACCTCCCTGTTTGTTTGTTAGTTTTTTGGTTTGTCTGTTAGCAAGATAACTCAAAAGGTTAACACTCTTCAGTACTCTCTCTTTTTTGTAAAGTAGTATTTTCAAAAGTGCTGTAAAAATACAATTTCTTCTTCTTCTTCTTCTTCTTCTTCTTCTTCTTCTTCTTCTTCTTCTTCTTCTTCTTCTTCTTGGTGGTTAGATGACAAGTTGATTTAATTAGTTGTTATCCTTACGCACTAGGGTACCTTGAAAAGGACTTATTTTTATTAGTGGACTCATTTAACAGACCTCGGGTGAATTTCTCTTGGTTATATCTATAATGAAGCATGAAGCATTAGGACTTGCTCAGGGACGATGGAGTTCGAACCCAGAACCACCTAGACCCTGGGGTGGTTCCCCCCCCCCCCTACCACCTAACTGAACCACTCGTCTACCCTCCTTCTCCTCCTCCCTGTCTACCTTGTCTACCGTTCATTCAAAACAGAGCGACCGAGTCCATCCTGGATGCCGTGGGCAGCAACATGGTGGTGAGCACTCGCGGCGGGGAGGTCATGAGGGTGCTGCCTCGCCTCCACGAGGACATCAACGGGGAGTGGATCTCGGACAAAACCAGATGACCGCCGGATTAAAAATACACGGATAAATGTGTCTAAAAGCACGCGCAGCCTCGCTGTGTGAATAAGTGCTAACCGCTTCCGTTCCTCGTAGGTTCGCGTACGACGGCCTCAAGCGGCAGAGGCTGACTCAGCCTCTGGTGGGGAGCACCTCGGGGCAGCTGGTGGCCTCGTCCTGGGAGGATGTGCTGACGTGGGCTGCAGGAGCAGGAAGTGATTAATGTGGACCCGGTGTTCCTGCACGGCGCTTGCCAATGCTTCTGTTCTTATCGTGCGTTAGGCTCCATAAGGGGATGTGGTGTGTTCGCACAGACAAATTGGTTTGGTCGTCCAAAACTAAGCGCCTCGTTGGGCTTTGATCGCCACAAATATTGGTGTCTGTAAAAAGGTTCCACTTCAAGATGAACCAGGTCAAAGCAAGGTCGCGCTGATGTCTGTGAGAGATTATGTGCAGGAACTAGAAGCACACAGAGGAAAGGAAATGGAAAGGACGGAAACGCCTGCTGTTGTTACACAACATGGGGAAGATGGGGCGTTTCCCATGATGGGCGCTGGGTGAGTGTCGTGTCAAGTCAAGTCAATTTTCTCTCTTTCTCTCAGTCTCAAAGGGCTTCACAGGCCGCATATTTAAGACACCCCCCAAACCCTAGAGCGTAAACGGCCGGCCTCACACACGCATGCGGGCCTGTGAAACATGTGTCCTCTTCCCGAAGGTCTGACCTTCACTCCAATACCGGCATTGCTGGCATCGAAGAGGCGGACGTACTGCTCCTGGTCGGGGCCAACCCTCGGTACGAGGCCGCGCTGTTAACGCACGCATCAGAAAGAGGTAAAGGCAGGCCAATCAATGTGTCCGTTGAAAGCCGAACCTATGTCAGGGAATCCGTCAGCATGTTGCAGATTCACCATCATCATCTCTTTATGGGCATGTTTTCCCCCCCAGTGGTCCCTCTTTTACCTCTGGGTAACGTGAGCGTGACTAGCCATTACAAGTGGTCATGTGACCACCCTCTAGTGACATCATAAGTGGGAGTGTCCACCCAACTGTAGACCCAACGACTAGATCGGCGTACCGGCCTACCTGGTGGACTGTACCAACCTGTAGGCTGATCTATCCATCATGCATTCGGGTGGACACTCCCATTGTGTGATGTCACTGTGTCAATGACAATTTTTGTCACATGACAACTTTTGAAGCGGCTTTGTAATCACACTCCCTAACCTTGGGGGGTGAAACAGGGGACCATTCATTTCCAAGTGGCTCTGTGTGTGTGTTTCAGTTGGCTTCATAACGAGCTTCGAGTGGCTCCGGTGGGACACGAAGTAGACCTCACCTACACCTACACACCTGGGGGACTCCGCCAAGGTCCTTCAGGAAATAGCAGCAGGAACTCACCCTTTCTCCCAGGTCGTTACATTTATCTCATCACTTTGGACTACTTGACCATGTGTTCCCGCCTAATGACGCCATGTTTCCTCGCAGGTGTTGGCCGAAGCGAAGCGGCCGGTCGTGGTGGTCGGCAGCAGCGTCCTCCAAAGAGAGGACGGGGCCCTGGTAATGGCGGCCGTGGCCTCAGTTTCCCAGAAGGCTCGGCGGGGCCCCGGAGCGGACGGACGCTGGAAGGTGCTCAACGTGCTTCACAGGTAGTTTGGAGTCTTTAGCAATACAACTGATTTACTGGCTCTGGTCACGCACGGCGAAGTGTATCATAGCGGCCCTGTGCCGTTTCTGCGGACGCTGCAGGGTGGCTAGTCAAGTGGCTGCGCTCGACCTGGGATACAAGCCAGGGGTGGAGGCCATCAGGAAGAAGCCACCTAAAGTTCTGTTCCTGCTTGGCGCTGATACGGGTCGTATCAGCCGCCCAGATCTCCCCGAGGACAATGTAATAATTTACCAAGGTCAGCCGCTATGTTTTTCAAGAGGTTTTTATTGCTTTGTGGAATGAACCGGTCTACGACATACTGTATCCAATTTTGTTTTGCGTGGTGGCTGACATGGATCCACTGTATCTAAACAGTTGACCTCTCTCACATGGTAAACTGTGGCAGTAACGTGTTGTTTCAATGGGCTCCCAACATTATTGTTCATTAACAGCAGACACAAAACCGGAAGCAAATAGTGAACTTGCAATTTGCCACAAAGTGTATTGATTTCATGGGAACAGTTTGAAGTACTTTCTCGTCATTACGTCCCGCTCTATAGCACCACTTATGTCTAAAATCTATTCTGGCTTTCAATCAATTTCGTCCACACCACGCGGATCAAAAGCCCCAAAAAGGACGGTCCTACTTCATACATATCCGTTTAATACGTGGGGAATGTTTACATTCACACGTCAGTGCCTGCATACGGAATAGCCTTTCATCGCCCGTCCAGGTCACCATGGCGACGTCGGCGCTGCCACCGCGGACCTTATACTTCCCGGAGCGCCGTACGCGGAAAAATGTGGCACCTACGTGACTACGGAGGGCTGTGGCCAGCAGACCCGGGTGGCGGTGACTCGGCCGGGCGGGAGGAGTCACCGCGGGAGGACTGGAGGACCGTCAGGGCCCTAATATAGGGCGTACAGTGGGTGGAGTGTGTTGATGTTACATTTGGCGGGAGGGTGCGAGAATGTGCTGCGGGACCCAGTGCAGTTTATAGTATATAGTAACGTATAGTATATACTATAATACAGGGGTGGCAGTGTAGGCGGTGACCGGAAGGTTGTGCTGGTTTGATCCCCGGCTCCTCCTAGCAAAAAAAACGTCGAGGTGTGTGCTGCACACTGACAAATTTGAATAATTATTAATTATTATTATATTATAGGGAGTATATAGTGTTGTTTATAGTGTAGTATTGTTTAGTATAGTATAGTATTGTATTGTTTAGTATAGTTTTTTGTCTCCCAATGTGCTCCCAATCTGGTGCGTTACGACCACATCCAGGAGGCCAACTTTCACGCAGGCCTAGGAGTTGTCCAAGGTCAGCGGCCGTCATTCATTTGTGTTGGAACCCACGCGTCATGCTATCGTATATATAATACACAACGTTGTTATGAAGAAGGCATTGTCGTGGCGTTAGCTTGGCGTCACATTCTTGTCATTCTCTTGTTGACTTGTTGCGGTCTTCCACAGGCGGTGGACCGGGCTGTCCTCGCCGAGCCACTCGTCCCCCCTCTGCTCGCGGTGAAAGACTTCTATGGGACAGGTCGGTGTCTGAAGTTCTCCTGGTGTACTTTATAGCTGATATCGTGATGGCTGGGTTAAGAGGGACACATGATAGGTGGTTGTTGCCCTTCCAACTCTTATTCAAATATATGACATATTAAGGTCAAAAACAAACCATTAACCCTGATTATAAGTTAATACATCTGTATTAAGGCAAAAGACTCTGTTGTTTAAGTTATAAAAATAACTCATACTCACTGCTGTACTGGATTGGAAGCAGGGTTTATGGCACACATTTGACCTTAGATTTGTTATGTCAAATATGTATTTGTGCTTTTGTTTACTGGAAACCAAAAGTAAATAGTTTGTCATTCTATTGGTCAAGATCACAAATCACACCTACAATACCATACATTGTTCACATACAAGTGTATTTTAGTTTGAAGGTTTTAAGTCTTTATATACAAGTCGGTGGTTGTTGTATAACAGTTTTCATATTGTGAATACCACATCATAATGTATGCCAATATATTTTTGTACCAACAGATCCAATAAGCAGAGCCTCACAGACAATGGCCAAGTGTGTGAAGGCAGTGACAGAAGGAGCACATGCTGTGGATGAGCCGTCCACATGTTAACGCCAACCAACCTAACAACCAAATGCACACAAATGGCTATGCACAACTACAAATGCACTTTCTTTCATAGAGATGAATTTATTCCCATTTTGGTGTAATGATACCTCCTTTAACAGACATTTGACTACCAATACGTAATTACCAAGCAATGTACTGCCCTTTTCCATAGACAATCAAATGACAGATCGCAGAACTGTTGTCTTTTCATGACTCATGTCTAATGCATATGTACAACAGCTAAAATACGCTATTTGTAATTCGTGGAATACACAGTAATTTATGTTAAAGTATTTTGTAGATGTTAAAATAATGACCATATGTATATATATATATATATATATATATATTTAGGTAGTGGATATTTAATAAAAAATAATGTTTTTACATAATAGATGTCTCTCATACTGTATAATTTGTCCACTATATATATATATATATATATATATATATATATATATATATATATATATATTGACATCACTGTCTATATTGTTTGGGATATTTTATTGTATAGTTCCTCCAACAAAGGTCTGCAAGTGTGTGTGTGTGTGTGTGTGTGTGTGTGTGTGTGTGTGTGTGTGTGTGTGTGTGTGTGTGTGTGTGTGTGTGTGTGTGTGTGTGTCAGAGTCAGCAGCAGCAGCTTCAGCGGCTGCAGAGTTGATGTTCACAGAAGAAGAAGAAGAAGAAGAAGATGAAGATGATGATAGCCGTGGTGATGATGGTCCATGTGGATGCAACTTACCGCCCCGTTTGTATGGAGGAGGACACTTCTCGGTTAACATGGTGACATAGTAGTGCGTGGGGACACCGTGCTGCACCGTGTCTGCACCACCGGGGGAGTGCAACAGCAATAGTGCACTTCCAAAGTGCATGTTGGGGACACTGTTCTGCACCGGGGGAGTGCAACAACACCAGTGCACCTCCAAATTGCATGTTGGGGACACTGTTCTGCACCGGGGGAGTACAACAACAACAATAGTGCACTTCCAAAGTGAAGTTCACGCGGCTGCTTCCACAAAGTTGAGAGAGAATTTTTCCAACATGGTAGCAGAGGTTGTTGTTTTTTCCTCCCCGGCACTGTTGTCATGTCCCCGCAGTGCCTGTAGTGGTGCTGTGAGGAGCGCCGCTGTAGTGGAGGACTTCTCTCCAAATATCCTCCGCAAGCCCCCCCACTTTCCTGCAAATATGTCTTGTGGATAATCAAACATTTACTTTTTAAGGCTTGCATTTGTTCGTTTGTGGTGGAAATACATGGAGAACGATCACCGATAGTCTCCTGGTAGATGTAGTGTGGACGCACGGCTGGGTTTCCTACTAGACGTCTCGGAGCGCCGTCCGTCTGCAGCGACCCGCCGCGGCCTACACCCCTTCACGGTAAGACGCCACCGCCTCGGCCTAGAGTTGGTAGCGCGGTGCCCGCTTTTGCGTGGACGTCAGGCGGGCGGGCGGAGTACTCGAGGGTCGGGGCTTCTGAGGGGGGGCCCTCTTACTTTGTGGTTTATATTTATATCTCGTGAGAGAGAAAATACATGGGGAAACGCCGTACATGTCTTCTTCCTGTAAAATACACATTATACTGTGTGATTACACACTTTAAATTGTTTGTATAGGAGGTGTTGGTGTTTATAAAGTGTTTGTGAGGCCTTGTTGTTGAGGCCTCGGCCCTTTTTTGTCCGGAAATATTTTGGTTACAAATAAAATATACTAAACAACGCTCGTCCCCCTTTTATTTATACGGTTACTTATATGGAATATTGACTAGACACACAATTTATGTTTTCAAACGAAATGTTCGACCTAAAGTGAATGTTTTTATAGTGAAGATGTTTCCGTTTCCTGGTGACGGTCTGGTGTTTTTAGCTTCGTTAGCTACCGACAGTTAGCCCCGCTGCTAGTGTGATGTGTAAATGTGTTGTTTGTTAAATTAATTATTATTAAAGTCTGTAAATAGAAGACAATATTCTGTATTCTGTAAACAATTCAGCGACGAGTAAATGAACATGAACGTGTTATTTTCCTTTCGGTTAGCGTGTGTGTGTGGTGTAATGATGCTAACGTGAGCTAATCTTGCTAATTGTCAGACTGGTGACTTCAATATAACATTTAATAACATTATTATTAAAATGGTCGTTAAAAGAGTTTCATGTGGTCACTTGGACATGTCGCGGACCGCCTGTATGGATTAATGGATCGCGTCTAGCCACCACTATTGTAGTGAAGTGTTTAATTCTAATAGTTAATCTCGTTTTAAATGACTAACATTATAACCCAATATGCTATAACTTATAGTTATACATATATTTATAACAATGTGCTATAACTTATAGTTATACAATTATAACATCGTTATACCATAATCAAATAGTTGGACCATAATAACTAAGTTTTAAACATAGTTGCTGTGTACAATAATGTCGTTTGTGTGTGTATAGATTCAAGATCTTCTTGCCATATGAAACAAGTACAATGTAATGCTTACTCCCCATTCCCTCTCGCATTATGAATTTCCTAGAATTTAACACTATATACTATACTTATACTATACAACGCTATACTATACCAATACTACAAAAATAACAAAGTGACTGATATATACATATGTTGTAAAAGCGTGGTGCAAAAAGCATTATATAATGAGTGAATGTTACTTTTTGTTGTGTTTTAATAATGCACACAAAGTTAGATGCTTAAGTCACATAACGTAGTAGTTCACATAAAGAGTCACTTTGTGACTCAAGCTCAAAGTACATCTTCCTTTCCCGCTCAATGCTGATCTACAAGTTAAATAGTCATAATAAGTTACATGGTGTTGCTTTATCACAATTGCCTTCTAACACAATACTAACGTGATTCAGTACACATTCAGGCATGTATAAGGTACAGTGTACAATGTACAGTGAAATGTTGTCACCAGTGCAAAAGTTGCATAATTCATACAAAATAAACAAGAGAATACACAAATGTACATACTTGTGAAATATATGGTCTGTCATGTCTATGTACAGTATAAAGTTAACAGTGTAAAACGTGGGAAGTGCAGATAGCAGATAGTCCAGTTGGGACACCTTGTATATTTGTGAACCATCTCGTCTGTTTGTGCTAGACAAACAATGTTGGGCTGCAACAGAGTGGATGTCTTCTTTTGTTTATCTGTGGCATGTGTGTTACTTGGACCTGTGTGTTTTTCTGCAGATGTATGTTCCGGACCATTATGTTTATAATGTGATGTTGTGTATCTGTGGTGTTTCTCTGATTTTATTTGATTTCTTCTTCCCAAATTTATCCCCTCAGCTGATGTTTTCAAGGACAAGAGTCACGTGATGTATGAAGGCAAACACATACACTTCTCTGAGGTGGACAATAAGCCATTGTGCTCCTATAGCCCTAAGCTCTGCAAGCAGCGAAGACTAAATGGCTATGCTTTCTGTATCCGGCACGTTCTGGAGGACAAGACAGCCCCCTTCAAGCAATGTGAATATGTGGCCAAGTACAACAGCCAACGATGTACCAACCCCATCCCCAAGGCAGAGGACCGCAGGTGTGTGTGTGTACATATACAGATGAATGTTACGCTGTGTTGTATTCATACATGATGGCAACATATTGTTGTTTGTTTTTTGTATACAGATACTGCAACAGCCACCTGCAAGTTCTGGGCTTCATCCCCAAGAAGGAGAGGAAGAAGAAACACGAGGCACTGGATGAGATGCGCTCCCGGCCCCACTTGGAGTCTGTGGCTCTCAACATCACCGTTCCCTCGCTGACACTAAAGGTCCCCAACGGAGCCCTGGACGATCTCCCGGCCTCGCCGCCCTGCACGCGCCTGCTGCCCCTCCTGGACGGGGAGCTCCTGGACCCTTTTGCCTTTTCCGAGGAGGACACGGACGGGGAGGAGCCCACGGGCGTTCCTCGGAGAAGTGCCTCTGTCCGAAAGAGACCGCTGCAGAACTACCGGCGGTCGCTCAATCACAAGCTCCACCGTGACACTGGGCTCTTCCCGCCACTGCCCCCTGAGCACTTTAGCCCCTCGTCCCGTGTGCACCACGAGGCCCTGCCCAACAGTCCCCTCCCCCGCCAGCATTCAGGACATCATCTTCATCATCATCATAATGTCAAGCCCCCCGACGTGCCCCCTTTCTTGCTGCCAGGACAGCTGCAGGGCGTATTATGCAATCCGGCACCACCTCAGACACCCAACTTTCTGCCTCCGGGGCTGCCTGGCAACGCGGTGCCCAGTCCGACACAAACCTCCGGGCCGTCACTCGGCAGGAGGCCCCCGCTCCTCGCCGCCCACTCGCCTCGTGGTTGCAAGGACGGTGTCGGTAGTGCTCAGCGCCATGTGGTGATGATGCGGCCGGCAAGCTTTTCCCCGCCCCCTGCCTGCCTCGCCCGGCTACAGCATCTAGTGAAACTGTGTGCCAAGCGGCGGCAAGACCACGGAGACCTCTTCCCTCATCTAGGTACCTCCATTTATGATTTATTGTGTTTTTAAATCATATTAAAGGGCCCTCAGTAGAGCACATACCTCTGCCACACCAAAAAGTCCCCTGGATCCAGATTTGAATCTGGATCTGATCTAATCAACTGTTCCTTATCCCATCTAAGTAATCTAACCACCATGTTTTATTGTCTGTTAGTTTGTCGTGCTAACAGACAGACTGACACAGGGGGGTGACAACATAAAATAGATTTTTGGAAGTTGTTAATTGAAGATGGAAACTGGTCAAAGAGAGGGAGTGTTATCCTGGGTGTAGCTAAGCGCCTCTAACAAGCCCTCTCTTCCAGGGCTAGACTGGTCCGAGGATAGTGGCGAGGACCACGTGGAGGATGAGGCCGAGGCGGAGAGGGATCGACCTTCCCAGAGCTCCTGGAGACCGCAGGATGGGTCCGTTTAGTCGCCGCTAACACCTAACAATATCGGGTGCTACGCTTGCGTATCCCCTCATGATTGGTTGCTTGTTTTTTTGTTTTTTAATAAAACCAGGTTGGAAGAAGAGGGTCGTTCCTCGCGGAGAACGCGGCTACTGAGGCTGTGCTCGTACCTCCAGGAGAAATACAAACACATGTGTCGGCAGGAGAGGGCCAGCATGCGGCAGAAGAGATACCGCTATGCCTTCCGCAAAGCCCTTCTTCACGCAGCCAGTAAGGACCCAAACTGTGCTGGGCAGCTGATCCAGGAGCTCCATCATGTCTCAAGCACTTCCTCAAGGTACAGAGGACTAGTCTTTGTGTCTTTATGTTAAAGACACACCCGTGTGTCGGTCTCTGTTGGAGCTGTTGATTTGGCTTACGTTTTGGCTTGACTATTAGTAGATGCTTGTACTGTAACCTATTGGTAGCCTTTGCATCCGATCCTTTTGTTCAACGTTAAATATGCTATTTGCATTCTAATTAGCGAGAAGGATTGAGCGTCATCATCTCGACGATCGTCCTCACTGCGCTTGAATTCAAGATTCAAGATGTTTTTATTTGCGATGTACAAATGGATCACTTACTCCCCATTCTCCCGAAATGTATGAATGTTTGACATTTACGAAAAAACACTGTCGGTTTTTTCAAAGCACGGTGATCTAGATTTTGATGGTCACCGAGTCCTGGTTTTGTGTGTCCCTTCTTTCAGTGCCGGTCCAGCAGGGCAGCAGAGCACAGCAGAGTCAGGAATCTGCACTGGCAGCACCAAGGGGCAGGCCTGCAACAACAGCGCCCTGCCCTTCACCCGACACTGCTTTCAGCGTATCCTTGGCACGTGTCCACCCAGCCAATGGCACACCCAGCCCGTCCACCCAGCCAATGGCACACCCAGCCAATGGCACACCCAGCCCGTGCACACCCAGCCAATGGCACACCCAGCCAATGGCACACCCAGCCAATGGCACACCCAGCCAATGGCACACCCAGCCAATGGCACACCCAGCCCGTCCACCCAGCCAATGGCACACCCAGCCCGTCCACCCAGCCAATGGCACACCCAGCCAATGGCACACCCAGCCCGTCCACCCAGCCAATGGCACACCCAGCCCGTCCACCCAGCCAATGGCACACCCAGCCAATGGCACACCCAGCCCGTCCACCCAGCCAATGGCACACCCAGCCAATGGCACACCCAGCCAATGGCACACCCAGCCCGTCCACCCAGCCAATGGCACACCCAGCCAATGGCACACCCAGCCAATGGCACACCCAGCCCGTCCACCCAGCCAATGGCACACCCAGCCCGTCCACCCAGCCCTGCTAATACACCATTCGATTTGAATGGGTTTTTTTTTTCTTCCGCAGAATATGGGCTGTGTTGATGGGAATGCGCTCGGTAATCAATTTAAGTGTATTTTTATTGATATATATATATACACATACACATATATATATATATTGTGTGTGTGTTTGTATATATATATTTATTTATTTATGTAGGAGTGTGTCTTTTGTAGATTCAGTTTTATTGATTCAGGTCTTTAATAATGTGAAAGTGCCTAGTGACAATTTTACTTGTATTACAAAGGAAGCCCAGTTATTGGATTCTTTTTTGTAGCTACGGTCTCTTGTTCTTTTGTCTGTGTGATGCTACAGTATTTCCTTAATGGATCTCCAAAGACATCCTGTTGAATCGCTCTCAGCAGCTCTTCTCTAGCTGCACGGCCAAGTTTGCCGACGGCCAGCAGTGCTCCATACCGGTGTTTGACATCACGCACCAGACGCCGCTCTGCGAGGAGCACGCCAAAAAGATGGTGAGTGGACTGTATTCTTTATGATGATGATGATGATGAACCACTAGCTGAACAACCGAGCCGCTAGCCCAACACCCGAGCCGCTAGCCCAACACCCGAGCCGCTAGCCCAACACCCGAGCCGCTAGCCCAACACCCGAGCCGCTAGCCCAACACCCGAGCCGCTAGCCCAACAACAGAGCCGCTTGCCCAACAACAGAGCCGCTTGCCCAACATCCAGCCACTCTCTTACAGTTGCGGCAAGTTTTCTATTCAGGTTCATCAGGACTTAAATGGCCCCTAATATACCAGTATATGAGTTTGATTAGCCATTACAAGCCGTTTTAAAATTGTCATGTGACTACCCTACTAGTGACCTCACAAGAGGGAGTGTTATGATAGATAGATAAGCCTACCGGTTGGTACAGTCCACCGGGTAGGCCGGTAGACGGAGCTCGTCATCCTTCATCTAGGGTGGACACTCACTTATGATGTCACTCGCCTGGTAGTAGAGTTGTGTTCTAAAGGCCGTCTCCTGCCCCCTGCAGGACAACTTCCTCCGCGGGGACGGTAACCGCCGAGTGCAGCAGCAGCACCAGCAGCAGCAGCAGCAACGCAAGCCTCGCAAGAAGACCAAACCGCCGGCGCTCACCAAAAAACACAAGAAGAAGAGAAGGAGAGGGCCCCGCAGGCCCCAGAAACCCATTCCTCCAGCATTGCCTCAGGGGAACCTGGGGATGCCTTCCACCAGCCTCACGCTGCCCTCTCAAGCCAGCATCAGGTCCGTGCCTCCCGGGGTCTTCTCTTAGCATAAGGGCCAAATAATATGGCCAAAGTCATGATATTCGTGTACAATTTAATGCATCACAATTTTTTCCAGATAACTGAACGGTAATCCCATTTTTGTATAATCTGTGAGTCAATTTAAACGTATATTTTCGTATTTCTTAGTCTCGTCTGTTGAGGGACTAAAGCAGTTCTGCCACTGATTTTTGACATGGGGATTAGAAATAAAAAATTCCATATTTCTAATCGCCGCACGCACACGTCCAAAGGTTTCTATATTGTCATGTTGCCTAGCCCCAACAACAACAACAACAACACCCCCAGCAACCAGACAGACTCATGCCGGCCAGGGAAATACTGATTTGACCGGGGAGTGTCGTCTTCATGTTGTCCTCGTGTCCCACAGGAGCTCTTCGACCCCAGACCTGAGTGCGGAGGAGCTTCCCGATGACATCACCAATGAAATAGCAGACATTCCAAATGACCTGGAGCTGAACCAGGAGGACTTCTCCGACGTTCTGCCCCGGCTCACAGACGACCTGCCTGACTTCGACCTGTTTGAAGGTGTGTGTGTGTGTGTGTGTGTGTGTGTGTGTGTGTGTGTGTGTGTGTGTGTGTGTGTGTGTGTGTGTGTGTGTGTGTGTGTGTGTGTGTGTGTGTGTGTGTGTGTGTGTGTGTGTGTGTGTGTGTGTGTGTGTGTGTGTGTGTGTGTGTGTGTGTGTGTGTGTGTGTGTGTGTGTGTGTGTGTGTGTGTGTGTGTGTTGCTAAGGGACACCTCCACACATGGCTAGGGGGAGGAGCCGGGGGATCGAACCAGCAACCTGCCAGACAAACCCTTTCTACTTCCTGAGCTACTGCCACCCCGATGTTAACTATCAAAACTGTACCTTCTGGAAACGTTCTAGCGATTACCCGGAGCTTGAAATGATTTCCGGTGTTGGGGGTGATACCGTGACGTCAGTAAGCAGTGTTTCTTCCCGAGATATACCGACCGTCTGTTTCTCCTCACCAGGTAAAAACGGGGAGCTGCTGCCCACCACGGAGGAGGCGGAAGAGCTGGTGCGTGCACTCCAGGCCATGGGCTCCATGGAGTCCCTGGTGTGCTTGAGCTCCATGGGCGACCTGGCCTCTTCCGACGGCGTGGACCACCGAGCAATGTCGGTGTTCCCCGGGCCGGTGCAGCCCGTGGCCATCGCCGACCTGCTGAACGGGCGCATGCCGGCGGAGAACTTCACCGGCCTGGAGCAGCTGGAGGACAACCTGCTGCAGTCCGGTGGCAGCCACCACCGCTTCCCCCCGTCGTCTCAACCCTCCGCCCAGCCCTCGAGCTCCGTGCTGACCCCGGCGTCGTCGGCGGCGACGATGACCTCCGATCCGGGGGTGCTCCTCAACACACAGATCTCCCTGACGGAGCGGACGTTTCCCCGGGTGCATGCCTCCCAGGCACCGGTCAAGATGGACACTGCCACCGCCGCGTCCTCCCCCTACAGTGACAACATCTCCTCCTCGGCCCACGCTGGCCCCTTCCAGACGGACCCCCCGCCGCTGTTGCTGGAGGTCCCCCTCGGCGGGGTGCCTTGTCCCCCGCCTCGCTCCTCCTGGAACAGCCTCTCCGTCAGCGACCCCTCTCCGTTCGGCCACCTCGTCGGGGCCGAGAGCCACCTGGTCTCCACGTCCCTAACCACGCCCCCCGCCGCCACGCACTCGGCGACCCTCCAGCCCGCGGTGGCGGCTCTCTCAGTGATACCCCAGCGATGCCCTGCCCCCTCGCCCTCCCTCTCGCCGGCCTCCTCGCCGCACCACCTTCTGACCTCCGCGCAGCCGAAGCAGCAGCAGCTCCCTCAGTTCAGCGCCGCCTTCGGTCACCAGCTGGCCTCGCCCCACAGCGGCATCCCTAAAGATGTGCAGCCCAGCCACAGCTCCACAGCGCCCCCCGCTGGCTTCTCCATAGCGAGCGCTACTGCCGCCGCTGCAAGTGCCAATAGGTCCACGCCACCACCGCCCTTCCCGCAGAGCAACTGAACAGGGGCTGCCTGGCCGGGGCCTCCGGGAGACTGACCTCACAATCACCCCAGAAGAAATCAAATTCACTGGCTTCGGTCGACCACCTGTCTTCATCTGCTATGTGTGCAATGTGGTAATGGTGCACAACTTATGATTTATATATATAATATTTTTTTTTGCACAACTTATTCCCCCTGTGCCCCTTATTTTTATTTTTATTTTTTATTGGTAGCCATCTGTCCTTTCAGGGATGAAAGTCAGCTTGAACCGACTGTTGAGGTCAAGCGCTGCAGCCCTGTGGTTTCACCAGCAGGGGGCAGACTTTGGGCTTGGGTGTCTTCATAGGAAAGTCTGTCAGTGTGTTCACCTGAGTGTGAAGGACCTGAGGAGAGATTATTCTTGTCTCGGTGATAAACGCAGCGCTTCAGAATTCATTCACTTAAGACGCCTCAATAGATGTCAGTCAGTTTTTTTCTTCCAGTCACGATAAACCATATCCTGCCTTGCTTCTTCTCGCATCGCAACACACACACACACACACACACACACACACATCCACTGTAGAGTATTGCTTTAGAAATATGTTTCTGACCCATAGTGCTTCACGCTACTTTCATGAAATAGACGCCTGTCAAGCTTTCGCGGGAAACGGGAGAATTCACCAGAGTTACTTTTAAGCGGCTGTTTTTATATGTCGTGCGTGTGTAAATATATACCGGAGGGTTTTTATTCTCTTCGTTTCGGGCAGACTTTGAGCTCACCCTCGTGGTGCAGGGCTCCATATTGGTGGCCTAGTAAGACTCCGTAAAAGAGTCCATCTGGTTTCTTAAAGCAATAAATCCACGGTCGTACTCTAGTGAGGCGTTGGGCTCCTCGTCAATGTAGCAGCACTCTGGAATCCGGACCAGGAAACCCGTTTGGACCTATGTTACTGTCGCGAGACCGACCTTTCTTTCTTTATCGCAATGTCTGCTAAGTTTCCGAGGAACTAGGATAGACCAATCAGGTCTCTGCCAACATCTCCTGGGAGGGGGGGTCGTGTACCAAGTGGGTTAACGTTGTTTAAAACAAAAAAAAGGGGGGGGGGGGGCGGGGGTTACTTTGCACTTACTCAGCCGTCTAGTCGGGATACACACGCGTAATCGTTTGTGTGTGTGTGTGTGTGGGAAGGAGGGACGGCCCACTATGAACAGAGACCTGTACGTCACCCCCCCCCCCCCCCCCCGGGGTGAGGGGGGGGGGGGGGTGACGTACAGGTCTGGTTTCTGGTCTCTAAAGGCGGGAGGATCAGGTGAATTGTAGGTCAATGATGCATGATTCTAACTCAAGTGAGTCCTTTTGTTTTGTCTTAAATGTGTTTGGTAAAAAACACTTACTCCCCTGAGTCTCAAAATGCTCATACAGGCAGTATGGTTATGGCAGTACAACCATAACCATATATAAAATTTAATATAAATGATTCAGACATTGAGTATTGGGTATATAGAATAGCGGTCTCTATCATGAGGGTTTGTCTGTGAATTATTGAGTATAAGCGATGGATTGAAGTTATTTGACAAGTGGAACCTGTGTTGTGGAATGTGTTGCTGTTTTAACGGCTATCAAAAATGTACGTGCACTCTTAAGTTAAAATGATCCCCATTTAGTGTTTTTCTTTTTTAGTTTTGAATGATGTTGTTTATTCACGGTATCAACATTTCTACCAGCTAGCCGGGGCTGTATTTCGGCGCTATAGGAAATCCAAAAGGTCTTTTTATTTTTTTTAATTTTTTTTTTGTGAAGCAAACGGGGACCGTTTGTGTTCATACATTTATTATTTTTTTGTAAAGGACAAGATGAGGCCACCACCACCACCACCACCACCTATGTATTTGCATTTTTGGTCGGGAAACCCATTTGGCCAGAGTGGTTCCGGTCCACCTCCGAGAGAGAAAGGTCCGGCTCTTTCTCTCGGTTCCAAAGAGGCAACAATACATGAACTAAAAACACCTGCAGACGTGTGGTCGCTCCACGGAGAGATGGAGCAGCAACACCAGGCTTGCTTTCTGCCCCAGAGATGGGGAATGGAAACACACACACACACACAGTGCTCCTGAAATTCAGGTCGGATAGGGATGGGCCAAGCCAGGGCGGCGATACTGCTGTATTCACGAGGACGGAGAGCGAGCGGTGGACTCGCCCCGACACACCACCACCTAGAACAAAACCAACGGGGCTCGTGAGGCACTTAAACTGCTTGAATTCAGAGGGACGGTCGACAAATTCCTATACTCATTGAATGTACTGTACTGTTTTTAAAGACTATTAGGAGGAGCTAATAACGCTAGTCACCTTTTGTTATCGGTCTTTTGTTTAATTTTGTCTAAGGTATTTTTTGTATACAAAAGGTTTACATTTTTATGTATATTTTTCTTGTGTACAAATGATGTAATATGTGTATAAACACTGTATGAAATATCTGTATATAGTGTGAGAAATTTGACCTGTTTTTTTTTTTGGATGTATAAATAAAACTTGCTGTGAGGTATTATAGGCTGATATTCTCCATGGTTCTTTTCTTTAAGCGGCTTTGGAAATGTTGATCGCAGCCGTGCTGCCAATCTATAAGATTAGACAGCCAAGTGCAACAGAATAAGTGTCTACGGTGATCTTCCAAGCAATGTAAAAATAACATCAGATTTGTATTAGAACTTTATTTATCCTCAAATCATTTGAATACTCAGCTTCATCACAAAGCGCCCAAAGTGTCCCACAATTAAAACAAACCAAATGACCTTTAATACTGATTTTTGGATCATGGGGAAGAACCCAAAAAAGGATGGGATTTATATCCTACCCGACAAAACTGAGCTCAACTGATCACAACTTCAGTATTCTTTTATTGAAATGTGGCTTTTAGTTATTAGAGAACCATCTTTGTTAATCACCCAGAAGAAAATACAAAGTGCAAAGCCATTAGAACGTGTGTGTGTGTGTGTGTGTTGGCTGCGTAGCCGTGGCACTCAGTGGGTTGATGTCTAGATTTCACCGAAGCTTTCTGAAGATAACTGATTACGTGGCCGATAACCGACTCCTTCCTCTCACTTGGTAGCACTGTACACTTTTTTTTTTAAACTTTGTTCTCGTTGGTCATTTTCTACTCCAGTTCAACGGTGTAATCTAGTCAGTGAACAGGAAAAGTCAAATGTTTCGGACACAGGAAGAATTATGCAGGTTTGCAGATTTTTCATTTAGCAATGGTACACAAACCAAAGCCCAACATGAGACCACATCAGATTAAACTAAAATTAACAAAAGCATAACAAGACATTCTCCGGTCTCGTATGCTACAACGCATACGGTGTAGTTACACTGAAGGTGTGGTAAAAGAGCAGCCTTTAACTTGCCACGCCTCACAACCACATGCGGACACTCCCCTCACACACATACAGGATACCCCCTCACACATCTACAGGATACCCCCTCACATCTACAGGAGGATACCCCCATCACACATCCACAGGATACCCCCCTCACACATCTATAGGAGGATACCCCCCTCACACATCTATAGGAGGATACCCCCCTCACACACCTACAGGAGGATACCCCCCTCACACACCTACAGGAGGATACCCCCCTAACACACCTACAGGAGGATACCCCCCTCACACACACACACACCTACAGGATACCCCCCCCTCACATCTACAGGAGGATACCCCCCCCCCCCATCACACATCCACAGGCAGACACCCCCCCTCACACACCTACAAGAGGACACCCGCCTCACATCCACAGGCAGACACCCGCCTCACATCCACAGGCAGACACCCGGCTCACACACCTACAAGAGGACACCCGCCTCACACATCCACAGGCGGACACCCGGCTCACATCCACAGGCAGACACCCGGCTCACAGACACCTACAGACTGACACCCGGCTCACAGACACCTACAGACTGACACCCGGCTCACACCGCTACAGATGGTCCCCCGTCACCCAAACAAAGCCCCAAAAGGAGCTAAAGTGCCCAGCGGTCCGCCCGGCACCACGGTCCAAGCGGACCGGATAGCGCGACACAAAGCGGTCACGCTACAGACAACGTATGGCTACTTTGTTTATGGCATTAAAAAAAAAAAAAAAAAAGGCATTTATAAGTCTGTATGCGAAGTGCAGTCAAAGCAGAGGACACGACCGCAACTCGAGTGGAAGACTCGAGGCGGTCTAGTCTCGAGTGGCAGCACTGGAATGAAAAAAAACTCACTGGATCCAATTTGTTAAAACACACTTACTAAAAAGAGGATAATCAAATAAAAAAAGTACAACTAAGCAGCCTAACTACAGTCCAGCATAGCTCAGTGTCATCAAGCGAGAGGCCCGGAGCAAACGCTTATCCAGTGTTTAACGGTCCAGCCTTCTGTGGATACATTCTTCTTCAGCGTTGTACGAAGGACAAGCAACAGCATTAAGAGTGAGGAACCAAAAATCTAAAAACAGAGCTGACGAAAAAAACACTTACAGCTTACAAAAAAGGGCTACCGTTTACCATTCAATAGGGCGTCTGTAAAAGGGTTCACAATAAGTCAAATAAATCAAAAGCAGATATACAAAAGAACAGGTAATTTTTAAGCAAGGTTATCTCTAAATTAAAGTGTGGCCATTTTAGTTGCCTTGAAATGTTTACCTTGAAACCAATATCTACAGCTTGCATTTTGGCCATTTATAAAAGTGATAACTTTATACTCAATTTTCAGTATATATAAATGGGCTTATTTACATGTCTGTAGAGCCCCCCCCCCTCATATAAGTCTGTTCATCTCCCAGAGATCTAATCCACTTAAAGCAGGATACCTGAGATTTAAATAGAACAATTGAATCATCTCTCTCACACTCACTGCACACACACACCAACAAACAAAAGTGGGCACAAATCCTCCAATGGTCTGATTATTCCCCCTGTATGTTGCAGAGTGTAAAGACATCCGCAACACCACTTCCTCAGAGAGTCCCCGAAGGTGGAGGAGGACGACGGAGAGGAGGAGGTCTCCGCCTACTGGGAGGAGCTGGTCCTCGGCCGGGGGAGGTCTCCGCCTACTGGGAGGAGCTGGTCCTCGGCCGGGGGAGGTCTCCGCCTACTGGGAGGAGCTGGTCCTCGGCCGGAGGAGGTCTCCGCCTACTGGGAGGAGCTGGTCCTCGGCCGGAGGAGGTCTCCGCCTACTGGGAGGAGCTGGTCCTCGGCCGGAGGAGGTCTCCGCCTACTGGGAGGAGCTGGTCCTCGGCCGGAGGAGGTCTCCGCCTACTGGGAGGAGCTGGTCCTGGGCCCGGAATACCTGACAAAATGGAAGATACCTTTAGAAAGACGGCAGCATCCTCTCCGTGGGTCGCCCTTCGCTTTAGAAACGATGGAAGTGGGGGTGCGGCGCACTACGGCGGCGTGGAGAACATACCTCTGGAGCCGCTGCAGTACTCCGTTCACAAGGGAGTCACAGATCCCCGGGTAAGACTCCTCCGCCAAGAGGATGGCCGCCTCGAGCTCCTCCACGGCCCGGGATTTCCCGATGCCGGACAACTGGAAGAGTGGCAGCGTCGGCGTGACGCCACGTTTGCATTGGTTAAACAAAAAACATAACACGAGAAGTCACAAAAGTCTTGCGTTTAGTTTTTCAACACAGATTAATATAATATTAATATTAACCTCAGAAAACAGTGGAGAAAAAATCGACGACAGGCTTTGTGACAAAGGCCTTCTTGGACTTTCCGGCACCTGAGTGTCAAAACATGAATTAGTAGTGTGCACCTCATCAAAGTGTGACCGTCACCAACAGGTGGTGAAAACTTGTGGATGTGGTGGTACCTGCGCCCGGGTGCCCTCGGTGGATGGTGGCGGTGGTGCTGCTGCTGCTGCTCCGTTGGGGACCCTTTTAAGATCCCTGATGGTGTTGAAGTTCCAGGGCTCCTTTGAAGGGACTGTGTCGCCCGGCGCCTCACCCTCCCTGGAGTCGGAACAACAAGAGGAACGGGGACACTCTCACGACAAGCCGCTAAGATCTTCTCTCATCTTTAAAAAAGTCTCTCTCTCTCTCTCCCCCCTCTCTCGCTCTCTCTGAGAGATGAGGGCGGGTCCACTTACGGCTCAGAGTCATCCGAACTGGACTCCAGGTGAGACTGCTGGGCCTTCCACCGCTTGTACCGGTCCGTCAACTCCGTCAGGTAGGAGGTCTTCTTGGCGTATCTCACGAACAACTTGTGTTTCAGCAACTCTTTAGCGGACGGCCTCTGAATACCAAAAACACGAGACAAACAAAATAGGTGAATTCAAAAAACACATCGCTGCCGCCTTCTTAAATAGGCATGGCGGTATTGACCGGCGACTGAATGTACTGCAAACTCACAAAGCTGGGCTCCTTATTGAGGCAGGCCTCGATGAACTCTTTGAGGGGTCTACTGTAGTTGCCCTCCAGCGTTGGAGGGTTGTTCTTGGGGATGAGGAACAAGACCTTCATGGGGTGCATCTCAGAGTGCGGCGGTTCTCCTTTAGCCAGCTCTATCGCCAGGATGCCCAGTGACCAGATGTCTGCCTGCCAGACACACAAACCAATCCTCAGCATGCACAACAGCACACTGAACAGCCGCACGTCACCTTCCCCTTACAACTAAATGGGACAGAAGGGGCGTCAACCTCCCAGTGTGCAGCAGGAGCAGAAGCAGTTGTCAAGCATTGTCACCACCGGTGTGTTTGAGAAAGGGCTTTGCTAAACTTGGGCTACAACAATCTAATTCCTTCTGACACACACAACGGTTACCGCAAGCTGTGCGAACCCATTACAAACCCAGTGAGTCCTCTGCAGCCAGACGAGCATTAATAATTCAGCTGTGAACAGGGGCGAGAGAGAGAGGCAGGTATGTGAAGTCAGTTCCGGTCTGATCTCCACATTTGAAGAACATAATTTGTTTGGTTGGAACGGAAAGCCCCGTTCAGTGGTTAAGCACATAGGATGTCACGCAATGACTGATCATCCGCAGATGGCATCAACACAAAGTATTGATATGGAATGAATGGAATGAATTCGGGCCCAACCGTTCATGCAACGTTAAATTGACAATCATGCGAGTCTGTAAAAGGCTGATTTATTATCAGACATAAAATAAAACAATAAGTCACCATACTCGACCTTTGAGTCGTAGGCCGACTGCTTTATGACCTCGGGGGCCATCCAGAACGGCGTGCCGACAAATGTGTTCCTCTTGATCTGCGTGTCTGTCAGCTGGCCGGCCACGCCGAAGTCCGCCAGCTTCACGTCCCCTTGCTCCGACAGCAACACGTTTGCCGCTGACACACACACACACACACACACACACACACACACACACACACACACACACACACACACACACACACACACACACACACACACACACACACACACACACACACACACACACACACACACACACACACACACACACACACACACACACACACACACACACACACACACACACACACACACACACACACACACACACACACACACACACACACACACACACACACACACACCTTTAGCTGCAGAATCATGGGGGGAAAAGCCAACTCAAACTTGCACTACAGGATTCAATATTTGGACCGTATGAGGAACCATCGTTACAATGATGGAGACCATGATTAAATGACATTACACTCATTTAGCAGACACTTTTGTTCAAAACGGTAGGCTAAATAACTACTACCAGATTACCATAAGTGCATTTATTTTCAAACAAGCCCCCAAGAGCAGAATCCAGTACTCGGGTAAAAGTACAATAAGTAAGCTCCCTCGACTTTCCACAATAAGAACAAACAGGGGCAAAGACAAATAGTGGAGCCATGATGCACACATTGGGATCAGATACAGAAATATGGATCGTCACCCTTTATGTCTCGATGAATTTTCTTCTCCGAGTGCAGGTACTCGAGTCCTTTCAGAATCTCTCTCAGGATGGTGGCAATCTGTGTCTCGTCCAAGGCCCCTGGTTCCAGCTGGGGGAGAAGAGCCGGTCTTGGTTGAATGAAGCAGGTGTGTGTGACCTCGACAGATGCTCAGTTGTGTAATATAGTGTTGTGTGGTATAGCGTATTAATACATGTATTACCAAAAGGACAAGGTCAATCTAATCTAATCTAAAGACCTCGGAGCAAACTATATATATTATTATTATTTCTATATTAACTTACCAAATCCAGGGCTGAACCACCACCCAGATATTCCATAATAATCCATAATTTTGTACCCTGAAAAGAAAATGAACCAAGCAAGAAATCAGGTATCAACATGTCCAGCGCTCTAGAGTCAATACAAAATTAGCCGCAACGCTTTGACTTGACCGAACACACACACACACACACACACACACACACACACACACACACACACACACACACACACACACACACACACACACACACACACACACACACACACACACACACACACACACACACACACACACACACACACACACACACACACACACACACACACACACACACACACACACACACACACACACACACCTTGAGGTATGACCCATAGTACTTGGTGACAAAGGGGCTGTCACACTGGCTGAGCACCGTGATCTCCTGCTGGATGTCTTCGATGTCATCCTCGGCCTCCTCTAGGTCGATGATCTTGATGGCCACCAATTTCTGGGTCTTATTATCGATGCCTTTGAACACCTCTCCAAAAGAGCCTTTCCCTATTCTGTCTAGCTTGGTGAAAAGCTCTTCTGGGTCGGCTGAAAAGTTCTGATCGGAGGGAGAAACAGAGAAAAGGATATGATAACCTACATTTGAAAAAGTCATAAACTAAGCACAAAACAGACAATGACGAATTACATTAATCGTTTAGCATGATTACATTACAATCATTTAGCAGGCGCTTTTCCCAAAGCCATTTACAATAAGGTAATTTAACAGGTAAGCAAGTGAACTACAAGTCACCAGAAGTCAGAAGTGCTTTTCCTTACTAACAAGCCTCCAAGAGCAGAACCTGTGCTCGGGTAAAAGTAGAATAAGTTCGCTCCCTAGATTTGACACAATAAGTACATCAAACGGGGCGATGACAAATAGTGAAGCCAACAGACACAAGTTAAGTTGCAAAAGCTTATAAACACTGTTTGTTAGCACTGGCTAACAAAACAGCTAGCAAGACGCAAGTGCTAAGAGGAAGGGTCGGGGAAGTGCTTCCTGACATGTGGTGGAAAACGTTAGCTGTGGTTAGGTTGAGGAAGATAACATCTCCAAAGGGAAGCAGACCTCATCATAATGTGGAACATCCTGCACAGATTAATTAGGAAATGCAGTCAATGCAGCAAATTACATGCAGTTAAAAATAAAAAAAATAAACTAAATCAACAAGAAGTCAACAACAACTCATGTGTTACGGTTCACAATTCACCAAAGCACGGTCACAGCTCTACAGTGTGCACCATGAGAACCAAACCATAGTCGGAGAATAAGCTGTGCATCGGTGCTTTGTGGTGTGGCCCAAATGCCAAGAATTTCACATCCTTATGAGTCGTGAGAACCTGTGAGGAGTGTGGAGTGTTTTCACTCCCGTTATCCACAACAGCCGTCTCGGTCAGTGGGCCTAATCCTAACACTGGCCTTGTTGACCAACAAAGGAGCCTTTTTACACACTTTCTGTGTTGGCTTCAGAGTGTTGTACTGGCTTTGCTGAAGCCAAAAGCCTGCCTACGAATGCACTTGTATTTAACCTTTTGTAATCAGGGCAGACAGATAAAAGCCGGGAAGGCCAGATGGCTATACTATAAACGTTATGGCTGGAGGTGGGCCGTGTGTACGGCCCAGTTGGGCCTAATGACCTCCTCCATAAAGATCAAGTGGATAGGAATACACTGAGGCACTAAATCCTGACTTATTGATTAGACTAAAAGGCCTTCCTCAAAGGCCACAAGGGTATTGAAAGAGTCATTTGGATGCCCACTATTTCAACTTCCTTCTTATTCAGCAAAGTCACAATGGCCCAAAACATAAATCCTGGAACAATTTATAATTTGCACGACATAAACTAAAAGGATTTCAAGAATTAGGCCACGTAAACCACTTTCTGTACATACAAGTATTAGAATTAAACATACAAAGTATCTTGAGCTAATCGTTTTAGTCGGAAACGACATAACTACATTCAGGCTATATTCAGTTCTGTCTGTCCACTTGGCCCTGTTGCTTAGTCTGTGCCACGGCTAAGGGGCTTTTCCTTCACAGGGAGAATAGGTTCCTGGATTGTAACATATGGTGAGAGACATCAGCCCATTGGAAGACGACAGAGAGGCCAAACAAACAGGGAGGACGAGAGAGCGAGAGCGAGAGAGAGAGTGCGAGAGCGAGAGCGAGAGCAGTACCACAGCACTGTGATAACAGTAGTGTGGGGCAGTCATGCAGGTGAATCCCATGGATCAAAAGGAAGAACTAAATGAGCAGGGCCAACACAAAAAGGACACATGGGGGGCCAAATGCTTGCAAAATGTTTGAAGCTCCCTTGCTGTTTATCCAGTCAGCTGGGGCTACCGGCCACAACTTAAGCCACCTGAATCTGTCCCTCATAAAGCATGCATTTGATCCTCATCCCCCATCTGTGAGTACGCAAGCAGCCCATAGTGCCTTGAGGTCCACCTCACGTGATCCCTCCCAACCCTTCAATAATCTTCTCCAGATAGCGTTCTGTTGACCTTCGGTCTACATGATAACCACAATAACTAACAGGTTCACTTCCGAGCGCTGTGGAAAGCACAGGGTTGGCCGTGTAGACATGGCTCTAGTCTCCCAGGGAAAGAGTCTTACACCCGGTCGGAGACAGGGAATGACCTAGTTTCCCCAGTGCCGTGTGTCCTTCAGTCGGTCAGCTTAAGGGTGCTGGCTCAAGTCGACTAGACTCACTTTGCTAAGTGTTGTATAAATCAACAATGTGTGTAATGTGTCCCTACAACAGGGCAGGGCGTTGGAGGAAAGCACCGTTGCACTGTACACTAAATCTCAATGAGGGCTGATTAATCATTAATGCATTGCTTTAGACTTTTGACTCCATTAGACACGAACCAGAGAATAAGGAAGGCACTGTGGGCTGTAGGACACGATGCTTAAGATAAACATACCCCTTCATATTGGTAGAGTAGGTTAGGCCATGGTTATGGTCTACAGATGGCCAATAATAAGACACACTTCACGTAAGAACAAAAAAACAAACAACTACATATAAATAAGCAGCAGGTAGTGTGGGAGTCAATTCAGTGTGGGAGTCAATTCAGTGTGGGAGTCAATTCAGTGTGGGAGTCAATCACACACATTGGGGGTCAATGGGAATAACTTGACAATAAATTAGCCATTATTAAAGTTTGAAATGCAACAGTAATACAACTTCATGGTCGGGTTTTTCTTCTTCTTTCTCTTCTTCTTCACACGTTCTCTACAAGTAAAAAGGTAAAGTGATGACATACCTGCACCCCAGCCAGCCTGCCCGGACCAGGGGACTGAGCCATGGCCGTCAGACGGTGCACCTCACCGGGAGGAGGCTGAGTGGAACAGCCGGGGACGGGGGGGTCCTGTCCGGGGCTCCTCACCGGGGACGGGGCTTGGTGGACAAGCCGGGGGGGGGGCGGTCGTCCTGTCCGGGGCTCCTCACCGGGGACGGGGCTTGGTGGACCAGCCGGGGGGGGGGCGGTCGTCCTGTCCGGGGCTCCTCACCGGGGACGGGGCTTGGTGGACCAGCCGGGGGGGGGGGGGCGGTCGTCCTGTCCGGGGCTCCTCACGGGGGGGGGGGGGCTTGGTGGACCAGCCGGGGGGGGGGGGGCGGTCGTCCTGTCCGGGGCTCCTCACCGGGGACGGGGCTTGGTGGACCAGCCGGGGGGGGGGGGGCGGTCGTCCTGTCCGGGGCTCCTCACCGGGGACGGGGCTTGGTGGACCAGCCGGGGGGGGGGGCGGTCGTCCTGTCCGGGGCTCCTCACAGGGGGGGGGGGGGGGCTTGGTGGACCAGCCGGGGGGGGGGGGGCGGTCGTCCTGTCCGGGGCTCCTCACCGGGGACGGGGCTTTAGTGGAGGCTGCAGTGTACCGACCGCAGTCCGCCTATCCACACAATGACAGCTGTGGAAACCCGAGTATTACGCGTTTGGTACGGAAGTTAAAAGGTCAAAGTAAAAGTCCCTGGTTGAAAGCGGACCGGTGAGCCAGTCTCCTCCGGCCGCTCGTCCTCCGCTAGCTCCGTTAGCAGCAGCTACAGAGGGGGACGGCGTTAATAACGCGTTACGTTGGCGAATTAAACACTGAAGTGCAGAAGTGCGCTCTTTTCGCTCTCATAGCGCCAATTTAGACCACTTGCGATTATTCAAAAAGTGTTTAAAACAAAAAATAAAAGTAAAACAACAACAACAACACTATCACGGAACGGGTTTTCGGCTCGTACTCATCACTTCTTCTTCTTCTCTCTCCGGACTGAACTATGACGCCATCTTGATACGCTGCTGCTGTTCGCTGCTCGCCGCTCTTTGCTTCGGGAGGACCAATCAGAGGCCAGGAAAAAACAATAACAGCCAACGTGTTCGACGCTCGGCCTGTCAGTCACTCCCCCCCCCCCCTAAAGAAAAGTTACACTTTATTTACTTAATTGTAGTGTGTAGAAACCAATGGGCAAAGGTGGAGACAGGCTACTAATAATAACTGTATATTATTACAGTTCAATAGTCGTGGATGGCTTTTTTTTTTCCCCAAAGCCATATTACACTGTCAGTGTACATGCACAGTGACTCTCCGGCCCACTTTATAAAAACTTTATATTTTCATATATTTTTTAATGTATTATTGTTTGTACGTGCAATGCAGTATGTGTGTATGTTTGAATCCCACTGGGACTGTGATGAGTGATATGCACCTCCCTATCTACAAGAACTCATTTGCCATCAGGCCCCTGGAGCTCATTCAGAAAGCTGCAGCTCGCCTGGTGTTCAACCGCCCCAAGTTCTCCCACACATCTACCCTCCTTCGGACTCTGGCTCCCTGTAGCTGCTCGCATCCAGTTCATGACCTTGGTGCTAGCCTACAAGGCAGTAAAAAGTACTGCTCCATCCTACCTCCAGGGAATGGTCAAGGCCTACATCCCAACCCGTCCACTTCGCTCGGCTTCTTCGGGCCGTCTGCTTGCCCCCTCGCTTAGGGGCCCTTGTGGCCGATCTTCGCGGTCACGGCTCTTCTCCGTCCTGTGGCCCCAATTTGGTGGAACAAACTCCCCACGGAGGTCAGGATTGCAGAGTCATTGCTCATCTTTTTATTATATTTATCTTTTTATTAAACTAATCTCTTCAGGACACACTTCCCGGATTGTTACTCATAGCGCTAAGTCAATTATCGTAGATTACATATTATAGATAGGTAGATATTGTATATATTATTTGCCAACTTGTACTTTTCCCTTACACTTTTGCCTGAATTATTGTACTTCTACCTGAGCCCTGGTTCAGTTCTTGGAGACTTGTTAGAAATTAACTTACACTTTTGACTTCTGGTGACGAGTTGTTCTCTTACCTTCCTTTGTTGAAACACACTATTGTAAGTCGCTTTGGATAAAAGCGTCTGCTAAATGACTGGAATGTAACTCATTTCTCCACAAACCGCCACCCACACCCTCAGATCTGCTCCAGCCCACAGCCTGCTCCTCAGGGCCCCCGGTACCGAGCTCCTCAGGGCCCCCGGTACCGAGCTCCTCAGGGCCCCCGGTACCGAGCTCCTCAGGGCCCCCGGTACCGAGCTCCTCAGGGCCCCCGGTACCGAGCTCCTCAGGGCCCCCGGTACCGAGCTCCTCAGGGCCCCCGGTACTGAGCTCCTCCCCCTGGGGGACCGGGCCTTTAGCCAGGCTGAGCCCCGCCTGTGGAACGGCCTTCCTCCTCATTCAAGGGGACCCACGGACCCTGGACTCTCTGAAGACCGGCCTGATTATTTAGTTATTTACTTTTGTTAATATTAGTGTTCACTATTCTTCGTCACTTCATTGTGTTTGCTATGTTTTCACACACACACACACACACACACACTTAAACAATTAACAAAAAATCATTCCAAAGCATTAACACCTACATTTATGCCCTTTACAACTTATGTTATAAGAATATATTCTAATATTGTAATATTTTTATTAGAATATAAAAGTTGTATGTCCATATTATAGCAAGTGTGAATATTAAGAGCACCAACCAATGAGAAAAGAACATACACATTTCATTTTTACTCTCAAGGCTTTGATCAACATTGCACATAAAAAACACAATTAAAATCATATGTATCACACACACACACACACACACACACACACACACACACACACACACACACACACACACACACACACACACACACACACACACACACACACACACACACACACGATAAACGGCAATTCTATAACAGTATTGTACAGTATAGCCGATACAGAACAGAGCAGTCCCTCTCCTCTGAAGCCCACGTCGACCGCCGTCTACAGTTTGGTTTGTTTCCGGTGGTTTATCGTGGTCTCCTGCAGCTCCACGGAGCTCTTTTTGCCCTCATGACGATCCTGTACGTCCTTTTCATCTCCTCCCACGTGGTGATCCCCGTGGTCCTTCCTGAACTGGGCCTCGATCTCGGCGGGGTCCATGTAGGTGTAGAAATGCGCCATGACGGAGAAGATGAAGCACACGGCCACCAACAGCGAGGCGAAGAGGACGAACTCAGCCCACTGGGAGAACAGGAGCAACGGGAGAAGGAGGGGCGCTTAGTACTTATCCCATTTACCATTTATCCCAAAGGAATTAAATAAGAGATCAAATAAAAAAATAACTTTTTAATCAGGCTTATGGGTCCAAGAGGTTAAAATGATAGCACCCCCTGTTGGCCAAGTCGTTCCAAACACTCAGAAGACCTTAACCATGGATACCAACAGGTGTGTGCCAACAGTCAGAGGCTCACATATCGATTTTACTCATCAAAAATTATAATATACATATCCACCACAAAAACAGGTATAACAATAATAATAATAATAATAATAAGCAGAGGATAAGCCAAATAGTAGCGAAATCATAGAACACTGTCTAATAATTAAAATCTGATAATATAATAATATAATATAATGTGCACCTGCTCTGGGATCTGCGCGATCTCAGCCACAATTAGCACAATGAAGTTTCCGATAGCCACGGTGAACAGCCAGCCAGCCTGCAGCACGGCCTTCATGTTGCTGGGTGCCTTGGGAGGAGAGTGTCAGACATTCAGAAAAAATACTAAGAGACACTTTATGCACATGTGAATTGATTGTGTGATCAACACATGTATTCCTGTAAAAACAAGACAATACAACACTTTTTAATTACAAAAGAGGAGGACACTTGAATTGTATTGGTTAGCGATTAGTGGAAGTCAATTTAAAAATCCATCCTCAACACAAGTCTCATCTCTGTGTGTAGGACTAAGGGCAACAAGCACAATCACAAGTATATTCACAAATATATTTCAAAGTATGTTGAAGTATATTCACAAGTGCATTCAGATTAGTATATTCACATTCACAAGTATATTCACAAGCTACTGAGTGACTCTGGAAGGACATGGGGCCTACCTGTGAGTACGAGAACTCCAGACCCGTAACAGAGAACACCACTTCTCCAGCGGTGATCAGGAAGTACTGAGGGATCTGGAGGGCCATGTGGACTGAGTTGGGCTGGATATCTTCAGCAAGCGCGATGGAGGCCGCACACTAAATATTATGAGACAAGAGAACTATTCACCAAAGACAATGGAGGAGAACGAAGCACATCTACCGTGTCAGTTGTGATCAGATTAAAAGATCTGGCCAGGTTTATGGAGAGTTCCCATGAAAGATAGTTTCTGATTTAGGGGTGAATATGATAAATCCTCAATGTAAACCTCCACCATTTAACTTTTCCACAACAGCTATTCACTATTAAAATGTGTCTGAGCTAGAAAATGTCTCAAGAAAAAAAGCAACCGTCCACGGGTCAATCAATCCAGGGAATTGCTCTCTATAAATTATTATATTATAATAGTGGCTGTAGCTACAGTTATAGTTATATTATTTAGACAACAGCTACTCAAATGCCACTAGAGGTCACTAATGGTAAAACTTACATAGTGCAGGTTTAACACATACAAAGTGCAAGATTTGTTTTCTATTTGGTATTTAATACATATCTTTTTTAGATTTTTCTGTCTTTTATCTATGATTCCGATCAATTCGGTGACACCTACGTCAGCTCCGAAGGCGAAGGAGCTAGGGATGATAAACGTGTAGGAGCTTCCGAAGCCGAACTCTCGTGAATATTCACAAGACAGAGGACCTTTCTCTATAGTGAAGACAGTCCTGCGGAAAGAGAACATCAGGCATTTCAAAAACTTTGGAATGACACTTGGGGATCAGTGAATACTGAATATTAAGATAATAAGAAACGTTTCTTACAGCCCGTAGGGGATATAGGAGTAGTTTGAATACAGCAATCCGTCGGGTATTTCAAATTTCACTCCTCCAGTGGATATGTTCAGTGACTGCATCCCATTTACAAATCTGAAAGGTTTTAATTTGGAAGAACTTGGATTTATCCTCCGGTATTCACTCCTTCGGAATAGAGAATTGAAGATCTATCTCACCTAATCGCATTGCTGCCTTGCTCCGGTTTGGTAGTTATATCCTCAGTCTGTAATGTATAACACATACATTTCACAGATTTGGTCTTATGTAATATGATAGACATATATAGAATGATTGATGGATAGATGTAATGTAGCTGCCCTGCATGCTATTCCACCGCGATATGAGTGGATAATCGATTTGTGATAATCGTTTACCAGTGGCCACACATCAGAGATGTTCGAGGGGAAGATGAGTGATTGACGTTTGCCCTTGGCCAAGGTGATGTTTCTGGTGATTGAAGGGTGGAAAGTGGTCACAGTGGAAACCAGGAGGAAATCTTCATCAAATGTAAAGTAGACCTCACTGGCCTGCAAAATAGAAAAAAGTGCTTAAACAGTTGTGTGTTCTCTCTCTCTCTCTCTCTCTCTCTCTCTCTCTCTCTCTCTCTCTCTCTCTCTCTCTCTCTCTCTCTCTCTCTCTCTCTCTCTCTCTCTCTCTCTCTCTCTCTCTCTCTCTCTCTCTCTCTCTCGTTATTTTTGGATCAAAGGGAATGAGTATGTCTTATGTATTCAACAAAATACTTCACTCCAAGAATGTCACAATGTTTCTACATCTTCAATGAAAAATATTAAAATGTAGAATATTTATTGATGTAAAAAACATAAAAGAACAAGTGTTTATGGGGACTTACTTCACCTGGAGCCAGTTGTACAATGCGTTCAGACATCTCTACTGTCACCGGACCACTGCCAAGGTTAATGGCTTTGAGTTGACTTTGGACGTTGGTAGGGAAGACAGGCAGTGTTTTCTGAAAAGTGGTACGCAGGTACCTAGTAGTTAGCACACAGTCCTTTGTGATGATTGCTATGATCTCTTGAGATCCCGTTAAGATGTCTATAGATCACTTCTGGGTTAGTTACACTCCGCGCTGGTCGATTTCGTACCGCTGTGGCGTGTGAACGATTGTCGGACACTCACATCGATTTCAATCTGCACCAGAGCAGCAGCAACAAAAGCCATGGCTGCCAGGAACATTCCAACATTCATCCTCTTCAGAGGTCTGTGAAAAGAACACCACGTACAGTATGTCTCTCAGATCCCATCAGAAACAAGAGATCTGTACGCCCGGGTTCCCACAACATCTCGCCCATTATATTAATCTGTGTTTCCCCAACCGTTATCGCCGTCTCCCGCGCTCACGATCATGGAGGCATCGAGAATCGCCGGCAGACTTACGAGAAATTGAGGCCACATCTTCTGATCAGCGGGTAAATGACGCGGTCCATGATGGGGACCAGGGTCAAGATGAGGATGGGGTTCACAGTCTATCAGAAACAGGAGAACAGTGAGTGAGAATCACGTGAAGCTACGCTGAGGGACACACACTGTTGATGGACAATCTGATCTTTATAAATCAATTCAGCGCGAAGGTATTTTATTAAAATGAACACTTCACCTTTTATCACTTTGGACTGGTGACTTGTAATGGAGTTTGCTATTATTTATGACATCTTCTAGACTCAATGATTAATCAATTAATGGGCAAAAGATAAATGGTCATATAATAAAGTAATCGTTACTCAATATCCACACCATTCACTCACCTGCATTTGGTCGGGCTGTAGAACCAGGAGGCCCTGGGGAGAGAGAGCGGAGAGCTAAGCAAGACCCAAGCAACACTTTATATTGTTATGGATGAATGGATGAATTAATGTGATTCATACAAAGTTTCCATCCATAGTGGTGGCCTGGAAGGTCCACCTCGAGCCCTGTGGATGAACGGAGTTAGAGTACGAGTGAACGATGAATGGATGTACTAATGCATTACATAATTAATGTGCTAAAAATCGATCGAGGGGTTCAAATGAAGATTACCTTTTGGTCAAACAGTGTCCAGAACATAGGAAGAGGGATGTAGAGAAACAGAACCTTGAGCACCATCTTGATTTGGGCTATGAGAAGTTTCTATCAGAGCAGAGAGAGAAGAGAAGATAGGAACTGTTGAATAAAGGCATATCTAATTATACACCTTATGGCTCTAGGGATTCAACGTGTACCACAGTTCATATCTGGTACTTCGTAGCTGTCCTCGGCCCAGTCCATCCAGTGAGCCTTCTTCGGGTACTCAGAGCCTCGGTGTCTGAAGCGGTTCTTAACGGCGAACTGAACAACAGGAGAGGAAACAAACAAATAAGAATAGCTCAATTTCAACACTTACTGAACCGGCGATGGCGTCGTGATCACGATCTATAACCATACTCACCGTGATGCATTTGCACACATCCAACATGATGTTTCCCTGGGGCTCAGCTTTGTGGTACATTCCACTGCCGGCAATGAACACAACTGGAAGGACAATGGTAAAGGGTCTGCATTTATATTGTGCTTTTTTTAACCATTAGCCATTTGCTCATTAAAAGCGCATAGTTATGACACATATTCATACGTGGACAGTGGTGTCAGCCATGCAAGGAGAGAGCCATCTGGCCAGGACCAGTTAGGGTTAGGGTGTCTTGCTCAGGGACATTTGGCTAGGAGGAGGCGGGAGATCTGACCAGCAACCTTCCGGTTCCCCGACCGGTGGCCGTTCTACCTCCTGAGCTAATGGGTGATGCATCATGATATATATACCATACTTACTATACTTAACTATACTTTACTTTACTTTGTGATATATATATAGAAAAAGCGGTGACAGTCCAGGAGACATACTGAGGGCCACCACCATGAGCGCTGCTGGAACACCGAAGGCCAGAGAGTAGCATTTCTGTTGAGTGTATATCCCGCATTCCTGGGCTGCAGACAGAGAGATGGGTTAGAGAAGGACCCCCTTGGTGTGTTCCTCTCAACATCCACTTCTTTCGGCTTGTTTCCAACTCAATGCAAAAGGTATTCACAGAGGATCTGTAGATACCTATGGTTTTTGTGGTGGCTATGTTTTAATTAGTAAAATAGATATCTCAGCCTCTGAAACGCTTGGATGACTTGGCCCACAGGGGGCGCTGTCATTTGCAGACAAATTCAAACGATCAGCCCCATGAGCGCAAACGTCTGAAACTTGGTATATAGGTTCTATTTGACACACTGAAGATGTTTTAACCTCTTGGACCCATAAGGCCCACTAACCAAAAAGACAATTGTCTGATCTAAAAACCCAAAGGAATAAAAAATACAAACCGAAATTAAATAGCCAAGTTATTACCCGGGATTGAAATTATTGTCTCAATAACTTGCAGTTTCTGGGGTGGCTGTTACTATGGTTGGTGGTGTGTGGGGTTGGTGGTGTGTGTTTTGGCAGTGTGTGTGTTTGGCAGTGTGTGTGACTACCTATCAAAGCTTTAATTATGGCTATTATTAAATTCATCATTATTATTATCAGTATTTCACAATCCATGTGTAAACGGTGCATTGTGGATAAGACCAATGTGAAGATGGACTTTGTTGCTCTACCAAGTTTCCCGTCTCTTGATCTATACCTCTGAGGATGGGCGTTATGATGGTGGACAGCAGACTGCCGGCGTTTATGCAGAGGTAGAAGACGGAGAAGAACGTGCTGCGCTGCCGCTCCTGGGGAGGAGAGAGAGAGAGAGAGAGGAGGATTCCACGCATGAAGAGCAATGCAACACACCGTATGCATGCAGCACACAACAGTGGGGAATCCAGGTCCCCTGTAGTACCTGCTGTCGTGATACTCACCTGGTGGTCCTCAAACTGGTCTCCTCCGAAGGCAGCCACACACGGCTTGATGCCCCCGGTCCCCAGAGCGATGAGGAACAGACCCACCATGGACAAGGCGCTGCAGTAGGACACAATCCACTCGCTCAGCCATGCATGCATGCATGTGCATTCAAGGGGTTGTAGTATTTTGCTTAGTTCATTTTAAGAGTGTCTTGAGGATTGCTAGAAAATGTTGTTGTACGTAATAAAGGAATTCTGATTCTGAAGAGCTATTATTTGAGTGAATTTTGTTAGAAATCGTCGTCCGTCAGCTATGAGTGAAATGCTCCACGAGCATATCCGTTTCTAATTGACAACGTCTGCCTCTGTACTCTCCGCTCCTGGCTCAGTTCTGACCAATCAGGGCAGCTCTTGGGGGGGGGGGGGGGTAATCCCTAATGCCTGTCAATCACAGGTCTGGGAAAACAACACTTCTCAATGGGAGAAACGATAAAGGAGGGATAGAGAGGGGAGTTTTTTTTTTAATCTTGCCCTCTCCCGCTCATTTCCTCTCTCTCTCTCTCTCTCTCTCTCTCTCTCTCTCTCTCTCTCTCTCTCTCTCTCTCTCTCTCTCTCTCTCTCTCTCTCTCTCTCTCTCTCTCTCTCTCTCTCTCTCTCTCTCTCTCTCTCTCTCTCTCTCTCTCTATCAAATAGAAATACCCACACGTGGAATGTCATGTTGTCGGGCGTCCCATCTCTGTCCGTGTCCGTGATGTCATGGATGGCGCTGATGGCCATCACGATCTGGCCGATGGCGTAGACGATGGACAGGTAGATGATAGTCCTGTAGGGAGTGCAAGGTCAAAGGTCAAAGGTCATCACAGTCGCTTCAATCTGAAATCCCTGTAGGTTATTTGCGTGTGGCATTTGCTTTGGAAACCTATCAAGTTAAAGCTGCACTATGTTAGCTTTCCAGTAGCAGCCTGGGGGGGGGGGGGGGTGAGAAGATAGTTCCCCTGGTGGATTGATACTAGATGGGCATGCTTCATTTAACAAAAATGTTTACACATTTTTACAAAGCTGCAGTGGAAAAGTGACAGCACAGGTTTTAAAAGTTCAGAACGCATCCCCCCCCCCCCCCACTCACTTAAACTTCCCCAGCCAGGAGTCGGCCACGATGGCGCCCAGGATGGGGGTCAGGTAGCACAGGGCCACGAAGGCGTGGTAAACGGAGGTGGCCAAGTCATTGTCCCATCGCAAGAAGTACTTGAAGTACAGCACCAGCACGGCTGCCAACAGACAAGGGATAAAGAGCTACTACTAGACCACAAGGACCACCGCAGTACACCATGACCATACTCTCATGTGTACAACCCACAATCTTTTGGTTGTACTTCTGTATGTATCTTTTTTTTACCAATCTTTAACCCGGGTAAGTGAATTGAGAAGAGATTGTAATTGACCAAAAACACAATGAAAATAGTACAAAATGGAGTCTCACCACGCATGCCATAATAGGAGAACCGCTCGCAGAACTCGTTCACCACGATGAAGAAAATGCTGAGTGGATAACCGCACACCTGGGAGCTCTGAGAGGAGAGTTCACCAGTACCACAATATACATATAGATATATATACTATATATATAATACATATACAGTATATCATATATATCATTGATTATACCCCGCCTCTTCTGCCCACTGTATAAACTCTGAACTCTGCTCACTATATCATAACATCATATCATAACTCCCTATAGTATCCTACATATCTCACCTCGACCGATAGTTCACATTAGTATTGGTTACATACCTGTCTCATAGCCATGGACATGTTTACCCTTTTACTCGTTTACCGTATATATATATATATTAATCTTCAACTGTTGATTCAACTGCATATCCCTGCTCACTAACTGCTGTATATACATTTATGTATATTTATTCTGTCTATATAATTGCATACCCCTGCTCACTACCAGTTGAATACTTGTATACTTACCTGTATATATATATATATATCTCTCTAATTCTGCACATATCTCATACATACTCTATAAATGATTGTATACTGTTTTTATACCTAGTAGACGTCTTTATATCTTATGTAACCACTGTAAATTATATATAACTATGAACCTTCCTGCAACTGCTCTGTACTGTACTTGTGCTGTGAAATGACAATACATTAGAATCTAATCTTATCTATATATAAATCTATATATAATATAAATATATATAGTATCTATTATATATTATTTATATACGATATATAATATATACATACTGTATATATATATATATATTATCGTATTGTACTACTGGTAATCTGTGAGTCCCTCTCCTCTCTGAACACCCAGATACCATATATATATATATATATATATATATGGTATATATATATATATATGTATATGTATATGTATATATATATATATTTATACTGTATATATTACATTATATTACCGTAATGTAATTTAAAACTGTAATAAACATTTAGATTAGATTAGATTCACATATATTGCCAAGTACAGAACAGCCCAAACTATTTTTAAATCGAACTAGAGTGCAAATGTATGTATATATATATATATATATATATATATATATATAAAAATATATACATATATATACACACACACGAGTTATGATAGTTGTGGAAGAATCCTAAATTATAGTGACGATGTATGATGATGTTCAGCTATCTATACATTCTGCTCAGCATTAAAACCATGAAACAGAAACAGTGAACTAATGATTCATTCTATTCTATTCTATTCTATTCTATTCATTGAATGATTATTTTACCTTCCCCTTCTTTTTCTTCTTGAGATCCTCGTGATCTGCGTGCACAAAGTGATTGTTTAAATAAAAACATGTTGGATATAACATGTATACTGTACTACATGTTGATCATGAACATTCTAAATATGAAGACAGAATAACCCCTAAACTCACCAGCCATGGCTATGGAGTATATAGACACCTGATGGTAATCCTCTCTGGTCACGTTTGTGGCTTCGTGACTCCTCTCTGTGTTCCCTGATGGTCGAGGGGCCTTATCTCAGATCAATTTAACCTTGATACTCACAGGCGGACTGTGTCCCGCTTTATAGCACTTGGTGTGGACTCCCAGTGACTTACCACACTTTATACTCTCCCACAAAACCCACCTGTTGGTAAAATGATAACAGCTGATAACTGATAACACCCCATGTTGTATTAACTGATCACAACATAATAAATAAATAAATAAATCAATCAACGATTCAATTAAGTGGAAGTTCAGTTTACTAAGTCTGTTATTTTCTTTTTCTTTTGATTGTATGTGTGGGTTGATTGTCACTCACTGGGTAAAAATACACATCAAGTGACTAAAGGTGAATGGAAAATAAAACCGAATTTGTACAGAAATATGAGTGATTTTTATTTAAAAAGAGAAGCGTTAGGGAGCAGTTTACAGCAGAACAGTGATTTTCTGTTAAATAAAAAATAAAAATAAACAAATAAAAAACCCATCGCCTACCAAATAGAAGATATTTTATATAATTTTCTTATAAACATTTCACTGAACACTAAAATGGTAAAAGCTTCATATTTCTTCCACAGTAGAGGTCACACCTCACTGCTTTGGCAAGAAGGTGTGTATCATCATGACGATTATCATGATGATGATATTCATAATGATCATCATAATGAATATCCTCATGACCATCATCATCATCATTATGATGATCATCATTTATCATCATAATTACAGTGTATGAGTCAAGATATTTTGCAAGACAAATATTGCACACACTCCTTTTTTAATATATATATATATATATATATATATATATATATATATATATATATATATATATATATATATATATATATATATATATATATATATATGTATGTATATATATACACACACAAGAATGAACATGTTGTGAATACGATGACTGTATGTATGCGATGGCTTACATTTAAAAACAAAAAAAAAACATCATAACATCACAACATTCCCATTCTAAGACATTGCAGTGATTCAGGTTGAATGTTAATATGTTCATAGGAGGTGTACGGTTGGGAAACGAGAGTGAAAGTATGCAGCATCCACTGTCCATCGGGAAATCAACAGAGATACTAAATGGAGATTCTGTACATACAAAAACAATGATAACGGCGGTATCAAAAGGAACAGGGGGGTAGTGGAGGCTGTGGAGACGAAGGCGACGCATATACACATATGTCCTTGGTTTTGTTTCAGATTCCAGGAACAGGAACAGGAATGCCTTCAGGCTAAAGGGGAGACGACGGGATGTCTGGTTCAGAACAACTCAGCCCCGGGACACGTGGTCTGGCTTTGCCTCGTCTCCCGATGTCCGCCCTTCAACTGCGGCCCGGCGTCACTTCCCCCGACTAGGTCCGGGATCGACGCCATGAGTCTGACAAGATATTCTCAAAAAAAGAACCGGGACTGGACCACGAAGAGCAGAGGAATGGCGGCAGCTGATGCCCCGCCCCCTTCCCCCTTCCCCTCCCCCTCCCTGGTTGGGCGTGTTCCCATGGTTCCGGGTGTGGAGGCGTGGGGGGGGGGTCCCCTGTGCCGGGGTCATACCACGGAGGAGGTGCTTGGGATGCCCTGGATGGTGGCACCGGTCGGGGTGCCGCTGATGGCGTTGAAGATGTGAAGAGAGTCCGGGGAGACGCTCTTCAGACCGTCTTCTGTGGGACTGATCTGTGAGGGGAAGGGGAGAGGAGGAGAGAGGAGAGTGAGGAGAGGAGAGCGAGGAGAGATAGGAGAGCAGAGAGAAGAGAAGAGAGAGAGGAGATGAGAGATGAGAGAGGAGAGATGAGAGAGCAGAGAGAAGAGAAGGGAGAGAGAGGAGAGAGGAGAGAGGAGAGAGGAGAGAGGAGTGGAGAGTGGAGAGAGGAGAGGGTAGAGGGTAGAGGGGAGAGGGGAGATGAGAGAGGGGAGATGAGAGAGGAGAGAAGGGAGAGAGGAGTGGAGAAAGGAGAGAGGTGATAGGAAAGAGAAGAGAGGGGAGAGAGGAGAAAGGAGAGAGGGGAGAGAGGAGAGAGTCAAGGACACGCGTAGACTCCGTTCTCACTATGAAATATAGATGAGTACATTAGTGTTTGTGAGCACAGGTTACGTTACCATCCAATCTGCTCGTGACAGCACAAAAGAAAGAACAAAAGAAAGATACACAGCACATGAAAGACGGACACCGGTGAGACGGTCGGCCCTGGTACGCCAACTCAGGTCAACTAAAAAGCGATGTTTGTCTGAATTGGGTTCATGGGTTCACGGGATGCTGCTCTCTACTAGCCGTGAACCGACCTGCTCGTGCATGATGGCGGACAGCTCCCGGGCCAGGTCCCTGTGGTTGGCCTTCATCTCATCATGGTACTCCTGCTGGTCCTCCTTGATCAGACGCTCGTTGATGCCCAGGCCACGCCCACACGCCTCCACAAACTGCCTGCTCACATGACACCACAACAGACAATAATTATAATTAATAATAATTAAAATAATAATAGTAATTATAATTGGAATATTGGATTTTCTGGTTTTGAATGGGCACTGCGCTAGTCATTTTAATGTTCATTACAATGATAATGAACAACAACCTTGTTGTATTATTATGCTGTGTTGTGTATAGTAGTAGTTAGTAGTTAGTGTATAGTAGTCTTATCCATCTCACCTGAACACCTCCTTGAGTTGCTTCACCTTGTTGTCAGGATACCGCTTGGTGTTGGCGTCGTCCAGGAAGGCCCGGGCGTAGGCCAGAGGGCCGGCGTTGACCTGGAGGTGAAACCCACCAAACTGTTTCAAACTGAACAAAATGTATCCTAATAATAATAATATCACACATTTGACAAGCTCCTTTACTTTAGGGGTAGCTCTCTTCCTCTCTCCAATGGAAAGGTGTTACGTGAATTAGCTTTAGTATCGCCACTGTAGACATAAGCCACATTGACCGTTCCTAAACTCTCCGTGATGGTTACTCCCATCCTCTTTTTATTTGTTAATATCAGACCTATAATCGTTTGTTGTTACTAAAACTTATGATGTCCCCTATAACAATCGTGAACACCTGTTTCTCTGGAGATACCGAAAAGTAACAAAAGCAGGAAACAAGGCGTGACCCCGTCCCTTGCAGTTTTTTGGTTTCCTGCTCTGTGCCCCAGCAGTCGGACTACACTATAAGACCGTAGGACCGGCGGATCGGGGAGGTTATGTGACCTTCAGTGAGCGGTTGTGACTCCGGGTATCCCAGGCGGGGGTACCTGGACGCTGATGCTGCCCTGAAGCTTGAGCTGCAGCCGGATCATGTCTACGTCGCTGGAGGAGCACAGCAGCCGGATCTCGGCCACCTTCTTGCTCATCTCGTCGATGGCCACCTCGATGGGGTTCAGGTCGGTGTGGTGTTGGTCCAGCACCGCGATGCGCTTCTTCACGTAGGGGAAGCAGTGTGTAGCTGGGGGGGGGGGGGGGGGAGAAGATGGTGGCGGTAAAGGAACAACATGAAGAAGGTGCAACACCGTGGGTTCCGCCTGTAGCTACAGTTATCTCACACCGGAGATAAGAGATGAACTTTTGGATCTTCAGAGCTATAAAACGATACAGCCACTAAAGGCCATGTGATTACGTGCGGAGGAAAGATCCTTGACAAAGGGCTGACATCTTCAGAATCTAATCTAACTCTTGCACAGGGTCTTTCTGCTGACCAATGTCGTGCCATTGCTGGAAAAACCTACTATAATCTACCACTCTGAGTGGGGATAATATTCAAGCGCTAAAGCTCTCTACCTGTGTGTGACTATGTCTCTGCAGGTAGAGGTTTATATTATGAGGTGAATAAATGTTTTGGGAGCGATGTATCAATTATATATCCTAGGTTTTGATTCAAGAAATGGAACTCATAGTTCAGTCTAGAGTATTGGGAGAACTAGAGGGCCCTCAGTAGAGCGCATACCTCTGCCCCACCAAAAAGTCCCCTTGATCCGGATTCAGACCCGGATCTGTGCCAAAATCAAATGAACTGTTCCTTGGACCATCAGTAATCTACCCACCAAGTTTTGTCTAATTCCGTACATACATTTTGAGTTATCTTGCTTACAGACAAACAGAGGAACAAACGGGGCCAAGGCCATAACCTTTGCCTCTACGACGACAAACAAATGACTCCACTCCATATGACCTGGTGTTAAACCTACTGCGCAATATGGTCTGCCGTTTGCATTGCTCCTCCACCCCGCCTTGCTTCTTTCCCGAGATGGTGAAGGGCATCTCGAACACGAAGCGGCAGATGTTGTGGCTCTTCTCAAAGTCGGTCTTCCGCTCGGCCAGCTCCTTCTCCTCCAGGAACGGAGTCACGTGGGTCACCTGGATGTAGGCGTACTTGGGGTCCAGGTCTTTAGCTTTGATCTGGTATTGGAAAAATGAATGAAACATAGAAAATAGAAGTTGAATACATCCAGAGGAGCCAGTGAATGTATTCATGGACAACTACGGCGCATACGTTCTATTACAACCTAGTTTTGTCCAATTCTGTGATACTAATATTCAGTAATACTACTATGTGAGGTAAAACGCCCTCACTCTTCCAGAGTCTTGGATGATTTTCACATTTTCCTGGCCAAACTTCTCAGAGTAGAGTTTGAGCAGCCGCTGGGAGACCTCCGACAGAGGGGTGAACTTGGGCTCTTTGTAAATGTACTCCTTGCCGTCTTCATCCTCGAAGAATCCCTAGGAACAAGGTCCAAAAAACCCCAATGGTTAGATAAACAACCCTGAATGAATGAATGTCTTTAAAATGATAGAAAACCAAGACCTAAAAACCAATCACAAACATACTGTAAGTGGACTGTGATTCCTTTTTTGTAAACAATGATTGTTTACTGAAAACTGAAAATCTCAGTTAGAACTTTCGGGGGGAGAAGACAGACAAAATGATGGACATAGAACAATTGTTTTCAAAGACAGAATAACAAATGAGAAAGAGGCCTTTTACCAAATTTTCACAGATATCGTATTCACTTATTGAAGAAATTATGAATTATTGAAAGAACGTATCCTTGTGAAATGTCAATTATTCATTCAGCAGAACAACCTGCTTGTTAGCTTGAGATGTGGATCCAGAAATCAACGGTAACATGTATGTCTCAGCCTGAAGACCAAGCCAGACACGCGACACGACCATCGCTCCGTGTATGATCCAATCAAACAGAACAGAAGGAATCAAATCACTTCTCGTCCCTCCTTCTCGTCCTCCTTGCCATGCTGACTAGGAGCACGTTTGACATTATGAAAGTAAGATACTATTCTCTGAAGTTTTAATCTTTACTACTTGGGAACACTCAATTGAGATTTAATCAACCCTGTGTGAATCACTAAGTGATAAAGACGGATGAATCACTCCAGAAAAGTGTCCTCTGTTATGATGTTCAGCTCTGATTAGGACAGCACTGAGCCGGACGGAGGAGGACGAGTTAGAGACACGGTTAAAAGAAAGGGGGAAACGCCACGGACCGAATTAGCAGGAAGGAACACAAAACAATTCACGCCATTTCAACTGAAAGTCTGGGCGCCCACGTTGATTTACCTCAGTGTCTGAGTCATTAAACTGGTACTGCTGGAATCGTAGACAAAACAAAACACGACAAATCAAATCAACGTTATTCCACTGGCTTCTCCCCTCTCTGCCAGAGACCATTCCACAGGGGGGGGGGGGGAGTGGAGGAATTCACACGTTCACTCCACCATGTTAAGGTGCTTACACACCGACCCCCAGCATCCGGCAAAACACTCAACTACAGAATATCGTCTCTCAGGTTCGCAGACCAAAAAACCGAATCCATCCAAAAGAGGCTAACGGATAGGACACATGGGCTCCCATGTTAGCCGTTGGGGTCGGGTCCAAGCACCTATAGAAGAGCACCTTAGAACATGGCCCTATGAGGGCATGAGGTTCTCTCAAAGCACACTGTTGTGCTTACACTGGTGTATTAGTTCTTCGATTTTTCGACTGTTTTACAGATCACTCGGGTTAATAAAGACAAAATTAACATTAACAGTTCAAAGGGACAACCCCCGGGGAACATGCACAACAACAACAACAACATACAGTTGAGAGTGGAGTAGTTAAAACTACAGCTGGTCGTAAGACACACACAATCGGCGGAGCAACAACACAGCAGCAGATGACAGCAGCAGCACATCAACACACGGCACACAGAGAGACGTGAAGCTGCTCTCACACGCCAGAGTCCTCCTCCGTCACTAGTACTTACCGCTGCCTTTAGAGAGGATCCAACAAAATCAGAAAATGAATATTAGGCACCACGACAGTACAGCCACCACGCATAGCCGTGTGCAAGAACAGACCCAGGAGTCGTGTCTCAGGTGAGGCTTTAACCCTCGCTGCAAAGCAGCTCTGGTTAAAGCCCTCTTCGTAAAAATCAAGCGGGGATGGAACATTATCGATTGCAACATTAAAAAATTGTGTATTAGCAAAATATGTATGTAGCAGAAGGAAGCAAAAGGGGTGGTTTCACTTCGGACACACACACACACACACACACACACACACACACACACACACACACACACACACACACACACACACACACACACACACACACACACACACACACACACACACACACACACACACACACACACACACACACACACACACACACACACACACACACACACACACACGGTTGATGTTTTCCGCTCACCTGGCCGAAGAAGGACACTCTGAAGTAGGTTCCCAGCAGCCTCTTCCCCGTGTGCATGACCTCCGTGACCTTGCTGTATGCACGGTGCAGCGTGTCGTACAGATGGGCCAGTTTCTGTGCAACACACACACACACACACACACACACACACACATACACACGCACGGAAGCATAGACACACACACATGCATACACACACATACACACACAGACGCACATACACACACAAGGACAAACACACATACACATACACACACACAAGGACACACACACACACACAGACACACACACACACAGGTGCATGCACAAACACGCACGCACAAGCATGTACGCGCGCGCCCGCACACACACACACACACACACACACACACACACACACACTCCAATTAGCGTTTCCATCCATCTGTTGTTCGGGGGGGGTGCTGTTAGGCTACATTGATGGGAGTGCTGCTGAATGCAGCTCCCTGTAGACGGGGGGCTGATTACCTCAAAGTCCCTTCTCTTCTCATAAATGGGGATGATGAGCTTGTAGATGTCGGAGATCAGTTCGTAGCGCTCGCCTTTCCACAGGCCGTCCGCACACTCCTCCAGCAGCTCCATGAGGACGTCCTGATCGGGGGTCCATCGTGAACACGGTCAAACACTGACACGGATTCCTCCAGGTTACAGACAACTTCAATCTGTACTCTCCGTGTAGTCAATCTGTACATTTCGTTTGGTTTTGGAATTATTACTTGAAATTGGTTTCTTTACATTTTAAAACGTTTGTTTTGTTTTTCAATTAATTATATACCGGTATTTCTTAAATTCTGTTGTGGGTCAGAGTAAACAGTGGGACAGGATTGCTACAGAATTATACATAATACTTGTGCAATGACAATAAAGACATTATAGTTTTACTTCTTCTCAACTTCTAACAACATCAGTTTGAGTCTACAAAATGGGTACAGTTGAAAGTACTGCACATGAAGTACGTTTCCATCTAAACGCATCCAGTCTTTGAATTATTGATAGTGTGCACTACCAATATTGTTTGCAGCTTTACTAACTGAAGAATGAAGAAATGTTGTAATCATTTCATTCATTTCATATTTACAGTTTAGTATCCGACAGCAGTGCACAAGTTATGCAGCCCCATTATGGCATGATGACATTTTTTGGCGCAATATTTGACTAAATATTTTAGATATTTACTTTGGATTCAGTAGGCAGATGGAGATGTCATGCTGCAGTTGGCAGTCGTAACCCCGCGCTGGTCTGTCATCGTTTTAAAAATCGCATTCCAAAACCCGGGACCGGTTTCCCCTGCACTCGGAGCACACAGTGTGTCGAGCAGTTGACTGACTGACTATTTATTTTAAATGTTCTGTTCTGTTTTTCTTGGGCTTTTTATTGTTTTTGTTGATTTGTTTTATTGTGTTGTTGATATCACCCTTGTCTTCATATCACCACTATCTTTGCCAATGCCTACCCCATGTTACAGAATGGAAGAAGATGGTATCTTTTACTTCCTTTTAAATGGGAGGGTTATGCATGTGTGCTTCTTGTGTTTGAAAACTCCACAAATAAACCATATTTAACAAATTTCAATAAATCGCATTAAGACAACCAGCTAACTACGGCTTAATGAGTCCAAACTAAATAATTTAAAGACATTTTAGTTGCAGCAGATCAGCAGGCATGGGCCAGCTTGTTCTAACTATGACATAATCATAGAGACACAGGCTGTGGCCGAAATCCTTCCCTCATCCCCTCCTCTCTCTCTAGAGTGTAGCAGTCCTCGGTGTAGAGGACTATATAGTTAAAACACTGAGGGACACTACAGGAGTCTCTGTTAATGACGTCACATGACGTTACATCGGCCATTTTCCTTTCAGCACAATGCATGACGTCTATACGTATGCTCGGTTAGTGGCCATCATACCATCCTAATTCTCACTATTCATTCAGACAGCACTACACTATAAAGTGCACTATATAGTAGTGAGTAGGGGGTGATTTCGGACACAGCCACAGTCTTCATGGGCTAGCTTGTTCCGGACATTATCGCGGCGATATGGTCCTCATTTCTACGCCATGGTATCATCCGTCCCTCTAACCTCGTTGAAGTGCACGTCCTGCATCCCCACGTCCTCCATCATGGAGGCCTCCTCGTCCACGTTGGGCGTGACCACGAGGAACGCCGTGCAGCCTTGTCTGAACATCCCTGAACACACACACAGAGATCATCCGTTAGCCGAGAACCACGCCACGCTTCATCATTGTTATTATCTTCATGTCGTCGTGGAGGGAACAGCTCTATCCATCGGTAGCACTGGAGCGGCCCGTGTTTTAGTGAGTGTGGTTGTTTAAAGCACCTTTTCTCCTGAGGTACTCTGCCACCAGCGCCGCGACGTGGACGTAGCACATGGCGGCCTGTAGACAAGAACATCAAATCATCATCATCATCATCATCATCTGTGAGTTGAAACACAGCAGGGACTTCACAGCACCAGAGAAACACCTGAGAGAGAGACTACAACCATCACCACCACCACCACTATCATAGTCCACACCATCACCATAGTCCACACCACCCCCACTATCATAGCCCACACCACCACCCCCCCCACTATCATAGCCCACACCATCACCATAGTCCACACCACCCCCACTATCATAGTCCACACCACCACCACCCCCACTATCATAGCCCACACCACCACCCCCACTATCATAGCCCACACCACCACCCCCACTATCATAGCCCACACCACCACCACCACCACTATCATAGTCCACACCATCACCATAGTCCACACCACCCCCACTATCATAGCCCACACCACCACCACCCCCACTATCATAGCCCACACCACCACCACCCCCACTATCGTAGCCCACACCACCACCACCACCCCCACTATCATAGCCCACACCACCACCACCACCCCCACTATCGTAGCCCACACCACCACCACCCCCACTATCATAGCCCACACCACCACTACAAGAGTCCTCCACGGCCACCTCCACCTCCACCACCCACCTCAGACATGTCTCCGTTCTTGACGTGGATGCGGGCCATGCTGTCCAGCCAGGTCTTGCGGAGCTCGGGGGTGCTGGCGTAGGACTTGGCCAGGCTGTACTGCAGGTCCACCAGCATCTCGGGGTCCGTCTCGTGCTCCTTCATCTGGGCCGTGGCCATCAGGACCGTCCGGATGCGCTTGGTCAGGTCCTTCACGTCCGACGGGAACGCCGTGTTCTAGTAATAAGGACAAACTATGGATCAGCTTGGTGAGCAAGTCTTCATTCATAACAATCAAGACTCACGTTTTAGGAATCGATTCATCTTTATTCTTGATTCAATTGTTTATTTTTCTTATTGTTTTCATTAACTAATGCATTTAGTATTTTTGCGCTACAATACAACCGATAGTATAATAACCTTGATGGTGCGGTCGCTGTTAGCACAGTTGTTGATGACAGACAGTGACTGCTGGAAGCGCGTCCCTCCGATGCCGATGACATCAGCGATCAGCTGACTGACTGCGATCACCACCTGGAGAGGAGGTCACAGGTCACAGGTCACACATGGGCACATGCTTTTTATATATTTTATGTTTATGTTTTTCAATATTTATTATGTTTTAATTATTGTTAAGCAAATGCCCGGCACTGGTAATGTTAGAGCTGCAATAATACTAATAATAATAATAACTAAATACAATATTCCTACAAAAAAGAAAAAAGAAACATTAATAACCAAATACAATTATTATTATTATTATTATTATTATTAATAGTAGAAGTAGTTGTAGTAGTATTATCATTATTAATATTATATACATCTGGTTGATTATGGTTCCTTCTTCATGTATTTTGTATTAAGCTGGCTAACCAGCCTACCTGTAAATGTGTGTGTGTGTGTGTGTGTGTGTGTGTGTGTGGGGAGCTGGCTGGTCAGTCTACATGTGTGTGTGTAACATATAAGACATAAGTGTACCTGTAAGTGTGTGTGTGTGTGTGTGTGTGTGTGTGTGGGGGGGGGGGAGCTGGCTGGTCAGTCTACATGTGTGTGTATAACATATAAGACATAAGTGTACCTGTAAGTGTGTGCGGACGAAGGAGGTGCGGCCGGTGTAGTCGAAGTTGCTCTTCATGAGGAAGTAGAGCAGGTGGGCGGCGGCGTTGCGGATGGAGCTCAGCTTGGAGTTGCAGCACTTCAGGATCTCGTAGCAGAAGGAGGCGCACATGTCAGCCCGGCCCTCGAAGAACGTACAGGGGAACTGGAGACGGGGGGGGAGACAGGTGGACACACAGGTGGACGGACAGGTAGACAGACAGGTGGACACACAGGTGGACACACAGATGGATAGACAGGTGGACGGACAGACAGACAGACAGGTGGACACACAGGTGGATAGAAGACAGGTGGACAGACAGGCGGACACACAGATGGATAGACAGGTGGACGGACAGGCAGACAGACAGGTGGACACACAGGTGGATAGAAGACAGGTGGACAGACAGGCGGACACACAGATGGATAGACAGGTGGACGGACAGGTGGACACACAGATGGATAGACAGGTGGATAGACAGGTGACGGACAGGTGGACAGACAGGTGGACAGACAGGTAGACAGACAGGTGGACACACAGGTGGATAGAAGACAGGTGGACAGACAGGCGGACACACAGGTGGACAGACAGGTGGACGGACAGGTGGATAGACAGGCGAACACACAGATGGATAGACAGGTGGACAGACAGGTGGATGGAGAGGTGGATGGAGAGGTGGATAGACAGGTGGATGGAGAGGTGGATAGACAGGTGGATAGACAGGTGGATGGAGAGGTGGATAGACAGTCGGATAGACAGGTAGACAGACAGGTGGACAGACAGGTGGGTAAAAGACAAAGAGAAGGGTGTAAGGCATTGTTTCCCAACATAATAATAGATAATATATAATGATACGCTAATAATTGAACTTCTTTACCTTGTAGATGAAGGTGCGCAGGGAGGTGAACACCTGTTTGAGGGCCGTCTCTGATTGGTTGATTTGCAGGAAGCAGAGGTGGACCTCAAACACCTTCTTCATCAGGGGGTTGTGGCCGTAGTCAGAACACAGCTGGGTCTGGGAAGAGAAACGTGAACAACACTGAGAACCCATCAGGAACCAAGACACAACCAAGTTGATATGGCAATACATTTTTGTCTATTGGCTTCACTACTTGTCATTGCCCCTGTTTGATGTACTTATTGTGTCAAATCTAGGGAGCCAACCGATTGTACTTTTACCTGAGCACTGGTTCTGCTCTTGGAGGCTTGTTAGGAAGGAAATGACTGGACTTATGACTTCTGGTGACTAGTAGTTATCTTTCCTGCCTGTTGTTTGACCTTCTTGTAAGTCGCTTTGGACAAAGGGTCTGCTAAATGACTAATGTTCTGAAATGTAAACTAAGAACTTTTAGAGAATTTTTATAGTATTGTTTTAGAAATTCATACTGCGGGAGGGAATGGGGAGTCGGCATTCCATTGTACTTGTTGCAAATGGCAAATCAAAATCTTGTATCAATAAATATAATATATTATAATGAACTGCTGAACTGTATTAAGCTGGCTGACCAGCCTACCTGTAAGTGTGTGTGTGTGTGTGTGTGTGTGTGTGCGAGAGTGTGTGTGTTACCTTGAAGCCCATGATGAAGATGCCCAGTGTGTCCAGGACAGTGAGACACACTTCAGTAGCGATGTTGGCCTCCAGCAGAGACTGACTCAACACGTCTGCATCCGAGTGGCTGTAGGCTGGAAGGGAAACACACACAAACAACATGTGTTCACCGAGAAAACCTCATGTTAACATCGACACAAACAACATGTGTTCACCGAGAAAACCTCATGTTAACATCGACACAAACAACATGTGTTCACCGAGAAAACCTCATGTTAACATCGACACAGACAACATGTGTTCACCAAGAAAAACTTATGTTAACATCGACATGTGTTCACCGAGAAAACCTCATGTTAACATCAACAGTGAATATAGATGAATACAGAGCCAATGTCAAGAGAAGAGCTCGTTAGTGTCAAACGCAACGATGAGAAAAGGTGAGGAAATTCATTGATTGAAACGATGACATCATCCAAATGAATATAAAAACATGCCGATGAATAAAAAAAACAATGATTCTGCCTTGTGTCAGAAGACCACGGGTTATCCAGTAAAGCATGTGTATAGTCACTTTGCTATTGTTAGCTGTGGTGAGCGGTTTGCTAACAAAATGGCAGAAGTAGCATCGCACCGGGCAGCAGACATGGAAGATTACGCCAAGGGTTATTCAAAAAACATACAAAGTATAGTTGAGCAAAAAAAATAATATGTACATTGTGTATTTTTTTGGTATTTTAGCATTTTGTAAATTCTGTAAGTTTGTGCATATCTTTGGAGCTTGCAATAACATGTCACTGTACATTGCACACTGTACCTTATACATTGTGATCAAAAAACAAATCTGAAATCTGAAATCTAAGTCTTTAGATTCCGAAAACGTTTGTTCTGAATTAAATTCAAACGAGGAGTTCAGCCGGCTTAGTCAGTAAGGCAGAGGACCTGGAGACATTCACAATGTTTTTTCTGTCAGAAAAACTCTTAATTCCATAACGCACAGTCAGACAATAGCTCTGTCTGCACACGGACCGTTGACGCGGTACGTTCTTACCATGGTCTACAGACAATCCCAGAACACTTGAAATCTTTCTTACGCTGAAAGCACAAAGAGATGAACTTCATTAAGTTGGCACTCGGTCACTATAACACGCAGAGCTCGCTCTGTGCCGCCTACCCGCATGACACGTGATATGATTTCCTCATATTCGTCACAATTCATCTGCTTTTGGTTTTGGTTTGGTTTGGTTTTCAAGCTGGGGGCCGGTGTTTGGAACATGGAGGATGATGAAGTGATGAGGTTTAAGAGAGACTAAGAGAGAGACTAAGAGAGACAGAGAGACAAAGAGAGACAGAGAGACAGAGAGAGAGACGCGATGGGCGAGAGAGACACAGCGCACATCGCACAGCGGACTGAGGTCGAGCCTGAAGTTAGTACCCCTCTGTACTGAATCGAGAATCGAGAATCCATTTTGAATCGAGAATCGAATCTTGAGATACAGAGAGAGATTCACACTCCTACTGGGTGTGTGTTGATGATGATGATGATGATGATGACGATGATGATGATGACGATGATGAGAATGAGGATGATGATGAGGACGAAGTTGATGAGGATAATGATATGAGGATGGATGGTGGTGACTTACCGTGGTTAAACGTGTATTATGAGGGTTGGCTGGTGGTGACATACCCTGGTTAAACGTGTATTATGAGGGTTGGATGGTGGTGACTTACTGTGGTTAAACGTGTGTGAGTTATCCAGGCTGCTGAGCTGCTGTAAGCGGGCATGCATCATCCCCGCCCTGCTACGGGACACAGGCAGAGTCTGAGCCTTCCGCTCGTGCGCTATGGGTCCCGCCCCCCCGTCCTGGTTCCTTTACGTGGAAACGGAACAGGAAACAGGAAACGGTCAGACGGAGCAGGAGCGGGAACAGCCGTTAATCACGCAGGGGGAGGGGGGGGGGGGGAGGTCTGATTCACTCGTTCATTCAGACGTACTGGGAGTAAATCTTCTGGCAGATGACATGGGACCGATCGAGTGTTTCCATGACATGGTACCAGACACGACTCCACTCTCTTTTAGTACCCGTTACTTAGTTTTGCACTGCAGACAGAACCCCCCCCCCCCCCCCGCCCCATGGAAAAGGGACGGTTGTTCTCCGTTCTCATTTTTTCTTTCCTATATTTTTGTTTTCCGAATGTTTATTTTACTGTAATAGGAAACAAATCAGTCCTCGATGTGGCAGAATTAGCTGCCAGGATGTGGCTGCTACATGATAAGGTTCGGGTCCCAAGGAGACCAGACTCGCTTGTGCATTTCTGGCCACGAACATGAAAGATATTCTCGAGGTTCCCTCCAGGCACTCGTGACGCACAAGATGGCAGCAGGGTGAGCGGCGTGCAATGTGTAAACCAGATAAGCACCACAGCGGTATCAGCATGCATGCAGACGGTTCCACTCCAAGCCATGCAAGGGCGCCACACACACACACACACACACACACACACACACACACACACACACACACACACACACACACACACACACACACACACACACACACACACACACACACACACACACACACACACACACACACACACACAGCTCACACACAGTCTCAGTCTCTGTCACAGCAAGGCAACACTTCAAGTATGAAGACAGCATGCGAGGAGATGAGAGAGTCCAGCTGTTCCAGCCTCTAGTCTTACCCAAGCAGGAGAGGGGCGGGGGGGGCCAATGCTTTATTTCACTATGTTACTTGTGACTTGCCGGCATTAGGGTGAATAGAGATGGAGAGAATGGTGGCAGGTGTCAGAGAGAGACAGAGAGGACACCCCCAGAGTGTGGCACAGACAGAGCCTGGTGCACTTTGCACTGGATTTACATCCGAGTGACTACACGTAATGGTAAGCATGTTTTACATACACACGCTGACACAGTGAACAGTATCATATCCATATTTTTAGCACACACACACTAGACTTTGTGGAAAAATAAGAGAGAATCATATCATTGAAAGCACAGTGTAACATTGGTGGTATGTATCTAAAGGGTATTTTCAGCAGGTCGATTTTGACACTTTTCATATTCTATAAACCTTATAATTTACATGTTTTAACTAGATGATTTGTGTTTATCCCACTAGTCACAAGAAGTCATGAGTGCATTTCAGAACCAGTGCTCAGGTTAAAGTACAATAAGTTGGCTCCCTAGATTTAACACATCAAACAATGACAATGACAAAAAGTGAATACATAATCAATGAAGCCATCAGATGTGGGCAGCGGGGACATTACCTGGCGATGTATCGCTTCCCCATGTATCTGAACTGGTGGAGGCACACTCTGAGGAATCCAAAGACCACATGTTTAAACACATATCATAACCAAGAGACATTTCACAATAAGTAACAATGGAGGCGGCCCTCACTCGACCAGCGTGAAGAAGTCCATCAGCTCGGCCGGCGACGCCTTGTTCCAGTATGTGAACAGGGCTTCTAGAATGGGAAGAAATGTACATTTACATTTTCATATATGTGAAAGATATATGCCTATATTTGTTCATTTTTTCTCCACAGTTTCACTGGAAACTTGTAATGTTTGTATTGTACTGTAAAAATATTGTAATTGTAATACTTTAGTTCTGAATACAATTAGAAAATACAATTTAATTCACACACAAATACATACAAAAATTTGCTTTGCCATGTGGTTATTTTAAGACATAAAGAAAACATGCTATATCGTGATATACATGACCTTATTGAGATATTAAATGACCTTTATCCTGATAGAACTATGTCAAATTGACGGTGGTGTTAGTATGGGTCTTCTTCACCTAGCAGCCATCTTGGTTCCAAACCCAGCCAGCGTTTAGAGCCAAAAATGGAACCAAAATGGCCACTAGTTGAACAAAGGGCCCACTGCAAAGGGACCTTGGTACCTTCAGACATGCTCTTGAGCACGTGGAGGAAGCACATCAGCAGGCTCTTGATCTCCGTCTGCTCCAGTTTGTCACAGCGGAGCAGGCCGCTGCCCAGGGTGGAGGCCGCCTGGTTCTGGACACACGGACACGTCAGTCAGTCAGGAGGTGGGGTGGATGAAGGTGAACACCGTCACCACCACCCGGCGCACCCTTAAACTCAGCGGACAGACACTCTGCCTAAGTGACCGGTGAAAGAATAATTCCACTTGGCAATTTTTATGGAAATACACTATATTTAGTGTATTTCTACCACCAAGCACTAAGTGATCCCAACGTTTTTTTTAATTTGTATCAGAAGTTGCAGGATTTTGTAAATAACTAATTTACCACATAAGGTGAGTGAATATTCAAACCTACAATCTGATTCAATTGATACAGCTCATAATATTGCAATGATTTGGTCCTATAACTCAATATACATATCAATCATTTTGTTCAAATTCCCACATGGCTGCTGTTTAATCGTCAATACCCCCTTAATAGTTGTAGAATGTTAAGGACCAAAACCACCACCCAATGGGATGATGGAGTAGGGCGGTCTGTGTGCGTCAACATCAGACCAAAGATGCGAACCACAATGCAATGGGGTTCCTGGCATTATCAGTTCTATCCCTCCACCCGCTTTCACATTAGCAGAGGACTTGCCGGACTCGAACACACGGTCAGGCCTACAGCAGGGGTCCACGCCAGGAGGGGAGATGGGAAAAGTGAGGTCTAAAAATGGTCCAAAGCTATCAAACGAGAACCAGTAAGCGGCAGCAGCAGCAGCAGGTCAACCACAGACGGCCGGGCGATTGGCAGTAGAGGGAAAAGCACGTTCCTTTGCCAGAGGCAACCGTCTCATTGTCTCCTCGCTGTAGACTATGAAAAGGGCTGGAGACGACTTCACGGAAAGGATGAGGACAGGGTTGGTCTTAACAGTGCAGCCTGTTCTGTTGGGAGGCAAGGCCTCTTTTTGATTGGAGCGAGAGAGAGAGAGAGAGAGAGAGAGAGAGAGAGAGAGAGAGAGAGAGAGAGAGAGAGAGAGAGAGAGAGAGAGAGAGAGAGAGAGAGAGAGAGAGAGAGAGAGAGAGAGAGAGAGAGAGAGAGAGAGAGAGAGAGAGAGAGAGCGAAAGAGAGAGAGAGAGAGAGAGAGAGAGAGTGGGCATAAGGCTGCTTCTATTACTGCTTCATGTCATTGGATGAAATAATAATTTGGCAAAGAAACGGCTTAAAAGCGAAAGGCAAATGCAGAATTCCACACAAACGCACACACAAATAAAAACGCTATCTAGGATTCAGTCATTCTCCCTCCACGCCAGAGCGGGGAAATCTCCCGCCTTTTTCCTTCACCAAGGAAGAATGAGTGAGATTGAAAAACGCATAAATGCTACAAAAGCAAGGGCGGGTGGGGGGGGGGGTGGCGGTTATACTTGAAGAGGAATGGCGGAGCCCGACAGCGACGCTAAGTCCACGGTGGCGTGCTTGGTGCCTCGCGGCGGGAAAGCGGGCTCCTCCGAGTCCCGAAATAAACGCAGGACATTGGCCGAGTGGCGCCGCACATACTCCTTCTGCCGCCACCGCCGCCGTCGGGGGAGGGGGGTGTGGTCACAGTCAGAGAGTCACTTTCATTATGTCACTTCCTGGCGTCGCCTGGCGTCGCCTGGCAACACCTGGCGATACGCTTTTGTCAGCCGAACGCTGATCGCTTTGATCAATTGTTAAAATCATAAAAAAATATAGCAATAACATTGAAATCCCAAATTTAAAGACGTGTGATCAAGATGTCATGATTCATCATTTTTGTTGCAGTTTGTATTATGTCATTTATTTATGTTCTCAACTGATTCTATCGAGGTCCATTTTATTTTTGTTTTGTTTTATTGACTCTAGAAACTCTACAGAACTTCGGATCTGGATCTGCACCAGAATCAAATCAACTGTTCTATGGCCCATAAGTAATCTAACCACCAAGTGTTGTCCAATTCCATCTATTACTTTTTGAGTTATCTTGCTAACAGACAGACAGACAGACAGACAGACAGACAGACAGACAGACAGACAGACAGGGGCGAAAAACATAACCCATATTTTCAATGGCGGAGGTTACAATAAAACGGATGTGCTTTCATGAAAGTCACGTTCAAGCTCTGACAATAGGTGAACAAGGAAACATGTTCTTCTTGTGCCTTTCTTGGCTCTGCCCTCCGTGTTCAGAATGGGTCTACGAGAGGAAGAAGATGACTTGTGTCATAGCTCTATGACATGTTGACACATAACCTCTGGTGTGTTCTACTGTTTACTGTTGCTTGTTATCTCTATTGTTGGCTCCATTGTTAGCTTAAGTGTTAGTCAACTTATTGTCCTTTTACCTGAGCACTGGTTCTGCTCTTTCTTGGAGGCATGTTAGCGAGAGAATGCCCTTATGACTCCTGGTGACTAGTAGTTCTCTTGCCTACCTGTTGAATGACCTCATTGTAATGGAACGTATTATATATCATATATATATATGATATATGTGTATATGTATATATATATATCATATTATTATTATTATAAATGCGCTGATGACCTCTGGCGACTAGTAAATCTCTTGCCAACCTACACTATGTTGACTTATAAAAGTTGCTGTGGACAAAAGTGTCTAAATGACGTACGTAACGTAATGTAAACGTAATGAAATGTAAGTGCAATGCAAAGTGATGTAATGTAACGTAAGGTATACCTTGTCCAGAGAGTTGGCCTTGTCGTTGTGCTTCTCCGTCAGACTGCCCCCGGAGTCGGTGCTGATGAGGGAGCATCGGGAGCCAGCGTTCCTCACCAGGTTGATGTTGGGGGTGGACGACGTGTGAGGAGAGGCTGGGGGAGGAGAATAACTATTGATTATTAATACTCACCGGGGTTTCTTTGCGTCAGACCTATGTGCTTGTCCTTCAACACACTGTTCTCTGTCCACGCTGTCCTGTCTATAAAGGCCAACAAAAGCCAATCAAATATCGTAGGTCTACAACAAAGTTAGTCCAGTTACCCACCAGTGCCCGAGATGATTCCAAACACATCTTTGTGTAAGCTGTTTTCCAGAAAAGTGCTGGACCTGGGAGGCGTCACCAGGACATTGCTTAGAAGTGAATCTTCCCTGCCGTTCTGAAACAAAAACAAGCAAACTCAAGCTAAAGAAAACTGAAAATGTGGAGTAGGATTTTTGTATTTTGTGCCCGTGACTTTGATGTACCACAAGAGGGCGCCCTTACATTGTTGGAATGGTTAGCGCTGAACGGTGTGACTTCCTTCACGTTCAGCCGGTTGACGTTCTCCTGCAGCAGGCCGAACAACGGCAGGTACAGGGTGGCCAGCCTTGCTTGCTGACTCTATAACAACAACAACAACAACAACAACAACAACACAAATCATAAAAACGAAAGGCTTATTAAAGGTGCTGTAGGCTAAATCAAACTAATATCATTTGAGTGTAATTTGCTGCAAAAGCTATAGCTATCCGTCAGCTATTAGTGAGCGAGAGGCGCTGTGAGAATATCCGTTTCTAGTTGATTGTCTGCCTCTGGCCACTGACCGCTCTGGCTCATTTCTGACCAATCACATCACCTCTTCCTGATGGTAGGGAATCTGCATGTCGTCACAGGTGCGAATGTAGGAGGGAGGGACCAGAGGGAGTTAGTGTCTCTTCTGCTGTTTGTATCTGCTCGCTCTCTCTCTCTCTCTCTCTCTCTCTCTCTCTCTCTCTCGCTCTCTCGCTCTCTCGCTCTCTCTCTCTCTCTCTCTCTCTCTCTCTCTCTCTCTCTCTCTCTCTCTCTCTCTCTCTCTCTCTCTCTCTCTCTCTCTCTCTCTTTTTTTTTAAAACTCTTGAACATGATAAACAGCGGCCTTAACAAAACAACCGAGAGGTGTGAGGCGAGGGGCTCCTCTCCTACCTTGTTGGTGTAGCGGTCGTCGAAGGTGTGCTTGATCATCAGGTTCTTGAGCACCTGGATGGAGATCTGCCGGACCTCCTGGAACTCCTGCAGGGCCCCGCCCACCTCCCGCAGGAGCAGGCCCACCAGGAAGTGGTTCCTGCAGAAGTCGTCCGTCAGCGAGTAGTCCAGCTGGAGGTCTGAGCAGGATGAAGGGGTAGGAGGAGGAGGAGGAGGAGGAGGAGGAGGAGGAGGAGGAGGAGGAAGGGAAGGAGGGGGAAGGAGGAGGAGGAGGAGAGGGAGAGGAGGAGGAAGAAGAGGAGGAGGATGAAGGGGTAGGAGGAGGAGGAGGAGGAGGAAGAGGAGGAGGATGAAGGGGTAGGAGGAGGAGGAGGAGGAGGAAGAGAGGGAGAGGAGGAGGAGGAAGAGAGGGGAGGATGAAGGGGTAGGAGGAGGAGGAGGAGGAGGAAGAGAGGGAGAGGAGGAGGATGAAGGGGTAGGAGGAGGAGGAGGAGGAGGAGGAAGAGAGGGAGAGGAGGAGGAGGAAGAGAGGGAGAGGAGGAGAATGAAGGGGTAGGAGGAGGAGGAGGAGGAGGAAGAGAGGGAGAGGAGGAGGAGGAAGGGAAGGAGGGGGAAGGAGGAGGAGGAGGAGAGGAGGAAGAGAGGGAGAGGAGGAGGAGGAGAGAGGAGGGGGAGGGGGAGGGGGGAGGAGGAGGGGGAGGAACAGGTAAGAGGAGGTGCAATAGAGAAATAAGACGGTGAGTGACGGTGCAGAGAAAGAAGAGCTCTATGCCCAAGAAGGAAATGCACTTCATTCTGTTTTACACAATCATAACCCGGTGAACACCTTGTGCTTGAAACTAAATACAAACAACAAGTTCAAATCAAATGAAGTGAAATCCCCAGAATTCTATTTATGAATTAGAAGTCTATATGTACAACAATATCGCATGCAAATGAGGTTATTATCAAGTGAAATACATGAATCATACGTGAGTAAAGCATGTGTCCCTCCACACCTAGACAACAAAGCCAAATCACAAGTGTAGCTACGCATGACAAATGGTACTTTGTCTATGCGTTTTCAGCACAGAACGTTCTGAACTTGATTTTGTAAAAGCACGTAATCACCGGGGATGGGTGGTGATTAAATGTGTTACGGGAAGGCTCAGTGTTCCAGGAATAGTTCTACGATCATTTTGGAATTTTTCAATAATTAATTTCACTCCATGAACAATCACCACACCTCACACCTACCTACTGAAGTGTCACATGACTCTGTGTTAGGAGTTAGTAAAGCTATGGCGTGAACAGAGGAGAGGAAGAAAGTATCAAATATATATGTAATACAATCTGTAAAACCAGATGCAAAAACAGAATAACTCTATAACATATATAAAAAGTGTATTTCGATATGAGTGAACACGTCCACACGTATACCACAAGGATATAAGCAGGATATAAACATAAAACAAGCCATCATGAGGCCACTGAGCCAAAACTGAGCAAATCTGTCCTTGAAATACCTTGAAACCTCTGTATGCGTCCTTTGCCAAAGGGCATGGGCAGGTTGAGAGGAACGTAGTGCTCGTGATTGCACACCACACGCAGGAACTCAAACTTGAACTCGTACAGGGTCTGTATATTTATTCAAGAGAAAAAACACACAACACAAACAGACACACAGCTTATCACCATTTGTTTTTTTTAAACATAAACATAAACCTTAAAAAAAAAAAAAGTGGACATAAACTAAGCAGAAGAAGATATATTTACGGCTTTGGCAACCTTAGTTTGACCGAAGGAGACTGTAGCGGTGATTAAGGGCTATACAAATTAAATTCACTAGTATTTCTGGTGTCCGACCCCCAGCTGAAGGCTTTGGGTTGGAGGTCTCCTAGTCCGCGGTCGGTCTACCTCCCTTGGAGTCCACAGGTTCTGGGTGGGAACCTCTGGGTCTACCTCCCTTGGAGTCCCCAGGTTCTGGGTGGGAACCTCTGGGTCTACCTCCCTTGGAGTCCCCAGGTTCTGGGTGGGAACCTCTGGGTCGACCTACCTTGGAGTCTCCCGGCATGAAGCAGTGGATGTAGTTGTTGATCTGCTTGAACACGAAGCCTCGGTCCATCAGCGTGAAACAGCGCTGCCATACGGAAAACAACAGACATTCCAACACTATTACTTTCATCAATATATTCACTATGTATCTCCATCAATATGTCACTGCAACGATGTACAGTACATGTTGAATGAAGCAGTGCTTCTCAAATCACCCCTAATACCATCTAGAATGATCTCTGAGAACGGTAAACCTATACGTTTGTCTAACGTTGGTTAGGAGTGTGGCAGCACCGGGGTGGGGGTCAGGGGGGGGGGGGGAGGGAGGACGACCCTCACCTTGACGAAGACGGCCAGGCTGTGGTTGGCGTTGCGTGCGGCGTCCAGGTACTCCTTGTACTTCTGCGTGACGTGGGGCATCATCATCTTCACCAGCGTCTCCACCGTGTGGTGAAAGGACGCCGAGAACCGCTGGTTCCTCGACAGCTAGGAGCGGGAAAAACCCACCAGGAAGTCACGTTAATAACGGGGCGGCAGTGGCTTCAGGAGGTAGAGCGGGTTGGTCTGGTAAACCGGAAGGTTGCCGGTTCGATCCCCCCCCCCCACCCCCCGAGCTCCTTCTAGCCAAGTGTTGTGGTGTCCCTGGGCAAAACACGCCTAACCCCTAACTGCTCTTGACCAGCTGACTGTCTCCTTGCATGGCTGACACCGGTATCAGTGTATGAATGGGTGAATGTGAGGCAATAATTGTGAAGTGCTTTGGGTGAAAAGCCCTATATAAATGTAGTCCATAGACCATTTAAAGCTAAAATAATAATAACATAATGTGAAATATCAACAGTTAAAACGACTGCTAGAGAGAGAGAGAGAGAGAGAGAGAGAGAGAGAGAGAGAGAGAGAGAGAGAGAGAGAGAGGAGAGAGAGAGAGAGAGAGAGAGAGAGAGAGAGAGAGAGAGAGAGAGAGAGAGAGAGAGAGAGAGAGAGAGAGAGAGAGAGAGAACTTGTTGATACAAGATGGTTCCCACTGTGGATACTGAGGCCACAAGCCACCCTACACAAGCCCCGACACGCTGTGAACTACAGTCGAGCTCCAGCAGGAAGCGCCGATAGATTGCGAAAGTCAACAGATGGCGGCTCAAAGCGTGAGTCAAATCCCCCACACCCACACACACACACACACACACCACACACACACCCACACACACAGGTGTTGGGTGAAGCATGTACCTTGACTCTGCAGCTCTCGATCAGGTACTGAGCCATGGACTTGACCAACGCCTCGAAGAAGAACCAGGAGTACTGTGAGATGAAGGTTAAGAGACGCCGGCGTTATTCAATCTCAAACGAAACCACTCCTCTGTATGTACACTGTACATATAGACATATTTACATTTCATTTCTACATTTTTTGGGGGGTTTTGGAGATATTTGGTGTTATTTTTTGTGCATGTTCATATTTAAAATAAAAAAAACATCTAAAACAGTTTTGTTAATATTATGTTTTGTTTTGTATTCATTTGTATTTATATGTCATTCCCGTACTTCTCTAGAATGAATAAAGTGCATCTTATCGTCTTGATTTTTGATGATTAGATTGAGTTTTCGGCGGTCGGCGTTACCTTGAGCAGCTTGTTGCTGGTCAGGAAGTCGGTGGAAGGTTTCAAGATGGCGGTCATGGCTTTGGCCAGCTCCTCGTGGACGGACCTGGAGGTGGACACCGTGAACGGCTCCGTCCGGAACACAAACTGGAGAGCGGGGCGACACACACCGACACACACACACACACACACACCGACACACCGACACACACACACAAACACACACACACACACACACACACACACACACACCGACACACACGACACATTTTTAGAAGAACGTCAAAACGCAATCTCTGCGTCCTGAACGGAAAGGGGATGTGAATTTGGGGTTGGTAGTTTTGAAAAGGGGAGGGGGGGTGGCTGACCTTGACGTAGGACCTCAGGTAATGCTCCAGACCTTCCTCGTGACACTGGGCAACCATGTGGATCATCACCCTGCGAGTCAAGGACATTACAGAGCAATAACAAATCAAAAACGATCAATAACCAATCAATACAGATCAATAGCAAATCAATACAGATCAATAACCAATCAATAACAAGTCATTAGAGATCAATAGCTAATCAAAACAGATCAATAACCAATCAATACAGATCAATAACAAGTCATTAGAGATTAATAGCAATCAATACAGATCAATAACCAATCATACAGATCAATAGCTAATCAAAACAGATCAATAACCAATCAATACAGATCAATAACAAGTCATTAGAGATAATAGCAATCAATACAGATCAATAACCATCAATACAGATCAATAACAATCAAACAGATCAATCCAATCAACAGATCAATAACAATCATAGAGATCATACCAAACATACAGATCAATAACAAGTCATTAGAGATAAATAGCAAATCAATACAGATCAATAACAAGTCAATACAGATCAATAACAATGACACTAAGCCATCACCCTGCGAGTCAAGAGCAATACAGAACAATAACAGCAACATTCAAATAAAAACCTTGCGGGTCAACTTTTACAGACAACTAACACACAAACCGCTAGAGAAATGCATACTGTTTATTTACACTGTAATACTAACCAGGTTTGGGGGGTTGGTATCAACCTGGTTCAGATTCCTTTACTTCACTATTTGGTGTGTGTGGGGGGGGGTCAACCTGGTCAGGAGTCCTCTTACCGGGCTACCGGTCACGGGGGGGGGTCAACCAGGTCAGGAGTCTCTTACGCGGGTCACGGGGGGGGTCAACCAGGTCAGGAGTCTCTTACCGGGTCACGGGGGGGTCAACCTGGTCAGGAGTCTCTTACCGGGTCACGTTGACAGCCACCTCCTCCGTGGCGGCCCCGGTCAGGACCCGGAACAGCTGGTTCAACACGGTGGGCAGGAACTTGATCATCACATGACTCTCCATGGCGTGAAGACTCTGGTGGAGTACGGAGCATCAGTCGATTCAAACCAGGTCCAATAATAATACTACTACTTAGAATAATAATAATAATAACTACTAAGTACTCAAGGCTCAAGGACACTTAACACTGAAGGTTTGAGTATCAGTCGAATCAAGCCAGGTCCAATAATAATAAGAATAGTGATAATAATAATCATAATACCTTTTATTTATATGCCGCTTTTCTAAGTACTCAAGGACACTTAACACTGACGGTTTGAGTATCAGTCGAATCAAGTCCAATAATAATAATAAGTATAATAACTGATTAATAAAGCGCTTTTTCTAAGTAGTCAAAGACACTTGATACATGATAAGACTATACAGGAGTCAAACCAACAACAGCAAACACAAAAAAGACACGTTAAAACAGAAAAGTGTGTCTATGCACATTTCCCAAAAGGGACCTATGGAATTTTTCATTCATGGACTTTGAATCGTGGGAGTTTAAAGAAGTCGGCATGGTGAATGATCTCACACACACACACACACACACACACACACACACACACACACACACACACACACACACACACACACACACACACACACCCCACACACCCACACACACACACACACACACACACACACACACACACACACACACACACACACACACACACACACACACGCACACACACACACACACATATCGCACAGCACAATGAACTCATAACGGGGTCAAAGAGTGTCACAGGATATGCGTCTCCTTGGTAGCCGTGTGCCGAAACACGTTAGACTAGCCAGGATCTAATCACCAAAAGGGGGGAAGTTCCTCATTTCCCCGCCTCAGGTTCCAAACCAATAACCTCACCTCCCGGACAGGGAGCTGACGCCAGGCGCATGACGCAGCAGGAAGCCAATAAAGCAGAACAACAGAAGGAGGAAGAGGAGGAGGAGAAGGAGGAAGAGGGGAAGAGGAGGAGGACACACGAGACCCATCTGTACCCCTTTAACATCCTGTGTCCGGGAACCGTGGCGAGGGTGAACCTAGTACCCTATACGTTACGATGCTACCTCCGTACCGGATGCTACCTGGAGGCCCGCCCGGTCTTTTGGGAAACAGAACAGTTACCAAGAAGTCCCCCCCCCACAGTTCCCGCCCCACTCTGTGGCTCACTCTGACCTTCACTCTGACCTTCACGGGTCACCAGCCGGCTATTGTTCTGATGTTTACATCCCACCCAGAGGAGGTCACTCTAGAGGGAGCCTCCTCTGAGTGAGTCGGACAATGGGCCGGGAGGCACTCAGGGATGGGACACGCAGGACCAGCTCACGCCAACCACATCCTGTCCTCCCGCCATCCCCCGCAAAAACAATCGGACGCTTACGCACCGCGGAACACAGGTCCCACGGCAGCCGGCGGCGACGAGACAGCCTACAGGGAGGTGTTCTTACAGGGTGTATCACCGCCTGGTACGGGAACTGCACCGCACTCGAGCGCAGAGCGCTTCAAAGGGTGGTGCGGACGGCCCAGTATATGGTTGGAGGTGAGCTCCCCTCCCTCCTGGATGTATACAACCAGCGGTGCGTGGCCAAGGCCAAACGCATCATAAAGACATTGCCCACCAGCCACCAACTGTACTCACTGTTACCGCAGGCGATACCGCAGTATCAAGTGCCGTACAAATAGACTTAGAGATAGATGAGCATATAACAATGTATATTTTATTACATTGATTTATATATATATATATATTGCTCTTTTTCTGTGCAATATTGCTTTATATATGAAAAATGTTTTAAACTTTATACAGTTTGTACTTTTTACTTCTTTTTTATTCTATTATTTTTATTTTTATAACTGCTGTCTGTCGTCGGGTATTGCACATAAGATTTTCACCCATTTCACCCATACTTGTATAACTTTGATGTGACAATAAACTTGACTTGAGGTCCCAGGACTGAGAGTCGAAAACCCCATGAAATAAGGGATGACCAGTAGCTTGTCAGTTGCCTGTGACCGTGTGTGTTTTTGATTGCGATTATGTGTGTGTGTGTGTTTTTGATTGCGATTATGTGTGTGTGTGTGTGTGTGTGTGTGTTTTTGATTGCGATTATGTGTGTGTGTGTGTGTGTGTGTGTTTTTGATTGCGATTATGTGTGTGTGTGTGTGTGTGTGTTTTGTGTCGACACACTCTGGTCCAACAGAGCCACGGCGAGGACCTCCGTACCTTCAGGTATTTGACCAGCTCCCCGGCGGAGGCCTGAGCCCCTGAAGCGGAGGCCTGAGCCCCGGAAGCGGGACTGCTCTGGCAGTGCAGGAAGAAGTTGTGCAAATGTTGGTCCTAGAGAGGAGAGGGAACGCAGTCAGAGAGTTACAGAGCCCCCAGAGACAGGGGAAGAAGGGTCACGTTAGTACACCCCTAATACGGTAGGCAGGGAGTTACAGAGCCCCCAGAGACAGGGGAAGAAGGGTCACGTTAGTACACCCCTAATACGGTAGGCAGGGAGTTACAGAGCCCCCAGAGACAGGGGAAGAAGGGTCACGTTAGTACACCCCTAATACGGTAGGCAGGGAGTTACAGAGCCCCCAGAGACAGGGGAAGAAGGGTCACGTTAGTACACCCCTAATACGGTAGGCAGGGAGTTACAGAGCCCCCAGAGACAGGGGAAGAAGGGTCACGTTAGTACACCCCTAATACGGTAGGCAGGGAGTTACAGAGCCCCCAGAGACAGGGGAAGAAGGGTCACGTTAGTACACCCCTAATACGGTAGGCAGGGAGTTACAGAGCCCCCAGAGACAGGGGAAGAAGGGTCACGTTAGTACACCCTAATACGGTAGGCAGGGAGTTACAGAGCCCCCAGAGACAGGGGAAGAAGGGTCACGTTAGTACACCCCTAATACGGTAGGCAGGGAGTTACAGAGCCCCCAGAGACAGGGGAAGAAGGGTCACGTTAGTACACCCCTAATACGGTAGGCAGGGAGTTACAGAGCCCCCAGAGACAGGGGAAGAAGGGTCACGTTAGACACCCTACTACGGTAGGCAGGGAGTTACAGAGCCCCCAGAGACAGGGGAAGAAGGGTCATGTTGGTACACCCCTACTACGGTAGGCAGGGAGTTACAGAGCCCCCAGAGACAGGGGAAGAAGGGTCACGTTAGTACACCCCTAATACGGTAGGCAGGGAGTTACAGAGCCCCCAGAGACAGGGGAAGAAGGGTCACGTTAGACCCCTACTACGGTAGGCAGGGAGTTACAGAGCCCCCAGAGACAGGGGAAGAAGGGTCACGTTAGTACACCCCTAATACGGTAGGCAGGGAGTTACAGAGCCCCCAGAGACAGGGGAAGAAGGGTCACGTTAGTACACCCCTAATACGGTAGGCAGGGAGTTACAGAGCCCCCAGAGACAGGGGAAGAAGGGTCACGTTAGTACACCCCTAATACGGTAGGCAGGGAGTTACAGAGCCCCCAGAGACAGGGGAAGAAGGGTCACGTTAGTACACCCCTAATACGGTAGGCAGGGAGTTACAGAGCCCCCAGAGACAGGGGAAGAAGGGTCACGTTAGACCCCTACTACGGTAGGCAGGGAGTTACAGAGCCCCCAGAGACAGGGGAAGAAGGGTCATGTTGGTACACCCCTAATACGGTAGGCAGGGAGTTACAGAGCCCCCAGAGACAGGGGAAGAAGGGTCACGTTAGACCCCTACTACGGTAGGCAGGGAGTTACAGAGCCCCCAGAGACAGGGGAAGAAGGGTCATGTTGGTACACCCCTACTACGGTAGGCAGGGAGTTACAGAGCCCCCAGAGACAGGGGAAGAAGGGTCACGTTAGTACACCCCTAATACGGTAGGCAGGGAGTTACAGAGCCCCCAGAGACAGGGGAAGAAGGGTCACGTTAGTACACCCCTACTACGGTAGGCAGGGAGTTACAGAGCCCCCAGAGACAGGGGAAGAAGGGTCATGTTGGTACACCCCTACTACGGTAGGGGTCTGACAAAACCTCAGTTCACGCCAGAGTCAAAATTCATATACGCTACGATTGTTCTTATCATTGAAAATAAATTGTTTTTAATTCTAAATGTTCTCCATTTCTTCCCGTTTGTCTTAGGGTGGCCTTGCCTTGCGTTTACATTACTGTAAATAATAAGAATAATATTTTATTGAACATATATTGATATATAAAAATACAGAATCCCCCGTGACGTGGTGGGGGTGACGTGGTGGGGGTGACGTGGTGGTGGTGACGTGGTGGGGGTGACGTGGTGGGGGTGACGTGGTGGTGGTGACGTGGTGGGGGTGACGTGGTGGGGGTGACGTGGTGGTGGTGACGTGGTGGGGGTGACGTGGTGGGGGTGACGTGGTGGTGGTGACGTGGTGGGGGTGACGTGGGGGGGGTGACGTGGTGGGGGTGACGTGGTGGGGGTGACGTGGTGGGGGTGACGTGGTGGGGGTGACGTGGTGGGGGTGACGTGGTGGGGGTGACGTGGTGGGGGTGACGTGGTGGGGGTGACGTGGGGGGGGTGACGTGATGGGGGTGACGTGGGGGGGGTGACGTGGTGGGGGTGACGTGGTGGGGGTGACGTGGGGGGGGTGACGTGATGGGGGTGACGTGGGGGGGGTGACGTGATGGGGGTGACGTGGTGGGGGTGACGTGGTGGGGGTGACGTGGGGGGTGTGACGTGGTGGGGGTGACGTGGTGGGGGTGACGTGGTGGGGGTGACGTGGTGGGTGTGACGTGGTGGGGTGTGACGTGGTGGGTGTGACGTGGGGGGGTGACGGGTGGGTGTGACGGGGTGGGGTGACGTGGTGGGGTGTGACGTGGTGGGTGTGACGTGGGGGGTTGTGACGGGTGGGTGTGACGGGGGGGTGTGACGTGATGGGGGTGACGGGTGGGTGTGACGTGGTGGGGTGTGACGGGTGGGTTGTGACGGGGGGGTGTGACGTGGTGGGTGTGACGTGGTGGGTGTGACGTGGTGGGTTGTGACGTGGTGGGTTGTGACGGGTGGGTTGTGACGTGGTGGGTTGTGACGGGTGGGGTGTGACGTGGTGGGTGTGACGTGGGGGGGGTGACGTGGTGGGGGTGACGGGTGGGTGTGACGGGTGGGTGTGACGGGTGGGTTGTGACGGGGGGGTGTGACGTGGGGGGTGTGACGTGGTGGGGGTGACGTGGTGGGGGTGACGTGATGGGGGTGACGGGTGGGTGTGACGGGTGGGTGTGACGTGATGGGGGTGACGTGGTGGGGGTGACGTGGTGGGGTGTGACGTGGTGGGGTGTGACGTGGTGGGGTGTGACGTGGTGGGGTGTGACGTGGTGGGTTGTGACGTGGGGGGGTGTGACGGGGTGGGTGGTGACGGGTGGGTTGTGACGTGGGGGGTGTGACGTGGTGGGTTGTGACGGGGTGGGTTGTGACGTGGTGGGGTGTGACGTGGTGGGGTGTGACGTGGTGGGTGGTGACGTGGGGGGTTGTGACGTGGGGGGTGTGACGTGGTGGGTGTGACGTGGGGGGTGTGACGTGGTGGGGGTGACGGGTGGGTGTGACGGGGGGGTTGTGACGGGTGGGTGTGACGGGTGGGTTGTGACGGGGGGGTGTGACGTGGTGGGTGTGACGTGGTGGGTGTGACGTGGTGGGGGTGACGGGGGGGTTGTGACGTGGTGGGTGTGACGGGTGGGTTGTGACGTGGTGGGTGTGACGTGGGGGGTGTGACGTGGTGGGTGTGACGGGGTGGGGTGACGTGATGGGGGTGACGTGGTGGACGGGTGGGGTGTGACGGGTGGGTGTGACGGGTGGGGTGTGACGGGTGGGGTACGTGATGGGGGTGACGGGTGGGTGTGACGTGGTGGGTTGTGACGGGTGGGTGTGACGTGGTGGGGGTGACGTGGTGGGGGTGACGTGGTGGGGGTGACGTGATGGGGTGACGTGGTGGGGGTGACGTGGGGGGGGTGACGTGGTGGGGGTGACGTGGTGGGGTGACGTGGGGGGGTGACGTGGTGGGGGTGACGTGGTGGGGGTGACGTGGTGGGGGTGACGTGGTGGGGGTGACGTGGTGGGGGTGACGTGGGGGGGGTGACGTGGTGGGGGTGACGTGGTGGGGGTGACGTGGGGGGGGTGACGTGGTGGGGGTGACGTGGGGGGGTGACGTGGTGGGGGTGACGTGGTGGGGGTGACGTGGTGGGGGTGACGTGGGGGGGGTGACGTGGTGGGGGTGACGTGGTGGGGGTGACGTGGTGGGGGTGACGTGGGGGGGGTGACGTGGTGGGGGTGACGTGGTGGGGTGACGTGGTGGGGGTGACGTGGTGGGGGTGACGTGGGGGGGGTGACGTGGTGGGGGTGACGTGGTGGGGGTGACGTGGGGGGGGTGACGTGGTGGTGGTGACGTGGGGGGGGTGACGTGGTGGGGGTGACGTGGGGGGGGTGACGTGGGGGGGTGAGATGATGGTACTGACCTGGGTGTAGACAGTGGAGACCAGGTGAGTCAACACCTTGAACAGTGGCTTCCCTCCGTCCACCCATTTGACCTCAGGACCGGAGTGCTGGGGTCAACAAAAACCACAACATTTGTTGAGTTACACTCCGCTACAGACACACTGATGGTTTGTCACTGTATGTGTGTGTGTGTGTGTGTGTGCGTGTGAGGTGTGTGTGTGTGTGTGTGTGTGTGTGTGTGTGTGTGTGTGTGTGTGTGTGTGCGTGTGAGGTGTGTGTGTGTGTTTGTGTGGTGTGTGAGTGAGATGTGTGTGTGAGTGAGGTGTGTGTGTGTGGTGTGGTGTGTGAGGTGTGTGTTTGTTGTGTGGTGTGTGAGGGGTGTGTGTGCATGAGTGTGTGTGTGTGTGTGTGTGTGTGTGAGGTGTGTTTGTGTATTGTTTATTAAAGGGTTGAAAAAACACTGTAGTCAACTAGTCTTCCTGTGGTCCACACAATAACACATAAGACCTACAGCACATAACACACATAACAGCATATGTGTGTTACGTGTTACATGTGTGTGCGTGTGTGTGTGTGTTCCCTAAGTACTTCCCAGCCACCAGCCAACCGGCCTGAACAGCAGCCGTCAAACCCTGGTCCCCTTTCACCTGGTAACCTGACCCCGGGTGTCCTCATCTCCCCTCTGGTGTATCGGCCGTGGGGAGGGGGGGGAGGGGGGGAGGGGGAGAGGGGGAGGGGGGAGAGGGGGGAGAGGGAGCCCTACCTTGTTGGTTCCGTCCTGGCAGCTGAGGTAGCCGGCGGGCAGGTTGGAGGCCACCGAGGCTTGGCACTCGTTCATGATGATCCGACCGTCCTTCAGCAGGGGGAGCCAGGCGTAGCCCACTGGGAGACAGGGCGACAAGTTGACAACACGTCCACGGTTCGCTAACGATTAACTCACTGTTATACAAAGCTGCTCAGAGGGAATATTGTTTTTAGGTCCGCCATCGAAGATGGACCCGAGGTTATGTTTTCACCCTGTTTGTCTGTCTGTCTGTTAGCAATTTAACTCAGAACTATTATGTAAGGAATTGGACAAACTGATTTTGGTGCAGAGCCGGATCACAATCCGGATCCAGGGGACTTTTAGGTGTGGAAGAGGTATGCACTCTCGTTTGATATGTTTTATAAAGGAGCAGGTAAGATTGTAGACATTGGCTATGGAAACCCCAGAACCTTTTGGCTGGGAGTGAAGCACCCATCAAACTTCACAATTGGACTGTTTCTTGTGTTGTTCCGTACCTTGTGTCTCCACCATGTCCCTCTTCTTGGTGCTGGCTTTGCTGTTGTTTTCACAGCTGACGTGGTGGAAGGTGAAGAGCAGGTGGTGCTTGTCGTGGAGCTGGGTCGGCAGCTCGATCTTGAACTGCAGAGGAGGGGAAGGAAGACAGACCGGTTATAGCGCTGCCACGTGATGTCAACACTGGCCTGAGGACAAAGATGGGATGGGACAATACGGGACAAAGATGGCAAAAACCTTTTGTATCCGCAAAAAGATGGTGTAAACCTTGTATCCGCAAAGGTAACACCACGTGTGTAGTGTGTTGGGTTGAGCAGCCTCACCTAGCCTGGGTTAGACTGATTACTCTATGGCTCGGTGAGGCTGCTTGGACCAGCCCCCAACCACACACACTTCACTGTATGTAGGATTCTCTTGACACAATCATATCACAGAGTCATCGGGGTGGTTGGGGGCTATGTGATGATGTTATTACTCTTTGGGGGTCTTACATTACAGTCAGTCATTCAGCCTTTGTCCAAAACGACTCACAATAAGTGCGTTCACCAGAAACAGACGTCCTTCCTAACAAGCCTCCAAGAGCAGTGCTCAGGTAAAAGTACAATCAATTGGCTTACAATAGAGCTAACATTTGGCTTACAATAGAGCTAACAATTGGCTTACAATAGAGCTAACATTTGGCTTACAATAGAGCTCACGAGAAAACAATAGAGCTAACGAGACGCAAGTGGTAAGAGGAAGGGTCAGAGAGAGGAGAGGGAGAGAGGTAGAGAGAGAATGGAGAGAGGGATAGATAGAGAGGGGGAGAGAGAGAGAGGGAGAGAGAGAGGACAGAGAAGGAGAGAGAGAGAGAGAGAGAGATGGGGGAGTGGCAGAGAGACAGAGAGAGTGTAAGAGAGAGAGAGAGAGAGAGAGAGAGAGAGAGAGAGAGAGGGTGAGAGTCAGGGTAGTTACCTCGTCGTAGAACTCCGGGTTGTGCTGATGATGCAACACTGCGGCGAAGGCACTCTTGGTGAACAAGTGTTCTCCCGGCCGTCCGTAGATACACTGTGGAACCATCCGCACGCGCCCGGTTAACAGCCCAGTGGGGCGCCACACGCCCGGTTAACAGCCCAGTGGGGCGCCGGGGAACTTTTGTTTCGTAGACAAAAAGATGCTTTGGAGCGGTGAATGTGCGTGTGAATGTGTGTGCGTGTGAATGTGTGTGTGTGTGCGTGTGAATGTGTGTGCGTGTGAATGTGTGTGTGTGTGAATGTGTGTGCGTGTGAATGTGTGTGCGTGTTTGAGTGTGAATGTTTGTGTGTGTGAATGTGTGTGCGTGTGAATGTGTGTGCGTGTGAATGTGTGTGCGTGTGTGTGAATGTGTGTGTGTGTGAATGTGTGTGCGTGTGAATGTGTGTGTGCGTGTGAATGTGTGTGTGTGTGTGAATGTGTGTGTGTGTGAATGTGTGTGTGTGTGTGTGAATGTGTGTGCGTGTGAATGTGAATGTGTGTGCGTGTGAATGTGTGTGCGTGTGTGTGTGAATGTGTGTGCGTGTGAATGTGTGTGCGTGTTTGAGTGTGAATGTTTGTGTGTGTGAATGTGTGTGCGTGTGAATGTGTGTGCGTGTGAATGTGTGTGCGTGTGTGTGAATGTGTGTGCGTGTGAATGTGTGTGTGTGAATGTGTGTGCATGTGAATGTGTGTGTGTGAATGTGTGTGTGTGTGTGAATGTGTGCGTGTGAATGTGAATGTGTGTGCGTGTGAATGTGTGTGCGTGTGAATGTGAATGTGTGTGCGTGTGAATGTGTGTGCGTGTGAATGTGTGTGTGCGTGTGAATGTGTGTGCGTGTGAATGTGTGTGCGTGTGAATGTGTGTGTGTGTTTACCTTCAGCGGCAGGGCGTCCTCCTCGTCGGACGCCTTGAACTCGATGCACACGGCGATGTTTCTGGCCTGAGGACAGACGGACAGAACAGAGTTAACACCGCTAACCGTTGGACACGTCGGACGCAGCTGAAGTTAAACCAGCTGTAACAGGAAGTAAGCAAAACCCGATATGGTAATAGGGTGTTCTTGTCACCTCCGCCATTGAAGATGGGGCGGAGGTTATGTTTTCGCAACCGATTGGTTTGTTTGTCTGTCTGTCTCTTTGTCTGTTAGCAAGATACCTCAAATAGTTATGTACGGAATTGGACAAAACTTGGTGGTTAGATGACTTATGGGCCAAGGAACAGTTGATTTGATTTTGGCGAAAATACAGATCTGAATGTAGATCCAGGGGACTCTTTGGTGTGGTGGAGGTATGCACTCTACTGAGGGCCCCTTTAGCATTTGTTACGGAGGAGCAAAATAGAACTTATTAACTTAATAGATTCACATGCAGTCACACTATAATAATGCAATAATGTCATTAAAATGTTCACAAAAAACAAAGCGATACTGGTCGTACCTTTGCGAAAGCCTTTTGGCCGTCGTACTTCAAGTGGCGAGGGTACACGTAGAGGTGGTTGTTGAAGATGGTGAACGGCTGGGAGCACTTGGCGATGCTCGGCACAAACTCCTCCACCTCGAACAAGATGTTGGCCTTCTGGCCGATATCAAAGGACTTCACAGGAATGTAGGATGAGGTAACACAATCTGAGAGAGAGAGAGAGAGAGAGAGAGAGAGAGAGAGAGAGAGAGAGAGAGAGAGAGAGAGAGAGAGAGAGAGAGAGAGAGAGAGAGAGAGAGAGAGGAGAGAGAGAGAGAGAGAGAGAGAGAGAGAGAGAGAGAGAGAGAGAGAGAGAGAGAGAGAGAGAGAGAGAGAGAGGAGAGAGAGAGAGAGAGAGAGAGAGGAGAGAGAGAGAGAGAGAGAGAGAGAGAGAGAGAGAGAGAGAGAGAGAGGCTCAGAACAGGGCAGATATGGCGTTCCCTCTGGCTTCAATAAGCACAAATCATCAGAGGCCTTACTCGTCAAGTCCGGAGCCACGTTGTCGATCGTTACGTCCAGGTTTCCCAAGATGACGGGTAGCTTTGCCATCTTCTCTGGCCTGGGGAGGGAGACAGAGATATGAATATGAACATAATAATAACAAATAATAAGGCAGGCTGACCGGAACCAGAGAGAGGTCAATACATCACTGGACAGTGGACAGTCTAAGACGCCGTGTACACAAGGCTCTGCTGGACTGACTGACTCTCTCTCTCTCTCTCTCTCTCTCTCTCTCTCTCTCTCTCTCTCTCTCTCTCTCTCTCTCTCTCTCTCTCTCTCTCTCTCTCTCTCTCTCTCTCTCTCTCTCTCTCTCTCTCTCTCTCTCTCTCTCTCTCTCTCTCTCTCTCTCTCTCTCTCTCTCTCTCTCTCTCTCTCTCTCTCTCTCTCTCTCTCTCTCTGGAAGTCTGCTCCTGCCACAGATCCCACAGCATCAGTATCATTAACAACAGCACTCACTTCCTGAAGTCGGCCAGCAGTTTGAAGACGTCGTCGTTGGACAGCTTGTTGCCGTCCTGACGGTAGAGGGCGGAGAAACGTGCACTTTTATCTAGCGTCCCAGAAGCGTCTTTAAACAGAGGCCTGGGAGAGTGAGGGAGAGGGAGAAGGAAAGACAGAGAGAGAGAGAGAGAGAGAGAGAGAGAGAGAGAGCGAGAGAGAGAGAGAGAGAGAGAGAGAGAGAGAGAGAGAGAGAGAGAGAGAGAGAGAGAGAGAGAGAGAGAGAGAGAGAGAGGAGGGTAGAGGAGAGGGACATGTAGAGAGAGCGAGAGAGAGAGAGAGAGAGAGGACATCAGACACAGTCTACATCTGACTGAACTTTAACCCTCAGATTTGTACGCAGGTGTGTAACCAAATTCTCACAGAGTTGAACATTTTATAATTCTGGCAAGCTTACATTTAAGTGCATGTGTGTGTGTGTGTGTGTGTGTGTGTGTGCATGTATGCGCGTGCCTGTAGCTGTGAGCACTGTTGTTTTGCCCCTCAATGTCCTGTCTCAACATATTTGAATCCAATACCTCCCATTTAAAATCCATATCAATCCAGCAGTGCACCGGTTAAATACCTCGCTGCCCAGGCAAAAGGCATCCTGTAATGACCCAGCCGGCTACATGCCCACTTGGCATTTTTCAGAACCTTCTGCGCCACCTAGTGGAGAAAGAGAGAGAGAGAGAGAGAGAGAGAGACAGAGAGACAGAGAGACAGAGAGAGAGAGAGAGAGAGAGAGAGAGAGAGAGAGAGAGAGAGAGAGAGAGAGAGAGAGAGACAGACAGACAGAGAGTGAGACAGACAGAGAGAGAGAGAGAGAGAGAGAGACAGAGAGAGAGAGAGACAGAGAGAGAGAGAGACAGAGAGAATAGAGACAGAGAGACAAAGGCTTTACCCAATGGAAAACAGATGGCTTTCGGACTCCCGCTTCACATTGGCATCCAGAAAGTGGAACCACGGTTGCCAATCACAACACAGACACATGCACAGGAGTCCTGAGGAGATACTAGTCTTGAGCACACAAGGAAACATTCCTGGACTGACCGCAGAGACACAGATCTGATCAGGACTCAAATACTGACCACCAAAACCCCAGAGGAGGACGACCCTGGACTGCCAAGGCCAATGTTGAGTGAGTGCGTGCGTGTGCGTGTGTCTGAATGTGAATGTGTGTGTGTGTGAGAATGTGTGTTTGTGTGTGTGTGAGAGTAAGTGAGTGTGTGTATGTGTGTGCATGCATTCCCCTTGTGCCTCCTCCTCCTTCTCCCTTCCTCCTCCACCTCCTCCTCCTCATTCTCCTCCTCCTCCTCATTCTCCTCCTCCTCCTCCACCTCCTCCTCCTCATCCCTCCCCTCCTCCTCCTCCTCCTCATCTCCTCCTCCTCCTCATTCCCCTCCCCTCCTCCTCCTCCTCCTCATTCTCCTCCTCCTCATTCCCCCCCTCCTCCTCCTCATTCCCCTCCTCCTCCTCATTCCCCTCCCCCTCACCTTGGTGGAGTCAGAGCTCTTCATGTAGGGCTCAGCACAGTGGGCAATGCCTCCCTGCAGGATCTTCTCCACCCGCGCCACCAGGAAGATGTCCGGGTGGGGACACGTGACGGAGAACACCCCCTGTGGAGGGAGAAGCCAAACGTCAACATCCATGTCCTCGTTCCGGGGAGACACACAGCGTCTCCCTGGTGTCAGTGTGACCCCGCTGAGCTCACAGCCACTGAAGCTAATGATGAAAAGTTGAGGAAAGCTGATCTCGCTGATATTCAAGGATATAGCTCTCAAAGAATATGGTTCAGTGCTGGGGTTCTACTGTTTGTGTTCTAATGGATTGCATGGAGATATAAGCACCTGTCAACGGCACAAAACTGAGAAAAATGTACATTAATATGAACATGAAATATATAATAATAAATAGTAGTAGTAATAGGTAGTGCAAATACTTTTTAGTGGGAAACACGGGTTTGTGCTTCACTCATGATTTCTGTCATTGGAAAGATGTACTAAACCTGTATGTTAAGTATTCAGATTGACTTAATGGTATTAAGGTGGTACTCATATTCAAGAGAGAGAGAGAGAGATGGAGAGATAGAGAGATAGAGAGATAGAGAGATAGAGAGATAGAGAGATAGAGAGATAGAGAGATAGAGAGAGAGGAGAGAGAGGAGAGAGAGAGAGAGAGAGAGAGAGAGAGAGAGAGAGAGAGAGAGAGAGAGAGAGAGAGAGAGAGAGGAGGGAGAGAGAGAGAGAGAGAGAGGGAGGAAGAAAGAGAGAGTGGGAGAGAGGAGAGAGGGATACGAAAAGGACACATTTTGACATCTTCCAAACCCTTCAAAGTTCCCCATCCTGTGCGTACCTGTCTAGGGTACTGCATGGCTGCCTCTGGAACCCCGTGGACCAATCGCTGTGCCCCGTGTAGCGTGTCCCCACCTCCATTTATGTAACGGCCGCCCGCATTGGGCACCATGCCCCTGACGGACGGGTGATTGAGGTCGACGTGGAAGTCCGAAGAGATCTTCCTGCTGTTCTGGATGTCAAACAGCGACAGGGTGACGTAGAACGGCTCCACCTGGACGAAGGAACGGAAGAAGAAGGAAGAAGGAAGGGGCTGAGCGACCAAACTGCAAATAGCATGAAAGCTAACAATCGAACACAGTGCTGGATTAAAACAGCAACCAGACTAAAATGTGATCGACGGTAAAGAGACTCCATCCTTATCCCAGACCTAATCTCTTCCATCCGCTACACCGGTCGTGAACATGGGCGGCAGTGGCTCGCTCAGTTGGGACTCGCCATGGGAACCGGAGGGTCTCCGGTTCAAGTCCCCGAAATGGACCAAGTACGGGGTGAGAACTGGTACTTGAAAAAGGGGGCCACAGTTTGTCTCCTGGGCACTGCCGAAGTGCCCTTGAGCAAGGCACCAGACCCCTACACTGCTCCCCGGGCAGCTGGATATACAATAGCTGCCCTCTGCTCCTAATACTAGGATGGATTAAATGCAGAGAAACCCATTTCACTGTGTGTCCAGTTGCGTGTGTGTGTGTGTGTGTATGTGTGTGTGTGTATGTGAACCATACAGAGGATCCAATCCTCCAGATTTAGATTTAGGTGTGAAAATGTTACATCGTGGCCGAAAGGAAAATAATAATATTGAGATATTATATGATAATTGGGTTGGTCGTGTTGCCCATTACAATAACCAAGTCAGCTATGTCAGGGCTCAGCAATAACGATTGCCTGGGTCAAGACAAATGCCAGATCAGGCAAGTGGTAAATAAACAAAAAAAAAACCTTTAATACCATTTTTGAATGCAAAACACTGTTATTTACTTAAATAAAGATGAAACATGACAAATATCTTAAGCCTTTGTTGTTATTTGATAAATTCATGATAACTCATGAATAAAACAATTTATATTCGGGCAAGTCAAAATTGGCATTGGGCGTGCATCCCCTGAGCCAAAACCCTTAGTGTTGGGACCTGTATGTGAAACCCATGTGAGAGAACAGTGTGTGTTAGAAACCAGCTCCTTGCTGTGTCTGTGAGGGCCGTGTGAACGGATGTGTCACGTCGGGACAGCGCTCGACACCAGGATAGCTCAGTCTGTTGGGACTTGGCTTAGGGACCAGAAGGTCGCCGGTTCAAGTCCCAGAAACACCTGGAGGTGCCCTTGAGCAATGCACCAGACCCCTACCCTGCTCCCCGGGCCGCTGTATATAGAATAGCTGCCCACTGCTCCTAATACTAGGATGGGTTAAATGCAGAGAAACACACTTCACTGTGTGTTTACATGTATGTGACCAATTAAGAGGATTCCATCCTCCAGATTTAGATTTCAGAACATTAATCTTCAGACTAATTACCAATGCCGACCTTGTCTCTTTGCGAGACAAACGTTGATAGGATGCAACACAGAAAACTACTAGCTCAGACGACTTCTCGCCAAGCTAATCAGCTGCCGTTACAATGAAAGCCAGACAAAAAACAAACAAGTCTTACGTTGGTCGTCGGCCCTTCCTCGTTCTCAGCCACACAGCTTTGCAGGTTGAACGAGAGGTCGTTGCAGTTCACTAGAATGCGCTTGCCAAACTTCTCCTCAAACTGCTTTATGTCCGGCTCAATCCCTGAGAAGTCAAGTTTCTGTGGAGCGTGAGAAGAAGAAGAAGAAGAAGCAGAAGAAGAGAAATGCTGAGTGGAAGTGGTTTGAGGTTCTCCCGGCGAGGTGATGAGGGTCTTCCTCTCTTTACCTGAGTGTCGGGGTCCAGGGTGAACAACTTCAGTCTGGTCTCATTTCTCATCCTAGACTCGATGTCTCGCGCGCTCTGAGGACGGCACAGATATCTCATTTCAGTTTGCTTTCCAGTGTTCCAATGTTTTTTTTTATTGTTTTCACATTCATTAAACAGATGTTCGCATCAACGGGAAAGTTCTATTCATTTCGTGTCTCGAGCTGACGGCGGCCAGGGCCAGACGGGTCCGTAGAGATGGTCATTCCGGACTAGGAATAGACTACTGCAACACATCAACACCCGGAGCGGTCAGCTCAAATGTGGGAGCAGGTTTTCCAGACGCTGAGATATCATTTTCTGTCCACACAAATCTCATAATTTCAAGAAATGATGCTGACGTGCCAAATATATTTTGGGGGGGGGGGGGGGGGGAGTATGTTACATTTTCAGTACAGCTGTCATAATAATAATAATAATAACAATGTGGACATAAGTGTGCTAAGTGTTTGTGATTGTTTAAACGTTCTACACTTCAAATCAATCCAAAACAACAGACCTCTCAGGTTGCACAGAATGTCACTCAGAAGCACATCCGTTTGTTAAAGGTACACATGCTTCTATGTTGTAGTACTTTTTAGTTAGTGAAGAGTATCAGGGTAATTTGTATGTTTGGGCTGTTTTTAGTAGTCACTTAGTAGTCACTAAGCACTATATACATATACAGGGAGTGTCTATGTACACTCAGGAAGTGTGTGTGTTATTTAAAGCCATGCCATGTTCATTGTGCTGCTGACAAAGGCCTGACTAAAAAGTCAACCTCATACTGGACTATCTCTCATTCTTTCCCACCCGATAAACCACACGTTGAAAATACATATTCATTCAATATTCATAATGATTGTTGTTTTTTTTCCTTCAGATTATTGAAATATAATATATATTCAGATATTGTTTGCGAGGCCCACCTGGAAGCTGTCCATGCTCCCAGAGGAGCTGTCTGACTTTCCCAGGTCATCATCTAGAGGAGAAGAAGAAGAAGAAGAAGAAGAAGAAGGTTGTCAAGAGAGAGAGAGGGAACAAAATGGCCAAAATGGTAAGTGAACAGCGATGAAGCAGCCCCTCTAAACACGACAGATAGACACAAAGCTCAATCTCCGGCGAGGACGTTTGCGAGTCTCTCTAACATTTATGACTTGAAACAGTAATTGTGTGGAGGGGATCAGTTTGGGCTCAGCAGAGGCTGAGCTGTTAGGGTGCTGGGGGGTGGGGTGCAAGTCAGGTTGTCAAGTGTGTGTGTGTGTGTGAGTGCGTATGTGTGTACGGTGTGTTTGTGTGTGTGTTTGTGTGTGCGTGCGTCCGGGCGTGTGCGTGTGTGTGCAGGGCCGGGTCGAACCCGTTTTCTCTTCCACAACGCGGTTAATAAAAAGCACATGAGCTAGAGGGATTAGCGGGAGCGGTCTTTGTGTGAAACCGGTCAGTCAGCCGGCTGGCTTCCTCCTCCGGGAAACCTTCTGTGATGAGACCGGAGGCAAGTAATACAAGAAGAAGAACGAACAACAGCCTGGGCGGTCTCACTCCACACCCACTGTGAAAGTGAAGCTTCAACGGGTGGATCAAGGTGTGGACAAACAAGTCGGCTTCAGACGCATAAACAAGCCAAGCTGTTTATCCCTCGCCGTCACGTTTCTATTGTGCGTTACGTTGGTTTCAGAACGTGCCGGTAACTCTTGGATCACCCACATACACTTGGCGCTCTCTAACCCTCTGAAACACACAAAGTGTGTGTGAAAAGCTTCATGAATGATATTATGTGGAGGAGCAGCATGGCGTGTACTACTGTACACTGTGCGTTGACAAAGTCACCATGGTCTTTGGTCAAAGGTTTTCCTTTGAAACACACACACACACACACACGCACAAACACACGCATGCACGCACGCACACACATAAACCACCCATACATGCACACACACACAACCACCACACACACATACACACCCACCCACCACACCAACTACCCATACACACACACACACACCCCTACCACACACCCCCACCTACAGACACACACACACACCATCGTGGATGTCCCCGTTCCTCTTGTCCTGCATGGCGATCTCGAGGCTGCTGTGGAGGATCTTGTTGAGCGTCCCCATCCACTCGTCCATCTCGGCCTCCCCGTCCGCTGCCAGCAGGTAGGTGCTCTTGTCCTGCATCTTCAGCTCAAAGGCAAACCGCCGCACCTTGGAGTTCTGCACGGAGATACAACACACAACACACACACACACACACACACTGAGGATGATGTTAAGAGGGGGGGGGGGTACTGTGAGTCAAGTGAGTGTGGCAATTGTTTTGCAATACTTTAGGTGGCCAAAAAACCCAAGCAAATGAAGCTTGGAAACCTCAACGTTATCTTAGTGGATTTAATAACTCCAAAAACATTGACAAAATATTGTAGGTCTCTGCCACATATACACACACACACACATGGGAGGAGATAAGAAGGAGAACAGTGTGGTTCTTCTCTGTGGTGCGAGAAGCTACTGGGTTTCACTTTTGTTTCTAAACCAACGCTCTCCTCCAACAACATGGGGACCACACACCGGAGCTCCGGGCCGCACACCAGAACGTGAGAGAGGTTTGTTGTTTTAAAGGCGGGAGGCCACACATCTCTGCCACGTATTCGACGATTTATCAACCTGCTTTTCTATATTTATATGGCAATATAAATGTTTATGGAATATGGCAGCTTAGTAAGATTGTTTCCATAAAATCGTCCAAGGGCACATCCCAAAAAAGTTGGGAAACCAAACTCCACTAAAACACAGCAAGAGTTGGGTGGCTACGATGTGTTATTAAAGACTCTTAATAATAAAGAGGCTTCGTTGACTGAAGATCTTCTACTAAGGATTCCTAGATAGCGGACAGGAAAGCCTCCAAAGATTGCAAAGAAAAAACCCGAACACTGAATACAGTGCATTACTGCAGACTGTGTGTAATGCAAATGAGGAAATGCAAAACCAGACCTCCAAAGTCAAATAGTTTTGCTACGAAGTGGACTGTGGTGGGCTAGGAGCTAGGAGAGATGTGTATGACCCGACCTGGCTATCTTCTCCCCCCCTCCCAGAAGGATAGCAGGGTTGGAGAGTGAAAACAGAAGAAATATTTCCACGTGTGAGGTAAAGACCACCAACTTCAGAAGATACCCTCGACCAGCTGCTGCTGAGTGCTGGTGCAAAAACGCGGAATTGTTGGAACGGTACAGTTGAACTTTGACCCCCCAACCCAATCAACGAGGAAGCAGGGCAGCGTCCAAAAAGAACTCGAGAGAACTCGAGTTAGCATCTTAGCGAGTTAGCAGCGAGTTAGCAGCTAGTTTACCCCCCCCCCCCACACACACACACACACACACACACACACACACACACACACACACACACACACACACACACACACACACCACACACACACACACACACACACACACACACACACACACACACACACACACACACACACACACACACACACACAGGCGCTGCCGTGGATATGAACACAGTAGAGCAGTGCGCTAGCTTAGCACAGTCACGTCTGCAACAGCGCAGACTATTAAGTCTTGCGGGTCAGACATTAAGGACAGAACCTTTGTATACACAAGGAGACAATGTGGTGGTCATCTTTGTTTTGGTTAAGGCGATGGTTACTATGGTTATTATTCTGGCTACTCCTGTGGCTACGGCTGAGTTTATAGTTAGCGTGGCCGGTGTCTGGGAGCAGTGTTGAGGGAGTGATAGAGCGGGATAAGGATAGAGCCCTCAGGCTAGCTGAGTCATCACACACGGGGATCGGTCCGGGGGCGTTCGGGAGGAGAGGCAGACGGGAGTCGTCCACACGGGACCGTCGGGAGAACGACGCCCGGCGGACCAGAAAGAAAGAAAGGAATCTCTTTTTGAAACGCGTCCTAATACAACAAAACACAAACACAAGGGCCGTCGAAACCCCGTTTACGGAGACCATCATCCTCTCTGGGTCAACCTAAGCGGACTTCCAGCGTAGAAAGGATTCCACTAGAGGAATTTCGATTATTTTTTTATAGTATAGTATAGTATAGTATAGTATAGTATCGATCTGGTGCTCAAACCAGCGTAACGTCTCTCCTAGATAGCTTTATAATCTATAAATATCATTTTATTTTTTTTACTGTTTGTGTGTTGAGTGTCTTGAGGATTGATTGACAATTAGGGCATTCTGATACTTATTCAGATTCACTAGAACATCTGTTTGAAAGTGACTTCCTTTTACCCATTTTGACGATGAGCATTTAGTGTGAGCGCACTTTCCACAAATGTAAACAACAGCAATATAGCTTTTTCATCTTTAACAATTAATATTTGTCGGTCAGTATTGAGTATGTGAAAAAACCTTGTGAGTCCTTTACTAAATGTCTTCACATGTGGCAAGAGTTTCCACATTGAATGCTCTTTGGCAGAATCGGTACATGTGATCATGTGATTTTGACACATGATATTGTTAAACAAATGTTTTAGTGAAGCCAGGTGAGACGATGGATTGATCACGCAGACCGGAGTGGTCCTTTAAAACCCACAAACCTGAAACATATGACAGTACATACTGTATAAGTCCACAGGACACTGGATGAACTCCACACTGACTCTGGTGCAACAATCAGGGACCTTGAGGTGGTGTGAGGGGAGTTCACAGTGTGGTGAGAGAGGAGGGGATGGAGCTGGACGGCTGCAGATGTCTCAGAGGAGAGGGTGGGGGAGAAACGGAACGTGCCACGAAATCCAGAGCCGAGGCCACAGAGAGGACCGAGGCATGAGGAGCCAACAGGTGGTCATAGTGTGTATAGCACTGTGGAGGGAGCGTGTGTGTGTGGTTGGTGTCTGGTTAAAGCAGCCTCACCTGGCCCCAGTCAGACTGATTAGAGTCTGGTTGAAGCAGCCTCACCTGGCCCCAGTCAGACTGATTAGAGTCTGGTTGAAGCAGCCTCACCTGGCCCCAGTCAGACTGATTAGAGTCTGGTTGAAGCAGCCTCACCTGGCCCCAGTCAGACTGATTAGAGTCTGGTTGAAGCAGCCTCACCTGGCCCCAGTCAGACTGATTAGAGTCTGGTTGAAGCAGCCTCACCTGGCCCCAGTCAGACTGATTAGAGTTTGGTTGAAGCAGCCTCACCTGGGTTGCACACTTGTGGGTCCTTGGTAAGGAACACGGGTTAAACCAGCCACCACCACACACACTCCACAAGCACACATGCATATATTTGCAGGTGGCATTGGCATATAGATAATAGTCTGGGTAAGAGAGTGTGTGCCTGTGTTTATTTGTGTAGGTTGAGGCACAGACGTGACAAATGCAGGCAGTGGAGGAGTGTAACATCATTCCGTACAATAAGACGGTAAGATAACCAGAAGCAGACCAACATACAGTCAGTAACTGTTAATCTGCAATCTGTGGCATGCGACTAAGGCTACAGCATTGGACATTACAGCGCAGGGTGTGAACTTAAGAGAAAACACAATGGCCACTATGCTTTGGCAAGTGACTGGACCACATTGTTCATCTTTCTACCACCACAATCTGTCTAAACCCCCACCCTCCACCACCCCCATACATACAAGCATATCCACAAACTAGAACTGGAAGCACTAGAATGCCTTTATTGTCCTTGTACAACGGAAGTACAACGGAAATGATGTAACAATCCTCGCAGGGAAAACAAGAAACTATTACTAAGTAACAGATTTGATGGGTGCTGTAACACCTGTCAGTGTGAGGCAGTGTTCAATGCTCAACACACAGTATCAGTTTTCTTCTCTTTCAGAAGAAGAAAGAATCTAGACGTGTTGACGTGAATCTGAAAGTCGATCCAGAACCCGAGCTGTTCCGTATCTGGCGAGACACTTATTCTCATTTAACATGCCGGATCACAGATAAAACGTGGCGACAACACGCAAAATCCGATGGAGCCGATGTCACCTCGATCGGGCGGATAACCATGAAAGCACGAATCAAGATTTTTCCACATGTGCAAGCATCTGTCATTGATCGGCCCGGCCGGTCGTAAAAACGCATCTGCAGCATCGGCCTCACGTCAGCGATACGACAGGATGACATCGCCGGCCGGGAGGTCAAATGGTTCATATGAACTGCGGTGTGTGTGTGCATGCTCGCTGTGTGTGTGTGTGTGTGTGTGTGTGTGTGTGTGTGTGTGTGTGTGTGTGTGTGTGTGTGTGTGTGTGTGTGTGTGTGTGTGTGTGTGTGTGTGTGTGTGTGTGTGTGTGTGTGCATGCATGCATGCAACAGATCAAGGCACACAAGATTTCTGGTCAATGGAACGAAAGAGGGTCTCACAGATAGAGAAGACACATGTTTTAGCAGCAGGTCATTTGCTTCTGGTGTACAAACCAAACCAGTAGAGCACATGCATCCACCACACCCAAAAAGTTCCCCTGGATCCGGATGTGGATGTCCAATTCCGTACATAACTTTTTGAGTTATCTTGCAAAACAGAAAAACAGACCAACATGGGGCGAAAAAATAAGCTCCACCCATCTTCGATGGCGGAGTTAATGACATTCCCCCCCCATGGGGCGTGATGAAGTCATCGTCTTTAACGTGGAGCTGTACCTGAATCACGCCTATACAGGAGTCCAGGAAGATGGTTCCTTTGGGCTCCTTGGAGATCTTCTCGTCCTTGTAGAAGTTCAGGTTGTAGGAGCCGTCCCCGAGCTGAGTCAGGTGGAAGTACCTCCTCTTGAAAGACTGAAACAAGACGTGAAGACGAGAACACGTTTGAATTGGGAGGGACGGGAGGCGAGGATATCTCTAGCAGGAGATAGCATCAGAAAATATGGCTGAGAGATGAAATGAAAAGACACAGGATTTATATGACATAACATAAGAAGCTTCCCCACAAATACAACTGATCAATATCTACATCTTGGCGTTAATTTTCTTCTTCTTCTCTAACCTAATCTTCACATCATTGTTCTGACAATTTGACACCAGTTTAACCCTTAATATGTTAAAAACTCAATTGAAAATGTTGTTGTCACCAGTTTGTGACCAAAACAAATTGGATGATTACACAAGCATCTGGTATCTGGAAATATCTGGAATCTGGAATTGAGGTTGACTTCAAAGAGATGAAGTTGATAGGAAACTCCTCGGGATGGTTAATCTAACGCCGTGTGACAGCGGTTTGACAACCAATGCGAACATGCCAATTTTCAGCATCAGAATGCCTTTTTTGTCATTGCGCAAGTATAACGAAACTGGGTAGAATCCTTACGGTCGCTCTTCACACACATAACAGCAATTAATAACATAAACATTATTTAACAACTAAACTAAACCAAATAAACAGATTTAAATTGCCAAATATGGGTATAAATATATATGGACATATTGCAGTGGAGAAAATATATATTAGAAAATATATATACATATACTATATATATATACATACAGCAGTGGGGTGTCAACATGTTATCATGTATTGTGGCATTGATGCCATACAGTATTGTAGTGACACAGAACAGTCAGTGTCGGTGTTTGACAGTGTTCTACACTTTGAGTTTTGACTTCTGAGTTAGTTGAGTGAGTATATTTGGGCCTTTATTTGTGTCAATTCCCCCGTGGTGTCAGACCCCCCTCTCTCTCCTCTCTCACCCTCATACTGACGCTGATGGCACTGTTCATGTTCCCTTTGAACAGCCAGCCGTGCTTGGTGATCCCTCCCTTCTGAGAGCCCAGGGAGGCGGAGTCCTGTTAAGAGAAAAGGAAGGAGGGGTTAGATCAGACCCGTTAAAGACGATCGTAAAAACGTCACGAAAAAAGGTACGATAGCACCATTCGTTCCCGACTAGCCCCGGTTACCGGGAGGAAACCGATGAATTGACTCTGGCTCGAAGGGAATTTGCAGCGGTGTGTAACGTTATCGCATACACCATCAATCGGTGAAGACGCAAAACTTGTAAACATAATGTACAAGTTCATGTACAGGTTCATGGTTGTGGTGGTTAACAAAGGCCTGTCAGGAAATGCAGTGGAAACCATCGATCACGTCGGAGTTGGCAAATATGTGCGGTTCATTTGGAGGACACCATCCTAAAGGAAGTTCAAAGTTCAAACAGCTCTTGGGAATCTATAATCCTGTTTCTTTGCGGGGATTCCCAGGTTGTAGGCCGGGCAGATAAGGCGTTGGAAGTCTGACTCTTAACACAAGCAGGGGACTCTCCGACCCCAAACAAGCAGATAGCGGAACATTAAACAAAACAGGCGACCGCGAGTGCAAATAAACAACCTCCATCTTGGTTACAGATACCCTGCCCATGCTGCTGGAGATCTGAGCTCCTCAGGCCCCTCGGGTCACACTCGACGAGACTCCCTTTCTTCTTCTCGCATATAATAAAACAGACTTTTCTCATTGAATCATGACCCGTTTTGTCCATTAGTACAGTAGGCTGCGGTAGATAGACGTGATAGGACAAGCTATGAAGCTTCGTTCCTGGTTCACATCATTCGCAGTGTGAAATAACACCATGAGGTTCTGAGGTGCACCTCTGACGTGTTGCAGTGGAAAAACGATTTCAATATGTTACATATATATATATATATATATATATATATATATATATATATATATATATATATATATATATATATATATACTGTACATATATATAATCATCTGTTGGTACTTCTTCTCACTGTGCAGAGTTTATTATTTTTTTTATAATTCCAGGATATTTTTTTGGGAGGTGATCTAAGGGAGCGTCTGGAACGTTTCACGGCTCTGCTCTTCATCATGTGCTAGACAACAGACCGGTCCCTAGAGATGCACACACACACACACACACACACACTCTCGCACACACAGGGTCCCCAGGGAGACGGACAAATCGCTGGCTTCTCTCTCTGTCTGAATGCACATTTGCCCCACACGAAGTGATGAACGTTCAAAATGGAACGGCTTAAAGAGCCTCCACATGAGCACTTCTCCACAACCAGCACTGCACGTGAATCCAAAATACACAACCTACTGTTTATTCAATTACTCGTATAACGTTCCCAGCAGGAAGAAAAACTATGAATCCATAAAATTGTATGATAAAGTCTCTGAGTCTCTCTCTCCTTTCACCAATACAAAGAGAGAGACTGAGAGAGACCAAGAGAGAGAGAGAAAGAGAAAGAAAGAGAGAGAGAGAGAAAGAGAGAGACAGAAAGAAAGAACTAAAGGGAGAAAGAGAGGCACAGAGAGAGCAAAAGAAAGAGAGAGAGAGAGAAACACACACACAAAGAGCCTTCTAGTTTAATAACTTATTTAGCAGATAGTCTGTGTTAAGGAGTAACATAGGCCTGCGAGAGAGAGAGAGAGAAAATAATAGCGAGAGAGAGAGATGTAGAGAGAGAGGGGAGAGAGAGAGAGAGAGAGAGAGAGAGAGAGAGAGAGAGAGAGAGAGAGAGAGAGAGAGAGAGAGAGAGAGAGAGAGAGAGAGAGAGATGCGAGTCAGGGGTTGATTTGGGATGAAACTTGACCCATTCAGTCCGACAGCGGGCCACTCCCGTGTCAGATGGAGAAGTGCATTGTGGCGTTCCACAGGGAGAGCTTGGCCCACCGCGGATGACCTGCCAACACCGTGTGCTGCCAGAGCACTTCCTCCAGCACCAGACGTAGAAAACAACACACAGAAACGCATTGTGTGTTTCCTGCAGTTCTTAGGACGGCATTATAGAATAAAATACAAGGTCAGGGCGGATGTTGATGTATTTTTTTTCCACACATATGGAACATTGAACGTACGACAGCCAGGCGTGGTTTATTCTCGAGTATAATGAAAGGTATCTTATCGGGAAGATATTTTATCGGAAAGATATTTTATCTGTAATGGTGCCCTCACACCATAGCGTATGCTGAAACCTATGAGTTGCGTGTAAAAAATATTTGTATACACACCAAACGCAACCAAAATTTTGTCAATTTGTAACCTATTCGACCTGGGTTGCGTGTGAGTTGTGTGTGGGTTGCGTGTGGGTTGTGAACTGAACTTATGATCCCCCAACATCTGCGATCACTGGAGTACGGAGTTGCGTGCGAGTTGCGTGTGAGTTGTGTGCAGAACTTACAAGTTGCGCTTGAGTTGCGTTCAAAACTTACAAGTTGCGCTTGACCTGCATGCTAGTTGCGTGGTATTTGCGAATATCGGTCACGTGATAAAAACCTATAAAAGCGGCGCCGATTCAGTGTTTCCTACAGTACTGATTTGGTCATTGAAGAGTCAACGTGGGGAAAGCTACCAAGAAATCTGATAAAAGTGACCCCAAAAGTGATGTCAAAACTACTGAAACAGCTTCCCAGCTTCCCAGCTTGCTTCTGATGAACATGGCTCTGGTTCTCCAAAACCTGAGATACCAAAAACTGGCCAGATACCTCAAATTTGGACCTGCAATCACCTGCGTTCATAACTTATGAGTTGCGTACCTGTTGCGATCGTGTTGCGTGCGTAGCGTACCTGTTGCGTATAAATTGATCGCAGGCATGTTCAACATTTCCGAACTTACTCTGCGTGTGTCTGCGATCACCTGCGTGCTTGTTGCGTACTTCAAACCTATAAAACCTATTAGTTGCGTGTGAGTTGCGTGCGGAACTTATGACCACTATTTTTTATTCGCAACCATACGCAACTGGTGATCGCTATGGTGTGAGGGCACCATAAGATATTTTATCGGTAACATATTTTATTAGAAAGATACAGTATATTATCAGAAAGATATTTTATCCAAAAGATAATTTATCGGAATATATTTGATCAGAAATGGGATCCAATCCTGTGGTACAAACACGCGACACACTCTGTGAGCCACAGAGCAACCAGAGACGTTAGTGGGCGCCTTTAGGTCGCAAACGGTGTATCTCTGTGTCTCATATAAAAGTGTAATAGTTATTTGATCAAATGAGTATGGTCTATTGTTTAGAGACATCCCGAGAGCCCCCCGAGAGCCCCCCCCCCGTGAGGGACATGAACCTTCCTCACCTCATCTTTATCAACGTCTTCATCGACCTCAAACACATGGACGGCCAGTTTCTCCGCTCTGGGAACTTTGCTGTGAACACAAACAGAAAGATAGAAATAATCCTTATTACACCAGCGGGAGCCACACTAACATCAACCCTTTTTTAT
>CM051015.1:22928677-22946177 GCA_027704905.1 Muraenolepis orangiensis | reverse complement strand
GACATTCTCCAGGAACCCCGAGTAACCAGTGTAACAGCTTTGCGTTCGCCAGGATTTTCCTGGCTTCCTGAGTTCCAGGGTTCCAGTTAGTTTGGGACGGTGTGTATTAATACCCACTTCTCATTAGTAAACGGCTGGAATGTCAGCACAGACCTGTGAGTGTGTCGGAAAGGGTTTATGGTGTAGGCTTGTGTAGTCACAAGTGCATTTCATTCCTAACTAGTCTCCATGGCCTGAGCCGGTGCTCAGGTAGAAGTACAATAAGTTCAGGTAACAGTACAATTGGACAAAAGGTCCAACTGCGATGTGATGTCTCCCACCTCCTGGACAAACAGACTCTGGGCCTCCTCCGCAGCGTTCTCCGGCACCGTGGGGAACACGGTCCGTCCCTGGCGCCGCAATATCGATATCTGTGAAGAGAAAAAACAAGGGTTATGCATAATTCAAAAAACACAAAAAGTCGAGAAAAAACCCCTCAAAGTACAGGAAAGCCACCGCAAGAACAGACCGCTATTCACGTGCATGTATTATTTTTAGCCAAACACAAAAAGCCATAAAATTGTGGAAGTCATCCTTCGAAAAACGTTTTGAGGGATGACTTCTTCCCGGCAGCCCTGGGGTAAGTGGCCACAGCTGGACAGGGGTTGGCTGTGATTCGCTCTGTTAAATATTATTCTGTTCTTACGGGAGAGTTGAAAGGGAAGGGATGCAACGTGCTGTGTTAAGCTCCTGGACCGCCCACGCCCTATGGGTCTCGACCACACCCTATGGGACTGGACCACACTCTATAGGACTGGACCACACCCCATGGGACTGGACCACACTCTATAGGACTGGACCACACCCTATTGGACTGGACCACACCCTATGGGCTGCTGTCAGAACTGGCTCCAGTATCTCACCAATCACTTCCTGATTTCATGCCCAGCTTGATGCAAAACGCTAATAATCTAATATTGTGCCTTAAAAAAAAAGTGCAAATAGATTTGATCTTACATGATCGCGACTAGAATATATTTTTATTGATTCACAATTATTTATTTGTATTCTCCACAAAAAAAACATGTCCAGTTTGTTGGCAAAACTGTTGGAAGTCCTTTGGCAGCAAGTTCACAGTAGGACATCCAGTAAAACCTTTATCGCCATTTATGTTAACATTTATGTTTTACATGGACAGGAGGAAAAAACCTTTTATTTTAAAGAAAACGGAACATAAATAGCCCCTCAAAAAGGACCGCAGGGGAGAACGAAATCGTTCACAGGAACCGAAAGCAGCAGAAACAAAAGCAAACGATAACAAACCCCCAGCAGGGCCACATCCTTTCAAAAACACCTCTCAGAGAAGTGACTCCAGCAGCACATTGTAATGTGATGGATGCTACTAGAGTACCTTCCAGTGAGGTACTACTGCAGCGGGGCCAGAAGAGAGAGTGAGAGAGCAGTACTAGAGTACCTTCCAGTGAGGTACTACTGCAGCGGGGCCAGAAGAGAGAGTACTCAGAGAGAGCAGTACTAGAGTACCTTCCAGTGAGGTACTACTGCAGCGGGGCCAGAAAAGAGAGTGAGAGAGCAGTACTAGAGTACCTTCCAGTGAGGTACTACTGCAGCGGGGCCAGAAGAGAGAGTGAGAGCAGTACTAGAGTACCTTCCAGTGAGGTACTACTGCAGCGGGGCCAGAAGAGAGAGTACTCTGAGAGAGCAGTACTAGAGTACCTTCCAGTGAGGTATACTGCAGCGGGCCAGAAGAGAGAGTGAGAGCAGTACTAGAGTACCTTCCAGTGAGGTACTACTGCAGCGGGGCCAGAAGAGAGAGTACTCTGAGAGAGCAGTACTAGAGTACCTTCCAGTGAGGTACTACTGCAGCGGGCCAGAAGAGAGAGTGAGAGCAGTACTAGAGTACCTTCCAGTGAGGTACTACTGCAGCGGGGCCAGAAGAGAGAGTGAGAGCAGTACTAGAGTACCTTCCAGTGAGGTACTACTGCAGCAGGGCCAGAAGAGAGAGTACTCTGAGAGAGCAGTACTAGAGTACCTTCCAGTGAGGTACTACTGCAGCGGGGCCAGAAGAGAGAGTACTCTGAGAGAGCAGTCCTAGAGTACCTTCCAGTGAGGTACTACTGCAGCGGGGCCAGAAGAGAGAGTACTCTGAGAGTGCAGTACATCTTGATGGGTCTTTTCTGAGCAACTCAGTGATTAGAAATGATAGTTTTTAGGGGCAGGGCTTACGCTGCAGTCTGCTCCCATGACTCATTTGGCAAACAATTACCTTCGCAAACAAAAGAAGGACCGTAGCCATGACTACAAAGTAATTGTTTGCTTCTAGGTGGAGTTTATCATCACCGTCATCGCCAGTGCAAGTCTATATAAAAGATGACAGCAAAGTCAAATAAAAAGTAATGGAAGCTCATTTAATTTCGGCGAAGGCTTAGTGGCCGTCTAAACGAACCCATAAATAAACATGATTATGACCATAACAGCGGTAGGATGAATACCTTCCATATCTCTCTCTCTCTCTCTCTCTCTCTCTCTCTCTCTCTCTCTCTCTCTCTCTCTCTCTCTCTCTCTCTCTCTCTCTCTCTCTCTCTCTCTCTCTCTCTCTCTCTCTCCTCTCTCTCTCTCTCTCTCTCTCTCTCTCTCTCTCTCTCTCTCTCTCTCTCTCTCTCTCTCTCTCTCTCTCTCTCCCTCTCTCCCTCTCTCCCTCTCTCTATGACCTTTTAAGCTGTTGAAAAAGCTCAGCGAGGGCTGTGCGGTGTTGGCTGTGCACCGGAGAGAGAGAGAGGTTTTTATGCATAAACCTGGAGGTCTGAGCCTGGCTATTGTCTGGCTGGAGGGTAATCTCTATCATCTGGAGCATTGGGAGCACAAACAACCCTATGGGGAGATAAGGGGAGGTGGGTGAGGGAGCGCTGCTAGTGTTTAACTAGGCCGGGAGTCACTCCAGTCTACCATGGGGCTGTGTGGCTCATTTCAGCAGCAGTTCATTCACCGTCATTACTTACTGCTTAGTCTCAAATCAGACTTCGGGTGAACTTGGTGGTCTTTCGAATTCATATTTGTTTCGACCAATCCTGTTCCCGGGATGTGTCAGCGTGCAATTGGCTGACAGCGAACACAAACTCTGCCAGAAGTAGTTAAACGTTTCCCGCTGTGAAGACCAGCTTAAACATCCTGTTCGGACACCGAAGTTCTTAGAAAATGTATTTTAAGGTTTCATATCAACCCTGTGGAGATCATCCACCATAGAAATAACTTTAACTTTAAAATACTCCTTTCTGAAAGCTTAATCCACTTGCACAAAAAAGCTTTGGTAGAATATCTTGAAACAGGAAACAAGGCGTAACTCCGCCCCTTGAAGATTTTGGTTTCCGGCCCAGACGCTGTGCCAACTCTCCCTCAGAGGTTCTGCTATAACCCAGTAGGATCCCTGGGTCATAAGGTCTGCTGTAACATAGTAGGACTGCTAGGTCAGAAGTTCTGCCATAACACAGTAGGATCCCTGGGTCATAAGGTCTGCTGTAACATAGTAGGACTGCAAGGTCAGAAGCTGCTATAACTGACTGTAATAGGATTGTCTTTCCGCTCAATGCTCAATACATACATTTATATCTCATTCAATACATTCAGAGCTCTTCAAATGGTTGGTTGTATTGGACCTTTAGTGGATCCCTCTCACACTGTGTGTGTCTGGATATTAACCACCGCCATGAAGTTAACGCTTCCAAACTCAAATATACCAATTAGCGTGGGAGGTACACACTCATTGGGTTTTCACTTACTGGACCATGTCTCGGATATCAATTATTGATGTTAGGAACAGCCAGTAAGCGGTGCAATCAAAACCCAGCACATTTCAAGTGAGTCTAATTCGGGAAAAATAAATCATGTCTGAGGATTCTTAGCGGTTACGTTGATGGCTCGCTCGCCCGTCTCCGTCTACGAGCCCCGGGATGCAGTTTGAAGCAAAGGTAGAGAGAGACTGGATGGACCCCCTCCCCCACCCCAGGAGAGGTGAAAAGATAAAAGGGGGGAGAACCACACACACACACACACACACACACACACACACACACACACACACACACACACACACACACACACACACACACACACACACACACACACACACACACACACACACACACACACACACACACACACACACACACACACACACACACACACACACACACACACACACACAGGCCTCGTGTGCTCAGCACTTCTCTGATGGGAACCAGATGGAACCAGATGCAGATAAACACACCGTGGTTAGCAGGTATTTTTTCCTTCAATAGATCCAGCTCTCCAGCTCTTCTCTGATATACGATTAGACAGAAAAACGAACAACCCAATCAGAAGCCATTAGCCGATTGGTCGGGGATCAGAGCGGGTAAGACACGGAAAAAATTCCGGAGGTCCTGCCAGGGAGACAAACTTTATTCCCCCGTCTCGGAACAACCAAACAGTCGGCCAAAGCAGTCAGAGAGACCCTGGCTTGTCCTTACATTGGATTAGACCCCAGCCACCACCACTCAAGCAGCGTCTGTGAAAGACCCCTGAAGGCCCGCTTCTGGCTGACTAGACTACACTATTATGAGCTGCTGAGAACCATAACTCAAACAGCAAAGCCCTGAGCAGATGTTACGTTCACTCAGCGTTTCTTCCTCTGTGGTATCACCTGTTGGTGTCGGGGGATGGTATGGCAAGGACAACAGCACACACATACACACACACTTGAGCAGTGTGATATTAAAGCAGGCACGGTCACGGCCGCCTCGTTGCTGAGGACCCACAGCTGCTGGGTCACAAGAAGAATGAAAGTCCGAGCTTTTCCGACACACGGTATAGGAGGAGATTTCTTCCGGTAACTCGCTGGGCCAAACGACTCGGCCACAGTGAGTCCCTTATAATGTTGTGTATATTCCTACATCGTATGTTCTCTTCACTCAATTAACCCCCTTAAGTTCTCCCACATTCATCTCAGATCTCAAGAATGTTCAGTATTCAGACTGTTGGAATTATGGGATGTCCCTGGAGACCAAAGTGAGGAAGAGGAAGAGGAAGTCTTTCTAATGGCCTCATTAGTTTGTATTTATTTTCTTACTGCAAAGTACATTAACTTAGTGTGTTTCATACATTAACTTAGTGTGTTTCATAAGTTAACTTAGTGTGTTTCATAAGTTAACTTAGTGTGTTTCATACATTAACTTAGTGTGTTTCATACATTAACTTAGTGTGTTTCATAAGTTAACTTAGTGTGTTTCATAATTAACTTAGTGTGTTTCATAAGTTAACTTAGTGTGTTTCATACATTAACTTAGTGTGTTTCATACATTAACTTAGTGGTTTCATAAGTTAACTTAGTGGTTTCATAAGTTAACTTAGTGTGTTTCATACATTAACTTAGTGTGTTTCATAAGTTAACTTAGTGGTTTCATAAGTTAACTTAGTGGGTTTCATAAGTTAACTTAGTGTGTTTCATACATTAACTTAGTGTGTTTCATAAGTTAACTTAGTGGGTTTCATAAGTTAACTTAGTGTGTTTCATAAGTTAACTTAGTGTGTTTCATAAGTTAACTTAGTGGGTTTCATAAGTTAACTTAGTGGGTTTCATAAGTTAACTTAGTGGGTTTCATACATTAACTTAGTGTGTTTCATAAGTTAACTTAGTGTGTTTCATAAGTTAACTTAGTGTGTTTCATACATTAACTTAGTGTGTTTCATAAGTTAACTTAGTGGGTTTCATAAGTTAACTTAGTGTGTTTCATAAGTTAACTTAGTGGTTTCATAAGTTAACTTAGTGTGTTCATACATAACTGGTTTCATACATTACTAGTGTGTTTCATAAGTTAACTTAGCGTGCTTCATAAGTTAACTTAGTGTGTTTCATAAGTTAACTTAGTGTGTTTCATACATTAACTTAGTGTGTTTCATAAGTTAACTTAGTGTGTTTCATACATTAACTTAGTGTGTTTCATAAGTTAACTTAGTGTGTTTCATAAGTTAACTTAGTGTGTTTCATACATTAACTTAGTGTGTTTCATACATTAACTTAGTGTGTTTCATAGTAACTAGTGGTCATAAGTAACTTAGTGTGTTTCATAAGTTAACTTAGTGTGTTTCATAAGTTAACTTAGTGTGTTTCATAAGTTAACTTAGTGTGTTTCAGACATTAACTTAGTGTGTTCCATAAGTTAACTTAGTGTGTTTCATAAGTTAACAGTGTGTTTCATACATTAACTTAGTGTGTTTCATAAGTTAACTTAGTGTGTTTCATACATTAACTTAGTGTGTTTCATAAGTTAACTTAGTGTGTTTCATAAGTTAACTTAGTGGGTTTCATAAGTTAACTTAGTGTGTTTCATACATTAACTTAGTGTGTTTCATAAGTTAACTTAGTGTGTTTCATACATTAACTTAGTGGGTTTCATAAGTTAACTTAGTGTGTTTCATACATTAACTTAGTGTGTTTCATAAGTTAACTTAGTGTGTTTCATACATTAACTTAGTGGGTTTCATAAGTTAACTTAGTGTGTTTCATACATTAACTTAGTGGGTTTCATAAGTTAACTTAGTGTGTTTCATACATTAACTTGGTGTGTTTTATACATCAACTTAGTGTTTAATCTATTAACTTATGTGCGGTGGTGGTGATGATGGTGATGGTGATGGAGGTGATGGTGGTGATGATATTGATGGTGGAGTAGGTGACGGTGGTGGACTAGGTGACGGTGGTGGAGGTGGTGGTAGTGGAGGTGATGGTGGTGGTGTTGTAGGGGATGGTGGTGGTGGAGGTGGTAATGGTGGTGGAGGAGGTGATGGTGGTGCTGGAGGTGGAGGTGGTGATGGTGGTGGAGGAGGTGATGGTGGTGATGATATTGATGGTGGTGGAGTAGGTGACGGTGGTGGAGGTGGTGGTAGTGGAGGTGATGGTGGTGGTGTTGGAGGTGGAGGTGGTGATGGTGGTGGAGGAGGTGATGGTGGTAATGGTGGTGGAGGAGGTGATGGTGGTGCAGGTGGTGATGGTGGTGGAGGAGGTGATGGTGGTGATGATATTGATGGTGGTGGAGTAGGTGACGGTGGTGGAGGTGGTGGTAGTGGAGGTGATGGTGGTGGTGGTGTTGGAGGTGATGGTGGTGATGGTGGTGGAGGAGGTGATGGTGGTGATGGTGGTGTTGTAGGTGATGGTGGTGCTGGAGGTGGAGGTGGTGATGGAGGAGGTGACGGTGATGGTGGAGGTGGTGGTGGAGGTGGTGTTGTAGGTGATGGTGGAGGTGGAGGTGGTGATGGTGGTGGAGGTGGTGGTGATGATGGTGGACATGAAGAGAGATCTTTAAGTCGTCATATGAAACACACACACACACACACAAGTGGGTGGCGAGCCCTCGGCCTATAAAACGTGTATAAAGCTGCTCAGCCTGACCGTGTGACAGTGACACAGGGGTCTGGTCTCAAGGCCATTAGGAACACTTTGTCTTTTCCATTCATACTGTTTGTCTTTCTTTAAAGGAACCTTTCAAACATCCTGCAGTGGCCAGTGTGCCAGGCCAGCTTTCCGGCCCGGAGTTTCCATAAACGTTTCACAGCCAGCATACGTCCTGTCACAACACAGGGACAGTCGGCCAATCACCAGCCACCCTGGCATCCCCCGGACCGCTTCACACTCGTCCCTAGTTGCAAACAAAAGGAAACCCCTTTGTGAGCCACGCCCTGGCGCTCAATAACACGGGGCTCTCGGCTGGAGAGAAAAGAACAGGTTGAGATGAATGCAACAATGCTAAAGTGCAGCTCCGCAGGGAGGGGACTGAGCCATGATGTGGGAGGACTGCAGTGCGGCCGGCCGGGGCCTTGTAAGGATACAGAGCAGGTTCTCGCAACAAAAAAACAATCAAAAACAAACACAGCCTTGTGGTCGTTTATGAGCGGTCAGATAAAGAGCTTTGATGGGTTCAGTACAGTGTTTGATGTGTTGTTCAGCGTAGACACTCTTCTTGATAAACAAACTCTGTGACAAGCTGTGACAAGCTGTGACAAACCGTGTAACAAACTGTGTAACAAACTGTGACAAACTGTGTGGGAAACTGTATGACAAACTGTGTTACAAACTGTAACAAACTGTTATGAACTGTGTGATAAACGTTACAAGCTGTGTGACAAACTGTGACAAACTGTGTGACAAACTGTGTAACAAACTGTGTAACAAACTGTGACAAACTGTGTGACAACTGTGACAACTGTAACTAACTGTGTGACAAACTGTGTGACAAACTGTGCTACACATGGTGTGACAAACTGTGTGACACACTGTAACAAACTGACAAGATCCATAAGAAGATCCAACAAGATCCATAACACCAACATCCACAGCAGAGCAACCTCCTCCGAGTTAAATTAATGATTGATGATCAACTGAAAAACAAGTGGATGAAACTTCAATCAATCTGAAAAAATTGGGCATTATAATCCAAAAGGTAGGAGTTCTTTGAACCCATATGTATGTGCTGTGTGTGCTGGGCGGTTTAAATTGTGAACCTGAATTGAATGTGGTTGTTTGCGGTGTAGTGTAGCACACACTGACCTGAGAACAACCCGCTCTTGTATCTTACAACGTCTGCAAAACCTCAAACAAACATTGCCTCCCATTCTTGGACAAATACCACCCAAGGGGGGAACCCCATGGAGGTGGTGGCGTTAGTGGTGGCGTTAGTGGTGGTGGTGGTGTTGGTGGGAGTGTTGGAGGTGGTGGTGGTAATGAAGGGGGTGGTGTTGGAGGTGGTGCTGGCGATGGTTGCTGGAGATGCTGGTGTTGGTGGTGGATGTGGTGGTGGTGCTGGTGGGGATGGTGGTGGTGGTGGTGGTGGTGTTGGTGTTGGTTGCTGGAGGTGGTGGTGGTGAATGTGGTGGTTGTGTTGGAGGTGATGGCGGAGGTAGTAGTGGTGGTAGTGATGATGGTGGAGGTGATGCTGTTGGTGGGGGTGGTGGTGGTGGTGGTAGTGTTGGAGATTGTTGAGGTTGCAGTGGAGGAGGTGGAGGTGGTTGTGGTGTTGGTGATAGTGTTAGTGGTGGTGGTGGTGGTTGCTGGAGGTGGTGGTGGTGGTGGTGAATGTGGTGGTTGTGTTGGAGGTGATGGCGGAGGTAGTAGTGGTGGTAGTGATGATGGTGGGGGTTGTGGTGGTGATGGTGTTGGAGATTGTTGGGGTTGTAGTGGAGGAGGTGGAGGTGGTTGTGGTGTTGGTGATGGTGGGGGTTGTGGTAGTGATGGCGATTGTTGGGGTTGTAGTGGAGGAGGTGGAGGTGGAGGTGGTGTTGGTGATGGTGGGGGTTGTGGTAGTGATGGAGATTGTTGGGGTTGTAGTGGAGGAGGTGGAGGTGGTTGTGGTGTTGGTGGTGGTGGTGGTGGTGGTGGTGGTGGTGATGGTGTTGGAGTTGTTCTTGGTGATGGTGGTGTTGGTGGAGGTGTGAGTCTGACCTGGAAGTCCTCCAGTGGAAACTGCAACATGTCTCTGAGGACATCGCTGAGTATCTGCGTCTTCCTCTGAACCAGAACGTTCTCGTAGTCCAGTGGTTCAATCACCTTGGGCTTCACCTGGAACACACACAGAAGACGGACAATGTTAAGTTTGTTTGTCTGTCGGCAAGATAACTCCAAAAGTAATAGATTTTGACACAACTTATTGGTTAGATTACTTATGGCCCAAGGAACAGTTGATACGAATGTGTGGTTCCAGGGGACTTTTGATGTTGTTAATATTAGTTATTAGTATTTCTGAGCCGCATGGAATTGAACGTTTAACGGTCGCGTCTCACCGAGGACTCCTGTGTGAGAACCCAAGAGCTGGGAGGAACGTAATGAGGTCATCTCTCCCCCCCCCTGACACATCGATATATCACGTCTCTTTACGCAACGAAAAAAAACACTGCTGTTCCCTCCTCGCCTCAACGCTGACACAGACGGAAAACAGACAAAGACCTACTGTCAGTACGGAAACGTACAGTATGCCGGTTAATAATCCACCGTATGTCGGGATTATATATACCTATATCTGCACACATCTCATACCTACTAAATATACTGTAGACACACCAGATTGTTATACCTAGTAGACAGTTTCTACATTATTTAACTATTTATCCACTGTACATTGTATATTACCATATTACTATATTACCATGCACTTTACGGTCACATTTGCACTCTGGTTCCTTTCGCTGTACTGTACTTGTGCTGCGCAATGACATGCAATACATTTTAATCTAATCTAACCTAATTCATTTCCAAAACAATGACGTTTGTTAGTTGGCGCTCATTGTGTTAAAGAATAAAGTCAGATGGATATATACACATATATATACGTCATGGATATATACATCAATCGAGATCAATCCACGTCCCTATAAGCGTGTCAGCCTGTGTGTGCTGTGTATGATAATAAGGCATGACTTCATCAACAGGTCCACAAAGCAACATCTTCACGCTCCATTGACTGGCTTCATGTGGTCATCCACAGCCCCAGATGCGTGTGGCTCCCCCTGGCTTATATAACATGGAGATTATAGATTTATGGTATGTAATGCCATGAGATATTATCTACAAACGATTCGTAACCACTAAAGGTCATTAAAAGACCATGTGTCGTACAGCCCTGTCAACACACATCCAGCGGAACAAGAGATTTGTCAGTGTGGTGTGTGTGGTGTGTGTGTGTGTGTGTGTGTGTGTGTGTGTGTGTGTGTGTGTGTATTTATTCACGTGTGTGTGTTTACGTGTGAGTTTGTGTGTGTTTACGTGTGAGTTTGTGTGTGTGCATGTGTGTACGTCTGCGTGTATGCATGTGTCTGTGTGTGTGCGTGTTTCTGTGTGTGCGTGTTTCTGTGTGTGCGTGCATGTGTGTGTGTGCGTGTTGCTGTGTGTGTGTGTGTGTGTGTGTGTGTGTGTGGTGTGTGTGTGTGTGTGTGTGTGTGTGTGTGTGTGTGGTGTGTGTGTGTGTGTGTGTGTGTGTGTGTGTGTGTGTGTGTGTGTGTAGTGTTGTCAGCAGGGCGTTGGGAGGAAGGTCAGCACCGCAGCCAGACCCCAGTCCCGACCCATCTGGCTCTGATGAGGCCTGACGTCAGAGGGGGGGGGGGGGGAGAGGAGAAGGGGGGGGGGGGGGGGAGCCTTGGAGACACAATGCACAAGCAACCCTGGCTAACAACAAAGCACCTGACACTGTCCAGGACGGGCAGAGCTGGGGGCGGGACCCTGCCTGCTGGCCGGGATCCAAAGACCCAGAGGGAGAGAGGGGGAGAGGGGAGAGGGGGAGAGGGGAGAGGGGGAGAGGGGAGAGGGGGAGAGGGGGAGAGGGGGACAGGTGATCGAGGTGTATCCCAATCCACCATATAGAAAATATGCCAATATATAAGAAAATGGAGTGATAAGAGAGAGAGAGAGAGAAAGAGACAGACAGAAAGACAGAGAGACAGAGATGGAGAGAGAGACAACTGATACTACTAACTACAAGGCCAGGTGACTCATGATAATGAAAGACTTCTGGAGGATAACAGTCCAGACAGATAAGGTATTCATGTGACTGTATACGCGTGTGTGTGTATATGTTTATGTGGACGTCGGTGTGTGTGTGTGTGTGTGTGTGTGTGTGTGTGTGTGTGTGTGTGTGTGTGTGTGTGTGTCGTGTGTGTGTGTGTGTGTGTGTGTGTGTGTGTGTGGTGTGTGGTGTTTGTGTGTGTGTGGTGTGTTGTCATGTGACACACGGTCAGTTGACAGTCTGAAATGAACATCTTGTTGTAAACCAAATCCACCCTGAACAATAAGGGTGTCTGGGTGTCGTCCATCACAACACAACACAACACATCACCAACACACAACTCAACACAACACATCAACACAACACAACACAACACAACACATCACCAACACAACACAACACATCACCAACACAACACAACCAACACAACACATCACCAACACAACACAACACAACAACACAACACAACACAACACATCACCAACACAACATTAACACAACACAGCAACAGTGTGACCACTTAGCACCGGGGATTCCCCCCCCCCCTCAGACGGTTTCAAACCGAGCGTGTGAGAGGCCTCCCCGCTGGGCCGGGCCAGAGGTGACAGAACATTAATAACATCTGAATAGGGAGGGATCCAGTGGGGACTTCCCTCCAGGGAGACGCACTGCTGAGGTTTAATAAGAGCAGGGTCAAAGGTCGCATTAGGTGGAAGCGGTCGGCATTCCGATGCGGGGGGAAAAAGTGACAATATCGTGATTTCTTGCCGAAATCTCCGCAGATGGCAGAGAAAGAATTTCTTTGCCATGGCTGCCAAATAATCAACTTATTTTGAAGTGTGCTGCCCGCTTAACTGAAGCAAAACTGTTCTTTGTCCCCGTATATATGGAGGGGATTTGACTGAAGTCAACCAGTTCACTGTCCCCAATATACTTATTTTCGCTGTACTGTACTTTTGCTGTGCAATGATAATACATTTGTATCTAATTTAATCTAATCTAATCTAATCTAATCTAATCTACAGGTGATTTAACTGAAGTCAACCAGTCCACTGCCATATGGGTCATTTTTACCTCCACCAGCTAAGATGGACGGATGTTATGCTTTTTGCTCCCGTTTGTCTCCTGTCTGTCAGCACCATAACTCAAAAGTTATGTACGGAATTGGACACAACTTGGTGGTTCGATTGCTAATGGGCCAAGGAACAGTTGATTACATTTTGGCGCAATCAAATCCGGATCCAGGAATTTGTTGAAGGATTCTTTAGCATTTGGAGACAAAATAAATAGAATAGAATATAAATAGTGGAATATTTCACAAAGTTACTAACATATTTGCATAAAACTAGGTGAGGGTTTAGACCAAATAGTAATTACGATTTAAAAAAACAGGGAAATAGCAAATCTGAAATCCGGACCCACACAGATCTGGACCCGAATCCTGATCCAGGACCATGTGGATGTATAATAAGGTGTCAACGATACAGTATATCACATATGAAATGCTGAAGAGCAGTTGCTTCAGAGGGATTGTTTAGCCTCCGAAATAGGGCTAAACAACCTAGGGCTAAGGGGACTCTTTGATGTGGTGGAGGAATGCGCTCAACAATCACAGAATTTTGATCAGGATGCCGGGGATAATTGGAGTCTATTGTTTGGTTAAGGTTTCCTCTTCTTCTCAGCATGGATTCTTGAACCACCCCCCCTCCCTCCCTCCCTTCGCCTAACCCTTCTGCTGACTATAATTAGATGTGTTGTGTTTCCCTACATCACCTCCTACAATCCAGACCAGACCTCCTACACACGTTTATGTCAGCACACAGAAGGAGCAAACCAGCACACACACACACACACACACACACACACACACGCACACACACACACACACACACACCACACACACACACACACACACACACACACACACACACCACACACAATATCCGCTATATCCATTTTAGGAACCACAGTGCTGATCTCAGTCTAACTGAAACTATCACAGATGCATGAAGTACCATGCGGATAAACAAACACGTCTTCCATGAGTCCCCGTTTAACCACAAACCCCCCAAAGTAAAGAACAAACTCCTTGTGTGCAAAACATCCACGCGATATTAGTCTTTCTGCATGAGAAGCTTCAGAGCGGGGGGGCAATTTAAACTGGGACAGAGGGAACAATCAGAGTGATTTTTATTTTTTCCATTCCTTCCGGACAATGGATGACCGATGGAGTCCCACAGGCCAAGTGACTGTGTGTTGTAATGAGTGTCTGTAAGTACCGTACTCAGTACCCCAAGACTCACTGTTCAGATAACCCTGCAGCCGCTACTGACTACAGGGCGACGCCCCCTGTCATCACAGGTGACTTTTGAGCCAAATTAAACATTTTACGAGACGTTGAATTCGCTCTCCTAAACTTCCCAGTAAACCGTCTACTGCAACCTGGCGTTGGAACACAATTAAAAGATTATTCAATAAAATAAAAGAGCAGGGAAAAAAATAAAAAGATTTCGCTGATAAATCAAAATCCAAGTGCAGAAAGTGGAAGCCACATGCCACCATGACATGAACACCACACCAGGAGCAGCTACAGGCAACCACCTACCTCAGGACATAAATAGTTAACCTTTAAGACATTGCATATTTCCCCATCCACCCTTAGAACCTCCAACCCGACCAGTCTTTGTCTCAGACAAAGCAATTCCAAAAATGCATGCAAATTAGCATTTGTCAACCAAAACCAACCCGACCCTACACGTCCCAGGTGTCCTGGGCGTCAGTGAGATGTGTGTGCGCTTTGCGCTCTCTCTCTCTCTCTCTCTCGCTCTCTCTCGCTCTCTCTCTCTCTCGCTCTCTCTCGCTCTCTCGCTCTCTCGCTCTCTCTCTCGACTTACCACCACCTGTGGCTCCGGGGTGGGCTCAGCGTCAGCCGTAGCCCGGCTCTTGTACTGCAGCGGAGCCTCGATGACCAGCTCCTTCTTGGAGGCTTTGCCCGCCCGTCCCTGCATTGTCAACAGCTGCGGTAAGAAGACACCTCTGCACCTCAACCCTATGTCCCGAGCACCGGGTCGACCGTCGGCAGCATATCCAATGTGTGTGAGAGAGAGAGTCGGTCCGTCGGTTGGAGTGTGTGTTGTTGGGAGTCAGGTCATGGAAGTTCTCCAGTCGTTCTCTCAGACACACACATGCACCAGAGCTTGCAACCTCCTCCCCTCCTGAGAGTCTACCCTCTTTGGGAGGCAGAGAGTGTGCTGGACTCACACCCCTGCTAGCCAGAGAGAGAGAAGCACCTCCCCCCTGACTAGCTGTGGGGGAGTGACACACACACACACACACACACACACACACACACACACACACACACACACACACACACACACACACACACACACACACACACACACACACACACACACACACACACACACACACACACACACACACACACACACACACACACACACACAAGATATCTGACCCTACGGCATCCACCTGCATAACTACGACACACACGGCGGGTTGAACAAAAGGCAAAACAAAAGACGCATTCCTCAAGTATTCCAGAGTGGCCCCCTGGGGCCCCGGGGAGGGGGGGTGGGGGGGTGGCGCGGGCTGCAATAAGAGTTGTCTTCCGCTCTGGGATCACGTGGAGACCATTTACAACAGACCCATAGTTTACCGCCACACTCCCAATCACAGAGTTGTAGACGCGCTCGTGATAGAGAGAGAGAGAGAGAGAGAGAGAGAGAGAGAGAGAGAGAGAGAGAGAGAGAGAGAGAGAGAGAGAGAGAGAGAGAGAGAGAGAGAGAGAGAGAGAGTAGATTTTGTGGGTAAATGCAAATGTAATGCAAATAGCGAACCTCAAGCCGCAGAGCCGCCGCGACTCCACATTGCGCCACGGGATCAGATGCTGACTCACTCGTGTTTAGTCTGTGACCCCCGTTTACAAACTGTGTTCTGTATACCACCGTAGACAGTACAGCGGAGGTTCACAACCCGTCCTCAGGACCCACATGGTAGTCGTTATGTCATTAAGTCACAACCCAAAAAGAAAAAACTATGTATTTACCAACATTGCAGTAATCAACGATTGTATACTTCATGTACTTCCAAAAAACTGCAAGAATTAGGGGCAAAAGCGCGATGAAATAAGTAGGACAAACATGACACACGAATGAACACTGAAACATTAGTTCATTCACAGGCTTCTTTGTAAAGATGAAGTTTTAGGTTAAGCCCTACACGGTTGCCATCGAACACCCCGTCCATCGTAATGGAGACCTCACACACATCAAGTCTATGTCCTCCTCCTCCTCCTCCTCCTCCTCCTCCTCCTCCTCCTCCTCCTCCTCCTCCTCCTCCTCCTCCTCCTCCTCCTCCTCCTCCTCCTCCTCTTCTTCTTCTTCTTCTTCTTCTTCACACAGAGATAAGAGGAGGTTAGAGGGAGGGTTAAGGAGGAGGAGGAGGAGGAGGGGCTCCGTCTTCTGACTCCTTCTGGGTGTGGATCCATCTGCTCCAGGGGCATTCCTGTGTAACGCCGGCCCCCGGTACAACCCACCCCAGAGTGGGGTGTGGTGGGGTGTGGTGGGGTGTGTGTGTGTGTGGGGGGGGGGGGGCAGGGCTGCAGTGTGTCACAGCAGGGAGTGTGTTGTCTTTTCACGTTTTCTTGTCGGGTCAGAGTTGAGCATCGGGTGGTTCCACACAGCTGCTCCATCCCCCTCCCAACCCCCGCTGTCTCTCTCTCACACACACACACACACACACACACACACACACACACACACACACACACACACACACAGCCCCCACATGCCTGTGAGACCCCCTGTTGTCCACCCTTACTGTACACATGACAGGTTACATAATGAAATGACTTAAGGTCATTTTTTTCCCATAAAGTGAAAACACACAAACGTACATACACACACACAAGCACGCACACACACACACACACACACACACACAAGCACGCACACACACACACAGCTCACCGTTGACAGGCTTCAAGATCAAACACAATATTCAGCGATTGCAGTCTAGTGTGTTCACATGGGAACAGACTCCCCAGCCTGTAGAGTGAGGGAGTGAGTGAGTGAGGGAGTGAGGGAGTGAGTGAGTGAGGGAGTGAGTGAGTGAGTGAGGGAGTGTTGCATTTGCCGTGCCGCCTGCATATCTGAAGTTAAAGTGCATTTTTTGACATTCCACCTCACAGTACAGTCAGACTACAACCCCTCCACAACCACGCCCTCACCAGACCTCCTGGTTACAGTCAGACTACAACCCCTCCACAACCACACCCTCACCAGACCTCCTGGTTACAGTCAGACTACAACCCCTCCACAACCACGCCCTCACCAGACCTCCTGGTTACAGTCAGACTACAACCCCTCCACAACCACACCCTCACCAGACCTCCTGGTTACAGTCAGACTACAACCCCTCCACAACCACGCCCTCACCAGACCTCCTGGTTACAGTCAGACTACAACCCCTCCACAACCACGCCCTCACCAGACCTCCTGGTTACAGTCAGACTACAACCCCTCCACAACCACACCCTCACCAGACCTCCTGGTTACAGTCAGACTACAACCCCTCCACAACCACACCCTTACCAGACCTCCTGGTTACAGTCAGACTACAACCCCTCCACAACCACACCCTCACCAGACCTCCTGGTTACAGTCAGACTACAACCCCTCCACAACCACACCCTCACCAGACCTCCTGGTTACAGTCAGACTACAACCCCTCCACAACCACGCCCTCACCAGACCTCCTGGTTACAGTCAGACTACAACCCCTCCACAACCACACCCTCACCAGACCTCCTGGTTACAGTCAGACTACAACCCCTCCACAACCACACCCTCACCAGACCTCCTGGAAGCAATCACTTGTTTACTTCTAACAAACAAATGGTGAGGATTGAATCCTCTTTATTGGTCACATACATGAAGACATACAGTGAAACGTGTTCT
>CM051015.1:22908677-22923677 GCA_027704905.1 Muraenolepis orangiensis | reverse complement strand
GTCAGAGAATCGAAAAAAGTTTGCACTGCAAACATTTCTGCATACAGAGTATAAACATTGAACATATATATATAAATATGTATTATTCATTAAAAAGCACAACACAAATATAAAATACACCAAAAAATATAGCATATTCACCCGAAGGGTGTCAGAGTGCATGGTGATAAATCTAAAAGAACACACTGCAGCTGTATGAAACAAGCATGAAATTGATGCCCCATCTTCTGTCTGCTGTCAGAAGATATGACCTAACGGTTCACCGCCGCTTTGCTGTCTTTCCACAGCGTTTTAGACGGGCGTTTCGCTTTCAACGTAAATGTGGAAATCAGAGCTCACTGCCAAGAGAATGGAAGCACCACTACGAGAGAACAACAGGAGGAGAACAAAGCGTTCCTTCATAGTCCTCCATCCTTTCATTCGGTTCCAATGTGTGCAGCGCACATGTGGATAAAAGTGTGCACACGTGGACACCTCTGGCGTGCAAACCAAAAACACACACACACACACACACACACACACACACACACACAATGAAGATGGTGTTTGTGCACAAATGCACACCGCACAAACATGCACACAACGTACACACACGACTTTGTGGCACAAATACACCCTTGTCACACACACACACACACACACACACACACACACACACACACACACACACACACACACACACACACACACACACACACACACACACACACACACACACACACACACACACACACACACACACACAGCACACACACACACACACTTGTTTGCACACAGACACATGCATGCACGCACACACTTGCACACAAACACACACAGCCACTTGCATGGACACACACACACACTTTTGTGCACACACACACACAAAAACACACTTGTACACACACAAACACACACCTTGGGTACTCGCAGTGTGGGTCGTATGCGGGACCCCCTCCTGCTCAGCGCCCTCTCCGCGGGGGTCTGCGCCACCTCGCCAGCCTCGCCGGGCTCCCCGCCCGCGTCCTTACAGCCGTAGCCGGTACAGTTCCTCTCCAGGGCGCCCCGCAGGCCGTCCAGCACCACCGCACTCGTGGTGCACCCCATCCCCGCTCCTCATCGGCACCCGCTGGCGGTGACCCCGCTCGCTCGGTCCCAGACACCCGCTCCGGGGCGGCGCATGATCCAAACACAAACCTCTCCCCCCTGACTCCGGTCAGGTCTAGATAGAGACCGAGTCTCTCCCTCTCTCCTCTCCTCTCCTCTCTCACTCCTTTCCTCTCTTCTCTCACTCCTCTCCTCTCTCACTCCTCTCCTCTCTCACTCCTCTCCTCACTCTCTCCTTTGCTCCCTCTGTCCTCTCCTTCCTCACTTCTGCACAGTGTCAGGTCAGAGGTCACTGGTGTCTCAATCAGAGATGGAGGCTGCTGCTGCTGCTGCTGCTGATGGGATGCGATGCATCTCATCTGAGGGTCAGCCTCCCAGAGTCTGATACAGATGCAGCAGGACCGCCTCTCTCCAGCAGGCAGGCAGGCGAGAGAGAGAGGGAAAGCTGTTGTTGCTTGAGCCAATGGTGAGCCTCAGTATAAAGCTCCCATGGACAAGGCTTCTAGCATCTGTTCCCCCCCCCTCTCTCTCTCTCTCTCATTTGCTCCATTTTGCTCTAAAAATAGCATTTTAATGTATTTTCCTACCATTTCTTTATAGAATTGTGGATACGTGTTTTTGGTTACACGGGGATAATTGTACTTGACCATTTACAAACACATAAAAAAACTACAACTAATCAAACATTAGACTCTGATACCGTGGCATTATGAACACAATATCAACACGCCATCCGGAATACAATGGGATGAGTCTGACAAGCTGAGTCAACGTGAAACACATGGGTTGAGCTGAACCTCTTAGCCTGGGTGGGGGCAGATGGCAGGCAAGCAGCGATATGGCTCACTGCTCATTTAGTTCAACCCAGGAGAAATCCCTGGCGATAGGGAAAATAAATCAAGCGTACGAATCACAACAGCAGACCAGATATCAGATATTATATCCACATGCACACGAGTTTGGAATTGAAAAACAGCACACGGCACTAATCGTCCCAAAAGACGCAAGAAACGTAATATTAACTTATATTAACGCTTGCCCTTTTGATTGAAACTAAGGACTAAGGACTAAACTATGGAAGATATCTGTTTGTTTAATTAAACACAACCCAGCATGGGGAGGGTTTTTAACTGTGGAGGCCAAGAACACACATTTCTCTTTCTACAAAAGATTAGCCGCTGGTGGATCGCAACAACATTATGCTCCAGGATAGGCTGCCAAGTACAAGCTGATACACAAGGAGCCAGACCGCACAAAACAAGACGTGCTGATCCAAAAGAATATGGCAAATCACTCCTCCTTGGACAAGGGGTCGTCACTAAACAGTAACCGTGATGCAGTATTGAAATTGAGAAAATATGAGCAAATTAAACAATACACGGTAGGAACGCGTAGAAAGGAGCCAGTTGAGGTGGTTCGGGCATCTAGTAAGGATGCTTCCTGGTCGCCTCTCGAGGGAGGTTTTCCAGGCACATCCAACTGGGAAGAGACCACGGGGCAGACCGAGGTACAGGTGGGAAGAGACCACGGGGCAGACCGAGGTACAGGTGGGAAGAGACCACGGGGCAGACCGAGGTACAGGTGGGAAGAGACCACGGGGCAGACCGAGGTACAGGTGGGGTGATTACATCTCCACACTGGCCTGGGAACGCCTCGGGATCCCCCAGTCAGAGCTAGTCGATGTTGCCAGGGAGAGAGAAGTTTGGAGTCCCCTTCTGAAGCTGCTACCTCCGCGACCCGCTTACGGATAAGCGGGAGAAGATGGATGGATGGATGGAACACCAGTAGGAATTGGTCTGTGGACCCTACCAATCAACATATAATAAAAACCAACAAAATAATACTACTACTATACTACAATATAATACATACTGTGGTTATACATATAATAATACTACTATACTACTATATAATAAACGACTATATAATATAATACCCACTTATACCCATAATACTACTATTATACTACTTTACAGTATAATACGTACTGTGGGAACACTACATCATATCAGTCATATTATTATAGAAAGCATAGAATAGTAATATAATTATAATTAGTATTGGCTACATTTTCAGATGCAGCTAAAATGTGTAATTTTCAATTATCTTCTCTCCTTAAGAATCGGAAGGCTCCAATTCGTACAATTGTAGTGTGTTCACGTCATCGTGTGTGAGAGATTATATTAGAAACATGGGGGGGTCGGGGGGGGGGGGGACATCATTATTACCAGAGACCCTCATGGCCTCACATCTCACGTCCTGGTGGCGAGGAAATGGAAAGCAGACGACTTCCTGCCCGCTCTGTTTGTGTACCCCCCTGTCGCTCCGCTACGTCCTGCAGCGACAGTTGACATACTTTGCTTCCTCCCCCTAAACCCCCGACCCTGACCCTGACTCCAAACACCACCACCACCACCACCCCCACCCTCCACCCACCACCATAACATAGACCCCCTCCCCACCTCCCAGTCACGGCATCCCACATTTCACATCTTCTCACAGGAGACGGGGAAAAAGAGCAAAGGGGGACCTTTCGGCGTGGCGGAGGTATGCGCTCGACTGTGGGCCCTTAATATTGCGTTGTGTTGCTATTCATTGTCTGGGCTTCAATGAATAGCATTCTTGTGTTTATAGTGCACACACAAGAAAGAGCTACAGTACATGCCACGCACAGGCACAGGCACACAAACGTGGGGCCCCTTGCTGCTGCTCTGTTAATATTACAACAGCACTTGACACACTGAACTACATTCAATGGGACAGCCGGGTGGGGGGGGGAAGAGAGAGAGAGAGAGAGAGAGAGAGAGAGAGAGAGAGAGAGAGAGAGAGAGAGAGAGAGAGAGAGGAGAGAGAGAGAGAGAGAGAGAGAGAGAGAGAGAGAGAGAGAGAGAGAGAGAGAGAGAGAGAGAGAGAGAGAGAGAGAGAGAGAGAGAGAGAGAACTTTAATTATGCACATTGAACTGTTGTGGACACATCTCTCACCTCCTTATCTCCTTATCTCTTCCTTCTGTGTGTTCCGTGTTCTCCTACTCTCCTAACCCTAAAACCAAACCTCAAACCCTAACCTAACCCCTAATCAAACCTTAAACCTAACCCCTAATCAAACCTTAAACCTAACCCCTAATCAAACCTTAAACCTAACCCTAACCTCGCCCTAAACCAACAGTATATATGCAGGTTGAGGAGCCATGCTCACGGTGGTGTTGTGGTTTTGGAACCAGATCATTACGGTGTCACACCGTAATGTCACACTGATCCAGACCACCAGTCCAGGAGTGAGGTAATCCTCCAATCCTACTAAATCGATTCTGACAATCAGTTCAGCCGCCCGGAGTTAAAAAATAAATTGCCTTTTTTATTGTTCTGAAACCCTCACACAACAATGTGTAAAGGGACGTCAGGAGGAACACAAACCTCTTCTGTCTCGCTGAAGGTGCCTCGGCGGTTAGTCCCGCACGTTAGAGTGAGGAACCGGAGGCTGAATGGAGGATGATTCATAAACAACAACAACAACACAGTGTTCCACCACCACCGCCGCCACATAGCGGTTCTCTCCCCGCAGGCCGCGCTCAACACAGAGCAGCCAAAGCAAAGCCTCATTGGACAGGCGGCGCTCATTGGACAGACGGCACATCATGACAACAACAAGCAACTGCAACCACAGCTACAAAGCGTTCTAAAATGTGGTCTGAGGGGCTCAAAAGGTATTCAGCGTGAAACAGTACAACCTAGTTACAGCAGCACTTAAGTGTCTGTCCTGATTTTGTTGTTCGCAGAGCAGAAACAGGGGGATTTACAGCCTGCATATCCAGAGGAACCAGAAGGTTCCAGCACCGCATGCATCACTTTGTTGCATTGTGCCGAGTACACCGTCGTCCAATCGGGGGGCTGGAAATGCCTAAAATTTTTGTGAGGTTCCCCAAGAGATTTGATTGGCCGCTGTTAATCCACAGCACTCTGCTAAGGTCTGCAAATGAGATGAGTGTGTGTGCGTGTGCGTGTGTGTGTGTGTGTGTGTGGTGGTGTGTGTGTGTCGTGCTCTGCAACAGGCAGTGTGTTCCAATGATGAATAATTTAGGTCAGTTATCTGGGCTGCTGAGTCAGATCTGCTGGGGCAGAGGTCCAGCCTCCTCTCCACCTCTCCACACTCTCCTCCTCTCCACCTCTCCACACTCTCCTCCTCTCCACACTCTCCTCCTCTCCACACTCTCCTCCTCTCCACACTCTCCTCCTCTCCTCTCCTCACTCTCCTAATGCTCCTCCTCTCCTCACTCAGCAGAGGTCCACTCTACTGCCCTCCTCTCCTCTGCTCCTCTCCTCTACTGTCCCTCCCCCTGCTTTTGATTATTTTAATTGTGCATCTTAGCACAGATTGTATAAAAAAAGCTTTTAAAAGGTGCTATACAAATAATCATATTATTATCTTTATCTGAGCTCTGCATGCATGCATTGAACAAACGGCTGAACCGGAACAGAAATCATTTTAACAGCAGAGGAGAGCCCTGGGACTCGGAGAGGGGTCTGGTCAGCAATGCGTTTATCTATGGGATGTGGTGATGTGGTGAGCAGCCTGACACCAACGTATCAACAATGCATTTCTCCTCGTTCGCTAGCTTCCACAGCTGGAGCGACGGAGATAAGAGCCGGTCTGAGGCACGGCTGCACTGAACTCGCTGACTTACAGATTCTGCATTTATGGTTTGTACTTTGACTTCGATTTTTATTAGTGGACAAAACGTATTTTCCTTCACAGGATCAATTGTCTTAATGTCTTTGATCAAGTCAAATAAAAAGAACAACATTCTAAATCAAGCTTTTAGAAAATCAATGCGAAAGAGCAAACATATGACCCCAGTGACCCAGTGACCCAAGATGAGACGAACAAGATGGGGTACTGATGGGGCACTGACAACACTTACTAACTAAACACCTCTATCAGTACCACCAGAGAATTTGAATCCAGCCATGGAACCCCAATAACATCTGGGGCCTTACCAACCACAACTGGCCCCTGGCCCCCACCCCGGCCCCCCACACCGGCCCCTGGCCCCCACCCGGCCCCCACACCGGCCCCTGGCCCCCACCCGGCCCCTGGCCCCCCACACCGGCCCCTGGCCCCCACACCGGCCCTGGCCCCCACACCGGCCACAAACAAACACACCAGGCCCTCATGGCGACTGATGTATTAAAGTACATCAAGCGGTTAACACAACAGTACTGTGTGTGTGGTGGAGGTGGGAGAGAGGGGCTCATTAAAACATCAAGGCCTGGGAACCCTTCCTACTCACTGGAGAGCAAGTAAGACGTCACACACACACACACACACACACACACACACACACACACACACACACACACACACACACACACACACACACACACACACACACACACACACACACACACACACACACACACACACACACACACACACACACACACACACACACACACACACACACACACACACACACACACACACCTGTCCCTGAAAGAGGGAAGAGGAATAGGTGGGGTTTGGGGAGGGGTTAGCGTGTGTATGTGTGTGTGACACAGTGGAGGCCACTGTATAGCAGACAATAGTGACATCACCCCCCCCCCACACACACACCCCTCCCAGCTGGAGGTCTCCAGGGGTGCCAGGGAGGAAGAGGCTGTTTCCTGCTGATGTATGGTGTGTGTGTGTGTGTGTGTGTGTGTATGTGTGTGTGTGTGTGTGTCCCACAATGCCCACTTTCCAAAACAAACACGAGAGTGGCCAGCGTAGAGCAGCAGAGAGGAGGGGGGGCTTCTCAGGTGCATGATGGGAGAATCTCATGCCCTTTTTCAGCTCATGTAGCCACACCGATTTCTAAAAAGTCGAGCAAAAGTCGCATCGTCCGGGAATACGAGAAGGCGGCGGACCAACTGGTGATGGATAAGCCAGCGATGTCGGCTGGAGGGCCGACATCGGCAGGAGACAGGAGAACGTGCCCAGAGCAGCTCCTTAAGGCTGCTGGGGCCACCTGGACCGCGGATAAGAATAGCACTTCCCTCGACCGTTTAGATGGCACCACACAAAACACCAGGGGCCGCATCCTCTTCCTTCTGGACGTGGTTATTATGGGATGGGTTGTTTATCCTAGCAGGGAGAAAATGACTGTGACCACCCCCCCCCCCTCCCCCCCCCACTCACCCCTCAGGTCCGCAGACTTCCTTAGCTTTGTAGACCTGCTGACGTGAACACATCCAGAAAGAGGAGACACACGCATTCACACACACACACATATACGCACGCACGCACGCACACACACACACGCACGCACATACACCCACACCTTTCTAACTACACAGAACACAACACAGCAAAGTGTGCATCCAAATCTCTAATCTTAAGCCATGTACCGTGCTATTAGTGGACGTACCTACCAGTGGGACTGTGTGTGTGTGTGTGTGTGTGTGTGGTGTGTGTGTGTGTGTGTGTGTGTGTGTGTGTGTGGTGTGTGTGTGGTGGTGTGGGTGTGTGTGGTGCCAAGCCTCAAGAGAGATCACACACATCTGCCCTGTGTAGACTCTCGGTCACCAAACTGGCTCCGAGATAAACACCACACACATGTTTTTAAACTGAAGAATAAGTTTGCCGTTTATTTACGATTAAAAGATTTTGGAAAAAATATGTTGACGATATGACCATTTGAAGACCGACATGTTGATATTGTTCATACTAGCAACAACAATTTGGTTACACTGTTATTGAATTTATTGAGATCCATTTCTTCTGTTCAACATTAACGTTGCTGTTCTAAATTCTGTGGCCAGACTTACGAGAAATAACCACAGGGAGATTCGTAATGGAAAACCATAACAAACATATCTTCATATCACACATTTGAAGCAACAAAAAAAAAAAGCACTCTGGAAAAAGCACTCCGCCTATGAAGGCCTTCAGTGCCCCCTACAGGTGGTGGTTGGTACTCCAGTGTCAAATGCAACGGCAACAACCACAACCACAACTGAACGTAAGCCTTCCATATTATGTTGGAGTACGTCCACAACCCCGTTGGTAAGGCTGTGGATCCTGCACTAACAGTCAAGGCCCACCCTTACGGTGATTTGCACATCCTTGAAATGCCCATACAAGTCCTTGTGGAAAACACAGCGCACTAACATCGTCACACAGGAAGGGAGGGCCAATGTGAGGTGTGAACCCACCGTGCCAAACAGACATTTTCCGAGAGCTTCACAAATAGATCCGAGACCCTCTCGCCGGCACGGGGAACCAATTGACTCTCTGTTGACAAAAATGGCCACTAAATCACATTTCTTTAGAACTCTTTATTTCTTTGGAATCCTTCCACCACCAAGAGATAAATGCTTTAAAAAGTTCCTAGAGCTAAGATAAAAAAAGAAAAGAAAGAAAAAGCAAGATTTTGAAAATAAACAATCCAAAAATGCAGCGATTGACAGGCAAGGTAGATCCCCCCCCCCCCCCCATCACTAACAGCTGACTGACACTGAAATAAAGCTCTTTTATCCTATCGCCTGGGAGCTGGCTCATGGCCCAGGTAGGCCGTGGCTGACAGGAGAGGAGTCTCCTCGGGATGTGAGTCAGGCTGTAACACGCTGGCTGGATGTTACAATGCAACGGCACGACAGCCAGAACCAGAAAACCAATCCATATACAGGCTCCAGCGGCACACACACACAAACATTAGCACACGCACCTTCGCTTGGTTACCAAAGTACTGCCAAGCGTTTGAAACTTATACCAGGAGACTTATACCAGCCTTTTTGGCACTCAAAAATGTGTTTATTGGTACTGTTGGTAGGGTGGTTCACGTTGTATCCATGGTGGAACGGTATCTTATCAACTTTATGGTCAAACCATCAGTGGATATTAAAACCTTTGACTGACTCTAGAGTTCACAATAACTTAAATACTTTTTTATACATACTAAAGAAGAAAGGGAACTTTAACTATAACCAAAGTTAACAGAGTAACATACTTTAGCTTATAATTACTTCATCTTTCTATTCAATACATAGTTACATTACGTCTGTATGCAAAACCAATATAGATATACTGTAACAACAAACCTGCGATGAAGCATAATCCCCATTTCAGATTTGATATTTGATTCTAATTTAAGTAAATCCACAGCCACTAGAAGGAGCAATTAAGGGATTAGTTCTCGTTGTGGAGCAGATGGTCCCCCCAAGAGCTACTCTCACAACACCAGGAATCACACAAGCCTGTTAACCAGAGCATATGCAAATGCATGTGCTCTCTTGTTAATATTATTATAATTATAACAAGATCAGTAAACCTATTACATTAAAGCCATACTTATGCAGATGATTCGCCCCCCACCGTCTGTGTACTGCGTAGGACAGGGTGGGGGGCACACAGAGAATAGCAGGAAGCTAATCAGTGTGTGTGTGTGTGTGTGTGTGTGTGTGTGTGTGTGTGTGTGTGTGTGTGTGTGTGTGTGTGTGTGTGTGTGTGTGTGTGTGTGTGTGTGTGTGTGTGTGTGTGTGTGTGTGTGTGTATGGGGGGGGGGGGGGGGGGGGGGGGGGGGGTGGGGTTGGTGGGGCGGGGAGCTCAGCTTTAGCTTCCTAACTGGAAGGCAGCATGAGGCATGATAATCCTTAGTAAAAAAGTGGGCATCCATGGCAAAGTCAACCAAGATGAATGTATAGCAGCAGCAGCGGCGGCGGCAGCGTCAGGTAACACTTGGCTGCATTGTGTACAAGTTGCCACTCGTTGAACCTGAGCCTTGATTGTGAGTCATGTGACTCACAATCAACCCGACGGGAGGCGGTGACTTCCAGTCGGGGAATGGGCAAGCAGCGCCACGACTCTGGGGGGGTTGTCTGTCTGTGTCGTTCCTCTGAGGATCAGCTAATCTTGGCTGATTCCCTGTCTGTATAATCACTGGAAATCCCCCCCCCCCCCCCTGTTGACTATCCAGGGGAAACGGAGCCTGAAGGAGGGAGGGGGGGGGAGCCTGGTGAGACACCCTGATGCGTGGCGGTGGATAGAGGATACCTTGTGTACATTTATACTGTATAACATATGTGTACGGATATAACCGGAACGCATTCCGCTCGTGTGTGATGGAATGGCTGTAGCTTTAGTAAGGTTTGTAAGGTTTGGGTGGTGCATTGCTTAGGACGGTCTGGTCTGGTCTTGAACACATTTCATGGAGCGTTGGGGTTCTTGGTTGTGTGGCGTTGTAGCGACTAGCTTCATTAGGTGAGGCTGAGACAGGTGGACAGGGAACAAGCATTACCAGACAGCACCTTAAGGTCATTGCAAGAACCTGACTGGATCTCACTATGCAGTGCCATCCTACTGCCATTACCACCAGCAGCACCACCAGCACCACCTCCTCCTCCTCCACCACCACCACCTCCTCCTCCTCCTCCACCACCTCCTCCTCCACCACACCCTCCTCCTCCTCCTCCACACCCTTCCTGCCAGAGGAAGCTCATGTTATGGGATACATCTCTCTCTCTCTCTCTCTCTCTCTCTCTCTCTCTCTCTCTCTCTCTCTCTCTCTCTCCTCTCTCTCTCTCTCTCTCTCTCTCTCTCTCTCTCCTCTCTCTCTCTCTCTCTCTCTCCTCTCTCTCTCTCTCTCTCCTCTCTCTCCCTCTCTCCCCCTCCCCCCCCCCTCCCCCTCCGTCTGTGTTTTAAATTGACCATGTTTGAAATTCCGTACAGCAATATCCAGTCCCTCAGTCCTCACGCAGGCACGCTCGCGCTCACACACACACACACACACACACACACACACACACACACACACACACACACACACACACACACACACACACACACACACACACACACACACACACACACACACACACACACACACACACACACACACACACACACACGTGTGGAGGAGATGTGCGCTGGGAGCGACGGGAAAATGTCAATCGAAAATCTCATGTTATTTTACATGCTGCCAACGACGATGGACCCACACAAGACACGAAAGAGCACACACACACACACACACACACACACACACACACTGTGTGTGAAGGAAGATGTGCGTTGCTTGTGGAAGTCGAACGGGGAATAAATGGCAAATCTTAGCACATGCTTCAACAAGTTAGGGAGGCAGTTATTTAAACAGTAGGGCTTGAGCGTGTGACACGAACTTGCATGGGGGGGGGTGGGGGGGGGGGGGGGGATGGCAGGAGGCCAGACGAGCTCATGTCAGGAATCAGCTGAACTGGTTCTTCTCTGAACAACACAGCAATGAATCTGAGTGGTGTGTTTGGGACCAACTGAGAGGGTTCTGATAGGAGAGGATTTCAAGGGACTTTGAACTGTTGATGGCTGATAATCAGAGATATTTGAGATGTTATCAGAGATATTAAGTATTGATTTATTATTATGTCGACCATTGTGGATGAGAGGACGTTATGTTTTCGCCTGTGTGTTTGTCTGTTGTCTGTTTGCGAGATAACTCAAAAGGTTATGTACGGAATGGGACAACACTTGGTGGTTAGATAACTTATGGGCCAAGAAACAGCAAAGTCCAGGGGACACCAAAAAGTCCCCTGGACTTTTTTTTTGTGGCAGAGGTATTCGCCATCTAGTTATATATTTATTCATATATTCCCTTTCCAGGTATTTCCTCCACAAGGTGCCTGATGAGGCCGGTTCATTCCTGCATTCCAGACTAGAAGGTGGTCAGTAATTCACACCACTTAACATTCTCCAGGTGGTTTGAGAACCTTTCAGCTGACACACCAGCAGCTAGAATGCGCCCCCACATGTGCAATTATGCAGCCACACATGATCTAGAAGGTTCTAGCTCTCTGAGTATCAACATGATCTAGAAGGTTCTAGTTCTCTGAGTATCAAACATGATCTAGAAGGTTCTAGCTCTCAGAGTACAAACATGATCTAGAAGGTTCTAGCTCTCTGAGTATCAACATGATCTAGAAGGTTCTAGCTCTCTGAGTACCAACATGATCTAGAAGGTTCTAGCTCTCAGAATATCAACACGATCTTGAAGGTTCTAGCTCTGAGTATAAATATGATCTAGAAGGTTCTAGCTCTCTGATGGTAGTGTTTGGTCAGTGACAGTAGCTCAGGAGGTGGGAGCGTGTCGTCTGGCAAACAGAAGGTCACTGGTTCGATCCCCTGGCTCCTTCTAGCCAAGTGTCGACGTGCCCCTGAGCAAGACACCCTTACTGCTCCTGAACAGCTGGCTGCTGCCTTGCATGGCTCTGACACCGCCATCGGTGTATGAATGTGTGTGTGAACGTGTGCATGAATGTGCCTATGAATGAGTGAACGAGATCTAAAAAAGATGAAATAAAAGATCCATGCTGGAAGGTTCTGGAAGCAGCTGGGTGAGTAGGGGTGAGGTCCTGTAGAAGCACTTAACGCGATAAAAAGCGAGCTTGGTGATTCCAAACCACACCACCGCCGTGGGATAGACATGTGGAGGTTTGATGTGTATGTGTGTGTGTGTGTGTGTGTGTGTGTGTGTGTGTGTGTGTGTGTGTGTGTGTGTGTGTGTGTGTGTGTGTGTGTGTGTGTGTGTGTGTGTGTGTGTGTGTGTGTGTGTGTGTGTGTGCGTTCCTGCATGCATGTGTGTGTATGCATGTTGTGCTCTGGTGGAACCGAGGAACGCCAGCCCTGGTTATGAATCATACGGCAGACGACATAAACAGAGTCACATGTCACATGTCACTTGTCACATGACTTCCCTCGCAAAATCACTCCTGGCAAGAGGCCCCCCCGGGGGGTCGTGAGCGAGTGTGTGCTGGGAGACCGGAGCACCCCCCCCCCCCCTCCCTCCCTCCCTCCCTCCCTCCATAAACAGCAAAGAGACACGTCTCTATTTACCCTAGAAGCTGTCACAGCAAACTCTCTCTCTCTCTCTCTCTCTCTCTCTCTCTCTCTCTCTCTCTCTCTCTCTCTCTCTCTCTCTCTCTCTCTCTCTCTCTCTCTCTCTCTCTCTCTCTCTCTCTCTCTCTCTCTCTCTCTCTCTCTCTCTCTCTCTCTCTCTCTCTCTCTCTCTCTCTCTCTCTCTCTCTCTCTCTCTCTCTCTCTCTCTCTCTCTCTCTCGCACTCAAGCTGCTTGAACGCAAAGCCACTCTGAAAACAAACCAAGCGCAAAGGAAACAACAGACAGATGTATACAAACCGACAGCAAGATAGACAGAGAGACATACAGATGTGTACAGACAGACAGAGGGACACAAAGACAGCGAGAGAGAGACCGACAGACAAACCGCGGCCTTCATACACACAATGGTCGGCCGAGTTGTGCTTTGCTTGACAATCTTTGGGAAAGTGTAAACGTTTGCGGTGCTTCATGTTCTCCAGACGGCTCAGACGGAGCAGCAGGAGGTACAGCGGCTCTCCGACTGCTCCAGACAGAGCTCGGTTGTTCAGAGAGCGGACAATGTGCCACTGTCAGCCGACAGAGAGACGAGATTAAAGTGCTCCATTGTTGTTGCCCAGTACTTTGTATGCATTTTTTTCCTTGAATGGACGACAAATCATTAATAGGCAGGTTATAAGACGGCTGGCTTTGTTGTTATTGCCAGTATAAAAATACCCTACGGATGGGGGGGGAAATACCTTTACATCACTTTACAGAAACACTGGGCCCCCGGTCTTCCCAGGGCCGCGTCACGATTCATCTTCCAGCTCCACACAACTTCCATGAAAGGCTGTGAGGCTATGGGCGTCCTCCTCCCAGGAGAGAGCAGGACAGAACCTACGGCTAATCCAAACACAAGGAGCCAACCTGAAGGGCCAACCGCCCCATTCTCCCCCACCTGACCGCAGCATTTGACACAGTGGATCATGCTATCCTCCTAAAGAGCGTCTCCACACCACCATGGGACTTTCAGACTCGACTGCACTCAAGTTGTTTACCTTTACGGCAGGACCGAAGATATCTCACTGGGAGGATGCCCAGTCCAGGCTGCTCCCAGTCACCTGTGGGGTTCCGCAAGGGGGTGATTCTCGGACCCATCCTCATCCATTATGTACACGCTTTCCCTCGGTCGTGTCATCGTTTCCATTGTTATGCTGATGACACACAGCTGTACATTAAAACTGCCCCGGGCCCCCCGTCATGGGGCTCGTCATGTCATGCCTCCACCACTTAGTGAGGAGCTACAGGCATGGATGAGCCACCACTTCTTTCAGTTAAACAGCAACAAAACTGAAGCCTACCTGGTTGGTACCCCACAACAGGTTCACATCTACAAGAACTCTCCACAAACCGCCACCCGCAGCCCACAGCCTGCTCCTCAGGGCCCCCGGTACCGAGCTCCTCAGGGCCCCCGGTACCGAGCTCCTCAGGGCCCCCGGTACCGAGCTCCTCAGGGCCCCCGGTACCGAGCTCCTCAGGGCCCCCGGTACCGAGCTCCTCAGGGCCCCCGGTACCGAGCTCCTCAGGGCCCCCGGTACCGAGCTCCTCAGGGCCCCCGGTACCGAGCTCCTCAGGGCCCCCGGTACCGAGCTCCTCAGGGCCCCCGGTACCGAGCTCCTCAGGGCCCCCGGTACCGAGCTCCTCAGGGCCCCCGGTACCGAGCTCCTCAGGGCCCCCGGTACTGAGCTCCTCAGGGACTCTTTGAAGACAGGCCTGAAAAGGTTTTTATTTAGTTGTTTATTGTTTTTAACTCTGTAGCACTCTGGTTGCTATATAAATAAAATGCATTATTATTATTATTATTATTCCTACCCTCCCACTTCCTATCCCCCTACCCTCCTTCTTTCCTACCTCCTATCCCCATACCCTCCTAGCCTCTACCCTCCATCTTATTTCCTACCTCCTATCCCCATACCCTCCTAGACCCTACCCTCCTTTTACTTTCCGACCTCCTATCCCCATACCCTCCTCGCATCTACCCTCCTAGACCTTAACCTCCCACCTTCCTACCCTC
>CM051015.1:22886177-22903677 GCA_027704905.1 Muraenolepis orangiensis | reverse complement strand
TGCCATTTCCCCGCTGATTCAATTTGCCGGGTGGTTGAAACTCTCGCGGGCCGGTGAGCCGACTCCGTCCTGTCACACATGTTGATGTTTGGGGCTGAAATTTAGGGCCAGAAGGTTGATCTCTTTTCCTTCAGGGTTGGAAGAACACAGACCGGTCGGTCTCTGCCCGGGCGTGAGCTCATCTTGGCTCGGAACGGTCCGGCGTCTACTGTACACACACACACACATACGGTCCGGCCGGTGGAGATTAACCCAGGTAAAAGGCTTTGGCATCAGAGGATCGTCCCACACTTTGACTAGAACCGTCATGTAGGAATTTTTATGTCTGCGGTGCCACGGGAGGCTGGCCCCCACAAATCTGGATGCAATTACTCCCACAGCCCCGGTGCCAAGAACCCTGCCTGGTTTGAAGCACACGGGTGCTCGGCCTGTATAGCTTGTGGTGTGTGTGTGTGTGTGTGTGTGTGTGTGTGTGTGTGTGTGTGTGTGTGTGTGTGTGTGTGTGTGTGTGTGTGTGTGTGTGTGTGTGTGTGTGTGTGTGTGTGTGTGTGTGTGTGTGTGTGTGCTTGGTTGTTGACGAGGTGTCTTTGCTTTCATTTGAAAACCCTGACTCTCCATGCCACACATCACTACCGCTATCACTGTTGTTTGGGTTAGAAATGCGCTATACCACCGACCATAGACTCTTACGCTGAAGCATAGATACAAACCGGACTAACTAAACTAAACTAAAGGAAAGGCAAGACGCACACATAGCATAGTAGCAGGATAGATCGATTCTAGAGATGGCTCCGTATTCCAGCGGCAGGCCTCGTAACGGAGGACTTGGAAAAACATGAGAGAACAAAGCAATAAGGAGGTAAATTACGTCTCGTTGGCCCACTTCTGTCAAAGCACTCTCCCCCCTCGACTCAACCCACAGAGAACAGGTGCCAAGGCGGCAGCAGCAGCAGCAAGCAAGCAGAACACGGGGTGTTTGATGCCGTTTGATCCCGGGATCGTCATCGTGTGATCACGTAGGGGTGGCCGAACCTGCTGTCCCGACGTCCCTTCCTTGAAGGTTTGAGCTGCTTCGACGGAAGATTACGTTGCCGGATGACCTCCCTCTCGCTAACTGATCCCTAACCCTTGTCGCACGGGCACCTAGATGGTCCTGGTGCACCATTCACCCCCCCCCCCCCGGCCACAGACCTCGTCCGATCCGGTGTCCCACCTCGCCCTCCCACGTCCTCCGCCCTAACCCCCGCAGGCCCCCGCTGGCCCCCACAGGCCCGCCCTAACCCCCACAGGCCCGCCCTAACCCCCGCAGGCCCGCGCTAACCCCCACAGGCCCGCCCTAACCCCCACGTCCTCCGCCCTAACCCCCGCAGGCCCGCTGGCCCCCAATGCACTCCATTCAGGTCTTTGAAGGCCAAGGATTTGGAAATCAAGGATTTTCATCAGCCAAAGGGGAGAACGACGAACTGTGACACAAAGGACGACAAATAAGCAGGAACTAAAGAGAGGAAGACATTGTGGACATATGTAGGGAGACCTGAGGACAGGGTAGCATAACGGAGACAATGAGAGTATAAAGGAGAAAAACTCATGACATGCCAGCTCCCTAATCGTCCGACCGACAGGTTTGGCTAGAAGAACAGAAGATACATCAGATAAACCTCCATCACAATGTTTATCCTCTTGAAAAAGGGGGAGAGCCACTATCATGATATATTGTGTTTATGTTCCTATGCATCATTGAGAAAGTTACGACGTCACGAACGCGGTCGTCACACGTACCGAGGCATAAGCTCATACATACATGGAGCAACAGTTACGGGCGGCAGTAGCTCACAACCGGAAGGTTGCTGGTTCGATCCCCCAGCAAAAAAACAGTCGAGGTGCCCTTGAGTAAGACACCCTAACTGCTCCTGACCTGCTGGCTGTCTCCGCTGTCGGTGGTTGAATGTGTGTATGAATGGGTGAATGTGAGGAATGACTTGTAAAGCGCTTTGGATAAAAGTGCTATAGATATAGCTTGCCATTGACCAAAGACAGAGCCACCTTGAATATCCTAGAGTGTTCACCAGAACAATGTCGGTGGTGTCCACAGTGGCCTGTATTCCGGATCCTTCACCCGCGGTGACCTATAGTGTGTTTCGACACAGCTCCCAGGAAGAGCAAGGCACCTTGCTCCTGACCCAGACAGCTCTGTGAATCGTGTTAAGTGTGTCAACTTAGAAACAGTGACGGCGCCGGTACGTGAGAGGGTGTGACCCCCCCGGAGCCTGTCCACCAAATTGCGGTCATTTTTGATTCGAGGAACTCAATATATGCGTGACAAAAGAGACAAAACTGTAGAGGTGTTTCGCCAAAACAAACAATGTTCCCAAATCCCCAATGTTCATCTTAGCATTGCGTAAGGACAACTACAGTTGTATTATACATCTGTACTTTGCTCGAACAAATTATCCACGTCATCTATTACACTTTCCCAGAGCAAAAGTAAAAGAAGATAAGAACGCTTTACTACCCTATATTTGTACACAGAGAGAACGCAAGGGAGCGAGTCAGCCGTGTGGACTAGCCGATAATAACGTTAGCGGCTAGTATAATGACGCCCATCTGCCTGACAGTTGCTCGAGGTCCGGCTCAATCACAACCAGTGACTGTTCACTTACATCATCACAGTTAGTGGACTGGAAAGGCTGTGTGTGTGTGTGTGTGTGTGTGTGTGTGTGTGTGTGTGTGTGTGTGTGTGTGTGTGTGTGTGTGTGTGTGTGTGTGTGTGTGTGTGTGTGTGTGTGTGTGTGTGTGTGTGTGTGTGTGTGTGTGTGTAAGAGAGAGAGAGAGTATTGATTTCACTGACATAACAGCCTCCCTCTCTCCCTGCTGTGTCATAATAGACCTAACCAATCAAGCAAATACATTTAAGACTTCCAGGTTACACCAATGCCCGACATAAAGGGGGGGAGGGGTAATCACTCACACCCTGAGTAAATACCATCAAACAGACACAATAAAAAGGTGACGAAATGTGTGTGGGGGGGGGGGGGGAATGATGAGCTTTCGGTTTCATTCTGCGGTCCGACGGAGCGAGAGCGTCCTTGGTGAGAAAGGTGGAATGCGGTGGGTTGTTCCGCCAACGCAGCGGGACCAACTCCCAGGAGGTGACGGATAACATGGGGGTTTAATAGGATTCAAGAGCCCACAGCGAACGCTGGACAAAACACACACAGTCTCAGCTGTGTCCACTGTCCTCGTCACCGCCGCCCTTCTCTGCTCAGCGCTACCCCACAATGCACAAAAGACACACCGGTCGGGCCTTTCCAAAGAAGCACAGTATAGATCACTTTTTAAAAATAGCGACTGACAGGGGCAGAGCACCTGAACTCGCCTGCGGAGGCCCTCCGCTAAAAGTGTCACTTGAGTATTTGATGACGGCATTAAGACAGAAACACAGACGGGTTCCACACACACACACACACACACACACACACACACACACACACACACACACACACACACACACACACACACACACACACACACACACACACACACACACACACACACACACACACACACACACACACACACACACACACACACACACACACACACACACACACACACACACACACACACACACACACACACACACACACACAGGCGTACAATTGTGCTCCAGTGTAAACGCAAGACACAAATTATCCAGCCAGCAGCAGGGAGGAGGAGGAGGAGAGGAGGAGAAGGAGGAGGAGTTGGGAGAGAGTGTGTGTGTGGGGGGGGGGGTGGAGGTTGGCAACAATCTGGGCTCTATGTCACAAGATATGTACATGTCTCACGGTGGAATTCATTATGAAAAAGTGTGTGGACGGGGACTTCTTTGTGTCACAGGCGCTATTCTGTGTGTCTCCACGGCACAACTATAGCCTGCTTTCCCCTTCACTCTACTTCTCAGCAAAAAGGCAGTGTGCAATTTCTACAGGAAGGGAATCCATACGTACCAACCACACACAGCACTACAATGCCGTGTGTGGATACATTACAGAGTTGTTTCTCTCGGTTATAAACGCTCTCACACAAACATTTTCATATTCTCCCTGGCCCCCCGGGGGTATGGGGGGGGGGCGTCGTTCCTGGGACCCCACGCACAAGAAAGAGGATGAATAAATGATACGAGGTGTAGTTCTGTGTCTGCGATCCGGACCCCGGGATTCCATTTCCCTGACAGAGGGCCTGGACGTGTCCGGTTCCGTTACCTAGCAACCCCCGGGGAAAGTTGTAACAAGCAGACTCAACATCCTAACCAAACACCACTCATCACAATATGCGCTCTCTCTCTCTCTCTCTCTCTCTCAGCTTTTACACAACATTATGTTTATAGGAAGGACTTGATCTGTGTCCTTGATGAAATATATACCAAATATACTAAAGTGAACTGCATACAGAGTTCCGAGTCCACTATGGCAATATGTGGGTGCGTAATTATTTGTATTATTATTGAGTTAATTAGTGAGCTAGTGATGGCGAAAATCATACGAGGGGGGGGGGGTGGACTTGTACGTTTGGGCACAAACAAACACAAATAAACAAATGCAGCCTCATGAGGAGCCCAAGTTGCGACTTTGCATATAGTTTCAATTCCAACACATCATAGGCGCATTGCAGGACGTGCACGGTGCACGTTATGACAACGTCCATGACACATTCAGGACGCCCACATGCGCGCTAAGTGGCCTTCTTCCACACACAACTACCTTACACTAAAGTTACTAAAGCACCAGTGCACCGGGTGGTCTGGTCTGAACTTGAGGACAGGAATGCGTATGTGTGTATTTGTTTGGGTTCCTGGAGAACCCAGAGCGCCGTTTACACATTCCGTATCCAGGGGAGGGGAGGGGAGGGGAGGGGGGAATATGAAAGACTAGTGGTGACTACACCACCTCCCTCTCCTAATGACCAGGAAACAAACACTGCGCGTTATCTCTTTGGGAGTGTCTGTGTATGTATCACCGTTATTGTTGATTCATTTAGTTTGAATTTCTATTTACTTAATTGTATTTTGTTATGATTATTATGTTTTATTATTATTGTATATGTGTATATTTGTAGATGTGGTTCTCTGTATATATATATATATATATGTGTATTTTATTATTATTATTATTTTCTTTCTACATGTTGCCATTTGGACCAGGGGATGGTTCGGTGGGGGGGGGAGGGAGGGAGGGAGGGAGGGGGGGGGAGGGTGGGGGAGTGTGTTCAAGAAAAAAGAAAATAACCCTGTTAAGTGACTTTTTTTGTGTCATACCTACAAATTCAATAAAAAATATGTATTAAAAAAAAAAGAAAGTAGTAGAGAGAAAAAGAGAGTAAAGAGAGTAGTGGGACACATGAAAAGACCAGGTGGTGATTTCGGGGGGGGGGGGGGGTGGGGGGAGTACTTACAACCAACGCGGACGTCCTGACGACCTCGGAGACGCTCAGCCTCAGCCCGGCGGCGGTGCCGGGCTTGCCCAGGCCCCGCGTAAACCTCCGCGTCTCGGGGTGCGTCGGGGTGGCCATCGCTGCGCCCCCGGTGCTCATCAATGATGACGGCGGCGGCGGTGAAAGCCGCAGTTGGCTTTATGGAAAATGTAGAGGAGTCCACCGGTGAGTCGTCCGCGTCCCCGGTCCCGCTTTACAGCGCACCACGAGTTTGGAGCCGGAGCATGTTGTGGTTCAGTAGTAGTAGGCGCAGGGCTCCCGGATCTCATACTGTCACTTTTTGGGTTGCCATTATTCACAGGGTGGTAGTGGTAGTAGTAGTAGTAGGTCTCCTCGTAGACATTGGCCTTGACACGCTAATCCCGATACTTTTTCTGTCTGTAGACTTTTGCCCGTTGTTGTAATGTAACGTGTGGATCGCGGTCGGTTTATTCCCCCTGCCCTGCGCCACACGGGGAGGAGGAGGCGTGATCCATGTCCCGGCCGACACCGCGAGCCACGCCCCTCGCCGGCATGAAGCCACGCCCCTTGCCGGCCCCTAAACCCCGCCCACACCTCGGCGGATCAGTCACCAAGTTGCACGGACCTTGAGCCGCTTTGAACCGACATGGCGTGTGTGTGTGTGTGTGTGTGTGTGTGTGTGTGTGTGTGTGTGTGTGTGTGTGTGTGTGTGTGTGTGTGTGTGTGTGTGTGTGTGTGTGTGTGTGTGTGTGTGTGTGTGTGTGTGTGTGTGTGTGTGTGTGTGTGTGTGTGTGTGTGTGTGTGTGTGTGTGTGTGTGTGTGTCATGTATAATGTATGAGTCCACAGATTGGGCGGACTAAACCCACTGTATGCAACATGTGGGCCAATGTTAATCTGTGGGACTATACCGTTATTCATATTTATACTTCACATTCATATTCATACTGCACACATATCTGTAAATATGTACATGTTTGTAATTCTTGTCATTTGTATTTGCAATTGTGTGCACATCTTTGAAGCTGGCTATAAGATGTCACTGTACATTGTACACTGTAACCTACACATACAATATACAATACACACACAAATAAACCAAATCTGAATCGGACAATGTTATATATATATATATTATATATATATATATTTATATATATACATCAGGATATAACGGTGCCGCAGGCTTTACAAACATACATACATGGTCTAACAGCATCATTAACATAGTTGAACATATGGTAATATACCCGTTGTTATTGCACTGTAATCATCATAATAATAGTTTGTATTAGTGAGTATCGAGCCAAAGTTGCGCACGTTCAAACATGATCACTGGCAGAAATGTTAAAGCTTGATTGATAGCTTTAGTCTCCAATGACTGATGGGGTTCAAAGCAACAGCCCCGGGTTACGACCGCACTAACACGTGTTCACCACCAAGCCCCCAGGGAGCAGGCCGAGCGCTGAAGCTGATGTTCCTAGTGGCCAAATGGTGGAATTACAAGTCACGTGGTGCCGTTGGGGCCCAAAACATTGACTAACATGGAGAAAGAGACTATCAACTAGTCTATAAATCAGTCCATAAATCACATCATTTTTATTAGGGAAATTAACTTCCCAGTACGAACACTTGAATAGCCCTTATTTGAATCATTAGGTTCTAAAAGTTGTAAAAATCACTGATAGCCATCCAGGGAGTTATTTGTCATGTGACAAATCCTGTTCTACACCATGGTTCTACACCACGGTTATACAGGCTTCCTGCTGCCTGTATCATGGATGCATTAACATAACTAATAATGGATATATTGCAGATATTGTCTGTAATTCATAACTTGTATCATCTTACAATACTTCCTGCGGCTGTAAATCCTGCAGTAAATCCGTTATCGTGAATGTTTGAATACATAAAGTTAATGCAATAAACATTAATTAAAGTCTCAGTTACAAAACAGTAACACAAACTACACAACACAACATAAACAGAGTTGAATGTAGCTGTATGTAATTTACTATTTACTACCATCAGGCAGGTCAAAGCCACAGTGGAAAATCTATACATCCATGGATACAGCAGGTTTTGAATCGGTTTATTTTTAATTTCTCCGATCCTGATTATGATATGTTGTGTGTCTCATTGATACATTCATGGTTTAACCTTTTTCCTCTGCTTAACTCTGGTCAGCATTGCTTTTGGCACTCGACTAAAGGAGGCGTCCAGCATCTCCGCACAGCCTGTTGAGATGAGCATCGTCTGCTTCAGCTCAGAGATAACCTCAGTTAAAGAGGAAAGGCTCCTTTTTAATCGTCTGGTCCTCTGTTTTTCCACTTTAAGTCTTTTGCGGCAGGTGATCAACTGTGTTCCTACTTTCTGAATTTTACAATGTAAATGGCACTTACCCCTATTGGGAGATACTCCGAAATAACTGTGGTCCTCAATACAATGTTCATGTGTCACATCATTGTGATCAAGGACTACATTTGACACCAAATGTGTGTCATGCACCTCCTCCACCACAATGCAATCTTGCTGTGTAGTCACGTCATTGTGATCAAGGACTACATTTGACACCAAATCTGTGTCATCATGCACCTCCTCCAACACAATGCAATCTTGCTGTGTAGTAGTCGCATAATTGTGATCCAGGACTACATTTGACACCAAATGTGTGTCGTCATGCACCTCCTTCACAATGCAATCTTGCTGTGTAGTAGTCACATCATTGTGATCCAGGACTACCTTTGACACTAAATGTGTGTCGTCATGCACCTCCTTCACAATGCAATCTTGCTGTGTTGTAGTCACTTCCATCTCTGACACAGCCACATTGTAGTACGAGTGAACTAAGGAAACAGTGCCACTTACCTCTGTGGGCATACTTACCTGTGTCTCTGTGGCTGTTGTGTTGACACTTGGGATGACAAAAATGGTTGGGACAGCAGTTGAACGTAGTCGTCTTCTCCCGTTGCTTATGTAAAAACACTCCTCGGTGAAATGTAGAGAACATAAGCGAGAATGGGGGGATGGCTTCCAATTCTTGCGATTAACCTTTCTGGCCCACTGAGACATCCTTGCCTTATCACGGTGTGGAAAACTGTAAAATATTTGTGTAAAAGGTGGAGTGGTATGAACATTTAAATTGAATTCTTTAATTTAGGATTACAATGTAGTATGGGTGGTTTTCAGATGACGTCAGAGGGCTGTCTATATTTCGGCCATGTTGGAGCCCCTCGCAGTGTTGAAATCTATGTAAACATAAGCATAAGTAAACATAAGTATCTAGCTCTCACCTTCTTTCTACTTATTTATGGATCTTTCAGAGAAAGAAACCAAGGATGACTTGGAATATAGCTAAAGATATCCCAGTGCTTTCAGAGTACGCAAAATGCCTCCAAGTGAGGCTACAGATGTGCTGAGCTACCTCGTTTGAGACCAGCTATTACACCAAACAGCCATTTAAGGCCTATACAAGCTTGGAGGCATTTAACCAAACGGTGTCCGGTTCGTAGCCTCTGTACAAGGAAATGCAACATGTTGCTATATAATAAATAATAGTTATATATATTAATATGAACATACTACTACATACTACATACATTGAGACGATACGATGTCCAACTATACAATACGATGTATATGATTTACTATATAGTAACATGCTCCTTTATTACGGTTACGTATTATATAGTAACGTGTTATTATAGTTATATATGTTGCTATATATCTATAACTATAATGTATTATATAGACGCATGTTGCTATATATCTATAACTATAATGTATTATATAGACGCATGTTGCTATATATCTATAACTATAATGTATTATATAGACGAATGTTGCTATATATCTATAACTATAATGTATTATATAGTAGCATGTTGCTATATATCTATAACTATAATGTATTATATAGACGCATGTTGCGATATATCTATAACTATAATGTATTATATAGACGCATGTTGCTATATATCTATAACTATAATGTACTATATAGACGCATGTTGCTATATATCTATAACTATAATGTATTATATAGACGCATGTTGCTATATATCTATAACTATAATGTATTATATAGTAGCATGTTGCTATATATCTATAACTATAATGTATTATATAGACGCATGTTGCTATATCAATAACTATAATGTATTATACATTATAGTTATTGATATAGCAACATGCGTCTATATAATACATTATAGTCTATAATGTATTATATAGACGCATGTTGCTATATCAATAACAATAATGTATTATATAGACGCATGTTGCTATATATCTATAACTATAATGTATTATATAGACGCATGTTGCTATATATCTATAACTATAATGTATTATATAAACGCATGTTGCTATATATCTATAACTATAATGTATTATATCGACGCATGTTGCTATATATCTATAACTATAATGTATTATATAGACGCATGTTGCTATATATCTATAACTATAATGTATTATATAAACGCATGTTGCTATATATCTATAACTATAATGTATTATATAGACGCATGTTGCTATATATCTATAACTATAATGTATTATATAGACGCATGTTGCTATATATCTACAACTATAATGTATTATATAGTAGCATGTTGCTATATATCTATAACTATAATGTATTATATAGACGCATGTTGCTATATATCTACAACTATAATGTATTATATAGACGCATGTTGCTATATATCTATAACTATAATGTATTATATAGACGCATGTTGCTATATATCTATAACTATAATGTATTCTATAGTAGCATGTTGTTATATATATTATTATGTTTGTCTTATTGTCTTATTATTATGTTCTGTAGGTGTTCTGTCCCAGTTCATAGCGGGCTGTCCCCAAACAAAATGCTGACTGCAAACTCTCTCTCTCTCTCTTCAGGATGTCTTTAGTTGTTGTATCATTACATTACATTATATTACATCACATTACATTACACTACAGTCATTTAGCAGACTCTTTTATCCAAAGAGACTTACAATAGTGTGTTTCAACAAAGGAAGGTAAGAGAACAACTCATCACCAGAAGTCAAAAGTGAATTTAATTTCTAACATTTCTATCTCTATCTATTCATTTCTATCTCGACTTATTGCCGAAATCCAAGCTTCTCTTCTCTCTTCAGTGAGTGTTTCGAACTCTTCACCTTGATTAAGAATAACAGAGGGTATTCAGAATAGTCCAACTATAACCCAATGAACCATGTGGTGTTCTTATAACTCTAACCCAATGGACCATGTCATGTTCTTATAACTCTAACCCAATGAACCAAGTCGTGTTCTTATAACTCTAACCCAATGAACCAAGTCGTGTTCTTATAACTCTAACCCAATGAACCAAGTGTCGTTTCTTCACTGTGTTTACGTTTGAAGGGCTCCAACATGGCGCATAGCAACCGTTGTCAAGGTTTTAGTCACGTGGGAGAAATACATTTCTATACAGTAAATAGTCATTTATTTTAAAACATACCGGAACAGAGACACCGCGGCTCCATTCCCATCGGACCGCACCACGCAGTTGAAGGCAACACAAGCGGGCATTTTGAACAATTGTGAATTTCTTGCTGCAAAAAAAATATAATATATATAAAAATATATTTGGATTTCCCGCGATAGACGGGAGGAAAAAAAGAGAGAGAGAGAGAGAGAGAGAGAGAGCCCGCGCTGAACTTCAAAGAGAAGAACCCAGTGGCGCGTGATGCCGTACAGGGTCTCTGTTGTGGGTCTCTGTCGGCGGCTTCCGGTCGTGGATTTCCACTATATACTGGTTCTTTAAGCCGCGCCCCTCCCACCATGCCTCTCGGCAGCTCGTTCACGTGAACGGCAGCGGTCCGCGTTCACGACGCAGCAGCACTGCGCGTTCACGAGCTTGCTCGATCGCAGCTGTTTAATCAGGTGAGTCTTATTGAACGACTATTGGTAATGTCAATGCAACAGAGTGCATGACAGAGACAGAGAACAATGTAACATTGATAAAGCTTAATATGACACAACGTTACACTTAAAACGGATAGATGCCGGTTTAATCTTTGAGAATGTGTCGTATTTTGAAAGCTTGTTATATTATCAATTATGTGAAACATGTTTAGTGTATCATTCTAATCATATTCATGTAGATGAATACATATTTCCCTCTGTAATTAGAAGACGATTTAGACTTGATTAGAAGTCTAAAGTACCGTATTGACCCGAATATAAGACGACCCCGATATAGACGACCCTCTTTTCAACTCATTTTTGGAAAAAAAAAAAATAATAATAATTTTTGAAGACCAAATCATTTTTTTTAGAAAGAAAATAATTTTTTTTGAAAATAATGATAACACACATCACACATTGTGTTCAAATTTGCCTAACTTGGCAAACTAAAACAAAACAGGCTAGATAGATTGCAATGAAACAGTAGTGCAATACAACGGTAGTGCAATAAAACAGTAGAGCAATGAAACAGAACATCAGTCTATTGGTCACATCACGTCTTCTCATTCAGCTCGTCTTCTACATCGCTGGTTGTTCCTCTCACTCCCGCTATCGTCACTCACGGTGTCCGCTTCCCCGTCTCCTCCCACATCACGTCATCCTCGCTGCCATCCATGGCATTTGATACGCAGCATTTCTTAACCCATTAATGCTTTCTGGGGAAACGTCAGCCCATGCTTGCAAGATCCATTCACAGAGCAAACGTACTGCAGGCTTTTGGATTTTTCCAGACGGTGTCAGTGCGTGATTAGCAGCCAGGAGCCACTCTGTGGATCTCTTGCGCAGATGAACCTTGAATGGTTTGTTAACGACCACATCCAACACCTGCAGCTGGCTTGTCATTCCGCCCGGTATGATCACTAGGTGACTAGGTTTTGACTGGCTCAGTCAAGTGTCCACGGAAAGCATCCAGAATCAACATGTTCCTCTTCTTTCTGAGTCCCCCACGCCGTCTGCCCCACACCACCTTGAGCCAGTCCACCACAAGCTCCGTCTCCATCCAGCCCTTTGCCTGGGCACTACCATAATGCCAGCTGGCTGCCTCTTTAGGTACATCCACTGCCTCTTTAGGTACAGGCACTGCCTCTTTAGGTACAGTCACTGGAAGTTTAGTCCCATCTGCGAGGCGCGTTAACATGACCGTTACTCGGCTCTTCTCGTTTCCAGTAGATCAGTAGATCACTGATTTGTTGCCTTTCTCATGCCCAGTGACAGATGTTGGCATGTCAAAATACACAGGCGTTTGATCAGCATTGCCCATCTGATCAAGGGGGTATGAGTGCTTCTTCCTTAACTTGATCACATATCGCTGATAAGACAGTAGCTTCTCTCTGGAGTCTGAGGGCAGGCGCTGGGCTTGTCCTGCGTCGCAATGACAGGTGTTTGATGTCTCTGCTTCGTTTATCACCATTATCTTAAAATTGGCATCGTAACTTCGTCTCTCCAGTTTATTAACTTGCCCTACTTTTGAGCCACTTTTTTCAAGTTGGTCGCTGTGTCTCTCCATTTCTATCTCTCCAGGTAACTGTTCTTATGTACTGTTACTTTAAGACTTTGAGTTACTTTAAGTGTCGCGCGGTGTCTCGGAACACTCGTTTGGCGCGATCTGTTGTTGCGCAATTACATGTGCAATTACGGTACATCGAAAAGTCTAAACCCCGATTATAAAACGACCCCTCTTTTTCAGATTTTTTTCTAGGAAAAAAAACCCGTCTTATATTCGGGTCAATACGGTAATATAACATGGGAGTAAATTAATTAAATGACTTTCAACCACTGTGTAGATCATACCTTTTAATTGAATGTTAGTATAATTAATCTGTTTTTGTCACTGTTTGAACATAGAGCTAAGCAGGCCTATTTGGCTATAATCTAGTATGGGGAGAACTTAAGAGCTTTATCCCCAAGGCTATCACTAGAACATGGTACAAGGTGGAACCTCCTACTCACAAAGAATGGAAATATATCATATCATTTATAGAATGGGAAACAAGTACACGTCGACTGAGACTACAAGAATCTCAATTTGAAGACAAATGGGGGAAATGGACAACGATTACTAACTGACTTGGTACACCTGTAATAACCAATGGACAAATGAGAATGTGCCTCCAAACTGCTTTCTTTGTGCTTCGGCCCTTGACCTTTGGATTGTAGCCTCAAGGGATGGTTTTATGGCACTTAAAACATATCCTTCCCCAAATCTGTAAAATAAACTCCATCTTTTAAAAATACGCCAGGGCAGTCACATTGAATGCAAGGATGCCGGACACTTTCTCCACCTTATCCTGAACACATCTGCCCATCTCTCTGTTCACCCACATTCTGGCCTTGTTAAGTTTTCCCAGATCTGCTTTCCTCTAGTGTCATCTTTCATTAATGGAGGAGAGGATGATCTTCATGTCCGGTTAGATGTCATTGCTGTAACAGTTTATTTTAAGGCTAAAAATCATATACTGATATGCTTAACTGATGCATGGCTCATGATGATTTAATGCAGGATGTATCATGAATTCCTGTTGCTGAGTTATGACTATGTGAGTAGTTCACAATTAATTAGTTAAATTTTATCACATCATAAGGTACAACATATTTGTATTTACTGCTCCTTGTCCTGGGGCCCCAGTTTACAACTTTTGTTCGACTGTTGCTCTGCTGATTCTGCCATCTCTAAATAAAACAGTTACCTCCTCAATCATTTTGTATTTAATAGAATGTGTACTAAAGGACTCTAAGAAACAATGCATGCATTTTTGTATGCAATGCATGGGGCATACATCTGGGTATGGACGGTAGAGACATTTTATTTAAATCTATTGTGATAATCGATGTGTTCATTTTAAATACAATCTTTTAATACATCCATCATTGTAATAGCTTATACGAGGATTTGCAAATTGGAATATTATTACATATTATTTTCTCAAATCTTACCTTCAGCAAACAAAAGTTCGATGTCTTTGTGTGTCTGCCCTACATCCACGGTGTATTAAAGGGGCAAAGGTACAGCTTTCAGAGCGGGACGTCCTGTGGTTCACAGCTGATCACCCGGAGCGTTGGCGCCACCTGTAGGGCGGCACCGGGATTGCAGACCCAATTGTGTCATTGGACTGTGGACTCTAGCGTGCAGTATACGAGTGGTGATGGGTTCACATTAATATAAGGAATGGAAAGTTAAGTATTAAGGAAAGTAGTAAGGAAATATAAAGGGAACATTTGTGTACACTGCAGCTTGTTAATGATGCTATACCAGCTTATCATTTGAATTGTAACTGAATACACATTGTTATGTCAGGTTATCATCTTAAACTTTTGGTCTGTAGCCCGTGGCCCTGCTTTGGAACCTACTCATGTTGGTAGCCTACCCAATTAGTCACTTTGTTTAGTTTAAAACAATGGTCATACAAACATAATACTGCTACACGATGTGCAAAATACAACAGTCGACAGAAGCAAAATAAGTTAAAGTGAGGTGTTTATTGCTTTCATTTCCAAAGAGCTCTCTGTCGTATGAAAAACAATTCAAAAGGAGAACAGACAGTTTTTCCCCATTTAAAATGCTACACTGCAATAACCCTGTTTTATGCATATTTCCTTTGAGCTCCGATCCATAAAAACACTCTCACACCAGCCAGGCTGTTCTGAAACGGATAATAGTCTGAACGTTTATACCTTTTAATTTTCCATTTCCGTATTTTTTACACCATATTTTAAAGCTTTCCATTACACGTTTTCCTTCATACACAAATAATCAGCATCTCTTCCGTCCCCCCCTCCCCATACTGTCCGTGTTGGGATTACATTTCTCAAGACTTCATTAAAAAAAAAAAGTAAAGAATCCATACAGTAAAAAAAAAGAATATACAACAAACATTGGCAAATATGATACAGAATGAACGATGGACTTGAACTGCAACTAGTGGTTGAGGGGACCCTGACTGCAGTACCATGTATCCTAGATTTACTAAATACATCTCAATTAAGTTTTACAATTTTGCGACGGCGATCGAGTGTGGAGTGGATTTACATCCCCAATATGTTTGTGTTGTTCACAAGAAACCTCACCAAAGTCTCACCAATACTAAAAGATGCAACCCTTTTCGTAGCAAAATAGAATTTGAAAGTGTTTGGCACTGAAGTTCCTCGGATTTCACAAAGCAGTTGTTATACTCGAGAGGATGAAAAATGGCACTAAAAACCCTGATGACAGTGGCGTGACGGTCGTACCATATTGGACCCTTTTGTTATGTAGGCAATATCTATATCCACACAACTATACGTCTTGTTGTCAAAACAACTCGATGGAAAAAAAAAGCTTTCAAAAAAGAAAGGAAACCAGAAAGATTGGTAGTGGTTCAGACCGTTTAGAAAAAACTGTATAAAATGATCGTCTTAAAAAACAGAGGTTTCAGAGTTGAGTTAAAAAGGTGGAAGAAATGCAGTGTCTCTGATGCAGTCTAAACCAGCGGACGTGTCACCATTCAAGCATTAAAAAGCACCAGATACGTCGTCCCCCGGACACTGGGTCAATGTACAATGGTCCCCGGTTTGTGTTAAAACTAAAAAGCCCGGTCGGGGGGAGACACGGAGTCTGGGGAGAAAGCAGAACGAAATTACAACTTTTACCCTCCCATCCCCGATAAAATCTTAGGCTTTGAAGATGACTTTGAAGGAGTGGTGGTGAAGGTTAGACAGAGAGAGAGAGAGAGAGAGAGGATGTTCAGCTGGGAGAGAAGAGCAGAGAGAGAGAGAGCGAGAGAGAGAGAGAGAGAGAGAGAGAGGGGGTGGTGGGTTGGCTCAGTGAGCCTCGATCTTCCGGTTCTGGATGCGGGTTCGACTGGAAGGAACCGTGGCACTGCGGATGACCTCCATCCACCTGCGAAGAAGAACATGTTGTGGGCTTCCGTTCAGTCCCTGTATACGTCCAGCAATGGAGCTCAACAGAAACAAAAGTTGATCCAATATATATCCAACAGAACCACACAGAACCCAATACAGCCCAACTGAAAACGTGGCCTAATCCAATACAACCCAGCTCAATGGAACCCAATTGAACCCACAGCAAAAAGTACCCAATACAACAAGAACCCCTGTGACAGGTAAAGAGCTGTACCTCTCGAAGGTGTACTCGCTCTCGGAGCGGAAGTAGTAGACGTGCGACTTGAAGTGCAGCTTGAAGACATAGTCCTTGTGGATGTTCTCCGCCTCGCTGGGTATGGTGACGGAGTAGCCCAGCAGGGGGAGGCTGGCTAGCGGATAGTCATCCTACAAACATCCCACACAGAGTTGTTACTTCCTCGTTTACGTTACGTCTACAATGGTCGCAGTCCCCATCCAGTCTTCAGCTACAAAGCTAAACGCTTTAGCGCAGTGTGAAAGACAATGTGTGACAATGTGTGAATGCCCTTTATGAACAGATGGTGAGACATTGATCGTAATAGCTTTTCAGCGCTCACCACCAAGGTTAGATGAGTGCTAAATGTATAAATGCAATCATCACTCGGGTTGGACATTTCACACAGACGTGCGTGACGTTGTCAGGTGAGCGGTGGTCTGTCCCGAGAGAGGTCACCTGGTGGGTCTTGTAGAAGAACAGGCTGAAGTTGGTGAAGACCACCCACAGCTTCTGCCAGCCGTTGCTGTTCTTGAACTTCCTCAGCAGGTTCCCCGACAGCTGGTTCTACCAAACACACACCTGCTCGTTAGATTTTGAACAAGTAAGAAGCCAAATACTACCCCCTACATCGTAGTCTTCATAAGCATTATACTCATTTGATGTTAAATGTGGTGTTTCCAAGAAATGGTGAGCTGTTTACAGTTAGATTGGCCATAGCTATAATTAAAAAAATTAAAAAGTAAACAACCATCATTGCTTTTTTAAATTTTTTTACTGAAAACTATCGTTTATCAATTCAAGCAAATGAGCAGTTATATAAAAAGGTATTTAAAAAAGCTAATTGTTATGTGAATTGAAGTGTTTTGTAGCACAGGAGCCAATCAAATTCTGTATTTTATATATAGCACAGGAGCCAATCAAATTCGGTCTTTTATTTAGATATATAA
>CM051015.1:22826177-22881177 GCA_027704905.1 Muraenolepis orangiensis | reverse complement strand
ATATGTGTGTGTGTGTGTGTGTGTGTGTGTGTGTGTGTGTGTGTGTGTGTGTGTGTGTGTGTGTGTGTGTGGTGTGTATATATATATGTTACATTATGTTAGACAATAACAAGAGCATCCCTCTGGGCTCAGGAGAGCGGTTAGAAAGACTTGATATAAAATTACACAAATCACATCTCCTCCAGGCCGGGACAACATCCGTTGGGGATTTTATAACTCACTGATGTTAGTTTTTACCCTGCAAAACTAGTTTTGTTTCGCTTTTGCTTTCACACTGGTAAGTAATGCGCATTTGCTACCCAACTAGTGCGCATTAACTAATCCACCTTGGGGAGGTGGATTAGATCCTGAAGTAACTAGTTTGGGTTCATAGCAATAAAACGAGTACGGGTTCCGCTTTCCGTGTGTGTGTGAACAGAATCTTTAATGCGCATTACTTTCACTTCACACAAAACTTACCAGTCTCCTAATTGAATGCGCATTCGCTTCTCTATCGTGTGTGAACGAAAACCTGGCATCGAGTGTGCAGCGAATTAGAAGAGAGTGTGAACATACGTGTATTCGATGCACACTAACTAATACGATATCGACTCCCGTATTAACTAATACGGGAGTCCCGTAGTCAGTGTGAAATCGGTATTGGAGTCTTTTGTTGTTGTTGTTGTACCTCGGCAGTCCCTGAAGTCCCCGTGGGTGGGCGGGTAATGCCTGCAGAAGCGCTCCAGGATCTGCTTGTAGTGCACCAGGCGGTGCAGCGGCCGGAGGAGGAACACGTTGAGCGGGACGTAGCACGCCTTCTGCAGCTCGAAGTCCCGACACAGACCCTCCAGCCGGCGGGACGCCCGGCACGCCTTGTCCAGCTCCACCAGCGCCTCCGACTGCCTCTGGAGGTTCGCCGCCAGGGGCTGGAGAGGCAGAGGGCAGGAGAGACGGGAGAGACGGGAGAGACGGACAAAGATAAAGAGAGAGAAAGCGACAGAATGACAGACAGAGACAGTGAGACATATACAGATAGACAGAAAGATACAAAAAGGAGAGAGAAATACAAACAGAGACGTAGACAGAGAGAGAGAGAGACAGAGAGACAGAGAGAGAGAGAGAGAGAGATAGAGTTAGTTGCAGGGCTTGAACGGCCCACAGGTCTATTGGACCAGATGGTGACAAAACCTCATGTCCTAACCTCAACGAGACTAAAAAGGTGAAACTAGAGGGCCCTCAGTAGAGCGTAGACCTCCGCCACACCAAAAAGTCCCCTGGATCCGGATTCGGATCCGGATCTTCGCCAAAATGTAATCAACTGTTGGCCCATAAGTAATCGAACCACCAAGTTTTGTCCAACTTTACATTACTTAACATAACTTTTTGAGTACATAACAGTCAAACAGACAGACAGACAGACAAACAGTTGATTGGCGGAGGTAATCAAATAAAGTGTAGGGTGTAACTGGGTCCACAACCCGTCTGTTTAAATCCTAAGAGCAGGATGCCTAACCCTTACTTGCTCTTCAATTAAATCAATCAAATAATAACAGTCAATAAGTCAATTTGGATAAAAAAGTGGTCAAGATATTGGTGCTGGTCGGAGACGTCTCCTCACCTTCAGTCCCTGGATGTTCTTGAGCATGACGTCCCCGATGCGCTGGTACTCCCCCTTGATGTGAGCGTTGGACCGGCCCTCCCTACAACCCCACCAGCAGCAACACAACAGTGGTTGGTAATGGTAAATGGATAATGCATTTATATAGCGCTTTTACATTATTGCCTAGTCATACACCGAGCACAGTGTCGGAAATGCAAGGAGACAGCCAGCCGGTCAAAGAACAGTTAGGGTGTCTTTGCACAAGGGCACCACCACACTCGGCACGGAGGAGCAGGGGAATCGAACCGGCAACCTTCCGGTCGCCAGAAGACTTGCTCTACCTCCTGAGCTTCTGCGGCCTTAATGGGGGCTATCCAAACAGAGGGGAGATATCTTGGTGTGTGTCGAAAAGGAAATAATTATATTGAGGAAGACCCCACGGTTCTGCACAGGAAACATGCCAATGACTGGGATGGCGGTCTCTGGGAAACCCCCTGGAAGAGCTCCACCACTAGATGTCACACTTGAGTCTGGTTTAGGAGGCCAGAGCCACCATGTCGGAATGTACTTTTTCTTTGGCAGGGAATTTGCAAATCCTGGTAAACATTAAGCCTTAATTAGCAATAGGACACACACACACACACACACACACAGGAGGAGAACATCGAGGACACCCACCAGAGGGCGAGCCGCTGCTCCACTTCGCGAAGGAAGCCCGTGTGGAACTTGTAGAGCGGCTCAAAATTGGAGAAGATGGTGTTCCTCAAGGACTCAGGGGCCGCGTCGTCCTTCCCCACCGCACACTGGAAGGACTAGAACACACACACACACACACACACACACACACACACACACACACACACACACACACACACACACACACACACACACACACACACACACACACACACACACACACACACACACACACACACACACACACACACACACACACACACACACACACACACACACACACACAGTCTTTTTAAAGAGCTCCACCCTCTCTAACAATGAACTTAACATTTTTTTAAAGACAATGAACATCATGTTTTACGACACTAATCAGGATGCCCACTCTCAAAGACCCAAGGAGATCTTTCCAGTGACATAGAGAAGACTTCAAGAAGGGTTCAGAATGGTTTACATGATCGTACCAATCTGAAGCAGTCATGCAGGAGCGGAAGAGGAACAGCCGGTCACAAAGCAGCCATACGCTGGGAGGTCGTACAAATACCCACTAATCTATCATTGAAAAAAAGTTAAACCCTTTCTCTAGTGTGACGATCAGTCCTCTAACCACTCCTGCGGTCGTGGGATCCTTCCTTTTAGCTGTCTTTCAGCTGCCAAAGGGATGAATGGTAGCGATCGATACGCCATCATCCCCACCGGGATCCCCTCATTAGGAGCTACCTGACAGTGGGGCTTAAGGGAGACGTGCTGCTGTCTGGCCCTGACACATGCTGGGGGGACACATGCTTGGGGGAGGCAGGGAGACAGGGAGCTTGTGGTGGTGGTGGAGTGTTGGTGGTGGTAGCTTGAGAAGAGGGCCAGAGGCCAACAGCTGTTCCTCGTGAGTATGACCTCAGCCCCGTTCGTGAAAAAGCCAGTGGTTGAAGCGGGATGGAAAATAGAAGGAGAGAGAAAAAAAAGTTTAAGAGAGCAAGAGAGAGAGAGAGAGAGAGAGAGAGAGAGAGAGAGAGAGAGAGAGAGAGAGAGAGAGAGAGAGAGAGAGAGAGAGAGAGAGAGAGAGAGAGAGAGAGAGAGAGAGAGAGAGAGAGAGAGAGAGAGAGAGAGAGAGAGAGAGAGAAAAAAGAAGAGATAGAAAGAGAGGAAGAGAGAAAGAAAGAAAGAGAGAGCGGAAAGAGAGCGAGAGAAAGAAAGAGGGAGCAAGAGAGAGCAGAGAGACCGAGCGAGAGAAGCTAAGAATAAAAAGGTAGGCCAGGATAGAGGGGAGGGAGGGAGGGAGGGAGGGAGGGAGGGAGCGGGAGCTTGAGAGAGCGAGAGATTATGTGCACACCAAGGCCAAACAAGGCCGGGGAACGGAGAGCAGCCAACCCAAATATTTATGAGACGTGTGAAAAGCGTCTCTGAACATCAAGAGCAGCGGGAAAGCTAGCAAGAGAGACGGTACCGCAGCGGCTCATCCACATCAAGTGAATCCTTCTCCTCCCAAACATCTGGTGACAAACACCCATTCCTATACGTTCTTCCATATCAATCGGTTTGCAAGCGGCAACAGACCCCACGACTCCATCGATCCCATTTCCTTGACAAAAAAAACGAGGCAGCACGCAAAGCCTCAAATGAGAGGAATTGGGGCGTGACGTTTAAAGCAGCGTGAAATAGTCAGTGACGTGTGTTAAACTAAACCCTGTATTGTATTCGTCTCTTGTCCTCGGTTCCCCTCTTGTGAATTTGTCTCGGCCAACCGTTTAGCTAACGGGATTTGAACCATTGAGCGTGAAGAGGACAGGGGGGACACACAAGCAAGAGAAGACGGTGTGTGTGTGTGTGTGTGTGTGTTTTGACCAGTGTGTGTGTGTGTGTGTTTTGACCAGTGTGTGTGTGTGTGTGTGTGTGTGTGTGTGTGTGTGTGTGTGTGTGTGTGTATGTGTGTGTGTCTTACCACGCTCACCACCTCCAGGTCCTTGAGGTATGTCCTCTCGGTGGTCAGCAGCTCCTTGGCGATGAAGTAGGCACGGTCAGTCGGGAACCTCTGTATGTGTGTGGGAGACAGACCAGAGGAAACGTCTGAGCAAGGACACTTCTGTCTGTCCCACCTGTAGCGACTAGCACCTAACCCCTTTCTCTACTCGTAGACAGCCCTCCGCCTGGGTCCCCCAGTGGGACGTCATTTAGGGCAGGTATTCTAAGGTAAGTCCTATTTATAAAGGGTCTGCCTCTGAAGAACAGGCAGAAGAAAGAAGGAGGGAAAACAATCTTGACAACTGGTAAAACAAATAATCCAAGCGAATAATGCATATTAATTGTATATTTATAAAGAAAAAACAGAGTCCTTACTGGGACACTAATCTGGGATCGAGCGGCCCTACTGTGTTACCGCAGATCTTCTGATCCAGCAGTCCTACTGTGTTCTAGCAGAACTTCTGCTCTAGTGGTCCTACTGTGTTATAACAGAACTTCTGATCTAACAGTCCTACTGTGTTATAGCAGAACCTCTGATCCAGCAGTCCTACTAGGTTATAGCAGAACCCCACCTTCCTGCGGACCTCGTCCTCGTCGTCGGTGCGTACGCTGCCGGCGTCGTACAGCAGCGGGCTGGTGAGGGGGGAGGGCTGCCGTCCGTCGGGACTCAGGCCGCAGAGGTCCAGGGACCGGTTCTGGCCGTTGAGCAGCGCGTGGCCAAGGCCCGGGGACACCGACAGCTGGGGGCTCGCCACAACACCCCCTGCTGAGAAGAGAAGAGGGAAGAAGGGCAGAGGTTTGAGACCCGAGGAAAAAGGGCTGAGAAAAACTTCTACAGTGGCTGAAAAGAGACCGTCAGCCTGAGGAGGGACATTCAGTAATTAGGCTTTGTGTTGTTGTTGTCGATGGAGGACCAGTCGCCTGCACAGTGCAACAGAAGGGAACAATCGTCAAGCCAGGGGCCGGGAGGGATGAAGGAGCGGTAGATGGACGGATCTCAGCCATCTACGGGGGTTAGGGTCTCTGGGCCACGACACCAACTAGCTATGTGAAGGGGCAAGGAAAAAACACGTCCTAATCCTACAGGTGCTCCGCTACGACGACCACAATCCACAACGTACATTACTGTACTTACTCTGCACAGTCCTCCCAAACCTCGCAACACACACCACCACTGTCTGCATAAACAGAACAGAGATTACACCCACACCCACACAATCCTCGTCAATCTAGGATAGTGTAGCAGCACTAAATCTAGTTACGACCGCCACAACGCTGGCGAGAAGCCAACAACACAGCACCGACGACAGCGGAAGAGCGACATGCTGCTACACATAAATATGACGACGACACACACCAGAAGCACACAGTTACAAGGGTGTGTATGTGTATATATATATACACGTGTATAAGGTATAAACACACGCTTCAACAGACCCAAGGACACCAGACGCACAAGACTAAGAGGTTGGCAGGAGGGGACCGAACGTCTGACGAAACACATCTCACACAACCACCAGGGGGTCCACCGTCAAAAGTGTCTGCATGCAAATAGAAAACAACATCCTGACTGGGGGGGAGAGAGTGGAAGAGAGAGACACAGAGAAAGATGGGAGTGAGAGAGAGAGAGAGAGAGAGAGAGGCAGGTGTGATTATAATGTCGACACCATCAATCTAATTATTCCTCACTTCTTAAATCACTTGTGACATTAAAGTTTCTGGCTTCTGTCAGAAGGACTAATTACGTAAGATCAACTCAAGTGCAGGAACTTCTCACGATTGTTCCTTTAATAAACACAATGATATCATCGTCATCTTTGATCAACGCCTTAAAACAAAAGTTAAACTCTGCACCCTTCGGGCCGATCTGTGAGAAAGAAGAACTAATTTCACCTCGTTACAAATGATGTTTCCATTTAGAACCACTGATTAAAATTATCCACCGACTCATCTTCATACCGGCTTGGAGCGAGGAGATCTCTCTCTCTCTCTCTCTCTCTCTCTCTCTCTCTCTCTCTCTCTCTCTCTCTCTCTCTCCTCTCTCTCTCTCTCTCTCTCTCTCTCTCTCTCTCTCTCTCTCTCTCTCTCTCTCTCTCTCTCTCTCTCTCTCTCTCTCTCTCTCTCTCTCTCTCTCTCTCTCTCTCTCTCTCTCTCTCTCTCTCTCTCTCTCTCTCTCTCTCTCTCTCTCTCTCTCTCTCTCTCTCTCTCTCAATAAGAAGACCGTGTATTGGTTATTTCTATGTACTGTCTAGATAGTTTTAATGACTACCAGTACAGGTTGACATGCAGGTCTGAGCTTGGAAACAGGAGAAACATGCAGACAGAATCGTTAGATAGAGAGAAAGACAGAGATAGAGAGACAGCCACAGAGACAGAGAGAGAGAGACTAGTTAATGGATTAGACAGTGAGAGAGAGAGAGACTAGTTAATGGATTAGACAGAGAGATAGAGAGAGAGAATAGTTAATGGATTAGACAGAGAGAGAGAGAGAGCGCAAGAACGAAAACCAAAATCAACAAAGAGACAAACATGCAAAGCAGCATTTGACGCTATGACAAATAGATAAACGAAAATGAAAATGACAAGAAGGTGAAAGAAACGGAATAATCAAGTGAACAAAGAAAGTGCCGTTTTGTATACAAAATGGAATAGTTCACCAAACGTGGTCCGCCTGTGCATCACATCCACCACGGTTGACGTGCACACATTCCCACTACTTCTGCTGAGTAAGCATCAGGTCACAGAGACGGAGTGTGACCCCACCATCAGGCGTGTTATACACAACCCCCAGACCACAGCCAGACAACGTAGAGCACGTCAACTAAAGACAAAGACCGTTTGAACTGCATCACCGACACGCCAAGCCGCTCACCTCCACGCCTCTCATCGTGTTCATCGGGTGACGACGAACACGAAACAGAAATGCCATTAAAGATAGACTACCGCTACACGCTAGCTCTACACTCGTGTGACGGTCCTCGTATGCAATGTCACCCAACAAAAGATGATTTGGCTACAAGCCATTCCTTTTCAAACAGAAGACACATGAAAGGCTTTTAAATACCAAGCGACCAGCGGCATAAAGCGGCCCGACAACAATAGCACAGAAATAGATATAGCGGATAATGTCTATCCTACAGAACAGCACAATAGACCTCCAGTATCATATTCCTCCCAAGGTGAAACACTGATGTAAGAGAGTAGCGTTAAAGTGAGCCTGGACGACATCTTTATATGACCGGCAGTAAATCATATCGGCACACAGGATTAAAAAAGGAAACGTTAATATCAAAAGATGAGCTCTAAGCTCTAAGTGTGTGTGTGCGTGTGTGTGTGTGTGTGTGTGTGTGTGTGCCTAAGCGCGCGTGTGTGTGTGTGTGTGTGTGTGTGTGTGTGTGTGTGTGTGTGTGTGTGTGAGTGTGTGCGTGTGCCATTTAAAAAGGGCAACAGCTTCAGAGGACAGACACTTGGGTCAGTTCCACACACAATGCCTCCATTATGCGGCGATGAACACCAACGGATGAACCGACGGAACACAATGGTCGAAAAAAGGTCCCCGTGGAACAACAATGGTCCTGAGACACTATAGAAATCTAGTACTCCACGGCCAACACCAAGACACCAGGCCCCAGAGAGAGGGGGAGGGCTCTAGCCACCAGCCTAGCAGCTGAACACCTGGGCAGAGTCCTCGTGGCCGTGGAAGGCGTGGCTCTGGTCCACGCCGGCCCCTTGGTCCAGCCGCAGGCTGCCGGAGGAGCAGGAGGTCCCGGGGGCGAGGGGAGAGGGGAACGAGGCCGAGTCGGACTCCTCGCTGGACTCCGATGAGCCGCTGGGCGTGAAGCAGCCGTTCACGCGGCCCGCGCACACAGGGGGGCCCCGGGTCTGGGTCCGGCTCCGGGTCGTGGCGGGGACGCGGGAAGCTTTGCGATTGTCGTGCGCTCTGTTTGGCCTTGGCGAGGAGCAGCGAGGAGGAGAGTCGGAACTAATGGAGTCGTAACTAAGGAAGCTGCCGTCCCCCGGGGAGCGCTGGGAGGCGTGGTCGATGGAGCCTCCGGCCCCATAGACGTGGGCGTTACCAGGGCCCGCGGTCTGCTGGGCGGCCAAGGGGCTCCTAGAGCCACTACTCTGGTTCGACGGCCGGGCCGCATCACTCATATCCCCACCACTCATACGGAGCAGCGGGGCAGCCCCCGGAATCAGGGGCGGGCCGTACTGCCCGCCACCCCCCTCTAGGTCGCGACCTCCGGGGTACGAGCGAGAAGAGAAGCCGCTAGCCGGAGGAGAGCGAGAGCCCGGACCTGCGTTGGAATGATCCGGGGGCTTGGTCCGGGAGTGAGGGCCCCCCCCGCCGGGCTCGTCTCCCACGCTGGGAGCCGCCGGTCTGACGTCCTCGTCTCCATTCCTCATCAGACGGGCGGAGGCGGGGCTGGCTCGGGTCCGAGGGGAGACGGGGGAGGGGTCTTCGGCGGTCACCAGCGCCGACTCCTGCCAGTGGCGGCAAGGCGGGGAGTCCACTCCTCCTGCGGGAGCACCGCTCTGCTGAGGTGAGACAGGAAAGAGAAAGAGAGAGAGAGCGAGAGAGCGAGAGAGAGAGAGAGAGAGAGAGAGAGAGAAAGGGGGACCAAGGGAGTGGGAGACCAGGAGGGAGAGAAAGACAGAGAGACAGACAGAGTGAGAGAGAGAGAAAGATGATCAAGAGAGACAAGACAGAGAGATAAATAACCATATTCACCCTGAAGACAAACAGGTCAAATAAACACAGATGAATTCACATCTCCCTCTCCAAGCAAATACAATAACATACAATATTGAGAGAAGAGCCAAACACTTCAATGATCTACGCCAACACACGACATCCTAATTACAGAAGCTAATTAAACGACTTGTTAAGCGTTGACTCTCAATTAGCGGGCCATGCTGCGACACTGGCCCGCTTCATTTAGAAACGCTGACAAGTGAGGTCATGAACGGTTAAAACAACAGCAAGACTGACTTCTGATGTCACTTCCTGGCGGTGTGGTGAAGGCACGGGAGACAGGCGACTGCTACGTTGGACCCGGCTGTGTTTCCTGGAGTGAGGAGAGGAGAGGAGAGGACAGGGCAAGGTCAGAGAGCTATGATATCAATGATATCCTCACCATATCATCATAAACCTTCTTTACGTCATAACTTGTTCATTTAATATCCCCTAGTTCATTGACGATGCATCTATTGGCTACAGTGGTGCAAGGGTCATTACCCTTGCACCTACAGGTAGCTTCCCTTACGCTCTCCAATTGAAAGGTGTCATTATGTTAGTTTGCGTTTGTAACTCCACTGTAGCCAAAAGGTGGGGCGTCAGTAGCACACAGAGGTATAATATATTAATGTAAAGCGCTGTGGGTAAAAAGCGCTAAATAAAAAACATAAAAATAAAAAATAGGCTCAGAGTCTATAAACAGTGAGAAGCCCTCTTGGTCAGTGTCTCTTAAAGAGACACTGACCTCTCTTGTGTCTCCAGTGTGACTATAAATGAACATCTCGTTCAAGGTGCTTGGTTATAACGCTGCCTGTGTGTCTTCCCATGATCACCCATGATCAACTTCAATACATTGCTCTCAAGAAGTGTCATCATTATTTATCATCATCATCATCATCTCCTTCTCCTTGCTCCTACAAAAACCACTCTGCCCGAGACGGTTTTTTTTACCTTTCGAACGGTATCTTCTTAAACTCCGACTCCTTCACGTAGTCGATGACCTGCTTCTGCGTGCGTCCACTGCGGAGACGGCGAAGACCAGAGTGTTCAAGGGGCCACCATGGTGGCGTTACACGACACATCGTACAGAACAGTGATAGACTAAGGCAGAGCGGGGGGGGGGGGGGTACCTGAATCTGAAGGAGGAGCCGCGGGTGAAGAGCACCGGCTTGGGTTTGGGCTTGGGCTCCTCGAGGAGCCGGAAGAAGGCGTGGTACTCCACGCAGATCTTCCAGAACACCTTGCAGCAGTCACGGCTGCCCATCAAAAACTCCAGGGTGTCCTGGAATGAACTCTGGGAGCAAGATGGACGAGGACGATTAAATTAACAACCCGCCCGCCCCTCCCCTCCCCTCCCCAAACTCCAAACACACTTGATTGAAAATGAGATCAAGTGGAACAATATAATTATATAATAAACGACTCACGTTCAAGTCAGCTCTCAGCTTGATGAGGAACCGCTTGCGCTTGAAGCTCAGCTTGCGCACTTTGGACCAGTTGAAGGCATTGATCCGCGTGTGTCCCTGTAGAGACGAAACCAACATCACAAAAATCAATCCAAATGAATTAAGAACAATTAATTATAAACACAAAAAACTTTGGCAAATTTGCCAGCAAGATGGTCTAGTGGTTAGGGTGTTCGACTGCCTACTGAAAGGTTCTGGGTTGGAACACCCCGTTTCTGCCGTGTCTGTTAAGCAAGGTGAAGTTACTACTGAGGTGAGTTACTTGGTACTAAAAGTGTCCTTAAAGGATGACCTTAAGAGCGGCTCCACTCACCTGAAAGACCAGCACCCCGGCGTGGGACACCGCCAGGCCGAGCTGGGTGCCCTCACGGTCCTTGGCAGGGTGCAGTCGCACACCGTACATCTCCAGCCGGCGGGCCACCTCCAGCAGCTGGTAGTCCGACTCCGCTGGCGTCTGACCACTAAAGCAAGGCACATCAATTGGACTCATTACTACTCGTTACTCGTCTGCCAGATCGAGGGGCGGTGGCGGCTCAGGAGGTAGAGCGGTTTCGCCTGGCATCCGGTTCGATCCACCGGCTCCTCCTAGTGTCCCTGAGCAAGACACCCTGACCCTAACTGCTCCTGACCAGCTGACTGCCTCCTTGCATGGCTGACACTGTGTGTATAAATGAGTGAACATGAGGCAATAATTGTAAAGCACTTTGGAGAAAAGCGCTGTATAATTGCAGTTGGTTAATAACCTAATCTTACATAACCTTAATTTCAAATTTGTTTTTAGCTGCTATTTATAAGTTTGCCTGGTCGGCACCTACGGCACACTCCGATGTCCTACTTCACGGTGGGAAGGCTCCCCTCTCCTGCGTTGCTTCACACGGTTTGCAACTTTAAAGGACTTTAAGGTCGGAGAAGCCGTATCATGTGGGCCTGTGAAGCCCTTTGGGACAGAGAGAGAGAGAGTGAAGAGAGAGAGACAGACAGAGACACATACAGATAGAGAGAGACAGACACATACAGATAGAGAGAGACAGAGAGAGAAACAGACAGACATACAGATAGAGAGAAACAGAGAGAGAAACAGACAGACAGACAGACAGAGACACATACAGACAGAGAGAGAAACAGAGAGACAGACAGACCGACAGAGACACATACAGATAGAGAGAGACAGAGAGAGAAACCGACAGACACATACAGATAGAGAGAGACAGAGAGAGAGAGAGCGAGAGAAAGAGAGACACATACAGACAGAGACAGAGAGAGATATAAAGATAGACAGACCGAGAGAAAGAGAGAGAGAGAGAGAGAGACAGACACAGAGACAGAGACAGAGAGCGAGAGAGACAGAGACAGAGACAGAGACAGAGACAGAGACAGAGACAGAGACAGAGACAGAGACAGAGACAGAGACAGAGACAGAGACAGAGAGGGGAGGGGTCAAGACAGAACAGACATCCTACTTCCCGCCAGGGAGCGAGTATGTGTTTCCTGAGCGCTCGGTACTTCATTAGAGATACTCTCAGCGCGGCACCGCGCCTCAGCGACTGTGAGCGCCGTGATCTTATTTGCCGTCACTGAAAGCCTAAATAAATAAATAAATAAAAACATAATGGAAGACTAGACAAGTCCAAGAGGGCACTTGGAGCTAATGGAGCCGGGTTTACGCGTGTGTCAGCTGTCTTGCGTTGGCCTCCGAAGACTTCAGGCTTCAGGAGTCACGTGGTGGGAGGCGGGAGAGAGTGATTATAAAAAGGGAAAAAAGGTCGGCCGTGATTTTGGCAAGCGTTCAGCAGCATGCTGCATTGACAGGGAGGGGAAAGAAAAGAGGCTCTGCAGAGCTCCAATAACATTGAGTGGACCGCTACGCCCACCCCCCCACCACCACCCCTCGCTGAGAGACCGCCTCGAGGGGGAAAGCACCTGGGAACGGACAAACCTGTTTACTCCCACAAAAGACTAAAGCTATGATGAAAGCAGAGGAGGGCTCAGAGTCCTAACCTCTGCCTGCTCCCGGCATCTCATTTCACCGAAGCCGAGGACAGCAAGTGCTCAGCGAGCGTGAAAGTGCGAAACAACCAAAGTACAGGGAAATGAATACAACTTTGGTTTCTAAAGGTCAAATGGCGTATTATTAACAAAATAATCAAAAGGTGCTTATTCTGAGTTTGGTTAGCGATTCTGTGTGTACAAACACATTTACAAAAAGGTAATTTGGTGGTCAAGTTCCTGAATGCGAGCGAATCCTCGGATTTAATATCTGTAATTAAAAATTAAAAAACGGCTGCAGCATTTAGCTCCGGGGCACACAGATGAGATCTAGGCCAGCGCATATTATAATACCAATTATACTTTTATTGGTCCTCAACCAACTTACTTAATTTTACCTGAGCACTGGTTCTGCTTTTGGCGGATTGTTAGGAAGGAAATGCACTTATGACTTCTGCTGACTAGTAGTAATTTTTGCCTACCTGTTGAATGAGCTTATTGCAATGCAATGTAGTATACATTGTTATTTTATATATTATATTATTATAGCTGGTTAGGATTAGTTAATACGGGAGTCGATATCGTATTAGTTAGTGTGCATCGAATACACGTATGTTCACACTCTTCTAATTCGCTGCACACTCGATGCCAGTTTTTCGTTCACACACAATAGAGAAGCGAATGCGCATTCAATTAGGAGACTGGTAAGTTTTGTGTGAAGTGAAAGTAATGCGCATTAAAGAGTCTGTTCACACACACACGGAAAGCGGAACCCGTAGTAGTTTTATTGCTTTGCACCCGAACTAGTTACTTCGGATACCGTATTTAAGCCCAGTGTGAACACGGTAAGATGAGGAGCACACGGGGCCCAGGGGACTCACGTGTGCTTGGAGTGGTTCTCCATAATCCTGTCCATCAGGGCCATTTGGTCTGGAATGTAGCTGTTATTGAGGAGGTGCGACCGGCTCAGGCTCCCCTCGAAGTCCCCGATCTCCGCTGGGGGGGAAGAGGAAGAGAAACAGTGTTAAAAAAACTAATAATGTTTGCCCAGTGTTCAAAAATAATAGAATAACAGAGTCGGCTGAACCTGGGTTGGGGAAAGGGGAAACTCTGGCCACTCAGAACAATAAGCAATACGAGCAGTTAGCGCTACGTGGAACAGTTTGACAACCCTGTTTAGTCACCCCCCCCCCCCCCCTGGGGAGGAGTGATGGTGGTGGTGGTGATGGTGGAGGTGGTGGTGGTGGAGGTGGAGGTGGTGATGGAGGTGGTGGAGGTGGTGATGGTGGTGGTGGTGGAGGTGGTGATGGTGGTGGAGCCAAACACAACAACCTCCTATACACACTCTCTTGAACTGTAGCCAAGAGGCTCCCCCCATCAGTTTAATGCTAGGGTCCCATTTCTTTATTATTTATTAAAACAGGTTTAAATGCTGCAGGTTCCAAAGGAACACTTGCCACGTACAATTTTTCTAAAAACACTAAACTATAAAAGATAAATACTGTTCTCAATAGAAAGAACCATCAAAAGAAAGTGACTGCTGGATGATAAATGACCCCATCATAGGGTCAACGCTTCAGTTTCCCTGGATAGAAGAAAAGGCTGGTTCCACCATTATGAAAAAAAAGAGAGGCTACATTGGATTACCACTTTATAACCGCTGATAACTCACGAGGACGTATCAAGGACAGCATCGGTAACCAGTAGCACACAGTTAACGGGACGACAACAAACCAGTAATGGATAACGGGGCTGAACCCCAGCAGTTGAACAGGACAGCAGACTTCCCTCGGGTGTGGAGAATATGTATAGAAACACGCAGCACTAAATATAAACTATGAAATCCTCTAAACCGTTAAGGTCCTCTGGGCTCTGCTTACAGGCACCACTTCCCTCCCATAAGGGAAGACTTCAGAATTATGTGCACACAGGATAAACGTAAAACCATTAAAAACCAACAATTAATTGAAGATTAAATTAATGAATTTAAGATTTAATACCACCGGCGGGGAGTTGTTGCATATTTTATAGTTATTTTATATATTTTTATAAATATAGATTTAGAAAAGTGCCTGTATTCCCATGAGGCAGGCAGTGTCCTTGATGACCGGTAGTTTAAAATGCATTTATTGATTGATTGATTCTGTACTTGGTGGAAAGCCACTGGGTCGTGGGTGTGGTTCCGCTACGCTGTGCTCAAGAGTACCGAGTCAGTCTGACTGAATGGTATCCATGGCAACACAGGGGTTGGTGAGAAAACTTGGTGAGACAAGATACAAGATATTTATTTGCCATTTGTACCACGTACATTGGAACGCTTGCTCCCCAATACCATACAAATAATATATACAATAAAAATTTAAATGAACAAAAAAAGGACAGAAAAAGGAGAGGACAGCAAAGTGACTTATACAGTAGATGGTGTGAACATCTGTTCAATGTGCAGTAGCATCATGAATACAGTGCAGTGCAGTAGCATCGTGAATACAGTGCAGTGCAGTAGCATCGTGAATACAGTGCAGTGCAGTAGCATCGTGAATACAGTGCAGTGCAGTAGCATCATGAATACAGTGCAGTGCAGTAGCATCATGAATACAGTGCAGTGCAGTAGCATCATGAATACAGTGCAGTGCAGTAGCATCATGAATACAGTGCAGTGCAGTAGCATCGTGAATACAGTGCAGTGCAGTAGCATCGTGAATACAGTGCAGTGCAGTAGCATCATGAATACAGTGCAGTGCAGTAGCATCATGAATACAGTGCAGTGCAGTAGCATCATGAATACAGTGCAGTGCAGTAGCATCATGAATACAGTGCAGTGCAGTAGCATCATGAATGCAGTGCAGTGCAGTAGCATCATGAATACAGTGCAGTGCAGTAGCATCGTGAATACAGTGCAGTGCAGTAGCATCATGAATACAGTGCAGTGCAGTAGCATCATGAATACAGTGCAGTGCAGTAGCATCGTGAATACAGTGCAGTGCAGTAGCATCATGAATACAGTGCAGTGCAGTAGCTGTGAGGAGTCCAGAAAGTCCAGGTTACATTGATCAACAGTTGATTCGATTTTGGCACAGATTCGGAGTCCGCATCCGGATCCAGGGGACTGTTGTGTCTCGTCAGAAATGTTAGATGTCATGTTTCATGTTTTATTAAGTCATTTTTTGTCTCGTCTCCCACTTCCTGTTTTAGTTTGGCCCTCACCTTGTGTGTCTCATTCCAGGTCCCTTGACTCCCTGTCCTTGTGTGTGTGTGCCTGTCCTCGTCAGCGCCCCCCCCCCCCCCCCCCCATAGTCTCCACCTGTTCCCAGTTACCTCATGTTTAAATTCTCCAGTTTCCCCCCTGTCTGGTGCCAGTTCCTCTGTCCTGTGGTGATGTCAGTAGCTCTCCTATACCCGTGTGTTTCTCTCTTGTTTCAAGCCTGATTCATGCTCCCCCAGTTTTCGTTCCAGTGAGTTGTTGTTCCTCATTTTGTGAGGGATTTTCCGTTGATATTTTCAGACAACCTTGATAGTTCGTTTTTTAATCCTCATACGGAGGACTTTATTTTTGTAATAAAGTATTTTTCTCATACTTTACCTTTTGTCTCCTGGGGTCGTGCGTTTGAGTCCTACTACCTTGTGTGTTTGAGTTTGTGACAGAGACTCTTTGGTTTAGCGGAGGTATGCTCTCTACTGACCCTGGGCCCTCTAGTTAAAGTCATGAGTTAAGCATCTGTCTTACTCTAAAAGACATCAGCTCACTTTAACGATACCACCGTTTAGAGTGTGTAGATTTGTCTCACAGGAAGAAGGATGAGTGGTATATATACACACACACTAGGTCCACTGCACTTACATTGGATAACATGGGAGACCATCAGAGCAGAGCTGCTGTCGTTGCAGGTCAGCTGTCCCCCGGCCAGGTCCTGCTTCACCTGGAGAGCAAACAGGTACCTGGAGGACACCCCAGGGAACACATTGAACACACTGAACACATTAACACACACACACACACACACACACACACACACACACACACACACACACACACACACACACACACACACACACACACACACACACACACACACACACACACACACACACACACACACACACACACACACACACACACACACACACACACACACACACACACACAGCGTTGTTTTTGTTGGTGAAAATAAACACATTGGGAGCTAAATGAGAGAGTGTCCAAGTGCTTTCCGACACTTCACCATCTGTTCACATCACTGATCACATTTGACATCTGCATTATCGATTAGCAATATGCGCTTGCCTCAACTCTGTCCTGCTCTGCGAGGGTAACTGACATAATCCTTTACAAAACCGTTAGTAACATCAATGAATGTATAGACACATCACAAGTGGATTACTGAATAGCTGCACACACACACAGACAGACAAGACAGACAGACAGACAGACAGAGAGAGGGAGAGAGACATAGACCAACAGAGAGATACAGAGACAGAGAGCGACAGACAGACACAGACAGACAGAGAGCGATACGGAGAGACAGAGAGAGACAAGCAGAGACACAGACAGACAGACAGACAAAAACACAGGGACAGAGAAAGAGAGAGAGAGGGAGACCGAGAGAGAGAGAGAGAAAGAGAGAGACGGACAGAAAGGTAGAGAGACAGACGGAGAGACAGAGAGAAAGGGACAGAGAGTGAGAGACAGAGAGACCTTTAAAGACACAGGGAGACAGAGAGAGAAAACCGCATTGCGTGATCTCACCGTGTCAGTTCTTCCAGGAGCTGGGCAGGGTCTGGTGGGTAGAACTTCACCACCAGCCTCAGGACCGTGTGTTTGGGCCCTGAACAGAACAGGGTTTTGACATTTTTCAAATACATTATAAACTACTTTAAACACTTTCAACCTTATGAAGGTATATAAAGGGCTCATTCTCAGCTGGCTGACACACGACTCCTATTCATACGGGATTATACACTAACCAAGACCACTCAGGAATATTATATTACATTTCTACTAAATGCACCTTTATCAATCCTTTGGATCACATATTTCGACCTGTTCCATCCTAGACTGTTCCCCTTCTTACATGTTACTCTAGATACAACAAAACCAGGCCAACATTATTATGTTCAGCAAATTAAAACCACTTCATAGAAAAACTGCAATAAACGATGTATTAACAAATATATAAAAAGGTCAATGCAACAGTATTTACATCGAGTTGGGCTAAATATAAGTATACGGTGCGGAAACTAGAAAAAAAAAATATGGTAACCTATAAATATGTGTGTATACCATATATGTACTAAACGTGTACTGCTTGTGATAGAGTGACAGAGAGATGGACTCACTCCTGAGCTGCTTGACGATGGGCTTGATGAGGTCCAGCCACACCTGCACAGGAGGGAGAACAACACAACATTGGGAATAACAACAACAACTTTGAGGTTCCGGTTGTGCGTCGTCTAACCGGAGGACTCACCATCATCTTGTGGGGATCCTGGAACTCCAGGCCGAAGTAGTCCCCCTCAATCAGGTTCATGTGGGCGCACACCAGGTTCAACAGCACCCTGCCCGACGCTCGTTGCTGGAATAAAATGGAATGAAAATAAGAGAAATGATGGTCAACCATGGAGTACAAATACTGTTCATACAAAACAGAGCACAGAGCCATTTTCTCTGAGAGAAGAGACGTTTATAAGTGGAAATGCAATCAAGAGCAATTTGGTTAAAAGCACAGTTCTTATTGCTACACGGATGCAGTTTAGAATGGGGCTCCTCTCCTAGATATCCTTAATGAAACGTGTAAACGGTTATTCATTCACACACGTGACTGATCACTTTTAACACTGGAATACGCAGAATCCACCACAATGCATATAATATATATATATATATATATATATATATGCTATATATATATATATATATATATATATGCTATATATAGCATATAACAATGTATATTTTATTACATTGATTTATATATACATATTGCTCTTTTCTGTGCGGATATTTTGCATTTTATAAATTGCATTTAAATTTTTTAACTTTATTCTATTTTTATCTATTTTTTATCTTATTTAATAACTGCTGTCTGTCGTCGGGTTTTGCACATAAGATTTTCACATCACTGCTTTATACTTGTGTAAACTGTGAAGTGACAATAAACTTGACTTGACTTGACAATGCACACAGTGGGTATCTATAGTCTGTAGTGGTGAGGTTAGTGTCTATAGTCTGTAGTAGTGAGGTTAGTGTCTATAGTCTGTAGTGGTGAGGTTAGTGTCTGTAGTGGTGAGGTTAGTGTCTATAGTCTGTAGTGGTGAGGTTAGTGTCTATAGTCTGTAGTAGTGAGGTTAGTGTCTATAGTCTGTAGTGGTGAGGTTAGTGTCTATAGTCTGTAGTAGTGAGGTTAGTGTCTATAGTCTGTAGTGGTGAGGTTAGTGTCTATAGTCTGTAGTAGTGAGGTTAGTGTCTATAGTCTGTAGTGGTGAGGTTAGTGTCTGTAGTGGTGAGGTTAGTGTCTATAGTCTGTAGTGTGGGTTAGTGTCTGTAGTGGTGAGGTTAGTGTCTATAGTCTGTAGTGGTGAGGTTAGTGTCTAGTCTGTAGTGGTGAGGTTAGTGTCTATAGTCTGTAGTGGTGAGGTTAGTGTCTATAGTCTGTAGTGGTGAGGTTAGTGTCTATAGTCTGTAGTGGTGAGGTTAGTGTCTGTAGTGGTGAGGTTAGTGTCTATAGTCTGTAGTGGTGAGGTTAGTGTCTGTAGTGGTGAGGTTAGTGTCTATAGTCTGTAGTGGTGAGGTTAGTGTCTGTAGTGGTGAGGTTAGTGTCTATAGTCTGTAGTGGTGAGGTTAGTGTCTGTAGTGGTGAGGTTAGTGTCTATAGTCTGTAGTGGTGAGGTTAGTGGTCTGTAGTGGTGAGGTTAGTGTCTATAGTCTGTAGTGGTGAGGTTAGTGTCTATAGTCTGTAGTGGTGAGGTTAGTGTCTATAGTCTGTAGTGGTGAGGTTAGTGCCTATAGTCTGTAGTGGTGAGGTTAGTGTCTATAGTCTGTAGTGGTGAGGTTAGTGTCTATAGTCTGTAGTGGTGAGGTTAGTGTCTATAGTCTGTAGTGGTGAGGTTAGTGTCTGTAGTGCTGTAGTGGTGAGGTGAGGTTAGTGTCTGTAGTGGTGAGGTTAGTGCCTATAGTCTGTAGTGGTGAGGTTAGTGTCTATAGTCTGTAGTGGTGAGGTTAGTGTCTATAGTCTGTAGTGGTGAGGTTAGTGTCTGTAGTGGTGAGGTTAGTGTCTGTAGTGGTGAGGTTAGTGTCTGTAGTGGTGAGGTTAGTGCCTATAGTCTGTAGTGGTGAGGTTAGTGTCTGTAGTGGTGAGGTTAGTGCCTATAGTCTGTAGTGGTGAGGTTAGTGTCTGTAGTGGTGAGGTTAGTGTCTGTAGTGGTGAGGTTAGTGCCTATACTCTGTAGTGGTGAGGTAAGTGTGTATTATCTTAAACCGTGTGACTGACAGCAGATGTGATGAACTACAAAGCAACACCAGAAGAGGGCGCAGGAGAGCGAGTAGGGGCGAGCGGACGAGGCCAGCTCTCCCCCCAGAAGGGCCTGGGTTCCATCCCTGTCAAAAGTCTACAGCCTTTTTTTTGCACGAATCCCTGAGCAACACGGCCAACAACCTCGACCTGCTCCTCGCGTCACTTTGGGTAAACGCACGCCTGTTGAATGAATTCAATGAAAAAAGTAAAACGACTGTAAAACGGTTGACACTCATCGTGGGGGCCTGAGAAGATACAACCCCTGAACGCTCCATGACTGATCACCAGACCGGAGATGTCCGTGTGGGGGTGGGGTCGGTCACAGAGGGTTTCATCTGTGTGTTCATGGCCAATGCAGAGAGAGCAACAGGACCATGAAGCTGGTAACAGAATCAGCACCGAATCAGGGAGGGGAAGTGTGGCCTTTATTACTGGCTTTGATGCATGACACACACACACACACACACACACACACACGAACATAGTGACACACACACACACGAACATAGTGACACACACACACGAACATAGTGACACACAGTGACACAGAGTCACACAAACGTGCACAGACACACTCACTGGAGATGGGCCAAATCTCCTGCTCGCCTCAGTGTGCGGGGCCCTGGGGGTTAAGGAGAACAACATGGCTCCTCTCAAGAGGAGCAGGGTTCTATAATCTGCTGCAGAGAGGCCCGAGTTCTCCACAACAGACCCCGGTTCTCCACAATAGGTCTAACGTTCCTGGTTATGGTCCAAGTCTCCAACACACGTGTCACCAGTTGCTAGGGAAACACATTCCTGTGTTGGAGGGATGTCTTGGGGTACAGAGGAGATAGACAGATAGAGTTGAATGTCTCTCTCTCTCTCTCTCCCCCCCCCCTGTGTGTGTGTGTGTGTGTGTGTGTGTGTGTGTGTGTGTGGAAGGGGGTTTGATGTACAGCAGAATGTGCTCCCCCCCCCCCCCCCCCCCCGGCCTTGGTAACGAGCCTCTGCAGTGCTCTGCTGCTGGCGTCTGTTTAGAGTCCAATTCTTCTGCTATGTGTTCACAATGGACCAACTTGACAATGGCCTGCTGACCGCCGAGGGAGGGAGGCACACTTCACACAACTGGACCACTCCAGACTCGGGAGCGCAGAGCAGGCAGCAACAATGTGTCAGACAGACAGACGAGGAATCCACATTCAATTTGACACAATACATAATGATATCTTCTCCACACACACACACACACACACACACACACACACACACACACACACACACACACACACACACACACACACACACACACACACACACACACACACACACACACACACACACACACACACACACACACACACACACACACACACACACACACACACACACACACACACACACACACACACACACACACACCCCCCCAGAGGTAAAGCTGTTCTCTGTCCCCATTAAGAGACAACGCAGACAGGTGGTGGTGGTGGGTGGAGGACGTGAGCCAAAGAAAACCGAGGGCAGGGCGTTGAGGAAACAAGAACCCAAGATCTACGTCTTACTAGAGCTCTCATCTCTCATTTCCTCCTCCTCCTCCACCTCCTCCTCCTCCTCTCCCCCCTCTGAGTAAATGGGCCGTGGAGAGAGAGAGAGAGAGAGAGAGAGAGAGAGAGAGGAAGAGAGGAAGACAATGAGGAGAGCAGAGGCCAGGCTGGTGGAAGCTAGACAGGTACTAGCACTGGCACGGTTGATAAGACAGTAGACAGAGAGAGAGACACACACACAGCGAGAGACCGAGAGAGAGAGACTAACACACACACACACACACACACACACACACACACACACACACACACACACACACACACACACACACACACACACACACACACACACACACACACACACACACACACACACACACACACACACACACACACACACACACACACACACACACACACACACACACACACACACACACACACACACACACACACACACACACACACACACACAGCGAGAGAGAGGCTATCATACAGAGAGAGAGCGAGACTATCACACACAGACAGAGAGACAGAGAGGTAATTGTCCAAGCTGTCTGAGAACACGGTAATGACCGACGCGATCCGAGCACTGCAGGGCTTTAATGAACCAAATGAGTCACACATCGATCGCGTCGAGGGCAGCAGACGGCAATTCATAATCCACCTTCGTACCACCTCCACATCCTAGACATATGGAGAAGTGGAGGAGATGGGAGGTCAGGTGATGATACCTCCTTCGTGCGGAGAATGTCCAGATCAGATAGTCAGGAAACAAACGGAAACAAATGGTTTCCCTTCTTTCTTTCTTTTTCACTCAATACATGGTTTCTCAATAGTGAAAATCTATATAGTATCAATCTTTCTGTAAGGGAGGATGAGGGAGTTACATTCCCAATAGTCTCATAGATATTTCGCACCAGACGATGGAGCAGCAGCAGCACCACTCGTTACAGACAGGATCCAACTCAACAGGGGACCCCATCACACACTCCTTTGTCCTCCGGTAGAAGAAATAAAACACTTTTACAGACACGTAAGAGTTATCTCCACCCTAACCCTCACTGGAATCAGTTACCCCACCACTAACACCACTGGAAACACAGAGCTACCATAACCCTAACCCCCTTGGCTTAGGGTTAGGATCTTCTTCTACTACTAACAGCTGTGTTAGTATTGTACTAGTAGTAGTATAGTACAAGTGGTGGTAGTATTGTACTAGTAGTAGTATAGTACTAGTACAAGTGGTGGTAGTATTGTACTAGTAGTAGTATAGTACTAGTACAAGTGGTGGTAGTATTGTACTAGTAGTAGTATAGTACTAGTACAAGTGGTGGTAGTATTGTACTAGTAGTAGTATAGTACTAGTACAAGTGGTGGTAGTATTGTACTAGCAGTAGTATAGTACTAGTACAAGTGGTGGTAGTATTGTACTAGCAGTAGTATACTACTAGTAGTAGTAGTAGTAGTAGTATACTACTAGTAGTAGTAGTAGTAGTAGTATACTACTAGTAGTAGTAGTAGTAGTAGTATACTACTAGTAGTAGTAGTAGTAGTATACTACTAGTAGTAGTAGTAGTAGTATACTACTAGTAGTAGTAGTAGTAGTAGTAGTAGTAGTAGCAGCAGCAGCAGCAGCAGCAGCAGCAGCAGAGCAGCAGCAGCAGCAGCAGCAGCAGCAGCACACCAGCAGGCATCTTCCCAACACCAGTCAGGTTCAAGCCAGTCCTGACTCGGCTGTATTTCTGTATTAATTTCTTCTTAGCTCAAGCGTGCAGGAAGCAGCCGTCCGTCTGGGTGCTTTCCCAATCCTCCTGAATCACAACACGGTGTTGACATGACGTCTGAGGCCCCCGGGGGCCCTGCTGCTCTGAGCTACACACTGACGGGACGGAGGTCAATGAAGATGACAGCACGCACACACACACACACACACACACACACACACACGTAGCATGCACGAACGCACACACTTTGTTGGCATCCATCCATCCATTATGATGTCAGATGTCTGGAAATCACTTTTAACATACTCTTAATAAACCAACGTCCAACCAAAACACACAAGAGCACCACATTTCAGGACACATGGGACTACGTTTAAGTGGTGTGTGTGAGAGAGAGAGTGCAAAAGAGAGCGGACATGCTGATACTGACGCTTCACTGAACACGAGTCAGTCTGGGTGATGCTAGACAGACCTACCCTGGGGGGGGGGGGGGGGGGTAGAGAGCGAGAGCGAGAGCGAGACACCCCAAAGACACAAGACGATGGTTGTCTTCGGTATGGAGTTGGAGCATTGCATAGTATAGTATAGTGTAGAATAGTATAGTATTGTATTGTTCAGAATGCCGGAGGGAATGGGGGTTAGCATTTCCATTGTACTACACATGGCAAAAAATAAAGAATCTTGAATTTAGAGATGAATGAAGTGCGTCGGCCAACCATGTTCTGTTCCAAGTCCTTCCTTCAGGAGGCCTTTTGAGTCAAAACCAGCAAAACCCAGAGATGGTCTTGATTGAGCGTCTCCGCTTTACTCGTCGGGTTAGCATAAAGCTAACACCGCCAACCACACAACAGAGCCAGTGGTTACCGCCGCCCAGCCCACTCCGCCAGGGTTGTCGCGCTGTGACCGTGACATTCAGCAAAAGGTCACCGTCGCCGTAAACGTGGGCGCGGTTAGCCGGGGGTGGAGGGGGGGAGGGGGGGAGGGGGGGGAGGATGGGGTAACCACACGAGACACACGTTGTAAAGAACCGTCGGAGGTTCACCGCGTCCCGCTTTAACGACGAAACGCCGTCTGCAGCCGTTTGGGCGACACATTTGGATTGGTGCCCTCTTTTGATTTATCGACTCATTCTTTTGTTGCTGTCAATGCCCACAATGAGAAAAACGGGCCATCGTAATTCACCCAGAGAACTGCTTGCGTTAAATGACCAGCAAATAAAAAGGTAAGTGTATACATATTTACAATAGTGAACTGAAGAAGAAAAAAAAAGGGTAAGGAGTGAGTGAGTGAGTGAGTGAGAGAGTGAGAGAGTGAGAGAGAGAGAGAGAGACAGAGAGAGAGAGACAGAGAGACAGAAAGAGACTAAGAGAAAGACGGAAAAAGAGAGATAGGGACAGAGAGACAGAGACAGAGACAGAGACAGAGAGAGAGAGAGAGAGAGAGAGAGAGATAGAGACAGAGTGCTAACAATCGGTGGCTTCTGGTTTCAGCACTAAAAACAGAATATCTTCCTGCGGAGACACGGAGGCTGACGTGTGGAGCCTGACGTGTGGAGGCTGACGTGTGGAGGCTGACGTGTGGAGCCTGACGTGTGGAGCCTGACGTGTGGAGGCTGACGTGTGGAGGCTGACGTGTGGAGGCTGACGTGTGGAGCCTGGACGCCCTCGCCGGTCGGGAGAGAACAACGTGGAAACTGAGGAAGACCCTGCGACGTGTCTCCTCCTCCTCCTCCTCCTCCTCCTCCTCCTCCTCCTCCTCCTCCAGGGGAGACCTGGGTTGTCGCTGCTCCAGCAGATATACTCAGACACACGGCAGGCGGAGGAGACACACCAGGTCCAGCCGTCACGGACGCATGTTTTGCTTCGGGAGAGTCTTTCTCCCTGTGTGTGCGTGTGTGTGCGTCTGCGTGTGTGTGTCGCATGCATGCATGCATCGCATGCATGCGTGCGTGCATGAAGCCCGCCGGCGTGCTCCCCAGAACACGCATGTTCACCGACTGTAAGGGGGAGAGTAAACCGGGGGATGGAGGAGCAAGGAGGGGGGTGTGTCAGAGCATGTTAACCGGCTGTAAGCAAAGACTAAGGGGGGAGGTGGAGGGGGGAGGGAGAGGGGGAGAGAGCAGCCAGACATCATTGAGATTCAGGTCATGTGCTGCAGGAACACTCAGGGTGACTTCAGAGCTGCCGCAAGATGACACAGTGTGTGTGTGTGTGTGTGTGTGTGTGTGTGTGTGTGTGTGTGTGTGTGTGTGTGTGTGTGTGTGTGTGTGTGTGTGTGTGTGTGTGTGTGTGTGTGATTTTTTTCATGTATCTGCCGGTCCGTGGCACAAAAAAGGTTGGGAACCCCTGCCTTAGATCATACTTTCACTGCATGCGTGTGTGTGCGTGCGGTCATGTGTAGGAGCATGCGTGTGTGCGTGCGGTCATGTGTAGGAGCATGCGTGCGTGTGTGTGTGCGTGCGGTCATGTGTAGGAGCATGCGTGTGTGTGTGCGTGCGGTCATGTGTAGGAGCATGCGTGCGTGTGTGCGTGCGGTCATGTGTAGGAGCATGCGTGTGTGTGTGCGTGCGGTCATGTGTAGGAGCATGCGTGTGTGTGTGTGCGTGCGGTCATGTGTAGGAGCATGCGTGCGTGTGTGCATGTTCTGCTTTAATTGAAATCCTAATTGAAACACAGTCGCCTGTTAACATGACGTTTCCGAACATGCTTCAAAATAAAAGAAAGAAGCCATTATCAAAGGTAAAAAAAAAACAACCCCAAAAACATTTCTGCCATCAAAAGTCCAAGTCTCCTTTGTTTGGATTGTGGTATGTTTTCCAAGAACCCAAACTGTGGCTAAACACATCGATGGAGAGAGAGAGCTAAAGAGCGAGAGAGGGAGATGGCCGGCCCAGCTGTCAGGACGGCTCCGTCACAGAGGGCCTCAGCCTGCCGCCCAGAGAGCTCCGGCATGGGGAGAATGCTGCTTGATTGAATGGGAGAGTGCAGACTGAGGCAGAGGAAGCTTGCCGGGATAGCGGCCTCCAGCTCCCCCTGCTACGCCTCCCCCTCCTCCTCCTCATGCTACTCCTCCTCCCCTTGATGCTCCTGCTTCTCCTCCTCCTCCTGCTACAATATCTCCTCCTCCTCATCCCCCTGCTTCTACTACTTCTCCTCCTCTCTTTCTCCTCATCCCCCTGCTTCTACTACTTCTCCTCCTCTCTTTCTCCTCCTCCCCCTGCTGCTATTACTCCTCCTCCTCCTCCTCCTCCTCCTCCTCCTCCTCCTCCTCCTCCTCCTCCTCCTCCTCCTCCTCCTCCTCCTCCTCCTCACACCCCTGTCAAACAATTAGCAGATTTCAAAGGCCTCCTGAAAGACTTGCAACAAAACATGATTAGCTGTTGCAAGGCACTTCATCATTTGTCGCTGTGTAAATGTTTTTTATTATTAGATCATTTAAATTAAAATGTTCTCCATGCCGTTGTGCTGCCCTTTGGGCCAGGACACCCTCACAACAGGTGTTCTCTACCTGGATCAATAAAAGGTTGAAAAATCTGGGGAAAAAAAAACACTGAAAACCGCGGTTTTCTGAGACAGAAAAGCGCTTCCTTCTTTTCCGGGACGGGGAGGCTACACACGTATGGATTCTGCATCAGGTAGAACTTAGTGCGCTGTGGTAGAGCAGGGTAGTGTGTGTGTGTGTGTGTGTGTGTGTGTGTGTGTGTGTGTGTGTGTGTGTGTGTGTGGTGTGTGTGTGTGTGTGTGTGTGTGTGTGTGTGTGTGTGTGTGTGTGTGTGTACCTCCTGTGTGTACACTGTTTGCGTGAATGCCGCGCAAATTATTAAAGCGCTTTAACGTGTCCACAGGTTTGGGCGTCTTTAAGTGGATGCCGTTAATGAAAAACACATTTTTTACGACTTTACGCCGCCTGTAGTAAAACACCTCCCACACATCACGCATACGGGCGTAGACCGAGCACCGCTAGACTGGTTTTTATGACATTAATACCCAATCACATTAATGAAGAATACCTTTCTGGTTTATTGGCCAAGTGATGCCCTCTTTTTATTCCCCCTCCCCCCCTCCCCCGTCCCCCCGTCCCCCTCCCCCCCATCCCCCTCCTCTACCACATTTTGTCCAGAGAAAGTACAAAATGCTACAGAGCCATAGCTAGCGAAAATATCACGGAGTTGGCCTAAGCAAGAAGCTCCACCAGCCAAGGAAGCTCCACCAACCAAGGAAGCTCCACTAGCCAACCAAGGAAGCTCCACCAGCCAAGGAAGCTCCACCAGCCAAGGAAGCTCCACTAGCCAACCAAGGAAGCTCCACCAACCAAGGAAGCTACACTAGCCAACCAAGGAAGCTACAATAGCCAACCAAGGAAGCTCCATCAGCCAAGAAAGCTACACTAGCCAAGGAAGCTCCACCAACCAAGGAAGCTACACTAGCCAACCAAGGAAGCTACAATAGCCAACCAAGGAAGCTCCACCAACCAACCAAGGAAGCTCCACAAGCCAAGGAAGCTCTACCAGCTAAGGAAGCTCCACTAGCCAACCAAGGAAGCTCCACTAGCCAATTAAGGAAGCTAAACTAGCCAACCAAGGAAGCTCCACTAGCCAACCAAGGAAGCTCCACTAGCCAACCAAGGAAGCTACAATAGCCAACCAAGGAAGCTCCACTAGCCAACCAAGGAAGCTCCACTAGCCGGCCAAGGAAGCTCCACCAGCCAAGGAAGCTCCACTAGCCAATTAAGGAAGCTAAACTAGCCAACCAAGGAAGCTCCACTAGCCAACCAAGGAAGCTCCACTAGCCAACCAAGGAAGCTACAATAGCCAACCAAGGAAGCTCCACTAGCCAACCAAGGAAGCTCCACTAGCCGGCCAAGGAAGCTCCACCAGCCAAGGAAGACACAGCCAAGAGAACCGGCAACCATTCAGCGAAACGTTGGGGGCACATACAGACGTACGTACGTCATCAGCCCCACTGGGAGCGGTCGGTGGAACCTCCTACACCTTTTCTGGGTGGAGGAACGGAACTCCAAACTATCTCGTTGGCGGGTGAACAGTCATCACTATCATCTGGCGGGTGAACAGACGGGAACATCACCCAGTGAACACTAAAGCCTCTTGAAACACGTCCCCGCAGGTGGGAGATTTGCAAAGAGATGGCCGATCTGCCGGTTTTCCTTCCATTGCAGTAGTTAATTATACACCACAGACCGCTTTATTAAAAACAGATAATGTCACGATAGCCTGGAGTATTCTCTGCTTGAATGTCAGCCAATTAAGTGTTGGTGAGTTAATCACTCGCCAAAACCATTCACCTATTAAGAACTGCTTTTTAATGTGTCATAAGTGTTCTGTTTTACATTTGTAATATGTTGTTTTTCTCCGTTTATGTGTCACATTACTTTGTGATTGTTTGTGTCTTTGAGTATCATGTAAAGTGCTCTATGAAATAAATGTATTATTATTATTATTATGATTGAACTGTTGTCCTTAGTCGAGCTCCGGCAGGGGTTTGTCTGGGATAATATATATATATATATATATATATATATATATATATATATATATATATATATATATATATATATATATATATATATATATATATATATATATATATATATATATATATATATATATATAAACTAACTAGGCTACTTTATTTGAGAACATGTAAAATGTTAAAATGCTGAATGGATAAAGAAAGCAATACCAGTAGTTCACATACCCAATTGTATCCGTGCTAATAATGACACAGATAATTGAATACAACATTACAATGAACTAATCTTGTTTGAATAATCAAAGTTGGATAAAATCTCATGCGTAAAGTGCACTAGAATTAATGACTTAGTTTTAATAATTATTAAAAAAAACAGAAGAAAAATAAATAAATCGATCTTTCAGACACACAGACATCGCTTCGGGGCGTTCTTCAAGATGTTCAGAGTTGGACAAAAAACCACAACAGCCAGCAATAAATACTGTCTTCCAGAGAGCCGTCCGTGTTAACATCCACTGGCAGCTTAAAAAAGGAGAAGCCGAAACTCCCCACCGTGACTAATCCTATCCTACTCATGTACTCTGGTCGTCTGGGCCGCCATTAAGCTCCATCTCAGACACTTTGATGTCTCAAAAAAGAAAATGAGGAAACACAATCTCCCCCAGGGAAAGAAAAATAACACAAATGGAAATCAACAACGTGAAATGCCATCATTAGCGCAAAAAAATATAGACTGAGGAAAACATTAGACATTTGGGAGCGTTTGGATGCTATGTGGTATTGTGGTCAGTGTTACAACTCATCCGAACGGCACCCTGTGCTGAACACTCGATCTCGGGCAGAACAGACCAACATCACCGCATTGGGATCAAATGTCTTGTTTTCATCAGGCTAACTAACTGCCATGTTGCTAAATGAATCTAACTAAATGGACTTCATTTATTTAGCGCTTTTACCCAAAGCACTTTACAACTATTGACTCCCATTCACCCATTCATACAGGCGGTGTGAGCCATGCAAGGAGACAGCCAGCCGGTCAGGAGCAGCTCGGGTTAGGCGGATCAGGGACACCTCGACACTTCGCTAGGAGGAGCTCGATGGGGATCGAACCAGCAACCTGCCGGTTGCCAGACAGCGGGAAAACCCACTCTACCTCAGCTACCTAAGTTAATCAATGGGCGAATTAAAGAATTAATTGACTAGCTTGACAACGCACATGAGGTCAGTTGTACAGGGACAGGTGACCCTGGATAGAAGGGTCAGTTTCTTAGGGTCTGTGCTTCACCTTCTATCCCCAGAGTAGTTTGTGGTTGAGCTGAAACTGGTAGTTTGTTATGGAGCATGTTAAATCCTGACTGGAACTGACCAAACATGTGTTTTTTAACTGGTAATGTTCGATCCCAATTGAGACTATAGTGCTTTGCATTCGAGAAGGTAAAAGTATCTATCAAGACTGACCGTCTAGGGCAGGGATATTCAACTGGCGGCCCGCGGGCCAAATCCGGCCCGCGGGGAGCTTTCTCGTGGCCCCTGGAACGCACTCCATATTCCAATGTAAAAAATAAAAATAAAAATAAAAATGTATAATCATTTAAATAAATGTCAATATATGTTCGCTATTATGTTATCGGAATTAAATGAGTCCAAATTATTTCTCCTTCAATAGTTCTTAAAAGGCAATCTTGCATTGGACTGATCAGCGTGTAATTATCGCGACATCGTGTCAATCTCGTTACTCTCATTACTGATCCGAAATGAGCGGAGAGAAATGGCGGAAAATTGACGGTGAAAACCGACACTTAAACCCCAAATGGACTGATGATTTTGTATTTATTTGACCATCGCACGCCAATCCTAGACCTTTATGTTTAATATGTCAAATAACTGTTTCAGTCTGCAAGGTTGCTAATGTGAGGCGCCACTATGAGACCAAGCATGCTGCTAACTTCAATGCTGCTTACCCGCCTGGTAGCACAGCTAGACGTGGTAAAATAGAAATACTTAAATCTTCTTACACTGCATCAACCACTATTCTTACAACTGCTTATGCCAGGACGAGAATCCAGACCCCTGCCAGTTATCATTTGCCCGTTGAGGGATTGTTCTGTTTTAGCACCTCGGGAACCTTGTGTGAAATAAATATCCGTTTACCCGACTGCGTCTCGCTCTCCCTCCTTATATTCCGCAGCAGACCACAAATCTGCCACAGTAGCCTACATTACTATTTTGGTTGCCTATTTTACTACTACTACTACTACTACAATAATAATAATAACAATAATAATAATCATTATAATTGCATGGTTGGTTGTACAATAACAATGGCATTTGTTCATTTTCGTTGTCACAGTCTTGTGGCCCTCGCCTTTGTGGCCCCCTTCCTAATCTAGTTGAATACCCCTGGTCTAGGGTCTCACCTATTGGGGATTATTTCCGATCTGGTATTTCAAGATGTCGGAAGATATGTATTGAAAGGAGCACGACACAGAAATTATTATTATATCACCTAATGGCTATTGGCTTCAACATTGAACCGTGGTCGCTGCAACTTGGCGTCCACCAGCCACAAGCCAATAAGTTTCAACACATATATGAGACTAACAGCACAGATATGGTGCTAGTCAACCATAAACCATAAACCCGGTCACACAGCCAAAAGGAACATTCCATGGCTTCAAACCAACATCGTGCAAGGCCAAAATTAAAAGTGTTCAGGCATGAGTCCAGGTGTAACGACGGTGACCATGGAGACACTCCTAGGGCTGGTTTGAAAAGGTCTCCAGTCAACTAAATCGCAGCGGCAGGCAACCGACCAAACCTCGGCCCCATCACGCTTCATGCACCTCGGCCCGGTAAGACATGCCAGAACATCCCAGGATTCAATTACCGCCGAAGCAAGCGTGTCACTCCCCTGAGACCTGAACTTTGGAGGCCTCCTATGTGAGCGAGTGGGAGGACAGTTGTGTGAGGGAGAGACGACACGGAGAGAGAGAGACCACACACACACACACACACACAAAATATATATAAAGTGTAGTGTTCACTGTAGGTGTATATAGAGCAAAATTACATTCTGAAATAGTTTGAATGAAATTATTTCATTCAAACTATTTCAGAATGTTGCACACACACACACACAATAACACATAATCCCCTCGTAATTAAAATAATTAAAACATATGGTCACACCCCTAATTACACTGTTGCAAGGAATGTTTTTTCTGGAAAATAAATGCAGAGCGTTTAATCTGGAACAACCCAAATACAGTCTGACCCCGAGGCCAACTGCAGTAGTAGAGCTATTCCAAAACCACCACAGCGGAGCTATTCCACTCAAACCAACTACCGTAGAGCTGTTCCAAACCAACTACCTGGCGTGTTGGATTACCATTAGGTACACAAGCAGATGTCTCATTATCAACCTGGGCGGCGGTGGAGACTCAAAGACCAGGGAGATCTCACCACCAAAAAACACCAGGCAGACAAAGCAGATGGGTCACGCAATATTATTCTGACAGCATAACCATTCAATGGACATTGACGACATACAAGTGAATGGGCTACACGTGTGTGTTCAGTACGGCAGCTCTCCAATATGGAAGCAGACCGCAGCACTGTTGTAAAGAACCACAGCATTCATGTGAGTGTGTAGCTGTAGGGGATGGGGAGTGGTGTGAGAGAGAGAGAGAGAGAGAGAGAGAGAGAGAGAGAGAGAAGAGAGAGAAGAGAGAGAGAGAGAGAGAGAAGAGAGAGAGAGAGAGAGAGAGGACAATATGCTAATTAGATATGGTGCATAAGCACTATGGCGATACTCATTCATGCGTAGAGTCAGGCTCAGCAGGCAAAGACAATATTAGTCTAAACGCAAATATGCTAAATGGCAGATACAGCTGAAGAAGCCCACAGCCTAAATAACACTAACCTTACCACTGACACTGACCTGCAGTGTAGGGACCGAACTTTGGAACATGCTTGGATGCCATCAGATCATCCTGTCCAAAGACAAGACCAGAGGAGGAGGACTTAGTTTACCCTCCACCCCGAGGCCTCTGGGTAATAAATACCAGCAGACCCAGATGCTGCTCTGCCACGCAGGCCAATCAATTTGCCCTCTTTGAGATTAGCTTAAACTTCTTAGCCGTCCGCAGAGCTTACAAATCCAGGAGGTTTGCAAGCGCTGGGAGAGGGTTAGCAAGGAGACGCTGGCTCTCTGGATCACATGACATGTCTGCTGCCTGCCAGCACCTCTGTCCTCCTTGGATCACTTGCTGAGAGGTCAGAAGAAGTCAGAAGTCAACGGGGTGACTGTTCCCCTGGTGGTGGCTTTGGGAACAACAAGAAGAACATGAAATAAAAAGGACAGCGAACACCGCCAGCAACATGGCCGTCTTTGTATAAATGAATAAGAACATGCCGATTATGTATAAATGAGCAATATAACAGCAACAAGGTAATAAGGTGATCAGCATTCAACAACAACAACAACTTGCTGCTACAAAGCTTCCACAAGGCATTATCCAAGATAATCTTAATTCATAGAATCCATTAACTGAATAATGAACCGTTACTTGGAGGGCCATTAAAACGGTAATTAAACAAAAGCCGGGTTCAGAAGATCAAACCGGATCAAACCAGAAATCCATAAGTAATTATTATAAGGATGTAAGCAGTTTAAAGTCTCCCAGTTATCAGAGCATCAGACCGCATCGGGCCGAGCCCATCGCCGTGGAGGAGGGAGCCCGGGGTTTCCCAGTCGGAACATAATTGATCTCTGGATAAGCCGGGCCAGCGCTCCACTCTCCCTCTGGGCCGGGATTAGGGTCAGGGGCCCAGGACCCACATCCTGCTCCCAGATGCCTCCCAGTAGCACGGTCGCTCAGAGGAAGAACTACATTACCTTACATGCAGGGGGAAGGACGGTGTCGCTAGTCACTCCCAGAACAGAATGTACCGGGTTTGATCCCGTTGTCCACAAGATACAAGATTGTTTTATTATTTGTAATAAGTACATAGGAACGCTTACTCCCCATTCCCTCCCGCAGTATAAATCTCAAAAACACCATAAAAATATAAATAATATATACAATAAAAGAAACTAAAAAAAGTGCAGCAAAGTGACTTAAATGATATGTACATGGTTTTCTTTTGGGTTTTTTTACAAAAAACTTTCAGTCTACACAGTTGAGGCCTCCTTTATATCTCATATCTGCTCCTTGGTGTGACGGGGCATGATGACATGATTCTGAAGACATTGTCACAGACCCTTGTCTGGCTCAAAGCATTACGACTAAATAGCTAGATAGTCGCAGATAAATAATAATAATAAACGACTATGCTATTATGTTCGACTGTATTGAAAAATATGGCAACACTTTATAATATGGGTAAATTAATTATTCATTAACATTAGTTATTGCACTAATAAGCATTATTATATAGCATTAGCATTTGGGTTAGGGTTGTAATGCATACGTGAACACTGTACACCATTGGTAATCACGAACACAGTTAGCCAATGATTACTTGACCATTAGTTAACTGTACATTAACATTAGTTAATGCTTATTTATAGCTAACAAATGGTTAATTAATGTACCCCTATTGTAAAATGGCACGAACCAAGTGCTGCTATGACATGTGCCACAGTGCACCTGCATATTTGACTCGGCTGTAGCGCTCAGAACAAACATCTCCAACATCTGCCGCTCAGAGGTCGCTCTGAGGGCAAGTAGATGAAGGCAGCACTTCCTTGGGATTCACACACACACACACACACACACACACACACACACACACACACACACACACACACACACACACACACACACACACACACACACACACACACACACACACACACACACACACACACACACACACACACACACACACACACACACACACACACACACACACACACACACACACACACACACACACACACACACACACACACACGTGATGGAAGACCATTTCACCAGTCTCAACAGGTGAGGACAAGGTACAACACACCTGTTTTGAGGCATCACACAAAGGACTATTTGAGTTGTACTATAGGCTGAAAGGGCAAGCTGGCAAACTGACAGGGAATCAACAGCACACACTTCCCGATGTGTTGCTGGCTCTTGATCACAGGGCACTTGTTGAAGCTTTAGAGCCATGGGAATGACAGCGTTTCGGTCGGTGTGTGTGTACAGGGTTCTTACTTGGGGACTTCCCACGAGCAGTGATGTCATTTCAACACATGACTTATTAAGCGCACCGTTAATGAGGCGAAGGTGCGCGTAGTTATGATTTTCATTTATTACCATTATTCAAAGTAGATCAAAAAATGTCTACAGCCACACACACACAAACATGCGTGCACACATGCACGTCTGCGTACCACAGGGATCCAGGTCTCCGTGACTACAGAATACAAATTCTGAGAGGCAAGGAAGAAGTGGTGTGGGAGCCAGCCTGGTCACCATGGCAACATAAGAGATGGAGTCTCCCCTAATGTATGGGGAAAGGCACGCGGGTGTTGTATATGCGGTGTGGATCACTGCGTAGAAAGACGACACAATTTTACCGACACGACAGGAAATGATCGAAGGTTTAATAATTGTACCTTTCGGATAGTCGGACGGTTATAATTCATATTTCTGTGCGAACGTCGTAATTCCTTTGAATTAACCACCAGGGTGATAGTGGGGAAGCCCGAGGACAACGTTGAAAAACCCCACACCCATGTTCTAATATTAAAACCAGATCCAAGACTATTTTAGATTACATACGGGGGTAAGTGTCACACACACACACACACACACACACACACACACACACACACACACACACACACACACACACACACACACACCACACACACACACACACACACACACACACACACACACACACACACACACACACACACACACACACACACACACACACACACACACACACACACACACACGTTAAGTCTATAGAGACCCTTCAAAGTCTCCTACCGGGTTTATAGTAATGGGCTTTAGAGGGCTGGGAATAACAAGGCCTCTTAGAGACCAAAGAGACCAAACTGTCCAGGTTAATACCAGTGCTTATAATACACCAAAATAAAAAGGTACGACTGCCATGGAAACGCACAACAAAAAAAAGACGGATGCAGGTAGCCGAGATCATAATGGATCATAACCCCTGAAGGTCATTGATGATGGGTATCGCCACCATTATCCGTTATTATAATGGTGTTTACAGTTCAGCCTTCTTCATTAGTCCTGTATCCACTTCTATCCTCCTCTATTTAATTGGATCCCCGATGGGTAATGTACGTGTCATGGCAATAGTTCAGGACAGTAATAGGAATAAAAATGAAATGTTCACTAAATACGTTTCTGTGTGTTTATGGAATAACGGGGATCGTCTTTAACCCCCGCCATAAAAACCCCCAGACATAAAACAACCATAAATAGTCAAGTACAGTTAATTTGGCACTCAGTCCCAACGCTAAGAATAGCGTTCACTGTGACTCTAATGTCATCATGCAAACCACATGGGCTTTGATTTGATTGGACAGGGACCGTCCAATTACAGCTCTCGCATCACTGCAGGTCATTCAAGCACAATTTGGCTGACTAAAAATAGGCTTATTGAGCTAAACGCTTCTTCCACGTTCCCTTTCCAAATCTTGAGAATGTGGGTCAATTTCAGGTCCACTAGCAACAGCTGAATCAAGTTCTACCGTCTCTTAAGACGAGATCATATCACAAGACCAGTCAGTTTAACCTGAAACATTATGGCAACTGAACCTTAATTGAATAGCTATTCAAAGTATTCTAACCACAGTAGGTAAAACTTGCTTGAATTAGTTGTAAAGGCCCATAAAAGTGCCGCTATTAGACTACCCCTATGATTATAGCTGATTTGACTTAATTTCTTCTCCCTTTGTTTTCATTACGTCAGCTACAACGAGTCCGATTGGACGTTATTTTCGAAAAGTTTAGTCCAACCACACTCAGCCTGAGACAATTGGCCCATGGGCCCATGGCGAATGGACAGGCAGGGGGGAATGCATGCACCATCCTTTTCACCAGCTGGTTTCTGGGGTCCGTGACGGTGGCAAAGTAGGCGCATCGGTGGCAGCATTGTGCTGCCGTTTACCCAGTGAACAGAGACCTCTGACGCCCCATGGAAGACCAGTCCCGCATGTTCTGGCAGGGAGGATCTCCCCAGAGACGTGTGTCTTTTGAAATCCATGTGGGCCTCTCGCAAACACACCGGTGTCCTCCACTGACAGATTCCATTCACAGCGCCGCTACACTTCCGAGCATCGCTTGCAAAAATGAGGACAGTCGGGAGGAGATAGGCCGAAGACTCTAATAGGGCGACGCCCAGCAGTCCGGTATCTCCTGCCTACATTTCATTAAAATGGAACTCGGAACAGTGGAACGGACGAGCACCCACTCGAACAGAGGGAATCTGTGTGAACTGGGCTGTGTGTCGCCGTTACACAGGCCAAAAAGACTCTGCTCTGCTTTAGCGGGTTTCCTCTGTGGTTTATGCAACAGTTCCGACCTTAATTGGGAGGGCAATGCCGTGAAGTCGATATCTTCCCAGCAGGTATTGGCACGGACGGGCCACAGCTGTGCCAATAGCAGCTGTGAGAATACCCTTTCATTCCCTCTCGCTCTCTCTCGCTCTCTCTCTCTCTCTCTCGCTCTCTCTCGCTCGCTCTCTCGCTCTTTTTTCTCTCCCCAGATTGTATTCTATCCATCTCCCTTTGTCTCTCCCTTTCGGTCTTCGCTTCAATCTTTACTTCATTTTCCTCAAGCCCTCCCACACATACCCTTCCCCTCCACCCAAGAGGGCTGAAATTCAATTACTGCAAAAAGGCTAGCAGGGGACCTGCAGGATCAGGTAGAGCTGCGAGCAACGACAAGAAGAAGAAGAATGTTATCACCGTGGGGGGGGGGGGGGGGGAACACTGAAGCAGATCTTTATAGCCTGAAGTTTGACCATTAGAGGATCGGGGGCTGGCGTGAGACACACAACACACTGATGGGTTATTATTAAACTGAAGATGGGGAGAGCTCAGGGACCCCAGTTGGAGAGGATCTGCCGTGAGTGGGGGAGATGCGACCGCTTCCTCATTACTTTGATTGGTTCTTTGATCGGTTCTTTATGAGTTTTAATAAGCTTCAGTCACTCTCTTAACTGTAAGAAGCGGACATTTCCCAGCGGGTGCTAGGTAAATCTGTAAGGATATGGAGACGCGTATAAGTAAGTGGAGAATCTGGTAGAATGAGCACCTAGAACGGAGACCTCGAGTAAAAAATTCATTCCCTGAAACCAGTGGCGTGTGGTTGGAACATTATGTTCCCCCCTGGTGTCAGGCTTGATCTAAATAAGATCAGAATGCCTTTATTGCCATTGTACAAGTACAACAACATTGTCTAACAATCCTTAAAACACTCGTACAAACAATACAAAATAAAAATCATGTAAAAAGAAAACCAAAAACTAAATAAACAGGTTAGAAAATTGCCATGAAAAAAATATTGAATATATACATATTGTGGTGGCCTTATAAGTGGTGCAAATTACAAATGAAGTGCAGATTACCATTGAATATATCCATCATGTAACAAGGTAATAGTAGTATTGATACAATACAGTATTGTAGTTACACAGAACAGAACAGTCCAATAATAGTCCATTAGTCCAGTCCATGATGACTGGACCCCTCTTTCATTCACACTCCGGGCCCAATGATCTCTCTAATCACTGTAGGTGAGACACCGGTAACGACCCACGGGAACGACCTTGCACAGTCGTTCCTGCAGCAGGACGGATCAAATATTGATGGTATTTACCGAAAAATGGAGGAGAAAACAGAGGACGGTGAAGGTGAAGCCGAGCCACCGTCAGGATATACATAGCTAACAGAAAAGCTCAGCGGGGAGTGGATCATCCCGTGGATGTGGTGCTGCTGGTCGTCTTTGACATGTGAATTACCCTTCTTTTCTTTTTCCCCTTGGAATCTCAATGAGAAATTCATAATTCATTGACCGGGGCGCAGCTCAGTTGTGAGGTTTCAAGCGCGGAGCTCAAGTGTACCAGTCTTTAGAGTCGACGGTGCCTTTTCACAGGAGAACATCAGAGAGAGACCGAGAGAGAGACAGAGACAGAGACAGAGAGAGAGAGAGAGATCCCAGGTTCAAACCCTCCACTGGGACATAATCGTATCATATCAAAGCAAAGAGGAATCACCCGCATACCACTCATACTTGACAGTCGATTGAAAGGGGCTATTGTACTGTACCTCTAAACCCCCCCCCCCCCGACCATCACCATAAAAGACCTCACACACACACACACACACACACACACACACACACACACACACACACACACACACACACACACACACACACACACACACACACACACACACACACACACACACACACACACACACACACACACACACACACACACACACACACACACACACACACACACACACACACACACACACACACACACACACACACACACACACACCTTCTGATATGAGATTGACACACCAGCAGGTCAACCGTCGGATCCTATTGAAGAACATGAGAGATGAAAAAAAGCAACCACTCGTCTCCGCTACCATGGTAACATGGTACATCATCATAAAAGGTGGACTGCTGTGTGCAATATGCAATATTTTTTTATATATATACACACTGTACTGAGATTTACTAAGAGGTCATGGTTTTTAGCACTGTATTCTGGGTAAACATTCCCGCTTGAATAAACCTCCCCAGAACGATTTAATATTCCAGTATCTCAACACCGGTCCATTTTTATTATCATTCCCGAGATAAAGTGGCAGTTATGAAATGCAAATGGCAGCTTGGCTCGGGCATCGTCAGACTCACGACGCAGGTAATATTTCAGCACCCGCATACGAGGGGCCTAGCGTTATTGATTATGTATGACGGCGAATCCAAGCCATCTAAACTGATCCATACGGAGAGCTAAACAACGGCTTGTGGGGTAAAAAAAAAAAAAAAAAAGAAGGGGAAATAGCACTAAAGATACCAGCAACACAGCTCATCATTTCACACAGCGACAAGACGCTGACATGAGGTCAATCTCATCCATACCAACGCCAGTCAATCTCCCGAGAGCGGAGCCCCATCCCCTGCCCTCCACCGCAGGGGGGGGGGGGGGGGGGGGGGCAGATCCCACAGCCAGGCAACGTCATCCGTCAGCCACCACGTCGCCGCTGATATGGGAGTCACATGATGAGAGTCGAGTCACATGATCGGAGGAGTCACGTGCTTCTGCTGCAGACATTCCTGTGCGGCCCGGCGACCGCGTGGGAAACAATTAGATTGTGGACAGAACACAAGAGGAGACGCGGCTCAGCCACCGCGATCACGATGACACATGTTTTCAGAAACACACAACAGTCTCCCCTGACTCAACACACAGAGTGTAGAAAGATAAATGTCATAAAAGCTAGCTAGAAATGTAGAAATGTTGTTCTGCGTATATGTTGTTCATTGCATTTTGTTTGGTTGTTTTTTTTCTACTTTATTCCTGGTTTGGACGTCATTAACCAACCAAATAACCCCCACTTTGGAGATCCTCCCTCGTGGCAGACAGCCTGTGAGAAACCACGGGCAAGGGGGTCACAGGTCATCTCCATTTTGGCGATGGAGAAATGGGAAACATTACAAGAAGCCCAGAAGTCCCACATTCATTCCGACATTGTGACTGTCCTGGCCTTCTAACGGCCGGTCGGTAACTTTCCGCAAGTGTCACGACCTTGAACTTCCACCACAACTGATGGTAACGGCCCCACTGTTTATGTTGCCATCATGAAACCATGACGACTTAAAGATGACTTCCACCCTGTTTCCATGACCTTGTGATGCAAAACCGAAATCCCCATCTTGGGGGGGGGGGAAACTGGGTCAATCAGTACTCACGGAAAAAATAGTCTCAAAACATATGGTTATAAAAAGGTCCCCTCTTCAGAGAACCAACCGCCACTCTGAAGCCCTTCATTCCTTCTGCCATCAGGCTGCTAAATGCAAATACTGGGTTATTTATTTATTTAATTAATCTATAGCAATGGCTTTGTTTCATCTACTGCTGCTTCATCTAATGTGCGGCTGTATGGTTGCCTTTGACATACAGTAAAATGATAATGATCCCGTCTGAGAGTGTTTGAGTTGTGGCGTAAGGACTGAGTTGCCCTTTGTGGGACTAACAAAGTTGTCAGAATTGTCAAAATGTAAACAATTCCATCGAGGGGGGGGGGGGGGGGGGGGGGTTACAGTAACCTCGACTCTCCCCCCAGGGAACAGTTTCCCCTCCCAAATACCTTACTTAACGTGATAGTCGGTGACTATCACAAGCGGTACGCCGACATTAAAGCCGGAATGGAGGAGACACGGGGGGCCGTACAAAAAAAAAAAGAAAAGGAAAATGGCAGCAGACTCTCAGAGAGGATGGAACACCCCCTCTTCTTGCTTCTCTCCGTGTCGCCATGGTAACCAACCACTCCTAGCCGAGGCAAGCCGCAAGGAAAACCCTGCGATTTTGTGCGTGCGTGCGTGTCGTGTAGGCAAACCAGCGTGTGGGCCAGCGAGAGAGAGATACACACAGACAGAGAGAGACGAGCCACCAACACACCTGGAGAGTCAGAAGACAGCTCCTCCCAGACGGTGACCAGCGGATCAGGGAGTGTGAGGGCTGGGCATCCAGCCACACATGTTTTTACTTATATGTATTTTAACATGCACAATGCACATACTGTACATACACAATCCAGTTAGAAGATAACACATAGCTTTGGTTTCATTTAACATACTTCTATATTCACCTCTGCTGAGGCCGGAGTCACAGCGGCTGGGTATGACTACAAGTGTGGCTTCTTGATTTGGCTGATTGGGTCGGTCCATTTCATGTGGCTCGGGGGGGGGGGGGGGGGGGGGGGGGGGTTTGCCGGTGTCTTGATAGTGTGTCATTTGGTTTAACCCATTCGGTATATAGTCTCCCTCATGCGTTCAACCAGGAACTACAATTTAAAAACATGAGTAGGTCATGTTTTAGAATTTTCGTTCCTGGTTGTCTGCTGGTATGTTTTATGTTCAGCCTTATATATTAGCCTTATATATACCGATATTATTTTAATCTGTTTTCCTTTTTTGGTAAGCATTTCCCACTACCTGGTTTTTCTATTATTGGGGTTAAATAAAACCCCGCAGGCAGTTTAAAAAACTGCTTGTGTACCTGTCCGGCACGCGGTCCTTCACAGCGACGATAAGAAATATACTACTACTACTACTACTACTACTACATACATACCATCCAATAAACACCACTACATACCTACGATATGCTATACTATAAACTATAAATAGTATAAACACTATACTATAACAATACTTTACACAATAAAAAGAGTGATACAATAAACAACAAAGTGACTGATGGATGATACAGTATATATTCATATGGCGAATTGTGCAAAAAGCCTCTTAACGTGCCAGCAGTGCAGCAGCATCATCATCATCATGAATGCAATGTGCAGTGCAGTGCAGTAATTGTAATGAGTCCAGGACATATAAATGATTATATCCACTTTCTTCTTCGGCTCATATAAAAATAACTAGCGTGCAATAGATGAGGAGGGGCGGACGGAATCTCCGCCAGAGCGACGGGCGTTCCATCCCTCACATCTGTAGACCAGGGGCACAAATCTGGACAGACTAATTCAGAATGACTGAAAACTGAATGAAAACAGGGAGGACGACACAGACAAGAGAAACGGAAAAAATAAAAAGAATCAAGTGTTGTTTCTCTTCCCGTTCCCCGTCCCCCGGTCTGCAAACACATACCCCAGTCAGTCAACACAGTCAGGAAACTAAAACACAACAGGCGCCCTGTTCGGTTATCGGTTCTCTGTCGTTAACAGTCCCTGCTGTCACCGCAGGGTGTAAAAGCCCAAGCATACCCGAGGGGGAATTGGGGGGGGGGGGGGGGGGGGTGTGTGTGTGGGGGAGACTGTTACCATGGTTACAATCTTACTGTACTCTTTAACTCTAAAGTCGAAAATTACCGCCATCCATTTTATCCTAAGCGCACTTAGTGTTTGGGAATTATAATAATTGGTACAAGTGAAAAGAGTAGCAATCGACCGCACTGATGCCACCTTATCGTAACGCTGCATTCCCTTAAGTCGGAGGGGGGGGGGGAGAGAGAGAGAGAGAGAGAGAGAGAGAGAGAGAGAGAGAGAGAGAGAGAGAGAGAGAGAGAGAGAGAGAGAGAGAGAGAGAGAGAGAGAGAGAGCGAGAGAGAGAGAGAGAGAGAGAGAGAGAGAGAGAGAGAGAGAGAGAGAGAGAGAGAGAGAGAGAGAGAGAGAGAGAGAGAGAGAGAGAGAGAGAGAGAGAGAGAGAGACTGGGTATTATGATAATAGGATTTGTGGATATGGATGCCAGACATACTCCCCTCTCGCCGGCGAATAACATACCATTTATCATGCTAGGCCAATGGTGGAGCATGAACATAACATAATATATATAATCAACGGTTACTCAAGCTCTCTGCCTGAACGATTCAGCTTCCACTTTCTCTTGACAGCTCGGACCCTCCAGCAGTCAGACCCTCCAGCAGGCACCCACGGGATTTTAAAGTCATATTTTGGAAGATTTGAATGTAAACAACTCATTATCGATCATCAAATGAGGTAACACAACGGTGACTGAGCCTGCGGTCCACTGATGAAAGCCCTTACGTAAGCGGTATTTATGAAGATTAGAACTAGGGGGTGAAATTCCCGGGAAAATTCCAGAAGGTTGTGTGGTTTTTTTTCCCCATCATCCGACGGTTGTCATGGCGTCAGCTAACGTAACACGCTGACTCATCAACTCCTTTGTGTGTGAAGCCGCTGTACCGCTTTATTCTGGTCTAACCCGACTTCCCACAAGGGACACCGTTTGGATCTTTGGGAAGAGAGGTCCAAAAATGAACACCTGCAATTGCCACTTATCACCATAGGTGTCGCCAAAGGGAACGGAAACTAATCTTTGAAATTGCCACTTTAACATCTTCTTCGAAACGTGGCGCTCTGGCTCTCTTCACCACAGCCGGGACGTCACACATGCGAGTCGGGATACTTGGCCCTACAGCCGTCTGTAAACTGATCCGAGGGCACGGGTTGTGAACGTTTCATTGCAGTGAGCCGAGGGGAAACTGATGGGAAAGACAGCTGGGTATTCCCACTGGGGAGAAGTAGGCTATTATTCCCATACACTGGGGCACGTCAATCCGCTTTCCATTGTTATATTTCTAGTTACTCTACTCCGCTAAAAGTATTAATTTAACCTATGAATAAAACCAACGACGGTAAAGTTACAGAACCAATCTTGGTAATTTAAAAAAAAGTAAAAAGTATGTCATTGTGTGAGCATTTGGGCGCTCAGAAACACACAGGGTCAGCTATAGAGCGGTGACCTGACAGTCAGTAAGTATCGGGCGTCCCGGATGTTGTCGGTGTGCTTGCTGACGGTGATCTTTAAAGTGTGGTCCACCTTGGAAAAAGCTGACCTTGTTGGTTCCCCACCATTGTGTAAAAGGCACAGTGGTGTACACGCTACACAGAACATTACTGCCTCATCATAAATAACTAAATACATATATACCATAAATACAATACAGTGACGCAGATATTGGTTAAGTTTGCTATCAACACTTGAATATTGGCTATTTGAAGATACTACTTCTACTACTACCACTACCACGATGCTGGTTCGATTCCCCGGCAGTGTGGAGGTGTCCCCGAGCAAGACACCCTAACTGCTATTGACCAGCTGGCCGTCTCCTTGCATGGCTGACACTGGCCATCGGTGGATGAATGGGTGATTGTGAGGCGATAAAGCTGCTTTGGGCAAAAATATATACAATATGCAGCTACATAAATGCACTCCACTATGTCCAATACACTTTGTATTCAGAACAACAGCTAACATAACAACAGCCAACATGTATCAAATGACCGTCAAGTAGAGGAAGAGGTTTATCAGACACCACTCGGCCAGTGCAGACAGCAGAGCACATTCCACTTCCGTCTCGCTGATGAATCTGTGAAATAAATCCACGGTTTGTACAGGCGCTGCGACGCTGACGAGACAACCGAGAGAAACTCTTCATCATGTTTCCACTCATTAAGTCAGAAGCTCATTACCAGTCCACTGACAACAACAAGGCACTTCTGGAGCTGCTTACCACCATAATTGCTTTCCATTTCATGGAATGCCTGACAGCAAACGGGGAATGAATGAGCGGTGAGGTGATGAGACGTTGTGCAAGCTTGGCCCTTGAAAGAGTCCTGTCCTGGTCCGGCTCAACGTGTATTTGTAGACGGGAAGTCAACAAAGGGAATAGACCATAAACCTGGTCAACGACAGCGCAAACTGTCTGTAAACTAAAATGGGTCAAACATTGCGAGTCGCTTACTATAAGGTTAGTGGCCTATGTTTGTGTTATCACCATCGGTTCACCTTCACGCCCGGATACTTTCATGTGTTGAGCCTTGCTAGCCGTGACAGCTGCAGAAAGAGCTGTGCCCGGTTACAATAGCCTGTAAATACACCACTGTGGACACACACTGTGATAAACTATGACCTTCTCAGTGAGGTTGGCCGTCATACAATAGTATGGCTGGCTGTCTTGCAGTACAGGTGGAACGACTGTCCACGAGCAAGGCTGGAAAACGTGTGAAACTTACACAAGGTGCGGGCGGCCCCATCTTTACGATTACGTATGAATTTGAAAAGACTTCTTGCAATGCATGCCATCAAAGCTACTGCTTTACATATGGTACATCAAGTGTGTAATACACAGAGGGTTGCCTCTTAAACGGTACATTTGGTACTGCATTTCATGTCAATGGGACCTTGAAGCAATTCCACCAGGTGTATTAAAACAAATCAAACGTTAATCCTCCCGTTCAAGGGGACACACAGCAGCCTCTACTGAGGCTATGAGGCTGTCGGCGAGGCAGAGGGCCCGGAGAGAACACACATTTAGCTCCAGAAATAAAACATGTGGTGCAAAGTCCGGTAAGTTCTAGAACTACAGCTGTGAAATATACACGGAGATGCATGTGTCAGAGTCTAGTTTCATCACAGGCCACTTGCCAGGAAACAGCATTTCCCAGGTTAAAAGGCTAAAAAGTCATTCAGCCTTCTGATGTCAGCGCAGCGTGTGTGGCCAGAAACATATCCGAGGTCCCACCAGTTTTCTTTCACCAGTGCACCCTGTGAGTCTCAGATATCATGGAGAGATCCGCAACAAAAGATCACGTTATGAAAAGAGGGAAGTAAAATAACTGGAAAATGGGCAGAGCATGATGAGAAAGGAAGAAAGAAACCAAAACGGAGCTAGAGTGTGTGCCTGTGAGAGAATCCTGAATCCCCGTCAAACTAAATGTTCCACCCAAGACTGCCAGCGCCTCAGCGCCAGTGAGGCCATCTCCACCAGGGCACCACAGAGAGAGAGAGAGAGAGCGCGGAGCGAGAGCGAGAGAGAGAGAGAGAGAGAGAGAGAGAGAGAGGCTTCTTTCCTCCAGGCCGGAGTGAAAGAGCTGCCTGGTCTCCCTCCACAAGTCCTCAGTTTCCGAGCAGCCAAACTTTTAACGACGTTCCGCTGTGCCGACAGGTCAGCTTCACCCCAACCTTTCACCGGCAAGTTGAAGGGGGGGGTGGACAGACGCAGAGACCAGGCACTCTGACCACGACAACAACAACAACAACACGTAGTAAACAAACGCCGCCACCACGATCTGCCTCACGCTTTGCATGAATCGTCATGTGACCCGAGAGGTGTCTCGCGCACACACACAGATTTTGTTTTTTCAGTACGAATGGTAGGAAGAATGGAGAGTTACGCTCTCACAGCCGGCACACTAAGTAGGCCGCGGTATGGCTGAGACGGTCCCCTTTTTTGTTTCTCCACCATCCGATACCCTGGAAACCGATCCCCTCCCGCCAGGGAACAGGAGCTCCCGCCTTTTGTGTCGCAATGGAGTTCGCTTTTACCCTCGCAGGGAAACAACACGCACTTCCCGGGAAATGCAACACACACACACACACACACACACACACACACACACACACACACACACACACACACACACACACACACACACACACACACACACACACACACACACCACACACACACACACACACACACACACACACACACACACACACACACACACACACACACACACACACACACACACACACACACACACACACACACACACACACACACACACAAATGTCAATGGGACACTTGCCCAATTATTTCTATCCAAACGATACATCCTGTGATATCTTGACTTCATAGGCAATCTGAAGGCACCCGAATAAGAGTTCCTTGATTCATGGCCAGTGTGTGCATACCCATTCCCTCGGTAATCTGCTCAGAGGATGTATTTTGACCTGAACCTAGGTCAACCTAGTTCCAATATTCAGTCCCATATAGCGGCACCATCTGCTTTCCGTTTTGTTCCAATGTACAGGGGAACAAATAATATCTTTCTGCTTTCAGGATTGAAAAGAAGGCAGCGTTTTCACATTCATATCTGTTCGCCAACTGACTTCCGCTGGGATCCCCCCCCCCCCCCCCCAAACCTTGCTCATGATTGTGCCGTGTTGCGTTAGATTTTCCGGGGCTTTGCAAGGCTAGACTTTAAATGTCTGCTTCCTCCACCCGTCTTCTTGATGGAGACGAATTGGCATGACCGAACACCAGAGAGGTGCATCTTTCACCGGGTGAAAACCGGCGGAATCGTGTAGACTCGCAAATGAACTGTAATATTGCACGATTAACTCATATGCTGCATCATCGATGCCTAGTCTTGATGGAGTAGATCATTTTTGGAGTAGATCCTTTTGGAGATGAATGGCTGAAACTCAATGGTTTGGGGGGAATCTGAATGAGACAAGGCCCATTGGTTGCAGCTAGAGGCACAGAGCACTGCTGAAGACATCCCGAAAACCACACACAACATGCATTGAGGGAAAAGTCTGTTTGTGTTGTTATTGTTGACAAGGGAGCCATTTTTACAGCAGCCCAAAAAAAAAACAGTTTAGGAAAAATGGCCTCCACAAAAGGACCCCCTCTGGCAAAATACTACTCAAGACTATTGACGTCTCTTTGTCAGGCACTGAGGCGACTGTAAAGAGACAGAATATGTGTTAAATTGAGCGTTGACTCACTCTGTTAGTTAGTACCCCCCCACCACCACCCAGACCTCCTCCTCCTCCTCCTCCTCCTCCTCTCCCAGCCCAGTCGTGAAAGGGGGAGAGAGCTCCACATCACCACAGCAGGGGCTAAATCACTGTGACAGCATTAAGTCTACGGGAAGAATGAAAGGCCAAGCGTGTATTTCACTCGACACAAAACATAACAAGGCATTTGTAGAGAGGCCCGGCTAAAGTAAAACCAACAGGGGAGTGAATAAAGAACAGTAGATCCAAACGTCCTTTACACAGGTAGCGGCGCTCCGACAAAAACAAACAAGGGAAATGTCGGTGGCCTGTTTGTCGTCTAACAAAGCGTGTGAAAGTAACGCTCTCCGAGTCGGCTCTCGTGACGAACGCCGTGAGAGTCGCAGGGGAAGAAGCACAACGACAACACTGTTTAGAAAACAAACGGTCAAAATAGTATTTTTAATACGCACTTGTCCCCAATAAGACCCAAAACAACATCAACCAGAAGGAAGTGCACATTACATTACAGTACTAGAAGGTGAAGAACAGCCTTCTTCATCCCACCTCACCGCTCTGCCTCCCCACCTCCAAACCTTGCCCATTACTCCCCCACAGGGAGAGACCGACCTGGCGAGGATAACTTTATAAATCCCCAAGGACATTTAAGGAACGGCACCGAACGCAAGCTCTCCTTTTCTCCTTCCAGTTCCCCCCGTCTCACAACTCAAAACAAAGCCCCTCCGTTTCAGGCACCACCCTGACCCTTCCTATTAGCACTTGCGTTGTGTTAAATCAATTGTAAGCCAATTGTTAGCTCCATTGTTTGCCCGGTCACTCTATGATTGTACATTTACCCGAGCGCTGGTTCTGCTCCTGGGGGAAGACTTGGTGGGAAGGAAATGCGCTTATGACCTCTGGTGACGAGAAGTTCTCTTGCCTACCGACTGTATGTGGAATGCACTTATTGTAAGTCGCTTTGGAACAAAGGCGTCTGCTAAAAAGGACCGTACTGTAATGTAAAGTGAAGTGGGAAGGAGAGAGTGTTACTACTGCATCTTTTGGCCAGGAGAAGATTGGTTCCTCCTCACTCTTTACGTGCCGTGGTTGAAACTGTGGGTAAATGGAGGGCGTAGGATAAACACCTCAGTGAAACAGCACAGGGTCACGAGGAGGAGGGGGGGGGGGGGGTTTGTCTCCCACTACCTGGTTTAGTATTCTGGTACAATTCACACAAAACCCATTCATCAGGCATCAATAATTCATGTCTTACACCGACTGAGACATTTACATAAGCTAGGAAAGGGCATTTCTAATGGACTTGTGAGGGGGGGGGGGTGGCAATATGAAAACATTATACAAAGACAGATAGCAAAGTCGAATTTGAATGTCAGCGTCGACCAATTTAAGCGATAACATAAAAAAATTGCCTTTTTTTTGTTGCACCATTTCAAATGAGCCGGTGTGACAGGGAAGTGAATGGCAGAACGCGCCGTGGTCCTCGTTAGTCTGGAGCACAGAGTCACCGTTCCCCGGGAACACGGGAAGAAATAAGACGCCGGAAAAATGGAAAAAATGGCAACACAACCCAATGGAAGATAAAGGATGAATGGTAACACGCCAAGCCCAGTTCCCCCTCACCACAGCATCTCATTCATGCATTCACTTATTTTCCTTTTTTTTACATTACTCTGTTGCCATGCCAACCTGTTACCAGGTTAACAGTGGACTGCAAAAGCAACAAATAAAAAATTAACTCCATGTCGCCTGTGTGTGTGTGTGTGTCTGTGTGTGTTTGTGTCTGTCTTTCTCTGTGTGTGTGTGTCTGTGTGTGTTTGCCTCTGTCTTTCTGTGTGAGTGTGTTTGCCTCTGTCTTTGTGTGTGTGTTTGTGTCTGTCTGTCTGTATGAGTTTGTGTCCGTCTGTCTGTATGAGTTTGTGTCTGTCTGTATGAGTTTGTGTCTGTCTGTCTGTGTGTGTGTTTGTGTCTGTCTTTGTGTGTTTGCCTGTGTGTGTGTGTGTGTGTGGTGTGTGTGTGTCTGTCTTTCTGTGTGTGTGTTTGTGTCTGTCCGTCTATCTGTATGAGTTAGTGTCCGTCTGTCTGTATGAGTTAGTGTCCGTCTGTCTGTATGAGTTCGTGTCTGTCTGTATGAGTTTGTGTCTGTCTGTATGAGTTTGTGTCTGTCTGTCTGTATGAGTTTGTGTCAGTCTGTCTGTATGAGTTTGTGTCCGTCTGTCTGTATGAGTTTGTGTCCGTCTGTCTGTATGAGTTTGTGTCTGTCTGTATGAGTTTGTGTCTGTCTGTATGAGTTAGTGTCCGTCTGTCTGTATGAGTTTGTGTCTGTCTGTCTGTATGAGTTAGTGTCCGTCTGTCTGTATGAGTTAGTGTCCGTCTGTATGAGTTTGTGTCTGTCTGTATGAGTTAGTGTCCGTCTGTCTGTATGAGTTTGTGTCTGTCTGTATGAGTTTGTGTCTGTCTGTCTGTCTGTGTGTGTGTGTGTGTGTGTCTGTGTGTGTTTGCCTGTGTGTGTGTGTGTGTGTGTGTGTGTGTGTGTGTGTGTGTGTGTGTGTGTGTGTGTGTGTGTGTGTGTGTGTCTCTGTCTTTCTGTGTGTGTGTTTGTGTCTGTCCGTCTATCTGTATGAGTTAGTGTCCGTCTGTCTGTATGAGTTAGTGTCCGTCTGTCTGTATGAGTTCGTGTCTGTCTGTCTGTATGAGTTTGTGTCCGTCTGTCTGTATGAGTTTGTGTCCGTCTGTCTGTATGAGTTTGTGTCCGTCTGTCTGTATGAGTTTGTGTCTGTCTGTATGAGTTTGTGTCTGTCTGTATGAGTTAGTGTCCGTCTGTCTGTATGAGTTTGTGTCTGTCTGTCTGTGTGAGTTAGTGTCCGTCTGTGTAATCACTCACCGACACGTCGAACAGCTCCTCCGTGTCGTCCAGCATGCGGACCCTCACCGTGACCCGGCGTCCCGGGGGCATGGCAGGGGGGCGGAGCCCGGGGTCCAGGGTGCTGACCCCCAGGGTGTCGGGGGCCCCCAGCCGTGTCACCCTGGTCGGTTCCCGCTCCACCATGACGCCCAGCCTGCTGGCAGGAAGCAGAGTGTGTTACATTTATATAGGTTTATCCTGCTTTTCATAACTGCATACCCCTGATCACTACCTGTTAAATACTTATATATTTATACCTATTATTATCCTCATATCCCACACATACTACTATAAGTAATCTTATAGCTGTTTTTATACCTAGTAGGCTGTCTTTTAGCCACTGTAATTGATATATTTCCATGCACTTTACTGCAACATTTGCACTCTGGATAGATGCTAAATTATTTTAGCTGTACTTCTGCTGCTGTGCAATGACAATACATTTGAATCTAATCTTACGTGGTGGACACACACACACACACACACACACACACACACACACACACACACACACACACACACACACACACACCACACACACACACACACACACACACACACACACACACACACACACACACACCACACACACACACACACACACACACACACACACACACACACACACACACACTGCTGGTTCGATCCCCGCCGCCTCCTCCTAGCAAAAGCTGTCGAGGTGTCCTTGACACCCTCACCCTAACTGCTCCTGACCTGCTGGCTGTCTCCTTGATGGCTGACTCCACCGTTGGAGGTTGAATGTGTGTATGAATGGGTGAACGTGAGACTTGATATGTAAAGCGCTTTGAGTAACCATTGGTTAGAAAAGCACTATATAAATGTCCATTTACCACACACACTTTTTCAGTACGACCGATGGTAGACTGGTAAACTGGGCTTCACAACTTAATTGAAACTCCCACCTAATTGAAAGTGAAGTATTTACACTAGAGGGCCAAACGCTGATTGCAGCGTTTGGGGACGACCAATGAAGAGATGTAGTTTTTTGTTAATTGCAAAGCCCAACAGAACAAAGCCCAATCGACCAACACAAGCAGACGAGGGACAGCCTGACCACAGAAGACTTGGTGACATTTAGAACAACGCAGCAGAACGTAGCAGTGTTTCTAATCCTCCTGAACAGGGTTTGAACGTTCATATGGACGGACGGAGCAGACAGGAGGCAGATGGCGTAAAGCCTCATCCTATACAACAAGGGGGACAGTGGCAGGCTGCTACATTCCCGTGGACACTTTGGACATCACAAAAGTGTCAGTTTGTGTTGTAGACATTAAATTAGAACGAGACCTGCACCACTTTAGGTAATCAGCTAGTTTTTCCAACAGTCATGGGTCCAGTCTTGTGCGGAGCAGTGGTTTCTGTCGGTGTCACCGTGTACAATGGACCTCGTTGTCACCGTTTTGTCACTGAGAAGTGGGCGTGGGATAACACTGAAAAGGTTTCACATTTCACAACCAAGGGATCAGTCCAGGATCCATCCAGGGTCCGTTTGTCGGCACTCCTGACGGGGGAAAACTGATGTGGACGTTGCTACCAGGCTGTGACCAAGTTGTCTTGTACTTTAATAAAACCTTGTTATTTATCAGCGTCATCCTCAGACACACAAAAGTAGAACAAAAGAAACGGAAAACGAGAGATTTGCAGATTACCACAGGCCAACTGGTATCCTACCCCTGGCCCTACGACCCATCAATCAGCCAGCTGCTGGTTTGAGATCCATGAAGCCCATTCACAAACTGAACCCTAACCCAGCAACAGAATAAAACACAGAGCAGAGAAACCGTCTTGGTCTACAAATGCCACCGTGTTTACAGGCCCAGAGAAAGAGCCTACAGCGTTACCACCAACAGCCTATGATGGTGCGGTGGAGGTGGTTGTTGTGGGCAGGACTCCCTTTCGCTTTTGAACTCTTGTTTGCCTGAAATTCCCCACCATCGTGTAACGAGGAGCAGGGCCGGCTGCTGGCTGGTTGTCTGGGCTGCAACAGTACTTCCTCTGTACACACACTTGTGCAGACACACGTACACACACACACACACTTGGGCACACGCACATACACACACAGCTGGATGCCATTACGGACAGCTGCATGCCCGGAGCGATCTACAGATCTACCTGAGACAAAAAAACTGATTTGGGACTTTCGGTTATTTTGCAACACGCATTGTCAGGTCAGATCAGATCATTGTACGTTGTGTGGCGGGGTGCGGCTCATGTTGCACGGCGATTAATCGGGATATTCATGCATTCCCTTTGAAGTGACGGCTGCTGGAGGAAGAAGCCGAATTACCAACCCGCTCTTCCTCTTCTCCTTCTCCTTCTTCTCTGTTGAACCCGGAGCGCACTGCGTCCACACGGACCTCCTTATCTCCCCCAGCAGTGTTATGGAGTCATGTGTGGGTACAGGAGGAGGACTTAACTAACTAACGGACGGACGGAGCTCGGGTTCGTTGTATTCTCAACGTAAGATGCAGTAATAATGAGGTTAAAGGAGCGCACTGTGTCCTAACCTCCCTGATCCACGGGGCGTCGTTACGTGCAAGAAGGTGACGCGAGAACTACTTAAGCTGATCGCCATGCAGTAACAAGTAGCCCATATATATATCTATATATCTATATTAAAAAGAAAACAATAAAAACACGTGCGATTTGAATGTGCTTATATATATATATATATATATATTCATTCATTCATGCACGAAAATCAATCATCATTCCCAACCTCGGATCATTCCTGCAGAGGTCTCACTGGGTCTGATCTCTGCAGAAACAACACTCACAACCCCCCGAATAACATAACGACACAAATAAAGGAAAGACAAGACACTTCCACCATGGTCTCGAATCTCCTCACACAAGAGTTGATCACTTCCTTACCCTCTTTCCGTGCGCAACGACGCGTGCGGCGGGGGCCAGCCCAAATCGATATATCTGATCCGTCCGTGCGTCTCCCGGCTGATCGATTATTGTATTAGTACATCCACACCGGCGGCGTCACATGAGCCTGCGCGTATATTCCCCCGAAGAACACCGAGTTACTTCTGGGTGGTGCTGGAGGTGCTGGTGCTGGTGGTGGAGGTGGTGGTGCTGGTCGCCCTTCCCGTGAAATCCCGTCTCATGTTCGCCATGGCGGAAGACTTGAACGTGCAGACCGAGAGAGAGAGAGAGAGAGAGGGGAGGGGAGAGAGAGAAGAGGAGGGGGGAGAGAGAGAGTGTAGGGGGGGTGGAGAGAGAGAGAGTGTGTAGAGAGAGAGAGAGAGAGAGTGTGTAGAGAGAGAGAGAGAGAGAGAGAGAGTGTGTGTAGAGAGAGAGAGAGAGAGAGTGGAGAGAGAGAGAGAGGTGGAGAGAGAGAGAGAGAGAGAGAGAGAGCGAGAGAGAGAGAGAGAGAGAGTGGAGAGAGAGAGAGAGAGTGAGAGAGAGAGAGAGAGAGAGAGAGAGAGAGCGAGAGAGAGAGAGAGAGAGAGAGAGAGAGAGAACTGCGATTACACGCGGCCCGGCGGATCCACTCCTGTTGAGTTTTACTCAGACAATGAAGGAGGCGCAATGCCGACGGTGTTTCTAACCGGGGGCCGAACGGCGTGACAACAGCACCACCTGGTGGTGGGAACGGTGTATGACAATTGAATTATTTACTTGATATACTATCAGTATTTATTACACCATACCCTATAATTGATATACATACACTATATATTTAAGTATATTTTCACCATCTTTATCTAGCATATTTAGACATTTATATAAAAAACATTCCTAGTGATTAAACGTATGCATTTAGTCATTTTAGCATAATAATGTTGTTATATAAATAAAAACATACATTCACTTAATTAAACCACTTAATATTTCAGGTGTCCCTACTCCTTATATATGTTGTGAAACACCTCAGTATTCACCATCATACATTAATTGTATCCAAAAGGTATTGTAGAACCGATATATATATATATATATATATATATATATATATATTTATTTATTTATTTATTATATTTATTACCATTGCTGAAGCCATCAGCACAGGACTGGCGTGGTCAAAGCAGTTCCGACACTCCAAGGACACCATCGCCTTTGTCAGAGCTGGGGACAAGCCAACTTCTGCCAGAAAAACATCTGCAGGCATCC
>CM051015.1:22738677-22813677 GCA_027704905.1 Muraenolepis orangiensis | reverse complement strand
GGTCTCTCACGCTACACTCTCACTATTACAATACAGAACGACCTAGTTCACGGTCCGACTGCTCCTGCTGTCCTCTGTTCAGTGTGTTGAACAGAGGTGACTTCACTGGGTTCATTCAGGACCGTAATGCTGCAGAAAGACACGAGCAGAAGAGGTGCGGTTTGAACCTGAAGGCAGGCTGCTTGACCAACCAACGGGAACATCTCCTGTTCTACAAAACACTATTATGAACAACAGTGAGAATATTATATATATATATATATATATATTACATTTACCAAATTTACTTACAAGGTGTACATTATATATATATATATATATATATATATATATATATATATATATATATATATATATATATACTGTTTATATATATATGTATTATATTCTCACTGTTGTACAATAGTTTCGCTTGGGGGCTGTAGAACATATATAATATATAATAATATATATTATAAATATATATATATATATATATATATATATATATAATATATGTATATATTATTTTACACATATATTATTATATCATATACATATATTATATATATTATATTACATACATTAAATATATAAATATAGAATATATATAATGTGTCTGTGAACTTGATAGCAGATCGTTGAGCGATAACATCATGGTCTCGCTGGGACACAATTTGACAATGAAATGAACAATAACTATATTATATTCAACATAAAATAAAAACCAATGAAACATGCGCACAAGTCTTTAAGATGTCACCCATCTGCTCACGTCACACAACGTAGAAAGAACTCTCTTGGTCGAGTGTTAAATGCACTTTTATTTAGTTATTTTAGGTGTCAAAGGGAACAGTGTCACCATCCATCGAGGGGCTGGGGTGGGGACAAACACTAAATGGTCACATAAAAAAATATAAAATCAACCATGAAAATGGCAACACGGGGTGTGTGGTGGGGATGGGAGGAGGCGGTTCCCGTGGCAACGGGATGACGTACAGTTTAAGACAGTGTCCAGTCATACTTGTGTTGTATTGTGTTTGGTTTCTTTTGCACATTTCCACAGCCTATATTAATCTCAAACAAGAGAAGAGAAAAACTTTTTTTTTCCTTTTTTTGTTGAACTAGCCATGCATACAGTTGACAATTTTCACATTTCTGTGTGTTCTGAGTCTTTTTAATAGGAACCGGCACTTTTCATACAAAATATTTACACTACCACTTACTTATGTTTTTTTTTCCCGCCAATTTCGCCACCACTGTTACTATATTAGCTAATATAAATTTGAATACTCTGAATACATGATCATCAGTGAAGAATGGGAAGGTTAGAAACCCCAGGAGCTCCGCTTGTTTTCGTAAAACCTTGAAGGGGAAATGAAATTGAAAATATGACAAAAGCCTGTGACTCTTAATTGAAAAACACCACCGGGCCCTTCAAACAATAACACTTGGATTGTTTTTGTAGAAACAGCAGAAGGATTGTGTGTGTGTGTGTGTGTGTGTCCATCAGGAAGATTTTCACACCTAGAAAATCTGCTGTCACAGCAGAAAAAAAACGAAAAATAATAAAAACATGACGTGACGTGTGACGTATGGACGTCTCCTTCTCTCTCTCTCTCCGTCCGCCGCCGGATCTCCGACACAAAGAACTGGAGAACGACGGGAGACAACCCGCCCTCAGCCTCAGCCCAAGTTTGTCTTTCTTTCCAATACCACTGAAAACGAATCCTATTAAACGGTGGCACTTTCACGACTCATCTCCCCCCCGGGGTCCTACAGTACGTGTGATTGGTACGGTCCACCCACCGCGCCTTCATCTCCCCGACCCCCGGGGTCCTGCGTGTGATTGGTACGGTCCGCCCACGGCACCTTCGTCTTCGCCCCCGGAGGAGACAGACGGTGATGAAGCGATGACTCATTAATGTTATGACCAGGAGGCCGTTGAGACGGTCGGCCCGTCGTCCTCGGCCCAGGCCGACCCGAAGCACCACTGTACCGCTCACGGTGTGTGTGTGTGTGTGTGTGTGTGTGGGGGGGGGCTCCTGGGGTTTTCATACAAAAGCCAACAAAAGCACCACAAAAAAAGAAAAGAAAATAAAGAAAAATGCAATTACAAATCATTAAAAAATAACTCTCGAAGGAAAAATATTCCCGTTAGCTTATTGTTTTCGGGGCCACCGTTGCGTTAATCCAACAAAAACAACTCAATCGGAGCAACATATAAGGCGTGTGTATGTTTCCTCTGTTTTTAGCGTCGGTCCATTATCTCGCTCGCGTTCCTCATTCACAATCTAATAATTACTGACACGTCATCGTTACCATTATTATTATTCTTGTTATATTATTATAATCATCATCATCGTCATCATTTTTAATCATCATTATTCCTATTCATATTAATAATAATTAATAATCACTTGTTTTATGCACCAAAAGAGTTCAAATCCAAGAAGTTCAACCGTGAGTCTGTGTTTCTTTGTTTTTGGTCGTACAGTTGGCTTCTCGGTGTTTTGTTTTTATGCACACAAGTAGGTTTGTGTGTGTGTGTGTGTATGCGCACGTGTGTGTGTGTGTGTGTGTGTGTGTGTGTGTGTGTGTGTGTGTGTGTGTGTGTGTGTGTGTGTGTGTGTGTGTGTGTGTGTGTGTGTGTGTGTGTGTGTGTGTGTGTGTGTGTGTGGCTATTGTATATTGCAGGAGGAGCAGCAGGGGTCGTCCTTGTCGGGCTGCGCGGCATAGTCCATCTGCCGGACGATCTCGGCGAACAGTTCGTCCACCATGGTCTTGCTCTTGGCCGACGTCTCCATGAAGGGGCAGCCCCACTCCTCGGCCAGCGCCTGGCCCTCGCCGGCCGACACCTCCCTCTCGCTCTCCAGGTCCACCTTGTTGCCCACCAGGATCACCGGCACCTTCTCGTAGCTGCGGGACACAGAGACAACAACCGTGAGGGACCCACGGACAATAAGAAATGAGTACAAGAGGTAAAACCTGTGCTTCCATTCTGTTGACAGAATGCCCTTTGGGCTTTTGGTGGTTTTGAAGAGGACGGGACATTCACACGGCTAGGAGTCGAAGTCGAAGCACCAGCCGACCAAAAACCGGGTTCGATCCCCAATGTACCCCCGCATCCCTGAGCAGAACGGCCCTAACCTCTACCTGCTCACGAATGAATGACGTGACTTCACTTTTCCCGAGTCACTTTCGATTCAAAAGAACGTCTTTTTTGGTGAGTTTGATCGTGAATAGTAGTCGAGTCACCGAGGTTATGTCGAAGCGTATTTTGCAAACCTACGAAGCGTAGGTTTGCAAAAGCGATACACAAGAACAAAGACAAGAATAATGGATAAATGGATGCTGAAGGATTTAGTGTGTTGACGTGACAACTGGAATATCATCTACTGACCCAGTATCGGACCCAGTAGCCAGGTTATATATTGTGGCATGACGAGTGATGGGTGCTATATTCCCCTGGTGGACCAGCTGCAACATCCCAAAATGGCCACCGGTCCACAAACTACATCTCCCAGCATGCCCTACAACTCTGACAGGTGTAGGTGCTTAAGCCACCTAGTTGAAGCCACCTGGGGAAACAGAAGAGAGCCCAGACTGAGGAGAATGGAGAGAGAACCAGGAGCACATGGCTGGAAGGAGCTGGAGACACGTGGAGAAAAGCCTCATTTCAGTTTGATGAACTGTGCTTGGGGGGAAAAGCTCTTTGTGAGGAAATAAAGCCTATTCTTATTTAAACTTTTAACTTTGTTTTGCCTGGAACTCTGCCCCGCCCAACACTAGCCCGCTGAGACGGCCTCTCATGATGTTACTATCTATATTATATATATATATATATATATACATATACACATATCTATACATATATATCACACACACACACACACACACACACACACACACACACACACACACACACACACACACACACACACACACACACACACACACACACACACACACACACACACACACACACACACACACACACACACACACACACACACAGTATATCCTCATGTAGTGCACTTGACTTCTTAAGTGTCTCCCGGAGTGAAGAAGCGCCGACAGCCCATGAATTTTAATGTTTGTGGAGCTTTTTCTGGTCGGGGGGGTCTGTCTAGACATTTTTTGTTTCACGGATCACAGGACCGATCAGGAGACAGACCCCTCCCCCTGTCTGAGCGCTGTACACACACGGAGCAGAGCGCCATCACTAGATCCGGGCTCCGGACGGCTCTACCCACCTCGCCCTCTGAATTCGTCTCAAATATTCACGCTCTTATTCAATTATTTACGTCCCACAAAAAAAGAGAGAATTTGCTCGTTCCTGACAGGTATAACTTGACCTTGGGAAGACGCACCAAAACTAAGCTCCTCCCCCCCCTAAATGACCCCACGGCATGTAATGTTAGCTCAGGCTACTTTTACACAGCACCTCAGAACATGTGCGTAGGAACGATGAATCAAGGTTGATTTGACTCGAATGAATAAATGGTCTATATATATGGTTATATTTTAACCACCGCTCAACCAACAACGCTCTGTTGCCAGGATCTGATTGTATACAGGGATGGAGAACAGGTGTTTTCAGGTGTGTTTTCCTCTGTGCGAACAGGAACGGTTGTCGAGCGCTAGAGGTTTCGTAATTCAGTGAAACTACCAATTATTTAAGGTAAACAGTTCCGTACAAAAGTTCAGTTTCCCCTTCAGCTCATTGGCTGCATCGCTTACCTAATGAGCTCATACCTCCACCACACCAAAAAGACCCCTGGATCCAGATTCTGGTCCAGATCTGTGCCAAAATCGAATCAACTGTTCCTTGGCCCATAATAATAATGCCGGCTTTTATAAAGCGCTTTTATCCAAAGCGCTTTACAAGTCATGCCTCACATCACCCATTCATACACCGAGGGCGGAGTCAGCCATGCAAGGAGACAGCCAGCACGTCAGGGGCAGTTAGGGTTAGGGTGTCTTGCTCAAGGACACCTCGACAGTTTTTGCTAGAAGGAGCCGGGGGATCAAACCAGCGACCTTTTGGTTGTGAGGCGACCGTAAGTACCATAAGTAATCTAACCACCACGTTTTTGTCCAATTCCGTACATAACCTTTTAGTTATCTTGCTAACAGACAAACAGACAAACAGACAAACAGGGATGAAAACATAACCTGCGGTGGAGGTAGAAAGGCACACAAATCAAAATCCCCAATTCTGCGGATAACTATTTCAGACCACGCCTCCTTGGCACGAGGCAATTTGAAGCTTGGAAACCCATAATTACGGCTTTTGGAATCAACCGGGGCAACTGGCACGAACTGGTGTGAAGTCACGGTGGTCCACTTCGGGCGCGTATCTTCTCTGGTACGAGACGGCTGGTCTGGCCCATTTCCCCTTTGAGTAGTGATATAAATCACACAGGGAGGCCAAAGGCCTGTCCAACAGAGCAGCACCCTCGGCTCCAGAAGCCTCTTGCTATTCACCCTCATGCTCACTGGCCCATACGGAACACAGAGGGCCTACGCTACCTCTCACTGGCACCTTGAAATATGGCATGTAGCATAGCAACGTTGGACCCTAACATCCACATACCCCATCTCACTTTGAGACTTCTTGAATTGGTATGCTAAAAAAAATATATAACATAATAGCTGTAGATTTGAGTCAGCGTGACTGCTACGTAACAATGGGACGCGTTCATTTAGGCGTTAAACCACCAAATGAGACATTCTATAAATGACTCAGAGGACGGGGACCCAGGAGGTGTGATAGGAGCCCCATGAGATGTTATAGGGGATTCAGGAGATGTGATAGGGGCCCCATGAGATGTTATAGGGGATTCAGGAGATGTGATAGGGGCCCCAGGAGGTGTGATAGGGTCCCAGGACGTGTGATAGGGGCCCCAGGAGGTGTGATAGGGGCCCCAGGAGATGTGATAGGGTCCCAGGATGTGTGATAGGGGATTCAGGAGATGTGATAGGGGCCCCAGGAGGTGTGATAGGGGATTCAGGAGATGTGATAGGGGATTCAGGAGGTGTGATAGGGTCCCAGGGGCCCAGGAGGTGTGATAGGGGCCCCAGGATGTGTGATAGGGGATTCAGGAGATGTGATAGGGTCCCAGGAGGTGTGATAGGGTCCCAGGAGATGTGATAGGGTCCCAGGAGATGTGATAGGGTCCCAGGGGCCCCAGAAGGGGACTCCATGAGGCCCAGAGGGACCATGACAGACATACAGGTACAGGAGGAGACAGATTAGGACGATGGCCAACATCTTCTATCCAGATATACAGGTACTTAACTATCTCCATAATGATATATAATCGCAATATAGCATTTTCTGGTAATTCAATAACTAAAAAGTCTATATAAGAAAAATCATCAGTCATCAGCAATGTGGATAAGTAAAATAAAGGCAAATAATAAACAGAACAGCTACAACAGACTTGAAGTTAAAGTCCAGAACATGACACTCTACTGTCATGCAGCCTTTAAAACCAGGAGAAACACCTGTGCCACGCCCACATGACAGAAGGGTGCGACTTTCACACCAAACGAAGCGTGCAGCCGTGCCGTGGGGACGCTCCGTCTGTATAACCCAGCTTCAGACCGCCGGCATCAGCCGCCAAACTGCTTCCTCAGGCCTTGTGTGGGAGGAGACACAGCATCACAGCACAACGAGGTGCTAAGCTATGCAGGGTTCTGGGGGGTCTGCGGTTATGTGAGCACCGGAGCACTCTCACTTCAAAACACACCCGTCTGAGCTGGCCGAGACACAGCTTCTCCATAATGCATGCTCCATGCACTGATATCGGTCCTGGCTGAGGCCTGGCTTGGGGTAGGGGCTGTGTGTGTGTCTGTAGTATTAGAAAGTCGTACTTCAGTAAAAGTACAGATATCTATCTATATATAAGTATTGAAAGTATTTATCTGGGTTCAAATAAAAGTGAAAAAGTACAAAAAAAACTCAACTGTTTCCAAGGTACAACATCCGGTAAGAGTAATCCTACATATGGCTAAAACGTGCGGTAAATTCAGCCACGACTGTTTAGATAATCCAAAAAGATAACCTTCGTATTTTGCATTAGCCCATAGTTACAGAAGGGCAATATATTGACACACTTTATTAATATATTTATTATTAGTGTATTCAAAGTATAAAACAGCATTGCTGGTGTAATATGCATCAATAACATCTATTCATCAAAAATATTGATGCATATTCTTGCACTAGAAATATATTTTCTTCGAAATAAACAGCTCAATATCGTCATTGTAAAAACACTATAAACGGTTCCCACATGTACAAACTAAACAAGACTAGAGATGTTGAGATACGACCTTATCAGAATTCTTATTATTCTCATTATTGTCATCTCCATAGCTCTTTCCGTGTGTGTAAGAAACGTAACGGCTCATCAGCGTAGAAGATAGTGAACATCTGGCTATAGGACCTATACAACCTGGAAATGTCCACATGTTGCCTTCAAGCCTGCGGAACGAAAGACAAATGAGCCTCTTAGATCCATTCTGCCGTAGGGTATAAGGCATAAGGAGAAGGCTGTTCCTATTCGATTCAGGTGAGCGGATACAGTATGTATGATCCAGGGAAAAGGCCTAGAAGCTACCGCTGTTCGTGTAACCGGGGCGGCACAGCAGCCGGTCGTGAGGACGGCAGAAAAAATTGGGTGTGCGCTTCCATGAATTGAGGAGATCTGTAGGACCAGATGTCGGAGGAAGGCCATTAGCGGCAGTATAGCCGCTAGAGCGGTCGCCTCACAACCGGAAGGTTGCTGGTTCGATCCCCGGCTCTTCCTAGCAAAACTGTCGAGGTGTCCTTGAGCAAGACACCCTCACCCTAACTGCTCCCTCTGTACAAATAGCTGACCGCTGCTCCTAATACTAGGATGGGTTAAATGCAGAGAAATTCCTTTCGCTGTACTGTACTTGTGTGGTACACTGACAAATTTGAATTATTATTATTATTATTATCTACATCACTAAGGACCGCAACCACCCTGGGCTCCATCTCTTCTCCCCCCTACCGTCCGGTCGCCCGATTCCGCAGCATCCGTACCACAAGGACTACCAGGTTTAAGGATAGTTTTAATCCACAGGTAGTGACCTACTGAACCGCTAGGAGTGCTGCCACTATCATAACATGTCATTAACATTACACTATCATAACATGTCATTAACATTACACGGTCATACTTTGCTGGACTTTCTGGACTGTACTAGACTGTATTACTGATGCTGCTTCACTGTATTATATTATGGGAATGGGGAGTAAGCGTTCCATTGTACTTGTTGCAAATGGCCCAAAAAAAAAAGATATATATATAGAGATATATATATATATATATATATATAGAGATATATATATCTTGCAAGGAGCTGGGCTCTTGAAGCAGAACAGTCTGAGGGGTTTTGTGCGCAGCCCAGCCAGGGTACAGCGACAAGACAGGTCTGCTTGTTTGAATTCAAACTTCAAGGGCACATGTAGTTTGTGTACCGTGTACACACACTACACATTCAACACACTATTACAACACGATGGGGATTTGCCCTCAGCACAGAGGAGGACAAAATGTTCTGGTTTATGACTTTTCTAAATGAGAAACATGGGTCGGTGTCGTCTAGTTGCCTCACTGTGATCTCTGGGTACGAATTAACGGAGCGAATGTAAAACCCACACTTAAGCGAACATCTGTTTCTCATAAATGACAGCAAGCCTGGTACTTCTGCTAAGCAATAATAAGTATGCCACTATAATGGATATAAATAGATTCCGTCGAGCGCAATTTATTTGAGTCTAGCCCACGACAATTATCTGTCCAATGATGACTTTAATTAATTGAAAGATCTAGAAAATAAGTCCTTGGTAACTTAGCACGAAAACTTAGCTTGTTATCCCTCGTTCTCACCTGGGTTCACCTGGATTCACCTGGATTCACCTTGGTTAACCTTGATTCACCTGGATTCACCTTGGTTCACCTGGATTCACCTGGGTTCACCTGGATTCACCTTGGTTCACCTGGATTCACCTTGGTTCACCTGGGTTTACCTGGATTCACCTTAACACTTGCCTCCCATAATGTATGTCTACAGATTAAAAGTTACTTTCAGTTTGTAACTGTCATTTTATCACAGTTGACACATTTTATTTCACAGGAATGTCCAGCTTCTCATCATTGTCGACAACCATAGCCTTTCACTTAGTATAGTATAGCATAGTATAGTAAAGTATGGTGTAGTAATGTTGTAGAAAGTCTAAATGCGGGAGTGGAAAGGGGAGTAAAACAGTAAAACTGTTGTTGTTGGATGCTTGTAATGAAATATACATCAGAATAAGTATGTATTTTTCAATATCAGTGGGTTGCTTGTGTAATGGCCGTGCTTGAGGAACACAACAAATCATTACACACACACACACACACACACACACACACACACACACACACACACACACACACACACACACACACACACACACACACACACACACACACACACACACACACACACACACACACACACACACACACACACACACACACACACACACACACACACACACACACACACACACACACACACACACACAATACTGATGTGTATCTTGACATTGGCCAATGCTGCACAGTTAATATACTTTCTAACACATTTCACACACTCTTTTTCCACACGTATTGATCCAGCATCCAGCTAATGTGAAACAGCTATTTTCTGGCTGTCACCCGTCAAAACACATCACCCGCGTGTACGACCGGCGGCACGGCCTCCGGAGTGCAGGTGCGCCGGTCGCTAATCCCTCATACCCGCGGTGCTTCGAGCTCACGGCCATCTGGGACTCGCTGACCCTGACTGGACCTGACAAGAGTTCACCAGGAGACTGACAACCAGACGTGTGAGCAGAGCCATCTGCACGACGCTATGGACACAGTATCGGGGGAATAGGTGTGTGTGTGCGAGTGCGAGTGTGTGTGTGTGTGTGTGTGTGAGTGTGAGTGTGTATGCGTGTGAGTGTGTGTAAGTGTGTATGTGCGCGTGAGTGTGTGTGATTGCGAGTGTGTGTGTGTGTATGTATGTGTGTAAGTGTGTATGTGTGTGTGAGTGTGTGTGTATGTATGTATGGGTGTGTGTGTGTGTGTGTATGTATGTGTGTAAGTGTGTATGTGTGTGTGAGTGTGTGTGTATGTATGTATGGGTGTGTGTGTGTGTGTGTATGTATGTGTGTAAGTGTGTATGTGTGTGTGAGTGTGTGTGTATGTATGTATGGGTGTGTGTGTGTGTATGTGTATGTATGTGTGTGCCACATGCCACTAAAATGGCTACACTGGGCTCCTCCCGACGACGAGGACACAGGATGATGAGTACTCAGGTTTATCGTAAAGTTTGTGGTGGTGAACAAGCAGAGCAGATGGTATAGATAGTTGTTTTTGCGTTGTCATGGAAACATCCGGTCGACGGTTGTTTTTAACTGTTTATGGTGTTAATGTTCTGTTTTTAGCGCATTGATTTAGAACTGTTAAAAGGCAGCGGTGTCCTTTTATGGAAATATATTGCGCACCCTGGGAAAGACCAATGAGCATTAAGTATTTAACAACGCCCTGGTGCACGTCAAAGCCACACAATCACACCCCAAATGTGTATTTCCGACCAATCACACGCAATCTACACATCGATGTCATCTGCAGGGATTTTGCCAAGTTACAAAATCTTCGAGGTACAAGACGTGCCGAAAAAGCCGGTTTAGCAGCAAACATTGTGTTCTCATGATCTCCTCCGCCAAACGTCCTTTCTGTGAGAGGTTCCTTTCTGAACCGAAAGGAGAGCTCACCACTCATCTCAGTGGGAGAGCCTTCTTTCACACGGTCAATAATAGATGAGGAGTCGCGCTAGCTATGCTTCACTTTGGTGCGGACATTGGGGAGGGGGGGGGGGGGTGGGGGGGTTGAGAAAACAGGAAACATAATTGCGTATGGTGGAAGGTGTTACAGGGCGCAGAGTGGCTTGATGGCAACACGAGAGAGAGGAGAGAGGGGAGAGGAGAGAGGAGAGAGGAGAGAGGGGAGAGAGAGAGAGAGAGCGCTGACGATACAAAAATACTAATAACTAAGCAGACCGACGTCTACAGGTGCACCACCGAAAGAGCCTGGCGTCAGACTGAGGCGCCAACTCACCACACTCCATTTCCATCTTCAGTTAAACATCACTTCCGCTCCATTTTCATAGGGGAGGGGGAGTTTGGGATTTTGACCTTACCCAATCACTAGAGAGCAACATGCCCACCCATGGTGCTGATTGGCTAATCACTAGCCCCTCCCCAAGCCTGACACTCATTTGGCAGACACTTTAGTCCAAAGCGACTTACAATAAGGTAATTCAGGCAAAACAGGCAGGCAAGACAACTACTAACCTAGTCACCAGAAATCATAAGAGCTTTTCCTTCCTAGCAAGAGCTTGCCAAGGGCTGAACCAGTGCTCAGCTAAAAGTACAATGTTGTTGGCTCCCTAGATGTTACACAATAAGTACATAAATTGGTCTTAGATAGAGAGATAGATAAATAGATGGACTTTATTTATCCCGAGGGAAATTGTTGTGCAACAGTCGCAATACATACATATAGATAGATAAAAATAAGATGGGATGAGGTGTATTACAGATAAAGTGCAATGTTCAACATGATGAGGTACTCAGGTCACTGTGCCTCCTCTGTCCATCTTACGACCTGAGGTGGCTGCTCAGGACACAGCATCCACTAGGTCCACGGCGACCCATCACACACATACTGTTTCCCATGTTTCCATAAGGCTACATGGGACCAGACCATCGGCTGCACGTCCCACCAAGAACAGCAGCTTTTTACCACCGAGCCGCCAGGCTTCTCAACTCATGAACCTAAATATTCCACAGCGCATATCTGCTATGGACTATGACTGCTACTGCACCAGGACTGATGCACCAGGACTTATATAACACACTTCTGTAGACAACAACCGGTGACCTTTACTTTCATACAGAAATCCTGATTTGAATATACTGTATGTACGCGGTGGTGGTGTTTTCTTCTTTTCTTTATTTGTTAGCGCCTACTATAGTGCTCTGACGGCTGAGCTGAGCTGCTGTATGACTGATGACCCGGGGTTCACCTCTCCTACATGGGACTCATACAACCTCAACTGAAACTGACACTGAGACCGTAATGGACACACGGTTTGAATTGGCAACGGTGGCTGTTGACACAAGTGTGGTGAATGAAAAGGATAACATTGAAACGTGTGCACATTTTTGTTGTGTAGCGGGGGGGACGACAACAACAACATCATTTATAATAATGTGTCACTGTATACGCCCCACGATACACGAATGAATGCAAACTCGACATTGACCTATGAATCACATTATATAAACGTCTTGCTTGTCAGAGAAAGGAGCTACACCCACCGTCACACACACACACACACACACAGGGGACACATCAGGTGATGCTCACCCACAACCAATCAAACAAGACCACAGAGAATGTTAGACAGCACAGCCAATCAAACAACATTACAGAAAATGTTAGACAGCTGAGGTCATCCACAACCAATGATACAAGACTACAGAGGATGTTAGACAGCTCCGGTCAGTGGTGTCACTACATATTCCAGCATGCATCAGTGTGAGGTAACCAGCGGGTAAACTAGGGGTTTTCTGCAGCGCAAACCGCATCTTGCTAAATAACGATCAGCAGCTCTCTCTCTCTCTCTCTCTCTCTCTCTCTCTCTCGTCTCTTTCAAATAGCTATTCCAGCTGCTCCAGCTGTGTAATCAAAAGAGGAACAGACTGAGGAGATCAAGAAGAATGTTTGCATTCAGTAAGATGATGTTGATTCAATCCAGTGGTTCTCCACAGTCCCTGATCAACACTGAAGCATCGCTCTCCCAAGGCGTCATAACCGCGTGTCTGCTGTTCACCGTCTACTGATAATAATGTTTCTATCTATTAGGGTTGTTTACCACATATGGTGTGTTTTTGTCCATTTATTTAGTTTTGATAATTAGTATTTTGTGTTCAGTTCATATTCTCACTATTCATGTTGACACACACACACACACACTCAGAAGAACACACACACAGACACACACACAGACACACACCTCAGTAGTAGAAAGGGATCTGGCACTTAAACTTTTCCGACCCTTCCTTCCTGAGAGCAGACGTGGTGACCTCGTTCTTTCCCGTGGATTGATGGGAATGTTTATGGAGGAATGCACTGGATTCACTTAGCACACAAACCACTGAGGCCACCGCGGAAAGACTGAGGAATGAAGGAAGAGCATTTAGTAATATTAACTAACTAATAATAACTGGACCATTTGTAAAAAAAAAAAACGAATGTCGAGCATCAGGGACTTCATCTCATTAATCTCCATCTGGAGTTAAATAATTAGCTCTTAACTTAACATCTTTAGTGTTAAATGCAGCGGGAGCTTTCTGTCGAGGCTTTGTCTCCGGCAGCCTTCAGACACTTCACTGACCCCGAGGATGAATGGACGGGTGAATGAATGAATGACTGAATGGATGAATGGACAAATTAATGGTCACCCTCTCGGTGATACATAGCACAAACTCCAGGGTCGTTCCACATTAAAGAATGGACAGAATTTGAGAGATGTAAATAGATTAATTTAAAAAAATCATTTCCATCACACTCTTCACACTCTTTGTCCGTGCACGTTGTTGTGTCTGGGGTGTTCCTAATAACAACAATATAGTGTGTTCCTAGCATCCTATGACCTATATCCTTTAACACCTCCCCTCATGTTATGGGATATAGGTCATATAGGATGCTAGGACAGCCGTGTTGCTTATAGCAGCACCCTGGGCTAACCTCAGAGTGTGCTTCTGCACCCCCCCCCCCCCCCACACACACACACACACACACACACACACACACACACACACACACACACACACACACACACACACACACACACACACACACACACACACACACACACACACACACACACACACACACACACACACACACACACACACACACACACACACACACACACACACACACACACACACACACACACACACACACACACACACACACACACACTGATGACCTCATCGTAAGACCTCATCCTCCCCTGGTCGACACACAAGACAAACCCTTCGGTGATTGGCTGCTGCTCCCTTCCTTGTCCTGGCCATGAAGCAGCTTGTGTTTGTTAATTAACAAAAACACGGCCTTGTTTCTTGTTTCTTGTCTGTTTTTGTGACTACAAAACGCTGGGCTCACAGAAGTGTGGTTAATTTCCCCCTAAACCGGGGGAACTGCCTCCAAATGCTCGGTCTTTATAGCTCTGTTGCTAAGGAAGCTGGGCCTGCATGGCCGGCTGTTGCACTGAACCTGGAAACACAGTCTGTCTGTGTTCACAGCGTCTGTGTTCACAGTCTGTCTGTGTTCACAGCCTGTCTGTGTTCACAGTCTGTCTGTGTTCACAGGCAGACGCTGTGGCTTCAAAGAGGTTGCAACATCTCAACAACATGTGGACCAAACGTTAACAAGCATTAACAACAACAGCCAGCACCGGTACAGGTACAGGTGTACATAGTGGCTACTGATGTAGCCTAGACACACGTGGATCTGCTCTATGGTGACTGACTGTCTTACCAGCGCAAATTGGTTTTGCTCTGGTCAATTAACATAGGAAGACCACGATTGCCTATAGATGCATTAGATGTCAACCTAAGCAGTCAGGACTCTGCTTTAATGATTGGATATTAGATTGTGGTTAGATGGTGTAGCTGCAATAAATGTACACTACACTGTATTACACTTTGTGTATCCCAAAGCCAATATAACACCACCGAGCCTACCCTTGAAGATGAGAAGATGAGAAGATGTATATGGTCTATATGTAGTTAACTTGAGGACATGGCCCTCACCATACACCCTTGACCATCATTTGTGTATACTGACCGCTTCACCCGGATGATCTGGTCCCTCATCGGCTTGATGTCCTGGAAGCTCTGCTGGTTGACGAGGCTGTACACCAGGATGAAGCCCTGGCCGTTCTTGATGTACAGGTCCCGCATGGAGGCGAACTGCTCGGTGCCCGCCGTGTCCAGGATCTCCAGCACGGAGGGCGACGAGTCCACCTCGATCTCCTTGCGGTAGAAGTCCTCGATGGTGGGGTCGTACTTCTCGATGAACGTCCCGGTGACGAACTGCACGGTGAGGGCCGACTTGCCCACCCCGCCGCTGCCCAGCACCACCACCTTATACTCGCGCATCGCTCCCTCCCTCCCTCCCTCCCTCGCTATGGATGGGGTTAAATCAAGAGATGATAGTTCACACGGGTATCAATCCCGGCGCGACATTGTCAAATCGCATTCACACACAAGGATCAGATCCCCCCCCCCCAACGAAATTACGTTCACCATCCGTGTCCCCTGCTACAGCAGAGCACAAAGACTCCACCACCACCTCCACCTCCTCCACCACCACCACCCACCAGCCAGAGCAGACATGGACAACTATGCGTGCATCTTTGCAGGAGACAATCAAATTCACAGAATCATTGAAATTGATTGCATTGAATTGATTGCGTTGAAAGGTTTTCAGATCACCCTTCTGTGCATCACACAAAACAGCAAACTTGCATCCATCGAAGGCATTATGCAAAAAAAGAAAAACCCTGGGTTCACCCTAGAAAGAACTAGGAGCAGCAGCACCGCTTAGGACTTAATGAACGGTGCTCGTTATCGACGCGCAGTAAAAACAACTTGGCGTCTCTTTGCTTCTTCTTCACCATCTCTCGCATGTCTTCGTCGCTCCTCCAGAGTCGCTGACCACCAACACCAACACCACGACCCCCGTCGCCATAATAGTCGTCTCTCGGGCGGAGACCCAGCTGCTACTGCTGCTGCTGCTGCTGCGTAAAGCATCCAGTCCCTGCTCGGCTACCGTACCGTGGTGAGCTCCTCCGGATCCTCCCTCCCGAGAAGGATGCTCATATGACCCAATGGCAGCATCCCCTCGCCCGGGACTCTCACTCGGGATTGCTTGGCTGTCAAGACACGGGCCGACCAGTAAGATGACGCGGTCCGTCATTTCCGTTCATGTGTTAAACATCGCACATCACTCGGTTGCCCCAGTGACACCCAAGGCACGCTGGTCCAATCACGACGGGAGCTCAAGGATGTGTCTCCGGGAGGAGGCAAAAGAGCACCGGATGGTGTTACTATGGTAACGCTGCAGCCGGCAGCCGCCGTTTGAGAGGATGCTGTAGGTACTGTACAGTAGCCTATCTTAGCCTTTTAAACATGGAAAGGGTGGAGAAGGAATAGCATATATCCAACATGACGTGCTGCATACCCAAGATAGATAAAACCATTAGCATAAGCCTATTTGATGAGGTCACCTTGTAGTAGAGAGGTGATTGCTTAATCGGAGGAGCCGTTCCACACACAGAGTCACATAGGCCATGTACCACCCCGTGGTCGTTCATCTAAAACATCTATCTGGCTCTGTTTGATGTACTTATTTTGTCAAATCTAGGGATCCAACTTATTTCACCTTTACCTGAGCACGGGTTCTGCTCTTCGAAGCTTGTTAGGAAGAAAATGCACTTATGACTTCTGGTGAGTTCTCTCTTACCTGGTTGTAAGTTGCTTTGGACAAACGTGACAACATGACTGCAACGTAATGTAGTGCAAATATACGGTGCACTAATTACAGTCAACAAACACACACACACATTTAAAGCATAGTACTTCATTTTTATTATAATTTTTAAGATTAGGTTTTACACAGTTCTTGATTTACTTGGAACAAAACTATTCACATACATAAAAACATAATTATACACACACATATTTAAGAGTGTCACATGAACCAATTCCAAACGAATTAAACATTATACTAAGGCCCGGTCTATAGAACAACAGATGGAACCACGCAAGGTACTGACTGGCACAACATCGTCATTCAAAAAGTGTGTTACAGACTTTCCATCAGAACAATCCATTTGCGGGAAGAAACAAGAGCATCGTTTGCCGTTTCTTCCATCGCCAAGCGGTAAGATCAGTAAGAGTCTCCTTTATATCTTTTTTTTTCTCTTTTTTGAACCCCCATTTTGTCCTTAAACCCAATACTTGTGTGATGATTTTACAGACTATATAGTATGCTTAATTTTCTTATGTTTTTCATTTCTTACCATGCTAGAAAGAAAAACAGGTTCTATGAACGCATACATGTGTTGGGTCGACGGTAAGGCAACGGTCACTAAGTCACTTGTCCGCTCAGTGTTTTCCAACTGCTCAGAAAGTGCTTTGAAAACAATGTTTTTCTGTCTGTTGTTTAGTTTTTTTTTAGAGGAGCAAAACATTCTGTGTGTGTGGCGTTCCATAGCTCTTGGATGACTTGTGGGGTGGGGAAACGACGTCTACGCTGCATGACATTCAAGCAATTCGCCCTTAAAAGTAAAAATGAACATCAAGTTTAAATAAATTAGGTTTCAAATTGTCAAACACATAAAAAAAGATAAAGAAAAAAAAAAAAGAAATTAGCAATTTGAAAAAAAATACAAAATCAGTTGTTGGAACAAAGTGCAATTCTTAACAGCAACTGAAGTGCAAAACCAATTTGTGTGTGTGTGGATTTCAATTATATTGATGAAATGTGTTGTTGTTTTTTCTTCTTTGCAAGCCTATACTATGCTGACAAAACTATTCATTGAACAATAATAAAATACCAAAAACCTATAAGTTGAAAAAAACAATGTACAGGTTAAATTTGCCATTAAATGAGAAAATCAAACTCTGTAAGTACAATCTAACAAATGTGGATGTAAAGAATGAAAAACAATCTAAAAAGGTCATCTACAAAAATACGGTTTTAAACATTGTATCTTTCCAACAAATGTAATGTATAGTTATAGTATACCACGTTATAATGAAATGTTTTTTTTCTCATTTTTATTTTATAAAATGTGACCTATAGAATACATTTTTTTATACATATATATTTATATATATATATAATAAAAGCTATATATTTATGGCCTGGCTCATACCGAGGTGTGGTGTCCTGTACAGGCTAGACAAGGCAAGGCCAAGGATGAGCCTCTCTCTCTCTCTCTCTCTCGCGCTCTCTCTCTCTCTCGCGCTCTCTCTCTCTCTCTCTCTCTCTCTCTCTCTCTCTCTCTCTCTCTCTCTCTCTCGCCATCGTTTCAACATTGCATCCCTGAACAAAGATGGCTCCCCAGGAGGCCGACAGGACAGGGCCTGTAGAGGCATCTGGAGCTAAGGTCCATGTCATCAATTACATTCACTTTTAAGAACATAACCGAAAGGAGAAAAAAAAATAATATATATATATATATATATATATATAATAAATCCAAATAATGTGTCAAAGAGTTAAGAGTAAAGAGAGAACTGCCGTTAAACGATTGATTGTGTAATAGAAAAAAAAAGAGGAAACGATCAGTTTATAAACAATGCGATTTGAAAGGTTTGAAACTCTGAATCTCTTGGTAGGTGGTGTAGGTGGTGGTGGTGGTGGTGTTGGTGGTGGTGGTGTTGGTGGTGGCGTCTGAGTCCCATGTTATATTCTTATGTAACTCATTTCAAATACATATAGTGGAGGAAATAAATATCAAAAGTTGGAAGCATACACACACACACACACACACACACACACACAAGAAGAATAACAGATCACATAAAGCAGTGGTTCTCAACTGGCGGGTCGTGAGCCATGAGGGGAGTCCGCAGAGCGTAGGCCAAACCTTAATCTGTACAAAGAACCCAGGAAGGAACTTAATCTTTCAATGTTCACTCATGTTTCACCGGCTTACTATTATTCATGGAGTTCAGCCCCGATTGTTGAAGCTTTTTGTTTCTAACCGAACACGAAGGCCAATCATTGATTACTGCGATATTTTGGTGAAGGCATTTTTGATTTCTGGGTCGTGACTTAATGACCAGTTGAGAACCACATCATGGACACATACAAAAGAGGAATAAAGCATCTTCTGTTGGGTTTTTTCATTTCTAATGAACCAGACAAACGAGTAGTCGTGTCGACCACTCCTCCGGTATATATATATATATATATATCTGTGGACCTTAAATTGCATAATGTAAGGAGAATGGTACATGTTCTATACTTCTACTTGACAAACAAATGGTGGTATATGTGTGCATTATATACGTTTGAGACTTAAAAATAGCAACTAAATTATCGCAATACAGGAAAAACCACAAACTCTAAGCAGTTTAAACAGAGCATCCTAATACACTTATAGAGTAATCCTTATATCCATTATTTCAGATTGTGAACACGGCGAGTGTTGATTTAAAAGACTAGCACTGTTAGTTATGTTGGCGTCTGTTCCTAAAAACACATTATATTTTAAATTTGTCTATACATACATGGTTCTTTAGGCACTTCTAACAATCAAAGGAAAACTAAATCCAACAATCCACTCAGTTACGTAGCGAGTAAAAGCACACTAGCCAAGGCCAACATGAATGTAGGACTACAAACATGTAAGATTACTTTGAACTAAATCTCAATACCAAAGTTTACCGACTGTACTCTCGTACGTCTGTAAAAGATTTGTCTATTCGTCTATTGTAGGGCTTATGCCGTTGTGTGTCGGCGAGCATATTTTTCGCGTTCGCTCCTAATGTTTCCCCTCACGTTTAATTGCCCCGTGAAGCCAATTAAATAGTTAAATCGACAAGTATTGTATTGTTCTCTGAACATATACAGTACATAACATAACAGATGCAACGCAAAGGCACACCAGCAGGGGGCGCACTGACGCTGTTGTGGTCGGCGGTAGACGGAAAAACAAGCATCAAATTGGCCTACCAACCTGTGACATTTATTGGGGTTAAAACGCCAAAAAAATGGAAATGTTAAAGAGCATGTGCACGTTATACTCTGGGGATAAAATTATAAAATACAATTCTAAAATTATTTTTCATCTTTTCACTCGTTATTTCACACTTTTCTTTTGTGTACCAAACCCAAAACATCCTATTTGACAGTCAGTGAGAGAGAAAAAAAACTAGAGTTGTAAGCATGAGACACATTTTTAAGGTTTACGTTTTTTTTTTTGCAGTTGCTGCTTAAACACATCAAAAAAAGAAAAAAGAAAGAGAGAAATATTGTTATGGTAATTCCGGGTCATACGCAAATCCTGTGAGTGACATACCCTGCTGACAGGGTAGTTTTACCGTGTGGGTCTAGCTGTCCCTAGTTCTGGTGAGGATGTGGACCGGGTCATGTGGCTCTAGCTGTCCCTAGTTCTAAGTGAGGATGTGGAGATCTTAAGTGAGGATGTGGACCGGGCCATGTGGGTCTAGCTGTCCCTAGTTCTAAGTGAGGAAGTGGACCAGGTCATGTGGGTCTAGCTGTCCCTAGTTCTAGTGAGGAAGTGGACCAGGTCATGTGGGTCTAGCTGTCCCTAGTTGTAGTGAGGAAGTGGACCGGGTCATGTGGGTCCAGCTGTTCCTAGTTCTGGTGAGGAAGTGGACTGGGTCATGTGGGTCTAGCTGTCCCTAGTTGTAGTGAGGAAGTGGACCGGGGTAATGTGAGTCTAGCTGTTCCTAGTTCTAGTGAGAAGGGGAGCAGGTCATTTGGGTCAAGATGTTCTTAGTTGTACTGAGGATGAGGACCGGGAGGGTCAGCGTGCAGCTTGCTGTGTGTGTGTGTGGGATGGTATTTACAGAGGACAGCGGAGATAGCTCTAGCTTGGCACTCACTTCCTCCCCACCGGCTTACTTGAGGATGATCTGTGGGAGGGGAGACACACGTTACTCAAGGTGAACAACCAACCGGTCCTGTCCTTCTATCAGAATGAAATATGATGAATAGACACAAAAATATACAAAGTATGTGTCGACTTAAGTCTGAACTTTGTGGTTGGTTTTAATGTGATCAATTGGTTGGCCAACTACAGAGGCAAAAACAATCTATATTGTTCTTAAAGTTAATTATGTTAAAATACACTTGACAAGTGTTAAAAAGCAAGATGTTCACCTATTTTCTGACTGTCTAGCTATTCCCAGTAGAAGGCAGTCTGTAGAATGATAAACAGTGTAGAATGATAAGCAGTCTGCTTAATGATAAGCAGTCTGCTTCATGATAAGCAGTACATATGTAGAATGATGAGCAGTCTATATAATGATAAGCAGTCTGTAGAGTGATAAGCAGTCTATATAATGATAAGCAGTCTGTAGAGTGATAAGAGGTTTGTAGAATTATAAGCAGTACGTATGCAGAAGGATAAACAGCCTGTAGAATGATAAGCAGTCTGCTTATTGACAAGCAATCTGTAGAATAACAAGCAGTCTGTAGAATAACAAGCAGTCTGTAGAATAACAAGCAGTCTGTAGAATAACAAGCAGTCTGTAGAATAACAAGCAGTCTGTAGTATAACAAGCAGTCTGTAGAACGATAAGCAGTACGTATGTAGAATGACAAGCAGTCTGTACAATGACAAGCAGTCTGTACAATGACAAGCAGTCTGTACAATGACAAGCAGTCTGTACAATGACAAGCAGTCTGTAGTATAACAAGCAGTCTGTAGAATAACAAGCAGTCTGTAGAATGACAAGCAGTCTGTAGAATGACAAGCAGTCTGTACAATGACAAGCAGTCTGTACAATGACAAGCAGTCTGTAGAATGACAAGCAGTCTGTACAATGACAAGCAGTCTGTAGAATGACAAGCAGTCTGTAGAATGACAAGCAGTCTGTAAAATAACAAGCAGTCTGTAGAATAACAAGCAGTCTGTAGAATGACAAGCAGTCTGTAGAATGACAAGCAGTCTGCAGAATAACAAGCAGTCTGTAGAATAACAAGCAGTCTGTAGAATGATAAGCAGTCTGTAGAATAACAAGCAGTCTGTCGTATAACAAGCAGTCTGTAGAATAACAAGCAGTCTGTAGAATAACAAGCAGTCTGTCGTATAATAAGCAGTCTGTAGAATGATAGAACATGTTCTATCATTCTGTGTTGGTGAAGGTTGTATACATCATGAAGACATATTTATATTTGTTATTGGTAATAATTGTGTGCATGTTATGACGTTATTTTCCCAGTTATTGAAGCTAAATACAAAAGGTTACAATACCAAATATGCTAAAGATGTGTTTTCAAATGACACATGAAGAATTGATCTGGATCTAAATGTAAATGTAAATCTAAAGGTAAGGTTTTTAATGTCTACCAGATATTATTTATTTCTGTTGTTTCATAAGAAGCCATACTATGAATCGCTATATTTCTTTACGGATTGAATGAATAACCTCTACAAATGTCTAATTAACTGAAGCTATTATTAGTTATACTTTGTAACTTTGTACTTCAAAATATTTGGTGTAGTGTATTGCATTATGTCGCACAAAATACCCTCTCATCAAGCGACTTGCATGTCTCATAGTATTATCATAGTATACACAGCTGTAGTCTTTCTTAGCTAGGCCATGGACTAGAAGTAGAAAACAATTGTGCCTAAGTCGTCTTAGCTGCTATTGTTGTTGTTTTTGGTGTTGTCATGGGTCATGGGTGGTTATAAAGGAAACAAGTCAGAACTGGTCAAGGCCAATCTCAACCTTTTTTTTTTGTTAGGAATGCTTGTGGTTGTCCGCTTCATCCCGGCAGGACGGGTTTCGCTTGACCGCTGCTAGTTCCAGATCTCCTGTCAACCGCTCTTTGACCCTGTGGCCACCGCAGACCAAGAGACATTCATCTCTACTGTCTGGTTCAGCCGGTCAGCATGTCTGGGCTTGGCTGTGGTCGAGTAGGACCGTCACCCCGTTTATGTCGTGGGTGGGTGGGGGAAAGACGGAGATGCTAGGGCTGGGATCTGTGTGTCTGGCGTCTGAACCCAGGTGCCTTACGGCACACCTGCTGATACTCCTGCAAGCACCGCTCTGTGCCACGGTGACACGTGGCCATGGCTACCCTGACGGATGTGGTGTGTTTGTGTTGTGGTTACCAGGCGCGCGCCGCCTCACATTGTTGTCGTTCGGAGGCACGGCGAGTGCCTTCAAACGACCACGCGCCCCATCGCTGGGGAGAGGCTTTGTTGTGATGGCGTGTCTCTGAGGACGGTGGCTCCAGAGGGGAGCAGTGGCCAAGACGCTGGAGGGTGGATGTTGTATGCATTTAGCGGGCAGCTGTGTGGAGTTCTAGAGGGTGAATGCTGTATGCAGTGAGAGAAGGTTGTGTAGTGGTCTGGAAGGTGGATGTTGTATGCAGTGATAGGTCGTGTGGTGGTCTGGAGGGTGGATGTTGTATGCAGTGATAGGTCGTGTGGTGGTCTGGAGGGTGGATGTTGTATGCAGTGATAGGTCGTGTGGTGGTCTGGAGGGTGGATGTTGTATGCAGTGATAGGTCGTGTGGTGGTCTGGAGGGTGGATGTTGTATGCAGTGATAGGTCGTGTGGTGGTCTGGAGGGTGGATGTTGTATGCAGTGATAGGTCGTGTGGTGGTCTGGAGGGTGGATGTTGTATGCAGTCAGAGGTCAGGTGGTCTGGAGGGTTGATGCTGTATGCCGTGAACGGTGGTGGTTCGTGTTTCCATCTGCTACCCTATAATTTCAAATAATTGCATTGCATTCATTTGTTAATAATGTAATATTATTATTATTATATATACTTTATGTTGCAGCTTGTCTTGGGTTATCCTCTGTAATTGATTTGAATTAGACATTTTTCATGTACAGAAAAATGGTAAACGTATAAACAGAGGGAAAAAAAAGCAAAGACCATGCAGCAGAAAATGGACGGCAACACAGGGGAGAGAAAGACCTTTAAATAAGTGCCGTCCGCCTCCAAACAAATCACAAATACTAATTACAATGTGAAAGGAGGAGGCGTGGAGGAGGAGGCGGCGGGGGAAGACGAGGTGAGCCCAAAGCACGTTAAATAGACAGCGCCTCCTCCGGCGACTTAATGAAGCGCTCTTATTTAAGAGTTCAAGGAGTCATGGAAAGGAAGCTTTGTAAGAACAAAAGGACAACAAAAGGACAACAAAAGGACAACAAAAGAGGAGCAAACCTGATTGGCTGATGCTGCTGCTGCGTAGGGGCTTGATGCACCCGCGGATGCTGCAGAGGCAGCATGGGGCATACTGTACATCATGGGTACTGTGGGGGGGGGGGAGGGGAAGGTGGGGTGTGGGGGGGGGGGGAAGCGGAGATAGAGAGGGAGGTGCAGCATTATGGTAACCATAGAAACGTGGCTTACGTCTCTCTCGCTCGCTCACGAAGCGCAGAACGTGGTTAGCGGCAGACTAACTCGTCTTTTTTTCGAGTCGGGCAGTTGGCAGATGGCATACACACACACGCACACACACACACACACACACACACACACACACACATACACACACACACACACACATACACACACACACACACGCAGCAAAGCCACAGGGCATAGTGTGGGGGGGGGGGGGGATTCACAGCAGTTTCGGGTGCTCAATAATAAAAGTTTAGCCACACACACGTGTGTAGCTTGTATAGAGTTAGTAATTAGGTCTGGGATATTTCAAACTTGTTCTATATTATTTATTTTCAAAACCTCTCTATATACGTGTATATATATATATATGTATATATATATATATATAAGAATCAACAGTAGTAGGAGCGATCCACAACTGCATGCAACTCTGTTTATCACACGTTAGAAAAGAGAAAAGAATGGGGAACCTACCAGCACCAGGACCCATGCACAGTACTGACCCTGAGAAAGAGAGAGAGAGAGAGAGAGAGAGAGAGAGAGAGAGAGAGAGAGAGAGGAAAACGAGAGAGAGAGAGAGAGAGAGACAGAGAGAGAGAGAGAGAGAGAGAGAGAGAGAGAGAGAGAGAGAGAGAGGTGTGAGAGAGAGAGAGAGAGAGAGAGAGAGAGAGAGAGAGAGAGAGAGAGAGAGAGAGAGGGAGAGAGAGAGAGAGAGAGAGAGAGAGAGAGAGAGAGAGAGAGAGAGAGAGAGAGAGAGAGAGAGAGAGAGAGAGAGAGAGAGAGTGTTTACCGAGTGAAGTCAAATGACCAACTGACGGAGCACTTCATAATCATACTGAAGAGTGACGTGTGCATTCTGTGAGGAATCGGCCGGATCAAAAAAAGTGCTGCGGAATCGCCAAGCTCAGAGCAGAGGTGAAAGGTGAAAGGTCGGAGGCGGGCCACGTTTATCTAGTGCTGTTGATTACTTGAAGCGGTGGAAATTCTGTGTTGACAGAGAGAGAGAGAGCTTGGTGTGTGGATTCCTGCGGCTCATGTCTCTCTACGAGAAAAACCCTGGGGCCGGTGTCCCGGACTTAGTCTTAAAGAGTCAAGATTGAGGTAATGTAAAACTGATGTTATACTGTATAGAGCGGTCTAGATGTCAGCCACTCCCGTTAAGCCAGCTATAAGTCATTGGCAGGGGCGGTCATGTCGCTTATTATGGGATTCACACTAAACAACAAGCCTACTCCTCCTCGACAACCTGCTAAACCGCCGCAATTCAAAGACACATCGTCCTGATTCAAATGTAGGCTTGCAGAGCGGACCCCATGCGGCTCCAGAGAGACGGAGCTCACCTGAGGGGAAGTACGTGGGCTGCTGGAGGTGTGCGTTGGCCAAAGCCTGCTGATAGTGCAAGAAGCTGGGGTTGAGGAGCGGGTTGGCCCCAGCGCTCTTCTCCAGAGCTTGTCTCTTTGGTAGGGTGTGCAGCATGCTGTGGGGAAAGGACTGGGGGAGGGAGGGAGAGAGAGAGAGAGAGAGAGAGAGAGAGTGTGAGAGAGAGAGAGAGAGAGAGAGAGAGAGAGAGAGAGAGAGAGAGAGAGAGAGAGAGAGAGAGAGAGAGAGAGAGAGAGAGAGTGTTGAGAGAGAGAGAGAGAGAGAGAGAGAGAGAGAGAGAGAGAGAGAGAGAGAGAGAGAGAGAGAGAGAGAGAGAGAGAGAGAGAGACGGAGGAGAGACACTCAGTACACCGGAGCTGGCTGGTCTGCACGACTAGCAGAGCTGCATGCACACCATGACACACTACGTACCACAGACTACGTACTACACATTACACACTACACACTACATACCATATACTACACACTACATACTACACACTGGTGTGATAAGAGAATTGAGTTGACGTGACTAAACACTACGGCTAGCAACAAGTGACCGCATTCAAGCGAGAGTTTAGCTATAGGAGTAAAAGAACAGCAATATCAACAACTTTAACCAAATACATTTAATAAACGTAATCAAATCATGAGCAGTAAACAATAGACCTAAGGTGATCATGATATTATGCACTTCTAATACACATTAATAGATGGGTCCTATGATGTAGGACTAACGTTATCACAATGTAATAATAATAATAACAATAATAATAATAATAATAATAATAATAATAATCCATAGCTACATGCAAAGCAAAAGGTGAAAGTACCAGTTCTACAGCTGCCTCGAGGGGTCGCTTCATTGCTTTGCCAGTCGACTGAGTCTTTTAATAGCAGGCAGCGAGCACATGACGGCAGTGGGCCAATGGGAGTCAAGCGTATTAACATACAGGTAACAGCAAGCAGAGGAGGTGCGTCATGGGGGGGACAGCGTTGCATTGTGGGTAGGTGAGAAGGGGAGGAAAAAAAACAAAACAAATCTGATTGTGGTGCACCACGTACAAACTAATATGCATGCACAGTAACGCGACTTCACGGAGGCTACGACAGTGTGTGAACGCTCTGTGCTTTCTGTGGATGACTACAGGAGATTCAGAGTAACACTGCCACTCACTACCACTAACTACCACTAACTACAACTAACGCTAACAGTCAGATTCTGGTCAACCTAGTGCTATCATTGAAACGGCAACATTAGTTGATCAGTCGTTTGTTAACCATAACAACAAACAAAAAAGGCTACAGCTGCTACGGTAACGCTAGGCAAGAAAATAACAATCAGTGATAAGACGCATTGTAACTGCTCAAATCTCTTTTAGGAAGAGGTAATACTTATAAATAACACAGAGGAAATATCGTACGGTGAGTAAGCACGCTATGTGACATAAGCAGCTTCTAGTGCGGGAGCTAGCCGACTGAGGAGCAGACTAACCGATCAGGGAAGCGTTTTGTCCCGCATCACCAAGCAGAGAATGTGGAGCTCTGTTAACGTGGGCTAATCACTTCATACGCTGAGACTACCGTGTGCCATACAGCTATTGATCATATAGTTATTATAGGTTGTTATATTATTTAGAAGTAGAAGCGATCGCTTTGTTATTGGAGGGCTGGGATCATGCAACAAAATAAAACAAACAGGTGAGTCACAATGTAAATGAGGGATTAAAACAAAGCCAAAGGATACGGATGGAATATGTGGAATATATAAGGGTGATGTACAATGGTGGCTACTAATGCAGTCCATGGACATGCAAGGCATCTATGAAGGTCTGTTACGGTTTCTGAGTGAAAGACAGCTCATCGCCGATGGATGACAAGCTAAGCTACGGTGTAGCCTTCAGAGAGAGCGTGGGTGCGAATGGGGAAAGGTAAACCTGGCATGATTAACTGGGCCTACGTCCTAGGTACTTTTTAAATGATTACCCTTACCGGCCTGGTACCTGTCGAATAGGGAGAATCCGTCAGTTTCCATGAAACTGCTTACGAGATATTTGTTTTCCGTTAACTAGGGGGACCGGACTGGTAAAGGACGTCGCCTGGTATCAGTCCAGGAACCCACTGTTTATATGATCACAGAATTCAGTATTTAAGATTCTTTCATGAATTTGCCTGGCAGCACAAGGCCGTTTTATGTCAGCGAGAGAAAAAAGTACTCAAACTGTATTTGTCATTCTACATCATGATGGTCAGGGGATCGGAGGATTAGTCGAGTGTTATACAGCACAACAGGTACCATATCAAGCCATTGTAAAAAGCGACAGCGACAACTACAGCAGGGCTCCACATTCTAAGATGACGTTGGGGGGGGTAAACACCACACTGTGATCTGTTAGAAAGCATCGGGAAGGCATTGTGTTCTTTGTGCCAAAGCTACACCTAAGCTGCGCGACTATCCTCTCTGTATCTATAGTGCGGTGGTAGTGGTGGGGAGGTCGGGGTGCGTGTGTCCCCATCTTACCACGGCTGCGGCAACCGCCGCCTGCACCACCGCCTGGTTCACCTGCTGCTGGCCAGACTTGATCTTGGCCTGCAGGTGCGCCGGCGGGTGGAAGTACTTGCAGTTCTCCCGGGAGCAGCGGCTCTTGATGTAGTCCATGCACACGGTGACCGTGTTGTCGGCGCTGTCGACCACGGGGCCGTCGCCCGGGTGCGCGAAGCGGCAGTCCGTCTCCCCCCGCGCACAGTTCCCCCGCTGGAACTCCCGACACACCTGAGGGTCAGAGGTCAACCACCGTGAGGGCTCAGAGGAGGGGAGGTCATGCATAGGAACTCAAATAGAAAATAGCCTGGTAAATGGACTGCATTTATATAGCGGTTTTAACCCAAAGCGCTTTACACAAACATGAGGCGCTTTGGACACCAAAGCTAGTGTGAGGAGGTGGTCAGGAGCAGGTTAGGGTGTCTTGCTCAGAGACAACACGGCACTTGGCTAGGAGGAAGAGCCGGGTATTGAACCAGCAATCCTCTGGTTGCCAACCCCCTCTACCTCTTGAGCAACTGCTGCCCGATTCGATTTGAGAACACGGTTGTGAGATTGCAACGCTACGAGAGATGCAACGAGAGACGTAGGCAGCCGACACCACCTCCGAGGTGGTGGTGTACTGTGAGACTGACGGCGGTATGTCAGAATCCAGACCGAATCACAGATGCCACCCTTCTTTAAGCAATAGAACAGTAGGGGCGTCATATGCAGATGTTTCTGAAACATCGGCCTGCTGTGATTCTACGAGTCGTAGACCAAGCATTTCTGTTATTAAACATGACTCAAAGCGTGATCCGACGCCCGTTCTCGGAGATGGTGAAAACCGGGGACGCGGTACGAATGTTAAACCAGTGTATCAAGCTGGATCTCTGGTGCATGGCCCCTACATGTCAACAGGGGGGGCTGTAAGCTCGACAAGCTGAAAGTCAGATGACTTTTTGAATCGAGATATGATCCAACATTCAACAACGAATCTAGCTAGTTTATCTTGTGTACATAAGGGCAAGGAGGGTCTTGTGAGCGGTGTGGCGGACAGGAAGTCAATAAAACACGCGTCATTTGTAATACTTTCGGGGGCGGCGGTACCTCTAGCTTGTCCGAACGCTGCTGCTTCTGCGAGGGCGAGGACGAGAGAGCGTTGGCGTTGGGGCCCATGGCCCCGGGGCTTCCCGGCACCATGAGCTGGCTGCTGGGGAGCATCTCCGTGGACACCAAGCCCATCCCGTGGCTCATGGGCGCCAGGTAAGGGCTGTAGCTCAGGCCGGGGCTGGCGCCCAGCCCCTGGGCCATCGAAAACGTTGGCTATGAAGAGGGGTAGAGGGGGAGGGTTAGCGTGTTTCCCCCAGTAAGGACTCTTTTGTATAAGAGGTGCACAACCTCAATGACACGTGCAAGGCCTCCCCAGAAATATGATTGTGACCACGCCCAGAGTTGCTTTGGAGTGGAGTAAGTGCTACCGTGTCCCTCACCATGGGCTGCATGCTGGTTCCAGGAATCAGGAAGTGCATCTGCTGGGCCAACATGGCCGCCGCGGTCTTCTGCTGGATCAGGTTGTTACGGCCGTTGATCTCCAGCTGGGTTTTTAAGTGCCCCGGTGGATGGAGATACTTGCAGTTTTCTCTTAAGCAGCGACCCTAGAAGACAGGGGGGAAGAAACAAATACATGAAACAAACACTAGTATGTCACTGTATATATATCGATTTAGTACGGCTAATGTATTTTTTGTTTTTTAAACTGATGAAGAGCATATTTATATATACCTCAGGATATTATATACAGCCTATTTTTTTAAGTGCTGAAGTATACTTATATAAGTAGCATTATGTAGATAGCAGATATTAGCCTAAATGGCCACAGAAGAGGCACACCATTAGAGTGAAGCCGCTAGTGTAGCGTGTACCTCCCTCACATCTCAAAAGGGTGCAGTTTATTGCTAATTGCATACAAGCTCAGACATGTCGACATCGTTTTGGGTTCACAGCGATCCACACTTTTAGCATTTGTAACTTCTTCATACAGATCGGTTGCTGCCGTTTGGTTCGACGGATATAGAAACAACTCGGTTGCGCTGGCATGTCAGCCATGCTGTCCTGGATATTAGCACGCTATTTATCCCCTTATCACACTTGGCAATAAGCCGCTTGTTTGTCCATCAAGCAACCCAACAAGATAAGCCTCCTCTGTCCTAAATAATAAGCAAATCCTTTGATACAGTCAGGCAAGAACTAATTTCTACCTAATAATTACTTCACCCTCCTGGGGATGTGTATCACTTTGCTTCCTGGCAGGAAGCAAGGAATTGCATGACATACAAAGACAATTATTAATTATGCACTGACATTGCCTTCGACTTCATTGCATTACAGCCGTTAAGTCTGGAGATCCTACAGAATAACTCTCATCTCTTCTTCGGATGACACGCTGACACACATGTTCATATAGGTGAACAGTAACATTAACACATCTAACACTCTTTTATATGCTCATAATACTAAAATTCTAAATCTGGAGAATTTTGAATCCTTTTTATTAGTCATATACATGTATACACACACACACAACAATTCTTTGCCAGTACCAGTTCTCACTCTGTAAATGGTCTGTTTGGGGACTTGAACCGGCAACTCAAGTCCAGACTGAGCTACTGCCGCACCCAGACTGAGCTACTGCCGCCTCCAAAAAAAAGGATATATTTCCAACGGTAATAACTCATAAGTTACACACATGCACACCGTTTCCATTTCCATACCTCGAGTGTCACAGCAGCGTTTTCCGTCACGCATTTCCCATGTGTGCATTTATCCCCCCCCCCCCCCCCCCCCCTAATTTTAGAGTCCTCTTTGGAACAATTATGTCACTCTGTTTCACTCACGACGACGGTTCATTTACTTTTCCTCATAAATAGGACACTATTCCTCCTTAATGAAACAAAGATGCCCAGTCAGCCCTTAGAAACGCTGCAGCAGCTGTTCACTCGCACACAGTTTGGCCTTGTGCACAAACAAAGAGATGTCACTAGAGGCGCATGTATTTAAATTAGCGTGTATCAAATTCACCATGCGCTCTCCTTTTCCCCATTCATTTCCCCACGGAGACAACACTGCAATGTAAAGATCAGCCCCACGGACACAAAATCAGATGTGCTTGAATTCCCTTTTGGTATTCCTTTACTCAAGAATCATTCTGTACTTTTTGCATATTTACACAAATCCCTCATTTAATTTAATTTACATACACCCCAAAGCTCTTTAGCCGAAAAACATCTCTAAGCCCAGTGAGGACTTTAGGTAGTATTTTCCATGATACCTTGTTTCCTTTTCCATTAGCTCAACGTCTGCCTTATTCTGTTCGCATTAAGTTCATTGCAGAGAAAGCTAAGTCTTCTATAGTTGGCTGAAAATACCCCATGTCTGTAAATAAGTAATGTATCAATTATTGTGGTTAGTTATCGATGCTTTGACAGTCAGTCTGCATGCCGCCAGGCTTGACTGTAAACTTCACCTAAGCTTAAAGAGTGTGTACTCATCATACAATACAAACAAGCACTATTATGTGTGCTATCTTGTCGGTGGTTACATTGACAAAAGTCAACGCACAATCTTGTATGAACCCAACCCGTTTCCCGAGTTCATCACCACAGAATCCTTCCATCCTACGTCCATCACAAGAATAATGGATTATTGGCCACCGTGGGGATCTAGAAGACACTTTCGCAAGATTCCAGCTCTGGCTGCATCTAAATAAAGTAGGCCTATAAATAGCTCTATAATGCATTCTAATGGATGCCTTGGAACGATGGATCAACTGAAGGATCGTGGATCAGCTGAGGTTTCATCATTCGACAATATGGGAAAGCAACGGCGGTGGGAATGCATTGTGTAGCCTTGCAACATTAAAGCAGAACGCCCACAATGAATGTAACTCGTCCAGTTTCTAAAAAGGTTCTCGAAGCCTCGGCAGTATCTAACGCTCATACGTCGTACGTCTCTTCTGCATGCCACTAAGAGGGATCGCTATTTCTCTTGGGATTCTTCAGGGCCTTTCCGGTTTGCTCAGTGCTCAATACTTCCTTTGTTCGTCCTCAATTCAAGAAGTCATGCTTGTGCCGGCTAGTTTGGCCTGACAAATAAACAAGTGGTGGTTACCTAATAGGGTGTGTGATGGCTCACGTGAATAATGTCGGCTTTGGCAAACCCGTTACAGTCGACAATGTATAAACGCGCGCCCGACACATTGTGACAATATCCGGAAGTACAGTCACTTTCCTCCCATTGGGTGTGTCTGCCCCGGTGAATATCAACCCTGGTGGGGTTATTTTTTTAGCAGCAATAATGGCTGAGGCGTCGCCCCGCCTACATTGGGAGCACATGGCTGTCGTTTGTTGTCCAGACAGTTTTTAAACACACTGCCGCTCGTTAAGAGGGTGACAATGGGTACACATATACACATAACACATATGGGTGAACGACACGCAGTCAACCACCGTAGACCAATCGTCAGGGATAGGAGAATGTCTTTTGGTTTGTTTAGATACGTTTAGGCAGGTCAGTTTGGATGCACAGTAGGAGGACCATGAACCCTGAGCCTCTCTGTGTGCACCTCGGGGGGGGGGGGGGCAGTTGACCGGCCTCAGAGAGATCTTGCAACGTATGCAGATATTCTGTGAGAGGAAGCCGTGTACGTTTCAGCCTTTAAGTGTGGGGTCACAGAACAGTGTCGAAATGGAAGAGCTCACCGGATAGAACGGTCGTGAGTCGTAACGCTGTATGCTAGATAATTATAGTAAGCGGTGCATAATTCTGCGGTTGATTAAAAAATAATAACAGTCATACCGGTCATGACACAGCGGGGACGTTTTTCATGTGGACGTTCAGAATAATAGAAGAATAATATGTCCACTGTGGCGACGGGAAGAGGGCACACAGCGGTCACCGTCATGAGCGCGCTGGTCACAAGACACTGGTCACAATGCAGGACCATGCGCACCCAATCAAGAGCCCCTGTGAACAATGTTGGCTGTAATTGGTGAATCAGCAGAGCTGCCCCACACACACACACTCACACACACACACACTCACACACACCGCCGTGAGCTGTTTACAGGCAAGCCTGGGATGAGCCAATGGACTGTCGCTATGTAGCCAAACACAAACTCTGTGGATTCTGGTGTGTGTGCTCTCGTGGGAGTGAGAGCTAAGCATGCAGATGTGATATGTGGGCCTAGCTAAGATGTGTGTATGCGTGTGTGCGTGTGTGTGTGTGGTGTGTGTGTGTGTGTGTGTGTGTGTGTGTGTGTGTGTGTGTGCAGATCACAGCAGTGATGTGAGGCTCCTGCACTGATTATTATCAATATGTAGCTAGGGCTAAGAGGTTCATAATTTGTAGCTACCGCAGTGCAATTCTGTGCTGTTATTTCTTATGTGAGCTGCGTACGCCAGTTAGACCTAACAGACCCCCCGCAGTGGGGGGTCTGTTAGGTCTGTTAAGAGGAAGAACGTGGCAAGGACCAGAACAACAAAGGACAATAAATGTGGAGTTTTTTGGACAAAGCAATATCCGAAACATGTGGCTGAACCGGACAGCACTGGCTCCAAAGTGTACTCGGAAGTCCCACCCTCTCTCTCTCTATCTCTCTTTCTGTCTGTCTCTCTGTGTGTCTCTATCTCTCTTTCTCGATCTCTCTCTTGCCAGATGCACATTTTAAGCACCCGGTTCCTGACGTTCCGATGAGAACGCCCAGGAACGAGGGGAAGGTCTAGCGCTGAGGTTTGCCACGCAGGGGGAAGGAGACGGGCCGAGAGAGAGAGAGAGACAGCAACATTCGAAAAGCCCTCTCAGACAACAGCCTATTCATCGGCAGGGAGAGAGCTGTGACAGCATCACATGACTGCATGCAGCAAATGCAGATTTGCCATCCGATGTCTTTCCCTGCTGCCGCGGGAATCCGGGCCCAATATAGCTATTGTTAATCTTTAATTCATCCCCCGGAAATAAGCTACCGATCGCAGGCCGAAATTCATATTCCCGTTTGATGAGTTGAACGACGGCCTCGCACGGCGATAGCGGTGACATAACACTCTGAGTGTGAATTTTAGCATCCGTGGCGTGGGTTAAGCCGTGTGAGCATTTTAAACCTGTTTGTCGCGGGCGCTAGTTGTTAGTCCCCACCGTGCAGCATTTAAAAAAGCAAACGACACACCGATAAGCACATCTTGGGCTTACACGTACCTCAATGGGTGAGGAGTATGCGTACTACAGCTGCTTAAGTGTGCACCCTACCCCTCCCCCCAGAGAGGAGAGCACACACACTCACAGAGGCATGACTCTGGTCACATTGTACAAGAAAACACATGAGCAGTCTGTGTAGGGCCTGTGGACCCATGGGGGAAGAGTGAGTCAATAACAGCCCTGTGTTGGGGAAGCTGTGGCTACCCGTGTGACACCGGGCCCAGACCCAACGGTGGTGTGTCTGGTGCTCAGGTGTCTAGGCCTGTCCTCTCCCACTTCTCCATGAGGGAGAACAACGTCCACCGCACTAGCCATTTGACTGGCAATTTGAATCAGTTGATTTGTTTAGTTTTTACGTATGAAAACCGTTATGTATGAAAACTGCTGCACAATTTCGTTGTACTTGTACAATGACAGTAAAAAAGCGTTCCGATTCTGATTAGTTACGCTTTGATCGGGTGTCGGATTCAGGATCTTTTTTTAAATAAAAGTGTCTGAATTTGTGTGAGTGAAGATGCAAATTACCCAGAGGGTGATGCTATGTTGCTGTGCTATGTTCTGAGATGGTGCATTGGGGAACAGCTGTGGCCATTTTACAAAAAATAAAAACTAACAGAAAACAGTATAACATTCCTTGTATGATGCAATGTTTTAAATGTAAAGTTATTTTACTTTTGTATGATGCAACATCTATTCTCTGTTGAGCATTTGATGGCAATATTATCTTGTGGAGTTGCCTGCCCTGGGACCCTAAATGCTATCTAGCTAACACTGGGACAGTTCATGTCCATTGTCCCTGTTAAACCAACCATCAATAAATACATATGTAGAAATGTGCTGTAACTCAACTGAAGGCCAACTGAACTAACAAAAAGGTATTCCATAATAACAATAATATGTCTAGTTTAAAAAAAAATTATAGAACTCTTATGTAACGACATTTTTGTAAGTAAAGCAACAGAAAACAATGTACAAAAGGATGCCTTACCTTCAGAGAGTCAAAGCAGGCGATGACCCTTCCGTTCTCCACTTGGCAGCTCTTTGACGGATGTGCAAATTTGCATTCCTCGTCACTACGTGAACAAGTTCCTCGCTGGAACTGCCGGCACACTTCCAGAGTTAGCCATTTTGTGTCTCTTATCGAGGACATATTCAAAGCCATGGTGGCCAGGTAGGGTTTTTGCGGAGGGGTTTAAAACCTGACAAATACAACCCTCTACCTCTGGAACCGACACTACTCAAGAGATGTCCCTCATCGTGAGAGAAAAAAAAGAAACGGAAAGTAAATTAGGTGTCCTCCATTAGCCGATAAGCGTGTATCGAGGGAAAAATAATGTGGAAAAATGAACAGCCGTACAAGGAAAGACCAAGGTCACCTGTTCTACAGTACATTCAAGTGTGGACTCCTCTACATCGGCCACGATGCACACGACAGGCAAGACGACTTCATGGCAATGTCCGCACACGTCAGTTACACCACACTCTCTTCCCTTTCTACTCGAAAAACACCTCCAGCGCTCAAATCTGTGATTCTATTGGCCGCCGCAGACGTGCGAGGTGAAGCGGATGTGGAAGATTGGCGGGCGAGGTATGCCGGTGCAGGACGTCTGGCCCTTCTAGGGAGGCCTCGCGCAGTACGGCTTCAAGTAGGGGAGCTCTTGTCAAAGGCACTTTCTGTTGGTGATCTGAAAGAAAAACAAAAATAGAATAGTTACTGTATAAATGACTTCCACTATGTTACTTTCATGATTTATAGAACTAACAATTGCTAGAAGGACATTACATTTCAGTCATTGACAGACACTTTTGGCAAACAGTTGAAGCTGGTTAAAGTGGTAAGAGGAAGTGCTAAGAGGAAGGATTGCTTCCGGACAATGCACCGTGCAAAGCTAGTGTATACCATATTTAGTACAGTGTTATAGCCACTGTGTGCCGTAAGGTGTGTGAGGTTTTCCACACTTAGCCTCTGGGTTTTATTGACCTCAGCTCAGGGTGAACTGACCTGAGGTCTGCTACGTATAATTACTACCCCTCTAATTTACAACTTCTGTCTGATGTGTCTGATGGATTGATAGGTTGTACCAAGATCAAGAGGAAGAGTACATCCTGAACAGAGCCTGCACCGGATCATCCTCTGCAGTGATGACCCAGCGACGTCTAGAGATGTTACATGTTAAAGGCCAGATAAGGTACTCAGGGCTGGTGGCGGTTATAGCCAGTCGGTCTCTGGGTAAAACAGGAAGCACCAAACAATGTCATCAAAGAACCAATCAGGCAAGAAATGATCCGTTTATTGTGAAAGGTTTTCGGAAGGGAAGCACTTGCAAGATAAGCCCGAGAGCCTCAATGCTATAACCGGTGATCGGGGAAGATTCTGAAATCACACCCGTTGTCCACTCCAAAGCAAATCTACTCCTATACCTGCTTCTCACTGGTTTCATGAAGAAGAAAAGAACGGCCATCTGAATCTCTTCATCTCTCTGTAAAATGGCCTCTTCAGCCACACCACCACATCATACATAGTTTGATTGGATGGTTGATTAGCCCGGATCTGGAACGTCTCTCTGATGCACTACATTTGAATTAGGTCACCTTTACTGAGACACGGCAGAGACACACCGTTTCGCTTTCCATTAGCATTTAATCTCAACACGGCAGGAACATGTGAGAACCCCCCCCCCCCCACACACACACACACACACACATTGTCCAATACACTGTTTAACAATAACAACGTATAAAATATTAAAAGTAGTAGTAGCAGTAGTACCATGTACTCCCAACATGTCTGACACAACAAACCGTGCTTGCTAATGTGTGGTGGAACATGAATAATGTATGCTATTAACATAAAACACGTTCGCTCCACAAGTTCACTGCCCGCTTCTAAATAGTTGAATAAGCCTGACTAGTATCTACCAAGTGTATATAGCCGAGGCCTTACCAAACAAGGAAATCACTGCTACGAGTCGCATGTACCAGTGTGACTAAAGAACAGGATAGACACACAGGCACAATTAGGATTGAAACACACAGGAAGTCGCAGAGCAAGCAAAAAAAAAGAAAAAAAAAAGAGTTACTTCTCCAAATGAAAGCCTTCATACGAAAGGGGAACTGTTTAACTAAAGCAACATCAGCAACTCGAGCAGAGCTCACACTCAAACCTCCCCTGACCATACGGCTATGACCATAACCTCCTCTCAGCGCTGAACGCCTGGTATTTAAAAGCATTATAAAGCAAATTCCTTTGGGCACAAGTCAGGAAACGGAGCAAGGAAACGACCCCCTCTTGAAATCCAGTCTGGTCTGCTCTAATCACAGTCAGCGTGTTATGGGTAAGTTATCCAGTCCGATTGCCATGAGCACGAGGATTCTAACAAGAGTATAATTACCTTATTCCCAGTCCCTATACGACAGCTTATTTCCACGGACCGTAAAGGAAAAGTACTGTCTGCTCAACTGTCTAGCAGGAACCATAGGCAGAAACATTCCCAGCCACCCCCTTCCTGCCTGTCTGCCCGCCTCCCTGAAGGACCGCCCACGTCTGGAACTGGCCAATGGGAACTCAGGGGCAGATACTCTGTCAAAATCTGGTAGGCCATTCCCAGTGACAGCCTTTCAGCAGCATGTCCTAACTGAACCCCAACGTGTCTTGGAATATAGGCTTGGTTAAACATGCATGCATTAAACATTACAAATATTACCACCTGATGATTGCACCTGGCTTTGAACAAATATGTGTTGGGTTGAACCAATGTGTCATTACCCTTTATACATGCTAGTAGTAATGTGATAGTAAGTAACATGATCTTTAAACATACTTAGAGTGCATATCCGTTACATGATACATTTTGGGTGTGACCTATTAAGCTGTGAACTGAATTGACATCTGAATTCAACGAGCCAAAGGTCTCTTCATTTGATGGTGGGTTTAGATTTGATCAGTTGGAAATGTCAAATGTAACCCCTGCCATTCTGTTTGCGTTTCACTTTTACTGCGGTTTGGATGTAGGCCTATGTCAGTTGTAGTCGTAGTTTGGTGACCTATGGCTGTCTTAGAACATCATTAACACTGCAATATACTTTGAGACTTTGAGAGCTTAATCAAATAAAAAGAGGATGCAGGTGCATTGCCGTATGACGTGGTGCAGATGTTTTAGAGGCCTGATTTATTTTCTAATTGGAGCATAAGTCTATTATGATCCACAGTCCAATGTAGTCGCTTTACAATCAGAAAGGACTACTGAAGGACACGTTTATCTCCCCATAATAATGAACAAACTTGTGTGCCCTACATGACACATCTGTTAAATTGATTTTTTTCTTTCTAGGTCAATTTTCAGAGTCAACATGTGTGTGTGTGTGTGTGTGTGTGTGGTGTGTGTGTGTGTGTGTGTGTGTGTGTGTGGTGTGTGTGTGTGTGTGTGTGTGTGTGTGTGTGTGTGTGTGTGTGTGTGTGTGTGTGTGTGTGTGCGTGTGTGCGTGTGTTATTATCGCTGTATACCACCACCAGTTCGGTTGCAACATACGGCATGTGTACTTAGTTCACCGACTGTGTACATTTTGGCATGGCTTTTGATCCAAATAGATAATATACCACTATAATATAATACACTATTATTAGACCTCCGGTGAACTTGTGCATGTAGTAGCATTGAGGAGTGTGCGTATAACACTATAATATTACAATATTAACACAAGTTACACGTTGCTTGTGTTAAACGACGGCCTTAGGGCCAACGGCAGCGTTTTTTAAACTAAGGCCAAAATAGGACACGCACAGGCCTTTTAAAAACGTGAAGAAACGCGTCTAGAAAGCTAAAGCGTTAAATAGCCTAATATATATATAGGTATATAGGTAGCAAGGGGGGGGGGGGGAGGCAGCAGCAGCAGCAGCTCGCCAGGTCACTCACTCCGAAGGACCGGAGAAGGACCGGAGACATGTCGTGGACGGGGGGCCGTCCGTCCGTCCGTGTCGTGTCGGTGTCGGTGCTTGTTTACACTGCACTGCACACCATAACCGTGACATAACCGACTCGACGGACGGAGATAGACGAAGCTAGAAGCTAGCAGCAGCAGCAGCAGCAGCAGCACACAACTGCTTACCTCATCATCATCCTCATCATCATCCTCCTGACGGACGGAGAAGAAGAACCGCTCCCCGGGCCGCTAGTCGTCGAGCAGCACCACCGAGCGGGACACACGACGACGGCGCCGCCGCGGCAGCAGCACCATGGGTCTAAGGGTGGGGGTGGGTGGGGGTGGAGGGGGGGATAAAACAACACGACGTCAAGTGAAGTCGACTCTCTTCTCTCTCTCTCTCTCTCTCTCTCTTCTCTCTCTCTCTCGCTCGCTCGCTCTCTCTCTCTCTCTCTCTCTAGTCAACGGTCCATTTAGGCATAGTGTGAACTGTGTGTCGCAACACGTCGTCGACGAGGAGGAGGAGGAGGAGGAGGAATGGCTTCCCCGAACTGAGCTGAGCACCACCACCGGGGAGACTCGGGAGTTCTCGGCTACTTTGTGGCACCACCACCACCACCACCACCACTGATGCACAGATTTTAAAGCAACAAGCTTCTTCTGACAGCTTACTGTACACGACTGCCCGTTTTGGAAGCGGACGAAGGGGTGTCTCCCTGCACATTCTACAATATATACTATTATAGCGATTAGCATACGACTTTGGATGTGAAAACAGTGAATTTTAAACACACAATACACACTTGTATACGTTTGACTGGTCTCATAGTTGTAGGTGTATGGCACATGAATGAGTAGAATTACACGTATCACCCCTACAGTGTTGACATGGTATGTTCCCGGACGAATGCCTGGGAGGCTCGAGGAAGGCAAGGTTTTTCTTGTTACCAAGGGAACAGCAGTGAGAGGTCCGTCCGTCCGTCCGTCCTCCCCAACCCCCCTCGTTAGTGTGTTTAACATATGTCAATATGATAACACATTGTCTGTGTACCTTTGTATTAATAATATGTAATAATAACAATAATAATGATATAATACAAAAATGTAAATACAACACTGTATTGCATTGCAAAATATTTATTTGAGTGTTTAAGTTAAGGAATTTTATTATTTCTTTATTATCATCATGTACCATTATTTATCATCTTTATTTGATATATATTTTTAAAAGATGTCAATATGTTCATCATCATTCGTCATTATTTTTCATTTTTCATTCATATTTTCTCTTGCTCTTGAATATCGATATGAGACAACATATATGACATGCATCTTATTTGTGTATAGCGTAGGCTGTAATTAAACATGTAGAATGCAAGATTGTAAGCTCACAATTAAGATGTAGGCAAATGAGATGATTGCAATTAACATATACAATCGTTTGCCGTGTACAACATTTTCATTAATAATAAATAAACCAATTTGAGATGTGTGTTTAATTAAACCTTCAATTAATATTAGTTATTCATGAAGAATTAAACGAACAAAGAACGCGGTAGAGGGGGAAATATTAAATGTACACTCTCAGGACATCGAAGTACAATACACTTAGTTGTGTGTGTAGTGTATAAATGTTATGTAACTGCAGTGTGTATTAAAGACAGGAGAAGTTGATACTACAAATAGCTAGAGATATATAGACAGACAGACAGACAGAGAGAGAGAGACAGACAGACAGACAGACAGAGAGAGATAGACAGACAGACAGACAGACAGAGAGAGATAGACAGACAGACAGACAGAGAGAGAGAGATAGACAGACAGACAGACAGAGAGAGATAGACAGACAGACAGATAGATACATAGAAACATAGGTATATGTATTAATTGATTGATTGATTTGAGTGATGGGACAGAGTTTGGATCAAGCAAATAATAAAAACAAAAAATAGCAATTTCTAATCATGACCAATAGATGTCAGTATTTCACTATATATCCATTACAAAAGCACGTCCTGTAATTACAGACAAATAACGACAGAGGGAACCAAATAACTACGTTTACACTGCAAGCATAGGCCTACAATCAGACCATTGAACAAAGGTCAAGGTACACACACACACACACCACACACACACCACACACACCCACACACACACACACACACCACACACACACCACACACACACACCACACACACACACACACACACCTCCTTGACTTTTGTTTAATGGTGTTAAAGAATGGTTACTGGTGTTACAAATAAACATTATAGTCACCCAATAAGAATACTATTATATACTATTAATTTAATATAATAGTATTATTATTAATATATTAATATTAATAATAACAATAATAAGAACAATTATTATTATTATCTTAGGTATACTGTGATTAACAACACAGCATCATCATCGGCCATTCAATAAGAGAAACAAAAGAAAAGTTTAATTCTGGCTGATTTTATTTCATTACATTTTTATGACAAAAAAAGATCAAATAGCATATACTGAAATCAACAGCTCATTTCATCACCACCACCACCACCTCCACCATCACCATCACCACCATCACCACCATCACCACCACCACCACCACCACCTCCACCATCACCATCACCACCATCACCACCACCACCACCACCATCACCACCACCCATCACCACCATCACCATCACCACCACCATCACCCCCACCACCACCACCACCACTCCATCACCACCATCACCACCACCACCACCACCACCACCACCACCATCACCACCACCACCTCCATCACCACCATCACCACCACCACCACCATCACCACCACCATCACTACCTCCACCACCACCACACCATCACCACCATCACCACCACCACCACCACCACCACCATCACCACCACCACCACCACCACCATCACCACCACCACCTCCATCACCACCATCACCATCACCACCACCATCACCACCATCACCACCACCACCATCGCCACCATCACCACCACCTCCATCACCACCATCACCACCATCACCACCATCACCACCATCACCACCACCACCACCATCACTATCACCATCACCACCACCACCATCACCACCATCACCACCATCACCATCACCACCACCACCACCATCACCACCATCACCACCACCTCCATCACCACCATCACCACCACCACCACCACCACCATCACCACCACCACCACCACCACCTCACCACCACCTCTACCACCACCACCACCACCTCTACCACCACCACCACCACCACCTCTACCACCACCACCACCACCACCACCACCACCACCTCTACCACCACCACCACCATGATCCCCACCACCACCACCATCACCACCACCACCTCCATCACCACCACCACCACATTACATTACATTACATTACATTACAGTCATTTAGCAGACGCTTTTATCCAAAGCGACTTACACAATAGTGTGTTTCAACAAAGGAAGGTAAGAGAACAACTCGTCACCAGAAGTCAAAAGTGCATTTCATTTCTAACAAGTCTCCAAGAACTGAACCAGTGCTCAGGTAGAAGGACAATAATTCACGCAAAAGTGTAAGGGAAAAAGTACAATAAGTTGGCAAACAATATGCAACAATATCTAGAACAATATATACCTATCTATAATATGTAATCTACTTTTGACTGACTTAATTGACGCTACGAGGAAGGATCCGGGAAGTATGTCCTGAACAGATGGGTTTTCAGCCTGCGGCGGAAGATGGGGAGTGACTCTGCAGTCGTGACCTCCGTGGGGAGTTTGTTCCACTAAATTGGGTCCACAGGACGGAGAAGAGCCGTGACCGCGAAGATCGGCCACAAGGGCCCCTAAGCGAGGGGGCAAGCAGACGGCCCGAAGAAGCCGAGCAAAGTGGACGGGTTGGGATGTAGGCCTTGACCATTGCCTGGAGGTAGGATGGAGCAGTACTTTTTACTGCCTTGTAGGCTAGCACCAAGGTCATGAACTGGATGCGAGCAGCTACAGGGAGCCAGAGTCCGAAGGAGGGTAGATGTGTGGGAGAACTTGGGGCGGTTGAACACCAGGCGAGCTGCAGCTTTCTGAATGAGCTCCAGGGGCCTGATGGCAAATGCCGGGGCGCCAGCAAGGAGGGAGTTGCAGTCGTCCAGCCGGGAGATGACAAGAGCCTGGATGAGCACCTGCGCAGCCGTTTCAGTCCACCACCACCACCACCACCGCCACCACCCACCACCACCACCACCCACCACCTCTACCACCACCACCACCACCACCACCACCACCTCTACCACCGTCACCACCATCACCACCACCACCACCACCACCTCTACCACCACCACCACCACCACCACCACCTCTACCACCACCATCACCACCACCACTACCACCATCACCACCACCACCACCACCACCACCTCTACCACCACCACCTCCACCACCACCTCTACCACCACCATCACCACCACCTCTACCACCACCACCACCTCCACCTCCACCACCACCACCACCACCACCACCACCACCTCTACCACCACCTCCACCACCATCACCACCACCACCACCTCTACCACCACCACCACCACCTCCACCACCATCACCTCCACCACCACCACCACCTCTACCACCACCACCACCACCTCTACCACCGCCACCTCCACCACCACCACCACCACCACCCACCACCACCTCTACCACCACCACCCCATCACCACCACCACCACCACCACCACCTCTACCACCACCACCTCCACCACCATCACCACCACCACCATCACCACCACCACCTCTACCACCACCACCTCCACCACCACCACCACCACCATCACCACCACCACCACCACCACCACCTCTACCACCACCACCTCCACCACCACCACCACCATCACCACCACCACCACCACCACCACCACCACCACCACCTCCACCATCACCACCACCACCATCACCACCACCACCTCCACCACCATCACCTCCACCACCACCACCACCACCACCACCTCCACCACCATCACCTCCACCACCACCACCACCACCACCTCTACCACCACCACCTCCACCACCACCACCACCACCACCTCTACCACCGCCACCTCCACCATCACCACCACCACCACCATTTCATCTTCATTACGAGGAACATGCTTGCATACTCTCTAGCAGCACAACGATAGCTCTCTTAAACAACCACTTAAGTGTCAGCGATGCCGTTATTATAAATTGAACAAACAGCCCTCACTTCGGTGCACATTTACTGAGTGGTTTTCTAGTAGCTCTCCACGTGCTTCTTAAACAGTGTGGTGGATGGAGTCTCTCAGTCATTCATCTCGGATGCAGAACTTAGTCCAACTGCAGCAGATGTTCTGGTGGGAGGGCGTAACGTCTGCGAGGGGCGGGGTTACGTCTCGTTTCCTGTTTCGTGACGCAGATATTCTACCGAAGAAAAACCACGAATTTGCGTGAGCGGACGACATTTTTATTTCTTTTTTACTACTGCTACCCAGATGTTAGCTCGTCTCCACCTAATTTACCCCACGGTTGCGTTACTAGGGAATTTGTGGAATCTTTTATACACCTGATTAAGTTCAACAATATAAATGTCATCACTGCAAGTAATTGTTACTTATTAACTAATTTAAAAAGAGAATGGTTTGGGCAGCATTAAACCTGTGAACATTCCGCCGTGTTGTGGAATCCAATCATTTTAAAACTGGAGGATTGAATCCTCTTTATTGGTCACACACACACACACACAATGAATTGAGTTTCTCTGCATGTAACCCATCCTAGTATGAGGAGCAGTGGGTATCAGCTATTGTATACACAGCACTCGGGGAGCAGTGGAGAGGGGTCTGGTGCCTTGCTCAAGGGCACCTCGGCACTGCCCGGGTGTTTCAGGGACTTGAACCGGCGACCTTCTGGTTCCTACGGCCAAGTCCCAACAGACAGTCTGAGCTATCCTGCCGCCCCATCACATAGAAATGTAAATTACATAGAAATGTCACAGAAAGTGTTTTCCCTTACTTTTTGTGCCGTAAAAATAGGCATATGCAAAATATTCATGCATGGGGTTTTGGAATTGCTCATTCGTGCCAGGAAGGCCATTTCTTGCCCCAACGAGCGCGGCATCCTCACTGTGGAGGATATTGGATCCCGGGAATGTAAAACCGAAAGTAGCTCACGAATTGCACATTTTCACACCCATATTATTATTATTATGCATGCATGTTTATCATGGACGAGCATCATGAACATGCATGCATGCACGCACGCACGCAACCACACACGCACGCACACAAACACACACATGCACACACACACACGCACACATGCACACACACGCACACACGCACGCACACACACATGCACGCATGTACGCACACACACACACACACGCACGCACGAATGCATGCACGCACACAACCGCACACACACACACAAACATGTAAATCAACCCCAGTTCGACTTGGTCTAGAACTATGGTTCCCAAATTTTTTATGCAAGCCCCCCCCCACCACCACACACACACACACACACACACACGCCTACATGCACCCACATAAAGATGCTCTCCAACCCCTCTTCATTCCTTTAAATCAGGCCTCAAAACATTTATGTTGGCTGCAGCTGTTAATTTAAAATGTATATCTGCATCACACATTTTTGGGTATTTAAGAATCTGTTCTATGCATTTCTCCTTTTCTTAATTAGCATTTAATGATTGCCAGATGAATGCTTGTTACTGTATAAGTGATCGCTTCCTCTGTAAAGCAGCATGGTCTTGTCCTTGAATGCTGCTATAGAAAAAAAAACTTTGCCTTGCCTTATATAAAATATAAATATATAAAATAAGATATAGATAACATCACGTGGATATCGGTGCTCTTGTTACTAAACAACATGTATCAGCAGGTAACACAAATCATATCCATCCTAAGGTGATAGTCATAGTTTGGCTGTTCTGCATGGATCTTGCTTTACCTCTGTTAGAATTGTGTTAAATAACGTTTTACACACGCACACGTCTGAAGTGTGAGACACCCCATCGACAATCTTGATTAAATCTGCAAATGTCAATAACACAAATTGACTAAACATGTGTGCTTGATGTAAGGAAACCAACTAAGAGGTCATGAAAAACAATACCTAATGATTGAGAATGCCACTGCAGTCAGAGTTAAAACATAATCGTTTATTGTTGGAAAAAAAAATAGCAGCAAACCTTTATTGAGCGTTTAATTTGATCATGGTACATCTCGAAATGGAGGCATGGGAGAAGCAAAGACGCATACAAACACGATAGCAACAATAGTGTTCATGTGTTGGCATGCACCATATATTTGAAGGGGGGGGGGGGGGGGGGGTGGGGGGAGGTGGAAGCGATCAGACAAGCGGAGGTGATGTTGTATTATTCATCCATTTTGCTTTGAGGGGGGCGGCTCTGTGCAAATTGGCAGTCTTCTTCTGCTGCGGCTGCTGTCCACAGCGGGCATCGAACACACACACATCTGAAGCAGGGCGTTGCGTGACGGGGGAGCCCTACGAGATCAGACTGCAGACAGCCACGGCCCCACCACCCACCACCACTGACAGCAGTAACATCTCATCAGCCCATCGCATCGTATTTCCCAGTGTCGCGTCCTCTGCTTACGTATACAGGAGCTGCAAAACATAAACATTGTTCTGTAGCCACTTAAATAAAGTTTTTTTTGTTGATTATAGTTGATATTTTTTTGGGGTCTGCCCATCTGAGAACAAGCTTGGGCCATTCTGAGAAGGATGTCTGGATTTTTTTCAAAGGGTTTCGGGGAAGTTGTTCCTTGCTTGGGTTGCGGGTTAGGGGGCGGGGGTTGGGGGGTTGTCAAGTCTGATTATGTCTAGTGAAGTCATTGAAGACTGTAACTACCGTGTTAAAGCGCAACATGAATAAACATGACTCGTCTTAGTCATGGTACATGGACACCAGTGGCGAGCAATGACTTTTGACACAAGGCATGCTAATGACCCCCCCACCCCTCTCCACACACACACACACACACACACACGCACACACACACGCACACACGCGCACACGCACACACACGCACACATGCAAACACACACACACACACACACACACACACACACACACACACACACACACACACACACAACACACACACACACACACACACACACACACACACACACACACACACACACACTGATCAGTCGTGCCACATTTCGGCTATCACAATGAGACACGTTAATTAACTATGAAAATAGGCCAGACACCCCCTTCCTTCTCCCCCCCTCCCTCACGAAATTCGGGAGATGACAAAGAGCGAATGCGTGCGCCTGTTGCACACGTTCGCTGTCATTGTCGTTTGTAAAAATTAAGTAATAATTGGACAAAATAACAACACACGTTCCAATGTTTTAACACAAATAATGTTAATAATACTAAATAAATAAAAACATTCCTAAAATGCATTTCAATTAAAAAAATATTTTGTCTTTGGAAACCATGGACTGCTCGCCACGGATGAACTCGATGATCTCGTTACGTCCATGGGATGACTCAGCAGTTGAAGACGTGTACTATAACTATTCATATATTAAACATGAATATAAATATTCATGTTTTCCATGTTGTCTACATGTCTTTAGTTTTAAGGGTAGTAGTTTCGGCAAAAGCATAATAAGCAGAATAACTTAACTGGCTGCACTGCAATATTAATTATTTGTAAACAAATAAACAAAGAAGAAAAATATGTGTGATCGCATCAAAAAAAATATTATTGGCATCGAGGGATACGTTGACAAAACAGGTTAGCGTTATACATTTTCATATTGATTTACTTTGGCTATGGTCTTTTCTGTTACAAGTTACCCCCTCCCCCCCCCGACCGTAAGTATAACGTGGACACGTGACATGCAACAATATTTTTTTTCTTGTTTTTTTCCCTTCTATTCATTACATTTTCAAGTGGAGCACATTTCTTTTCACAAACTGCAACAGAAACATTGTCCGGCATTCACAAATTCACAGTGAATGTGCAAGAGCGTCCGCACCACAACACACTGTCTCTTCTGCAAGGTTCTCCTTCCTTCTCCGTTATCTCCCGCTAAGTCCTTGGGAGACGGGTTATCACAATCTGACGATAAACAACCAAGGCGTAGAATTAAAGCGGCAAAATGACCGGTGACTATTAGAACGGAATCGATAAAGCCACCCATTAAAAGATTTAAGACACAGAAGGGCACTCCAAGGCAGAGCTGCTGTGAGACGCACAGACTTGGCAGTTTCATGACCATAAATAAAGGAGCAGAGCAGTCGGGTTCACACGGAAGCTGGTAAAACAGATAGATACAGTAGATAGATTAGAATAGTGACACCAAATAGAGAGTGCCAGAATACGCTAGCGAGGTTGAGAGAGGGAGAGAGAGAGAGGGAGAGAGAGAGAGAGAGAGAGAGAGAGAGAGAGAGAGAGAGAGAGAGAGAGAGAGAGAGAGAGAGAGAGAGAGAGAGAGAGAGAGAGAGAGAGAGAGAGAGAGAGAGAGAGAGAAAAAGAAAGAGAGAGAGAGAGTATATATTAAAAGTACATATTAATACTGTTCCTTCGGGCGACTCTTTTCATATGTTTTCCATCGCTCTCACGCTGCCCTCTTTATTTGGAGAGGGACCGCCGGCTCTCACCAGCGGGCCACCTGGCTGGTGTAGTCTTCGGTGGTGGCCGGGAAATCGCCGGCACTTTCCTTCCCTGTCCCTAAACCTTCTCCTCCTCCTACTTCTCCTCCTCCTCCTCCTCCTCCACCTCCTCCTCCCCTGGAGCCCTGGGCCTGTTGCCACGGCAGCCAGGAGCGGACCTGCTCCCGCTGCTCCTGCTGCTCCCGCTGCTCCCGCTGCTCCCTCAGCCAGCGGCGCTCTTCGCGGCGCTTCAGCCGCACCTCGCGGTGCTCCCGCTGGCGGCTGAACTGGAAGCGCTGCAGGAAGAGGTCCTTGGCGTACTCGTACAGCTGCACGTCCAGCCCGTTGAGCTCCTCGATGCGGCGGCGCAGCGGCTCGCTGAGGTCCACGTTGGCCGCCCGCGTGCTGTTGAGCTGCGTGAAGGCGGCGATGAAGCGCAGGCTGAACGTCCGCTCGAACAGGTACTGCGTCTTGCGCTGGAACTCCGTCAGGCCGTAGAAGGCCATGCGCTTCAGGTTGCTCATGGCGCTGGCCAGCAGCAGCTGGCCGCGCTCGCTCTCGTCGGTGGACGACAGGTTGTAGCAGCCCACCAGGCTGAGGTCGGCCAGCATGCGCACCTGCCGGTTGTTGGCCAGGTTGGACGGGCAGTCCATGAAGTCGGCCAGCGGCACGCCCGACCAGTCGTCTCCGCTGTAGCAGGCGGGCAGCTCGTCCTGGGTGGGCGAGCGGCCGTCGCACATGTGCAGCGAGGTCTTCCAGGTGGCACCGCGCTGCACGTGCTTCCACTCGCTCAGGTAGCGGGAGACGGGGTCGCGCAGCATGGTGATGTAGTAGAAGTTCCTACAGAAACAGACAACAAAAACAGATGGGGGGGGTCAGTTGGCGGGGGGGGGGGGGGCTGTGGCGAGCAACAAACCCGCCTCGCGGCGCCGTACTGACGGATGGGGACTCCTGCCGAGGGCCTACGCTATTGGCGAGCCGGGAAGTTGGAGAAGTTTTCTCTCCGTGGTGATCGTTGCTATTACGCCGTCAGAGGTATCAAAACAAAAGACGTTTATTTTGCAGTCGTTCCGAGTTTTGACTTTTTTACACCTACCAGCGTAAACACAACACACACACACGCACACACACACACACACACACACACGTACACAAATGTACACACGCCAAATCAAAACCATACGCTCTCTGGGGCGGCTTGGTCGCTCATCATCCTGTAAGCCTGACACCCACATCAGGTGAAGAGGCCTTGCAGGGACCCTGGTTCGATGCCAGCCTGTGGTCCTTTGCTTACATGTCATTCCCTCTCTCTCTCTCTCTCTCTCCCCACACACTTTCCTGTCCATCTCCCCTCCCCCTGTGCATAGAGGCAAAAATGGCCCAGAAATATCCTTATAAAATATATACGCTCTCTGAAAAGAAGGGAACCACAGACCCACAACGAGGGGTGGGGTGGACCCCCTGCAGTGAGAATGGGGAAAAATAAAGCTGTGTCCTTGCATTGTAAAGTTGATCAAATTACTCATGGCAAATGGTGGTTCTGGGAGGCGTGCGCATTCAACTGGTGTTCTGCTGATGGGGAGCTTTTTTTTAATTAGCGATATTCGTTATGCACACCACACACGGCTCCCCCGCTCTCTCTCCCTCTCCCTCTCTCTCTCTCTCTCTCTCTCTCTCTAGCTCTCTCTCTCTCTCTCTCTCTCTCTCTCTCTCTCTCTCTCTCTCTCTCTCTCTCTCTCTCCACACACGGCTCCCCCGCTCTCTCTCCCTCTCCCGTCTCTCTCTCTCTCTCTCTCCCTCTCTCTCTCTCTCTCTCTCTCTCTCTCTCTCTCTCTCTCTCTCTCTCTCTCTCTCTCTCTCTCTCTCTCTCTCTCTCTCCACACACGGCTCCCCCGCTCGCTCTCTCCCTCTCTCTCTCTCTCTCTCTCTCTCTCTCTCTCTCTCTCTCTCTCTCTCTCTCTCTCTCTCTCTCTCTCTCTCTCTCTCTCTCTCTCTCTCTCTCTCTCTCTCTCTCTCTCTCTCTCCACACACTGCTCCCCCACTCTCTCACTCCCTCTCTCCATATCTCTCTCTCTCTCTCTCTCTCTCTCTCTCTCTCTCTCTCTCTCTCTCTCTCTCTCTCTCTCTCTCTCTCTCTCTCTCTCTCTCTCTCACTCACGATAGGCGCCCCCTGCTTTCATCGATCAGAATCCCGCCGTGCCAACGACACACTTTAAGGAACGTTTTGGAAGGAAAAGCAAAGAACGCCAAAGTTCATCGGTTAAGCGAGGAGGAGAACAGCTGCTGGACCGGCGCCAAAAATGTACCACAAACAAAAAAAGCAAAAAAGCTGAGTTTAACAGTTTTAACGATTGCGAACGCCGCAGAAAGGTTGGTTATTTTGGGTTGGGATTTTTTAAAAGTGTTATTTTGGGGTTTCGTTTAAAGACACACACACGCACACACACAAATAACTCTCTAACTCCACATACGGTGTAACCTCCACAGAGCGCTACCCTTCACTGGCGGAGAGTTGTTTGTGTGCGTGCTGTGTGGAGCCGCGTTGTGTCCTCCACGCTCAAGAAGGTCACATCTGCCCTCCACTCCCCCCAGGGCACCAGCATCCTCCGAGGAGATCCATCAGCCGGCTGAACCACAGGTACGCCGAGACAGGGTGTGGGCAAAGGGATGGAGGGATGGAGAGAGGGAGGGAGGGAGGGAGGGAGGGAGGGAGCGAGGAGATGGGACAGGTGTTGGCCATGCGAGCCTTTCCGCCGTGGCAGGCTGACATGCTCTAAGTGCCGTGTGAATATTTAACGACGCCACCACCGGAGATCCGTCTGGCTGGATGGAGTGGAGGCTGTGGAGTGGAGGCTGTGGAGTGGAGGGGCTGCCCGCCGCCTCTAAAGCTGCTCCACGCCTCACTTCTCCTACCAGCCAACACACACGCACAGACGCACGCACAGACGCACGCACGCAGACGCACACGTGCACGCACAAGCACACACACACGCACACACACACACATCACACGCACACACACACACACACACACGCACACACACGCACGCACGCACACACACACACACACACGCACACACACGCACGCACACACACACACACACGCACACACGCACACATACACGCACACACACACACACACACATACACACACGCACAACACACACACACACGCACACACGCACGACACACGCACACACATACACGCACACACACACACACACACATACACACGCAAACACACACACACACACACGCACGCACACACACACACGCACGCGCACACACACACACACACACATACACATGCAAACACACACACACACACGCACACACACACGCACACACACAGATCTCCCAGTCACTGAAGTGTGAAGAGTGGGCATAGGGATGTAAGGGGCAAACGTACATACATGTATATATATGTGTGTGTGTGTATGCACACATATACACACATATACACACGTATAGGCACGTACTATATGCATACTGTATAAACATGAAACTCTCATTTTTGTTGTATTTTTGTTGTAAAAATACATTTACAATTCATTTTTTGTTAGTGTCTTTTTTAATGAATTGTTGTTGTTGCTAAAATATTGAATTGAATAATTTTTGGCAACAAATCAATTTGTACAATATACATTTAGTTTAGTTTAGTTTGAGAACTACAAGTGCTTCCGCTGATTACTCATCGTTCTGAAAGCTCTGAGTGCTCTGTAGAACGTGTTCTCCTAACTAGAGCCTGGGAACCAATTATAACTCACGGTCATCACACACGAAAAAACCCCAACACGGTAATTATAACTATATAAAAGACATAAAGAAAAGTGTCTTTATGCTTTAATGCTTTCAGGGGATCTCCCTCATTAAAGAAAAAACATGGATTGCATTTCCTCGCCGGTGAAAGCGTTGTGGGGACAGAAGCGTCCATTGTTGTGTACAAAAAAAGACCCGACGAGAGAGAAATGCACACAAAATATCTGCATCAGTAGCAACAGTATCAAGCAATATCTTCAGACATAAACACACCACAACAAGACCAGAAATATGGGCCTAATATAGGACTTAATATGGGTCTGATGTGTGCTTTAAGAGATGCCCTCAGTCAGTCTACTTTATACACACCAGAAGGCAGCCTAGGTATGCATGTATGTGTGTGTGTGTGTGTGTGTGTGTGTGTGTGTGTGTGTGTGTGAGGAGCTGTGTGTGTGTGTGTGTGTGTGTGCGTTAGTGTGTGTGTGGATGTGAGATACTAGTGGAGCAGTGTGAATGTGTGTGTGTGTGTGTGTGTGTGTGTGTGTGTGTGTGTGTGTGTGTGTGTGTGTGTGTGTGTGTGTGCGTGTGTGTGTGGATGTAGATACTAGTGGACCAGTGTGAATGTGTGAATGTGTGTGTGTGTGTGTGTGTGTGTGTGTGTGTGTGTGTGTGTGTGTGGATGTGATACTAGTGGCCAGTGTGAATGTGTGTGTGTGTGTGGTGTAGTATGTGGCGTGTGATGTGTGTATGTGTGTGTGTGTGTGTGTGTGTGTGTGTGTGTGTGTGTGTGTGTGTGTGTGTGTGCGTGTGGATGTAGATACTAGTGGACCAGTGTGAATGTGTGTGGTGGTGGTGTGTGTGTGTGTGTGTGTGTGTGTGTGTGTGTGTGGTGTGTGTGTGTGTGTGTGTGTGTGTGTGTGTGTGTGTGTGTGTGTGTGGTGTGTGTGCGTGTGGATGTAGATACTAGTGGACCAGTGTGAATGTGTGTGTGTGTGTGTGTGTGTGTGTGTGTGTGTGTGTGTGTGCGTTACACTATCCTCATTCCTACCTCAGGGCTTTTTTTCCATCCTGTCTTTACGATCAATATTGTACCAATCATAACAATCATAACAATATCACATCCATGGCACCCAACAAGGTGCTAAAAGTTATTTTTTATGTTTTTTTACACCACAGAAAAACCTGAGGCGGGCGACACCCGGGGGGAGAGCTTCCAACCGCTGCGTGTGGCGGTAAAAAAGGCAGGCGGTCGCTGTAGACAGGACGGTTAATAATGCAGATCCCCCCCCCCCCCACACACACACACACACACACACACACACACACACACACACACACACACACACACACACACACACACACACACACACACACACACACACACACACACACACACACGACCGCCACCACCACCACCACCACCACACACACCCATGAGGTTAAGTCGAGAAAAGTCCCGGTGAACTCAAGTCAATCATGGTCAATAATGGATGCCGTGGAGGCATATTGCTAATAAGTCCTGTCAGAGCGCTTGGGGTGCTAGCGTAGCGTAGCAGCGGAACTGATAGCGATGCTCTAACTAAATAGGAGTCATAACACAAGGCTGTAACTAGGACCAAAGGAAACAACCACCCCTCACTAAGAGGAGAGGAGGAGGGGAGGAGAAGGAGAGGAGAGGAGGGAGGAGAGTAAAGGAGGAAGAGGAGGAGGAGAAGGGGGAGAAGGAGGAGGAACAGGAGGAGGAGAAGAAGGAAAGCGAGGAGGAGAAGGAGAGCAAGGAGGAGAGGGAAGAGGAGAGGAAGGAGGAGGAGGAAGATGTGAAGGAGAGCGAGGAGTAGGAGGAGGAGGAGGAGGAGGAGGAGGAGGAGGAGGAGGAGGAAGGGGGGAGGAGGAGGAGGAGGGAGTGGAGGACAGGAAGAGGAGCAGGACAAAAGGAAAGCGAGGAGGAGGAGGAGGAGGATGCCCTTCATGTACAGGATAGTTGGATGTTGCACAGCAACACACACACACATGATAACATACGGCTGTGAGACCGCACCACCCGGAGAACCAAAGGAACAACTGTTCCAAACAGACCTCCACTCACTGGGGACAGAGGAGAGGACAGGAGGAGGAGACGGAGGAGGAGACATCCACCCACTGGATATTCTCCACCGGTTCAGCCTCACATCCCCCCCCCCCCCCCCCCCTCCCCCCGTGCAAGAGAACGAGAGAGAGAGAGAGAGAGAGAGAGAGAGAGAGAGAGAGAGAGAGAGAGAGAGAGAGAGAGAGAGAGACCCATCTGGGCTCTGCCACACGCCCACTCTTCATCCTCACCACGCGGGTGTCAACGTGCCGTAACCAACTGGCTTTTAATTGCCTGTAATTAACCTCAATGACACGGCGCCTAGCGCCTAGCGCCTAGCGCCTAGCGCCTAGCACCGCCGCGGCCCGCCATGATTACACGCTACTAAAAAGGTCATTGTACTTTTAGCCCCAGCACATGGTGGCTAGAGGAGGAGGAGGAGGAGGAGGAGGAGGAGGAGGAGGAGGAGGAGGAGGAGGAGGAGGAGGAACAGGAGAGAGAAGAGGAGGAGGAGGAGGAGGAGGAGGAGGAGGAGGAGGAGGAGGAGGAGGAGGAGGAGGAGAGCGAGGAGGAGAGCGAGGAGGAGAGCGAGGAGGAAGGAGAAGATGAGGAGGAGGAGCTAGAGAAAGAGAGCGCTGAGGAACGGGAGGCAGGAGGGGGGGAGGAGGAAGAGAGGGAGAAGGAGAGGAGGGGGGGATGGAGAGGAAGGAAGGAAGGAAGGAAGGAGGAGGAGGAGGAGGAGGAGAGAGAAGAGGAGGTCGGGAGGCAGGAGCGGGGGAGGAGGAGGAAAGGGGGAGAAGGAGAGGAGGAAGGGAGAAGGAGGAAGAGGAGGATGAATAAGGGGATGAGAGGAGGAAGCGGAACAGTGGAAAGAGCAGAGGTACAAGCCAGTTGCATGTTGCTACAAAGTGATCAAGGTTGTGGGCCATATTAACTTGTGTCTGCACACGTTTGTTTGGAAGGAAAGGCCAATACAGTGAAGAGAGGTACATAGGTGAAGAAGTACATGTGTGAAGAAGATAAGTGAAAAAGTAAATAAGTGAAGCAGACCTTGCTGCCGGCACGGCGCTGGCAGTGACTGATAATGTTATCTACCGTTTGGTTTGAAGCGATTGTTGGTGAGATCCTGGTGAGGCCTGAACGCTGGTACTCTCAATCTGCCCGGTAACCGTACATCACCAAGCCCCCGTACCGTCACCAGCCCCGGTAACCGTACATCACCAAGCCCCCGGTAACCGTACATCACCAAGCCCCCGGTAACCGTACATCATCAAGCGCCGGCTTCGTCTCTCAGTTCAGTACGGTCAAAAGTACTGTCCTGTACTTGCAGGTCCTCCTCCTCCTCCTCTTCCTCATCGCCTCTTCTCCCTTCCCTCCTATCCTCTCCTCTCCCTCTCTCTCTCTCTCCTCCTCCTTCTTCTCCTCCTCATTCTCCTCCTCTTCCCACTCATCCTTCTCTCCTCCTCTTCCTCTCCTTCTCTCCCTCCTCAATTCTTCCCACTCCTCCTCTCTCTCCTCCTTCTTCTCTTCCTCTTCCCACTCATCCTTCTCTCCTCCTCCTCTCCTTCTCTCCCTCCTCAACTCTTCCCACTCCTCCTCTCCTCTTCCTCTCATCCTCCTCCTCTCCCGCCTGCCTCCTATCTTCCTCCTCCTCCTCTCCTTCTCTCCCTCCTGCCTCCCCTCCTCCTCCTCCTCTCCTCTTCTCCTCCTCTCCCTCCTGCCTCTGCTCTACCTCCTGCTCCTCTCCTCCTCTCCCTCCTCTCCCTCCTGCCTGCCTCCCCTTCCCCTCCTCCACCTCTCCCTCCTGCCTCCCCTTCCCCTCCTCCACCTCTGCCTCCATCTCCCCCACCTCTCCTCTTCTCTCCATCTCCTCCATCGGCGCCATGTGCTGCGGCTGAAAGACCGCCACCGAGAGACAGAATCTGTTCACACTGGTGGTGGTGTGACACCCGCCCTGACACCTGTTCTCGTTTTTCATCTTCATCTACCATCGCCTCGGCAACCCGGCGGGCTGCAGCGGACACATCACACGCAGATAGCAGATAGTTTACCTCGCTGTGGACTCTTTGACTCTCCCTTTGGTTACCTGTGCACCGAAGACTAGAAAAAGGAATTTAATCGAATAATAAAAAATGAATAATAAATAATCTAATAATACATATTATTCAAATATTAGTATTGCTGGAATCTAGTGCAGTCGAAGTGAATGCTTGTTGGTTGGTTGTTTGTGTGTGTTCTGTTGTGTGTGTGTGTGTGTGTGTGTGTGTGTGTGTGTGTGTGTGTGTGTGTGTGTGTGTGTGTGTGTGTGCATGGTGTGTTTGTGTGTGTGCGTGTGTGCATGGTATGTGCATGTGGTGTGTGTGTGTGTGTGTGTGTGTGCATGGTGTGTGCATGTGGTGTGTGTGTGTGTGTGTGTGTGTGTGCATGGCGTGTGCATGGTGTGTGCATGTGGTGTGTGTGTGTGTGTGTGTGTGTGTGTGTGTGTGTGTGTGAGTTCCCTGCCTCACTTGACGGGCCTTAAGACGCTGTCCTCCTCTGTGTCCTACAGCCTCCCCCAGGACACACAACCTTTTCCTAGAAGCTTGTCAGATTAGCCGCACTGCTGAGCTCCTTGTCTGCACCATCCCCTCCCCCACCCACACACACACACACACACGCACGCACGCACGCACACACACACCACGCACGCACGCACGCACGCACGCACGCACGCACACACACACCACGCACGCACGCACACACACACACACACCACACACACACACCACGCACGCACACACACACACCACGCACGCACCCACACACCACGCACGCACACACACACACACAAGCACGCACACACACACACACACACACACAAGGACACACACACACGCACAGTGTGTGTTGTGTTGTTGTATTGTGTTATGTTGTGTTGTGTTATGTTGTGTTGTGTTATGTTGTGTTATGTTGTGTGTGTTGTGTTATGTTGTGTGTGTTGTGTTGTGTTGTGTTGTTGTATTGTGTTATGTTGTGTTATGTAGTGTGTGTGTGTGTTGTGTTGTGTTGTTGTATTGTGTTATGTTGTGTTATGTAGTGTGTGTTGTGTTGTTGTATTGTGTTATGTTGTGTTGTGTTATGTAGTGTGTGTTGTGTTGTTGTATTGTGTTATGTTGTGTAGTGTGTGTTGTGTTGTGTTATGTAGTGTGTGTTGTGTTGTTGTATTGTGTCATGGTGTGTTGTGTTATGTAGTGTGTGTTGTGTTGTTGTATTGTGTCATGGTGTGTTGTGTATGTAGTGTGTGTTGTGTTGTTGTATTGTGTTATGTTGTGTTGTGTAGTGTGTGTTGTGTTGTGTTATGTAGTGTGTGTTGTGTTGTTATGTTGTGTTGTGTAGTGTGTGTTGTGTTGTGTTATGTAGTGTGTGTTGTGTTGTTGTATTGTGTTATGTTGTGTTGTGTTATGTAGTGTGTGTTGTGTTGTTGTATTGTGTGTGATGTTGTGTTGTGTAATGTGTGGGTGTGTGTCTGTATGTGTGTGTGCATGGTGTGTGTGCGTGTGTGCATGGTGTGTGTGCGTGTGTGCATGGTGTGTGTGCGTGTGTGCATGGTGTGTGTGCGTGTGTGCATGGTGTGTGTGCGTGTGTGCGTGGTGGTGTGTGCATCAGGGTTTCCGCTAGGATTTCTTCTTGTCGGTCAAGTGTCCGGACAGATTTTATTTTACCGGACAAATTCTAAACTTACCGGTCATGTTTCAAAAACAGTCTATATTACAAACGCAACTATAATGTACACCTAGATTGACGAAAGAATGACAAAGACCTCAAATAAATTTGACTATTTAATGAACAACAAAACGAACAAGAACGATTGAGCAAAACCTCGTTAGCCGCAAAAATCACCTGTAACATCTGTAGTGTCACGGTTACGGTGGTTGGCAGGGGGCGTGGCCAAGCCACGTGCGCTGGCGGCGCACACACACACCTGTCAGCTATTGCCTTGTCTAATGGTTAATCACCTCACCTGGGGTATATATCCCCGGGGTTAGGTCGTTACTGCACGTTGTTCACGTTACGTCGGACATTCTGGACAGACATCGGCCGTGTTCCATTTCAGAGTCTGCAGCCTAAAAGGCTGCATTTGAAGGCTGCATACGTCACAGCCGCCGCGACAAGGCTGTCCCATTCCGTAGGCTCCTTCAAATGCAGCCTTCAAATGCAGCCTTAATTTCCCGAATTTGAAGTGTGCATCGATGCACACTTCTGCAGCCTTCGGTGCCAGAATATCCCAGAATGCATTTCGCACCAACCGAACAGAATTGTGGGCCGTGTTCAATTTCAGGACAGAATTTGAGCCCGGCTAAAAGCAGTTTTAGATCTCGCTGTAGCAGTGTAATTCAGTCACTTTATTAAGTTGTATTATTTTATTACGCGACAATATACCTATGTAGATTATACATATTTGTTCAGTTTATCCAAATAAAGCCTGTTTAGAAATATGCTACGGCGATTTCGGAGATGTCGGGAGCCGCATATGGGAAGCGCTGGCGCGGGCCAGCTGATCTCCCAGGCCGCCAGTGTGTGTGTGTGTGTGTGTGTATATATATGTGTGTATATATATATATATGTATATATATAACAATAAAGATTGGTTAATATTGGTGAAGTTATAATTCCTATTTATATATATGTATATGTATATGTATATTATATATATATATATATATATATATATATATATATATATATATATCTATATATATATATATTAATAGGAATTATAACTTCACCAATATTAACCAATCTTTATTTACCCATGGTTCTGTCTTAGCCGAAATAACATCAAACGTCGACGCCGGCGGTGAAACTCCAGCTCCTTAAGTTCATTAGTTAAAAAGAATACTGAATACAAATCATCCATTTTTAACACGCAATTGATTTTCCTCGTATTATTAAACTCTCAAAAAGACGCTTCTAGTTGGACTATCTCCGCGGCTCTGGTCAGCGCGCGACGACGGTGGGCGTGGCGCTTCGTGACGCAGCTGGTGACGCATTCAGGAAGTACTCCGTAGGCTAGACCGTCCCATTTAACAAGTTTTTGAAGCAGCCTTCGAAGCAGCCTTAAGACTGCAGCCTTCGGATGCAGCCGAAGGATGCAGCCTTAAGGCTGCAGACCCTGAAATGGAACACGGCCATCGCCACGCTGATGTCCCGGAGATCCAGATCCTTTGCCTATCCCGCGTCACCCGCCTGTCTCGCGTTACTCCGGTCGATACGAGCTCTCCGGTCATTATAATTACCTGTCTGGTACCTGTCGCTACTCGACCTCCCGGTACCCAGACTCCTCCCCCGTCCCGGACTAATCGCCGGTCTACTACCTGCCGGTACTCCGCGGATCGACCTCCCGGTACCCAGACCCCTGGCCTGTGCCCGTGTACACTTGTGTGTTGTGTGTGCTTTGAATAAAGCTTTACGTATCGCTCCACTGTGTCTTGGTCTGCGTTCTGGGTCCCACCGAACTATCCCACTCGTGACAATGTCCAGGATCTAAGTTTAGTATGAGCATTATTACCGGACATTTTGACCGACAGGTTTTTAAATTGCCGGTTTTTTATAATTTTTACCCGCTAAAAACCGTGAATACCGGCTAACGGAAACCCTGGTGTGCATGTGGTGTGTGTGTGTGTGTGTGTGTGTGTGTTAGTTATGTGTTGCGTTGGACTTCTTGGTAACGATATAGACAGAGAGAACGGTTAGAGGACAAATCACATTTGATCTAAATGTGTATCTTTCTTAGAACAATACATAACTTAATAACTAAGGAAATAAGGAAATTTAGGCATAATAAACGACAATCGGTTTCCAGAATGAGGTTGCCAAGGAAACATACCTTACCGTATTACACTAATGTAATGTCATGTGCTTTGTGTTCCGACTTGTTTGGTCAAAAACTAACTGACGCACAATTCCACTTGTTTACATACAATCAATTCATTTAATGTCCTTTCCTCTCATCACTTCACGCGTCATCTGATGTAGACTGTTTATATTACACTAACTGTTCTGTTGTTCTGACCGTATTGTGCTGTGTGTGTGTGTGTGTGTGTGTGTGTGTGTGTGCTGTCTTCTGCATGAAAAGTGTGATATAAATAAAGTTGGATTGGATTCGGACACAGACAAACACACACACATGCACACACACACACACACACACACACACACACACACACTCACACACATACTGTGAGCAGCATGGCTAAGCAGCACCACGGCGGTGAACAGCAGGGGGTGTTACAGAGATAGGGTTGTTGCTACGGGAGCTGCCTGGGCCGAACTACCACCCCGTTGGAAGAGGACTGTTGAGAGAGAGAGAGAGAGAGAGGAGACGGGGGGGGGGAGAGAGAGAGAGAGAGAGAGAGAGAGAGAGAGGAGAGGGGGGGAGAGAGAGAGAGAGAGAGAGAGAGAGAGAGAGAGACAGAGAGACAGAGAGACAGAGAGAGAGACACACACACACAGGTCACCAGGTACACGGCCGGTGCAGACGAGCAGGGTGATGGAGTCTGACTAACGATGCACCGAAGACTCGGTGGGAGGCGAAGAAGTTCTTCAGCTGGTGGTGGAATTGTCCACCACCAGCTGATGGTGATGAGGTGCAGAGGAACGCAGACCTGAGACTTGAGAGACAAGTCGTGCTGGAGGTGGTGGAGGTGGTGGTGGTGAAGGTGGAGGTGGTGGAGGTGCATGTGAGGTGGCGGTGAGGGTGGAGGTGTTGGTCGTGGTGGCAGTGGTGGTGGTGGTGGAGGAGGTGGCGGTGAGGTGGTGAAGGTGGTGGCGGTGAGATGGTGGTGGTGGTGGAGGAGGCGGTGAGGTGGTGAAGGTGGTGGTGGAAGAGGTGGTGGTGGCGGTGGTGGTGGAGGTGATGGTGGTGGTGGTGGTGGTGGTGGTGGCGGTGGAGGAGGAGGTGGCGGTGAGGGGGTGAAGGTGGTGGTGGAAGAGGTGGTGGTGGCGGTGGTGGTGGTGGCGGTGGTGGAGGTGGTGAAAAGGGCCAGGCTGTCTTGGCTTGTGTCCTCCCTCTAATTAACACAGAGGGGTTCAGAGGGGGGGTGGTGTTCAGAGGGGGGGTGGTGTTCAGAGGGGGGGTGGTGTTCAGAGGGGGGGGTGGTGTTCAGAGGGGGGGTGGTGTTCAGAGGAGGGGTGGTGTTCAGAGGGGGGGTGGTGTTCCACAGCAGGCGTGTGACAACACAACGCCGGCATCGACTTGTAAATGGCGGCAGTGGGTCAGGAGGTACAGTGGGTCAGGAGGTACAGTGGGTCAGGAGGTACAGTGGGTCAGGAGGTGCAGTGGGTCAGGAGGTACAGTGGGTCAGGAGGTACAGTGGGTCAGGAGGTACAGTGGGTCAGGAGGTACAGTGGGTCAGGAGGTACAGCGGGTCAGGAGGTACAGTGGGTCAGGAGGTACAGTGGGTCAGGAGGTACAGTGGGTCAGGAGGTACAGTGGGTCAGGAGGTACAGTGGGTCAGGAGGTACAGTGGGTCAGGAGGTACAGCGGGTCAGGAGGTACAGTGGCTCAGGAGGTACAGTGGGTCGCCTGGCAACTGGAAGGTTGCTGGTTCGATCCCCCGGCTCCTCCTCCTCCTAGCCGAGTGCCGAGGTGTCCCTGAGCAAGACAACCCCTAACCCTAACTGCTCCTGACTGGCTGGCTGTCTCCTTGCAAGGCCGACACCGTCGTGGGTGTATGAATGTGTGTGTGAATGGATGAATGTGAGGCAATCCCATGAAAATGCGCTATATGACTGCAGTCCATTGTCCATTTACCGCCTGTGTGCTTGTTACTATGGAGACCTGGTGGTAGTGTGAGGGGGGGGGAGGAGGGGGGGGGGAGGAGGACAATGATGATGATGATGATCAGGATGACCTCTGACAATCACTTTTACGACTTGCTTTTCGTTTAGCAGACAACTCAGTAATGTCGTAGACACTTTGATCTGAAAGGGACTTTTGGTGACACTTTTGGTCCTTAAATGAGCAGGAAGTGGTTGAGGGTTCCAACCCTGAACCAACCCTGTAGCTCAGAGAGTAACAGCGTGTGAGCACACCGGGCTCCTTTTATGTGATCGTTATTTTTATATTTTTATTATATTCTCTTTTGTTAATTTGCTACAATTTCGTGCAGATTTTTGAGTATAAAAACACAAGCTGGACTTTTATTTTTGCGGCATAAAACGAAACAATTCCTGCATTTCGTTTAGTAAAGAATACAAATTGATTAAAAAAAAACACAAGCTTGCACAACAATCAAGTAATAATATCATGTATAATTGAATAGCATATATATTATATAATATATAGTTGCTGCTGTCTGAAAGCCTATCTATTACGCGCAAAGTGCCCAGATCATCTTGGGTATACTATAAATGTAAATAGGTGGCACATCGAAAGCGGAAAAGAGTTCTTGCACAATCGCCGTCTTCCACCACCGCCGACGGTTCGGGGCTATTTTAGAACACGCTAGAATATCCTGGTCTCTGTTTGACAGACAGCGGCCTGCTGTGTCTGAGCGGAGCCAAGGACCACTTACTAAAGAGAGCAGGTTAGTTTCCCGAGTTGGCACACAGCTTTTGGCTCTGAACAATATAGTTGTTCTCTCGAAAAAGGACTCAACACTCATCTAACGTCTCCGCTGTGAACATTAACTACACACAAGGTACACTTTCCCTGTGTGTGGCAACATTGCATTGTGGACAAGGGGAGTTTGGAGTAAGTACAATACATACTCACTAAAGTGCACTGACGTTGGGTTAAAGGTGAACATGGGCCTTATGTCTGTGGATCTGATCAGACCCGTTCTCTGCTGCTTTGTCTTTTTATCGTTTAAGCGATGCAAAAACCACACCAGATAGTGAGGTTCCCCGCCCAGCTTCCCCAGGGTTCTCCTGCCCTGCCCTGCCTCATGTATTCATGATAACAATTCACTATATGTATATACTGTATCATCCATCAGTCATGTGTGTATAGCTATGGTTTTATGACGGTATTATTTGTGTTAAAGCACAGGTGTTGTCGATATGCTGTTCTAGACTAAGCCTTCAGTAAACACTGTCGCATGTATGATTATTATTTGCATATAACAAGTCACTTTATTCTTCTTTTATTGGGTAGAGTATATTATAGTATCGTGTTGTTTAGTGTAGTATATTATACAGTATAGTATATAGTGTTGTTTATAGTGTGCGGTATAGCATATCGTATGTAGTATAAAGTGTTGTTTATAGTACAGTGTTGCATAGTTGTAGTATAGTATTGTACGTATAGTATTGTTAGAAGTGGGGTGGAAGGGAATGGGCGGTGAGGGTTCCATTGGACCGGTTGCAAATAAAAAAACAACAGAAGCTTCTAGAATCTTGAATCTCCTTGTAACGTTTAGACAGCGGAGAGTCTCGATACTACGCTCCTCGTCGTCGTCTGTTTACGGATGCTTTTAGCCCTGTTTTAGACAGTCGGTGAAGTCTCCGGCATTTATCGTTATATATATATTATATATATATATATATATATATATTATATATATATATATATATATAATATTTAGCATTTGTTTTGGCGGTGGCTTGGTGAAAGGCACGGCTTGTGGTTTTTTTTAAGTTTTTTTTTTACGACCCCTAACGTGGGTGTTGTCACTGTGGCATAAATCAGAAGCTTTCCTCCATTAGCTCTTCCCTATATCCCCCCCCCCCCCCCCCCCGCGGGAGGGAGCGGAGAGCGAGGCTCCTTCACGTGCTCCCGGGTAAGCGAGGCTCATAATGGGCCCCGCTCGAGGCCCACACTGTGCCACGCCACATTGAGCCTGTCTGCTTGGCATTCATGATCCGGCGAAGGCTTTCATTTGCACAAAAACCACCGCCTATAAAGACAATTTGGCTGGCTCATTAAAAAGACATAATGCCTCCGAACTTAATGGCGTCTCGTCGGGGTGGAAAAAAAAGAAAGAAAAAAAGATTTAAAAAATGAAAATAAAATGATTGATTTTTTTGGGAGGGGGACATTGGCCACACCCCCACACCACCACCCCCCCCACCCCCACACCACCACCCCCCCCACCCCCCGCCACTCCCCCCCCCCCCCCAAAAAATATATATATACAAAAATAAAACGTTACAAAATACTAGTAACTAGTAATAATAATAGTGACGGCTTCTATGTGCTAACAGTGTTGCATTGTGGGAGAAAATAAATGAAAGAAAGACAGATAATAGAGAAAGGGAAAGTGATGTCGCCCGACACGCCGGAAGGGGTCCGCAACTCTCTCTCTCTCTCTCGCTCGCTCTCTCTCTCTCTCGCTCTCTCTCTCTCTCTCTCTCGCTCTCTCTCTCTCTCTCTCTCTCTCTCTCTCTCTTGCTCTCTCTCTCTCTCGCTCTCTCTCTCTCTCTCTCTCTCTCTCTCTCTCTCTCTCTCTCTCTCTCTCTCTCTCTCTCTCTCTCTCTCTCTCTCTCTCTCTCTCTCTCACACACACACACACACACACACAGAGGGCAACTTAATATTCTGGAACGATTTTTTAATGGTTTTATCTTGACTTTGGCCCAGAAGTGACACACGATAGCGTTCATGTGATCAATGACACACCAGCGCTTTTTAGCCAAGATCAAAAAGTATAGAACAGAATAGCAGAAGAAATACTTGCTATTCGGTCACGAAAGTCATGATTTTAAGTTGAAACACACACACACACACACACCGACACACACACACACACACACACCACACACACACACACACACCGACACCGACACACACACACACACACACACACCGACACACACACAGACACCTTTCCCGGAAAAGCCCTCTGTTCCCGGACAAATCCACCTTCGATGGAACCAGAGAGAGAGAGAGAGAGAGAGAGAGAGAGAGAGAGAGAGAGAGAGAGAGAGAGAGAGAGAGGAGAGAGAGAGAGAGAGAGAGAGAGAGAGAGAGAGAGAGAGAGAGAGAGAGAGAGAATGGGCTGCCTTCAAATCCAAACATTAGACACACTCGAGAAAAGGGGTTTCACACCGGCGACCTTAATGCCTGTATCTTCACGGCTGCTTACGACCCCCACCCACCCCCACCCCCCCACCCTCGGCCGGACGTACGCTCTGTGTCTTGTCAAAGCACACACACACACCCCACACACACACACACACACACACATAAAAATACACCGCAGGCGAATATGCTTATAAAGAAATGGCTTTGCTAAATAATGACCCTCCTTCTCCCACCACCTCCACCTCCACCACCACCTCCACCACCACCACCCTCATCACCATCTCCCCCCTCTGTCTTTAATTTTAGCAGCCATGAAAAGTGACATTGATGTGTCCGGCGGCGAGGTGATGGAGACCGACCAGGGCCCAGTCTGCTTTTATCAGCACACTTCATGGACTGCGGGTACAGTGTGTCCCCGCCAACCGCAGACAGGGCCGTAAAGACCACACCGCAATATGCTTTAGTGTACTCTCCGATAGCAGCGCCGGTGTGTGTGTGTGTGTGTGTGTGTGTGTGTGTGTGTGTGTGTGTGTGGTGTGGGGAGGATGTAGTGCGCATTGGACATCAATAGCGTTCCTAATCTCACTGTTCCTACACACACACACACACACATTCACAATGAAATATATAAGTGTGGCCAGGCCTAAAACTCTCTCCCTCTCTCCCCCCCGCCCTCCTCTCTTTCTATCCCTCTTTCTCTCTCTCTCTCGCCTTATCCTATATGGAGTAGAAACAGGACGAGGCCTTTCCCCTCTCTCTCTCTCTCTCTCTCTCTCTCTCTCTACCCCCTCTCTCTCTCTCTCTCGTTATCTCGTTCTCTCTCTCTCCAGGACGTGTCAGCCCTCAGAGCTTTCAGGCGAGGTCGCTGCGCTTCTCTCATCAATGTCCCCCTCCCCACAACCCTCCCCCCTCCCACACCTCCCCCCTCCTACAACCCCTACCCCCTCCCCACAACCCTCCCTCTCTCTCTCAAACCAGATGGGAATGAAGACATGCATTATTTGTAACAGATATCGCGCAAGTCTTAATGGTGAATGTCTGTGCTCTCCCATCCCCCTCCCCCTCCCCCTCATCCCTCATCACCACCACCACCACCACCCCCATCACCATCACCACCACCACCACCATCACCACCACCCCCACCACCACCATCCCCATCACCACCACCACCACCAGCGGGACCCCCAGAGGCCCCTAATGGACTGTTTCTTCTGAGGGTTCTCCGCGTCTTGTGCCGCCGCCGTGTTCTGCCGGTGACGGAATGGGGACAGCGGGTGGATGTCACCTGGGGAGCACACGTCTTTTCTTTTCCTTGTCAGGAGAACCGTGCGCAACCCCCGGTTCTCCTGACAACTCACGGTACCGCTCTGTACCGGCAGGCGGTGAATTCACGCCAAGGACGAGTCGCTACGGGGAAATAAGGGTGGAAAATTGATTGTGTTCTAAGTGAAGGACGCGATAGTCCAGTTGTTGAGGTCGTTAACAGAGCCGTTGAGAAGAGTTGGTGGTGTTGGACTACGAGTCCAAACTCACGGATAAATATTATTATTATCGGATTATCGTAGCGTGTTCTCGCGGGATTTCAGAGCCAGACTTCTCCCGCAGCGAGACTCGGTGAGACACAACAACAAACAACGGCCGAAGGAGCGAAGGGATCAAGCGAAAGGTCATCCAAAAAAACGTTGTATTTCTCTGTCGGGATCCTCTTCTATCATTTTGCAGCTGAAGCGCTCTCATGCAATATTTGTTATAAATTGTTTTATTCAAATAAGACCCACAAGGACGGAACAGTAAAGTCCAGGTTATAAAAATCCCAGAAGCTATCCTTTAAGTCAAACAAGCACGATAAGGACGACGGGCGTTCTCTATAGGGACGGAGAGGACGAGGGGCTCTGTGGCTATCGACATACGTTAGCACGAGTTAGCATCGTTGTTGTGAATGACCGGGTTGGATCATCATTAATTCACAGCGCTGGTCTCGACGTGTGGGTGGGAGGGGTGGGCGACATCAGACGAGGTATCGGAAAAACACCGAAAACCACTTAACTCGCCGACGGCGGACAGGCACGCGCTAGCCACGAAAACATGGGCGGCGATGCGGCGGAGACACGAAACCTCAAAGTCTCTTTTTTCCCTCTCGGTCAGAGAGAGGAGCTTCTTTATTCCCACACAATGACCCGTCTTCAGAGAAAAATAAATCTCTCCGTTTGATATTTTCCGAAAGAAACTAAAATAAAGAAAATATTGCGCTGTGCTCCGCTGACGAAAGACTCGCCTCGACAAGCGGCAGACAAAAGCGAAACCTTCGAGGCCCCGTGGCAAACAGGCCGACGACCTCGGAGGCTGAGGGGTGAGAGACGAGAGAGAGAGAGAGAGAGAGAGAGAGAGAGAGAGAGAGAGAGAGAGAGAGAGAGAGAGAGAGAGAGAGAGAGAGAGACGATAGAGAGACGATAGAGAGAGAGAGACGAAAGAGAGAGAGAGAGAGAGAGACGAGAGACGAGAGACGAGAGACGAGAGAGGGAGAGAGAGAGAGAGAGAGAGAGAGAGAGAGAGAGAGAGAGAGAGAGAGAGAGAGAGAGCACGAAGAGAGAGAGAGAGCACGAAAGAGAGAGAGAGCCACGAAAGAGAGAGAGAGAGAGAGAGAGAGAGAGACGGTAGAGAGAGAGAGAGAGAGAGAGAGAGAGAGAGAGAGAGAGAGAGAGAGAGAGAGAGAGAGAGAGAGAGAGAGAGAGAGAGAGAGAGAGAGAGAGAGAGAGAGAGAGAGAAGAGAGAGAGAGAGAGAGAGAGAGAGAGAGAGAGAGAGAGAGAGAGAGAGAGAGAGAGAGAGAGAGAGCCACGAAGAGAGAGAGAGAGAGAGAGAGAGAGAGAGAGAGAGAGAGAGAGAGGAGAGAGAGAGAGAGAGAGAGAGAGAGAGAGAGAGAGGAGAGAGAGAGAGAGAGAGAGAGAGAGAGAGAGAGAGAGAGAAAGAGACGAGAGAGAGAGACGAGAGAGAGAGCGAGAGAGAGAGAGAGAGAGAGAGGAGAGAGAGAGAGAGAGAGAGAGAGAGAGAGAGAGAGAGAGAGAGAGAGAGGTCCAGTGCGGTCCAAGGTTCACCCAGTAAGCAAACACTCAACACAAGTCCACAAATCAATTCCACACGAAGCCAAAGTCCAAAGACAGACAGACAGACAGACAAAAAATACACCCTGCCTGCCGTGTGAAGTACTATACCACCAGCTGCGGTTTGTCGGCCGATCTCAACTCACGCCCCCCCCTCCCCCCCGTGAATGACTGTGATATCATACGTTATTATTGAGTTATTTGGTATTTCCTTCTGCTTCAAAAAGGGGGAAAACCAGGTGCTTTCGGACCGCAGGAACCTTTTCATAGTTCTAAGAACCACTGGAGGAACTGTCCTCACCACAGGAACCAGGAACCATCGTAGTTCCCAGAACGCTGTTTTGAGGGCCTCATTTTAAGCTCCCACTTCAGAGCAGACATTCTCATCGGTCGAACACGAGCCAATACACCAATACACCTGAAAAACCCTTTAGCTGTTTTTATTTACCGTAAGTACAAAAACAGCGCTTAACCGTTACTGAATGGAAGAAACACAACAAAACACAGTCAAAAGTTGGGCTGACACAGCGAAGGAAGGAACCACGCGGGTTTGAATCGTCCAGCCGGAATGTCAAAATTTCCGCTAGCATTTTGCGCAGGCGTTCCGTTAACATTGACGTAACGTTCCTATTGGCCGTGCGAATGCAAACAGAAAAAGCCCTTGAAGGAACTATTCCCCCCCCCGGGTACCTTGTTCCTAGTTCCCCAGTCCCCAGAACAGTTTGGTCCGAAATCACCAAATGTAGTTTCAATCTCACGCCCCCCCCCCCCACCCCCCCACCCCACAAGTATATCGTACAAGGTCAGTGATAGCCGCCGGTGTTGTGAGTACATCCAATCAAATAGAGCCATTACTGAGAGCTAATTTGGGTCCGGCGCTGCCCAGGATCCACCTGCCGGGCCCACGCTGGTGCTGTCGTGTGAGTTGAGAACGTTTACATTTTCAAACAAAGGGATTTGAGACGCTCCAATGGTGGAAATGAATGTGTCTAAATACACTCTGCTTTGTCCTGCTTTCATTTCTAATGAAGATTTCCCCCGAGAGTGGTGTGTGTGTTTGTGTGTGTGTGTCAGTGTGTGTGTGTGTGTGTGTGTGTCAGTGTGTGTGTGTGTGTGTGTGTGTGTGTGTGTGTGTGTGTGTGTGTGTGTGTGTGTGTGTGTGTGTGTGTGTGTGTGTGTGTGTGTGTGTGTGTGTGTATGTGTGTGTGTCTCTCTGGACGCGAGCATGTGTGAGTATGTGTGTGCAAGCATCTATGTGTGTGTGAGTGTATATGTGGCTATGTGTGTTTGAAGGTGTGGGAGATTGAGAGTGTGTGTGTGTGTGTGTGTGTGTCTCTGTGCGCAAGCATTGTGTGTGTGTGTGTGTTTGTGTGTGTGTTTGTGTGTGTGTATATGTGTGTGTGTGTATGTGTGCGCAAGACAAAGTGTGAACTACCGTGGTCTCTGAATTAGTGATAACTGCAGCTAGGTTGACTCCTGACTCTTCACATAACACTGAGCTGAGAGAACCAGAGGGGTGGTGTGTGTGTGAGTGTGTGTGTGTGTGTGTGTGTGTGTGTGTGTGTGTGTGTGTGTGTGTGTGTGTGTGTGTGTGTGTGTGTGTGTGTGTGTGTGTGTGTGTGAGAGTGAGTGTGTGTGTGTGTGTGTGTGTGTGTGTGTGAGTGAGTGTGTGAGTGAGTGTGTATGTGTGTGTGTGTGTGTGTGTGTGTGAGAGTGTGAGTGAGTGTGTATGTGTGTGTGTGTGTGTGTGTATGTGTGCATGTGAGAGGGCTTGCATTGCAGTCATCAACAGCTTCAACATGACATGCTACCCCCTATAGCCCATAAACCCCCTACTGTATCATCACTCTTTCAATCGAAGTGTTTGACACGTGTCAATGGCGATATAATGGTCCGCCATCATCATCATCATCATCATCATCATCATCAATCATCATCATCCATCATCATCATCACTCATCATCACCAGCTTTTTAGTATTAGGAATAATTCATATTCCATGAAGCCATACATAGTAAGTGGTCCTAGTAAAGGCTCATTAAATCCAAGTGATCGCTCTCCCAGACAACGAGAAAGATCGGATATACGCAATAAAACACATTTACCGCTTCACGCTTTCTACAGTAAAACAGGCACGTTATATCAAGACAAATGTACCCCGACGACCTGTTTCCCTGACAAACCTCTGGGATTAGCGGATACAAAGTGTAAATATATACATCAGCCGGTTGGCAGAAAACACAAAAATCTGTCTCAGCACCATCGTAGTTTTGTAGATATTGTGCCTCCCAAATGTGTCTGATTACATGTGTGTGTGTGTGTTGTGGCATCAAGAGGGGACAGGTTAGAGGGGTGCTATATTCCCCTGGTGGACCAGCTGCAACATCCCAAAATGGCCACCGGTCCACAAACTACATCTCCCAGCATGCCCCACAACTCTGACAGGTGTAGGTGCTTAAGCCACCTGGGGAAACAGAAGAGAGCCCAGACTCTGAGGAGAATGGAGAGAGAACCAGGGAGCACATGGCTGGAAGGAGCTGGAGACACGTGGAGAAAAGCCTCATTTAAGTTTGATGAACTGTGCTTGTGGGGAAAAGCCCTTTGTGAGGAAATAAAGCCTATTCTTATTTAAACTTTACTATTTTGACCTGTTTTGCCTGGAACTCTGCCCCGCCCAACACTAGCCCTCTCATGATGTCAGTGTCCTGTGCCCTCGGCCTAGAACAACAGAACAGTATTGTAGCAGACCCCGTTGCCACATACCACTAATACGCCTTCTGGGTGGCAGGAGAGCTCAGTCGGTTAAGACTTGGCTTGGAAACCGGAAGGTTCAAGTCCCCGAAACACCTGGGCACTGCCGAGGTGCCCTTGAGCAAGGCACCAGACCCCTTACCCTGCTGCCTGGGCAGCTGGATATACAATAGCTGCCCACTGCTCCTAATACTAGGATGGGTTAAATGCAGGGACACAAATTTCACTGTGAGTGTATACATGCATGTCACTCAGAAAGAGGATTCAACCAGACTCTATTCAGTCTGACTGGGGCCAGGTGAGGCTGCTTTAACCAGAGACCACCCCCCCCCCCCCCCACACACACACACACACACACCTATTGATCTGATCACCATTACCATCATTATTCTCCTCAATGGACATACCCTGCTAGTTTTACTGGGCTTTATCTGAACTTAACTTTCTCTTTCGATCTCGCAAGACCTTGCAAGACCTTATGAAAATAAATCCAGACCCCCTGATGAGAAGCGAAATAGGGTAGCTGCGAAACACAAACGGCAATTTGTGCAGCTGCTTTCACACAACTCCCCTTTAGATAATATACGACCGATAATTGCGGTCGTCTAAATCAGTACGATTGTGTGTTGAAGTGGCCCCGACCGCCCCTGGCGTGCCACTCACCTCACCTCTACTCTCACTTAACTGTCACCTCTACTCTCACTTAACGTTTGCTCAACTCTGACGCATTTCTATGGCCTCGATGCCTGATGACTTTGAACATCAGGGGGGGGCCTCGGGGTGAAACGCCGGCCGCCGATCCCACCCGACCGAAGCAAAAGCGTTTAATTACTATCAAACCTGTATAAGTATACCGTCGCTGAAATCCCACGTGTATAAGAGGTCTGCCGTCTGCCCTAATCTGCCCCAGAACAGAACTCGGGAGTGGGCCGCGGGGGGGGGGGGGGTGAAGAGGGGGGGGGTGGTCTGAGTGTGTCCTTAACGTCTTAACGTCTCCAGAAGACAGACTCTCCCACGTTCTGCTGCTGGGTTCTGAGGGCGCCGCTGGCAGATCAGCGGCGCTGTACTGCGAGGGCTTCAGACCGGGCTAATCCCTCACCTGCTGAGGGCTTGAGGACTGTCAGGGGACTGAATGTCTGTGTGCGTGTGTGTGTGTGTGTGTGTGTGTGTGTGTGTGTGTGTATGTGTGTGTGTGTGTGTGTGTGTGTGTGTGTGTGTGTGTGTGTGCAGGGATGTGCGTGTGTGTGCACATGTGTGTATGTGCGTGCCTGAAGGCTTGCTTGTGTGCGTTTGTGTGTGGTGTGTGTCTGTGTGTGTGTGTGTGTGTGTGTGTGAGAGAATGTTTGTGTATGTGTGTGTGTGCGTGCTTGGGTGCTTCCTTGTCAGTTTGTGTGTGTGTGTGTGTGTGCATGCTTGGGTCCTTGCTTGTGTGCGTATGTGTGGGTGTGTTTGTGTGTATATGTGTGTGTGTGTGTGTGTGTGTGTGTGTGTGGTTCCTTCATGCAAAATGTGGATGGAGCATGATTGAACCGAGCAGCTGTCAGTGTGTCAGCTGCTCTGATGCTGCTTGTAGGTCATCATGAGGGAAACATGTGGAGGAACATCGGAACACGACAGAGAAACGCATGGAGGCTGGAAGAGAGCCGGCCGGCACTGCCTTGGTCCTAAAGGTGTGCGAGTGTGTGTGTGTGGTGTGTGTGTGTGTGTGTGTGTGTGTGTGTGTGCGTCTGACCGGTGAAACAGATGACAAGGACGTGACCTTCCTCTATCACCCTCTATCTATCTCTCAGGGGTAGAAAAACCTTGCAAGTGACACGGGATTCATAGTGAAACACAAGCTCCATCGAGGTTAGACCTGAAAATCATTTAAAACCAATCATTGTGGCGCATAGGAGAGCTCGCTCACACTCTAAAAGTGCTCGGCGAAAATGTTCAAGATCTATATTTGTTCGACGTGTCGGGGACTGTAAGAAATATAGAGGCGGTCCGCCTGGCTCTCTTTGTCTCTCGTTTTCGGGCTGACTTCCCCACCATTTTCACATCCCTTTTAGGCGGCGGCGGTCTGAGATGTAAACCAACACGTCTAATTAACGCTAACTTAATGGAGCGGAGGGAAGGCTTCCGACGCCTCGCCCAGACGTCCGCGTGTGACACACCACATCAATTAGGATAACGCCACTCTTCTCACTCTTCTTATTCTCTTAACGGTGTTTCCAGGAATTGGGCTGGTGCACCCCGTGCCCTGGGAAGCTTTTAGCGCTAATACGCCATAACTGACAATTCAATTATTCATCGAGTGACGACTTATTCTGTTGGTAAATGGAACACGGCCATGATCAAGCTGTTTGCAGACATGTGTATGTGTGTGTGTGTGTGTGTAAAGCACTAGTAACCCTCCCCCCCCCCCTTAAAGCACTAGTGTAAATCCACCTAAAATAACCAGTGAAATACACCCTTAATGTAGTAGCGAAAACTCACCAATAGCGCTAGTGAAAATCCTCCTTAAAGCACTAGTAAAAACCCACCTTAAGCACTAGTGAAAACCCACTTTAAGCACTAGTACAAACCCCCCTTAAAGCACCAGTGAAATCCTACCCTAAAGCACTGGTGAAATCCAACCTTAAAGTACTAGTAAAAACCCACCTTAAGCACTAGTGAAACCCAACCTTAAAGTACTAGTAAAAACCCACCTTAAGCACTAGTGAAACCCAACCTTAAAGTACTAGTAAAAACCCACCTTAAGCACTAGTGAAACCCAACCTTAAAGTACTAGTAAAAACCCACCTTAAGCACTAGTGAAACCCAACCTTAAAGTACTAGTAAAAACCCACCTTAAGCACTAGTGAACCCCCCCCCCCTTTAAAGCACTACTGAAACACCCCTTAAAGCATTAGTGAAAACCCCAATTTTAAGCACTAGTGAAAACCTACCTTAGAGAACTAGTGAAAATAATCCTTAAAGTACTCGTGAAAACCCACCTTTTAGGATTAGTGAAAACCCACCTTTTAGGATTAGTGAAAACCCACCTTTTAGGATTAGTGAAAGCCCCCCTTTAAGCACGAGCCTTCTGGATACGCACACGCGGGAAAAAATAGAAAAGCGCTATTTGTGTCACTACTGATGGAATATTAAATATTCACAAATAGCCGCTAAAACAAACAGAAAAAAAAAAACCGAATTTCCGGACGACGAGGAGAGGAAAAAAAGCAGAATAAAGAGCTCTACGTGACTCTTCAGGATCTGGCCACTCGTCATTCCCAAAATAAATAAAGAGGCTTAGGGAATAAACAAGCAAACAAACCAACAAACCAACAAACCAAGGGGCTGCTTAGCGAGAAGGGCAGCGGGTCCAGCTGT
>CM051015.1:22728677-22731177 GCA_027704905.1 Muraenolepis orangiensis | reverse complement strand
AACCAAACATCGCTCGTCCAAGACCCAGCTCTTCACGGCTCTGGCTCCACAGTGGTGGAATGAACTCCCGTCTCATGTCAGGACGGCAGAGTCCCTCGCCAGCTTCCGCAAGAGACTCAAGACCCACCTGTTCAGAGTCCACCTGGACTCTCCTTGAACCCTCCTTCTCCTTTGTGAACCCCTAACTTGCTTAAGTCCTGACATTAATAGCTCTTAGCATGTTGTATATGTTAGCAAGTGTATATCCTTAATGTTGATAACACGCTCTTATCACAGCTACTTAAGCAGGTGACCTAGCAGTACGAAATTGTGTTATTCATCTTGTTAATATGAATGCTTGTGAACTGCTGTATTTTTATGTTTGCGTGCCCCAGTGTTATGCTATTGTCTGCTTCAACTAATGTACACCTTGTAAGTCGCTTTGGATAAAAGCGTCTGCCAAATGCTCTAAATGTAAATGTAAATGTAGGGTTATGAATAAAGGATTACGGTTAGGGTTAAGGTTAGGGCTAGGGGGTTAGGGTCAGTGGTTAGGGTTAGGGTTTGGCATGTGAATTCCGTTTTCGTTTTCTGGACGAAACGTTTATTTGCAGAACATCGTGTCTCATCCACCTTCCATCGGTTCAAAGCCCACACAAAGGAGGTACAGGAAAGGGGCCCGTGGACTCAATCAGTTGACTCATTCAAGGTGACAATTCCCAACACGGGAGCCCACTTCATAAATGGACACAGATCAATGGGGTTCATCCCTGGCCGGCTGCCACGGCAACAGACGCAGAGACGGAAAGCCTCTCTCGGGTGACCTTTGAACCTTGTTGACGTAAGATTGTCACCTTTGAGAAATCTACTTTCCTCCGACTTCCAGCTTCAACCAGACTCTAATCACTCTGACTGGGGCCAAGTGAGGCTGCTTCACCCAGACTCTAATCAGCCTGACTGGGGCCAAGTGAGGCTGCTTCACCCAGACTCTAATCAGTCTGACTGGGGCCAGGTGAGGCTGCTTCAACCAGACTCTAATCAGTCTGACTGGGGCCAGGTGAGGCTGCTTCAACCAGACTCTAATCAGTCTGACTGGGGCCAGGTGAGGCTCACTCCACAGTAAGGTTCTTCTGATCTGATCTAATCTCAGGTAATGATCTATGAGGTATGATGGAGTCTCTGAACTAACCGTAGCTGTTAATATGACCGCACACAAAACACAGCAGTATAACAATGCTGTGTATGTGTGTGTGTGTGTGTGTGTGTGTGAATAATTGCGTGTGTGTGTAATTGCATACCCTGATTTCCTTGCAAAACACTTGAAAGAGCGTGTCCACAAAGTTCCATAATCTTCCGGAAAGATTGGACTTTCTATAATATTACACCATCTGCAATATAATCATTTTTCTTTTAATAATCATCTTGGTCTTTCTTGGGGGTACGAAGAAGCAACAACATTTATGTCAACAACAGGTCACCACAATGACACACGAGAGAGAGAGAGGGAGAGGGAGGGAGATAAAGAGATAAAGAGAGAGAGAGATGGAGGGAGAGAGGGAGGGAGAGAGAAGGAGATAAAGAGATAAAGAGAGAGAGAGAGAGAGAGAGAGGGAGGGAGAGGGAAGGAGATAAAGAGATAAAGAGAGAGAGAGAGAGAGGGAGGGAGAGAGGGAGGGAGAGGGAAGGAGATAAAGAGATAAAGAGAGAGAGAGAGGGAGGGAGAGGGAAGGAGATAAAGAGATAAAGAGAGAGAGGGAGAGAGAGAGGGAGGGAGAGGGAAGGAGATAAAGAGATAAAGAGAGAGAGAGAGAGAGGGAGGGAGAGGGAAGGAGATAAAGAGAGAGAGAGAGAGGGAGGGAGAGAGGGAGAGAGGGAGGGAGAGAGGGAGGGAGATAAAGAGATAAAGAGAGAGAGAGAGGGAGGGAGGGAGAGAGGGAGGAAGAGGGAGGGAGATTAAGAGATAAAGAGAGAGAGGAACAAAGATAGGTAATTATACCACCCGTATGATGGAGTCAGAGGTCTCTGAACTAACCGTAGCTTTTAATATGACCGCACGCAAAACACAGCATTATAACAATGCTCTGTCCAACAGACTCAAACCGTTGTTAAGAATAAAACAGACGGCAGTATGGTCCGTGCGTCAGGGGGAGTAATGATGAATTACGTGAAAACTTTTGCCGTGCAATATATCAACTTATGCTTCTACTGTTTGTACTGGTCCATATTTTTAATTAACACGACAAGGAAGCATAATGAGAATGAAAGAGGAGCGTCACATTAGCAAGTCCGTCTTAAGAAGAAGCGTGCACGCGCGTGTGTGTGTGTGTGTATGGTCTGTGTGTATGAGTGTGTGTGTGTGTGTGTGTGGTGTGTGTGTGTGTGTGTGTGTGTGTATGAGTGTGTGTGTGTATGAGTGTGTGTGTGTGTGTGTGTGTGTGTGTGTGTGTGTGTGTGTGTGTGTGCGACTGTTGGGTCCTGCCGCAGATTCGTCTTGCTCAGCGGCACGCCGGCCGTCAACTGA
>CM051015.1:22708677-22718677 GCA_027704905.1 Muraenolepis orangiensis | reverse complement strand
GTAATTGATGGTAACAATGATATATGTACATAGTTCCACAAGGTGCTTGTGTTTGGATAACCTCTGTCCTGCGTGTTTCTGTTGGTTCAAAGGTCCTCTGTGCTTGCTTGAGGGTTAATTGAATACTTGGTAATTGGTTTCATGTGTGTGTGTGTGTGTGTGTTTAATTTTATTGATTGCTAGGCAATAGCTGCCGTATATCAAGGCCAGTAACAGTGGAACGTGTTTCCCGGGAACCATGTGTGTGTTGGACAAGCACTGGCTTAATTGTTTGCCTGCGCTTGTGTTGATTAGCCTTTGCCTATTAGCTGTGTGTGTGTCGATTGGCTTCAGTGTTCGTCATTGTATTCAGATTCAGATTCAGATTAAGATTACTTTATTTATCCCGAGGGAAATTAAGGTGCAACAGTTGACACAGGGGGAATAAATGCACACACAAAAATACTAATACCTAAGCTAAAAAACAAAACAACTAACTAAATAAAAATTGTATAAACAAAAATATAGTTAAATGAAATCTAAATGTATTGATAAATGAAGATAAATTTACAGTATTATTACAGTAATACGTAGGTATATACAATACACAACAATACGTATAGTGCAAATTGGCAGAATAATATATTAATAAATAACTCAACTGAAAAGTGACATGTGTAAAGTGAAAAGTGAATTAGAATTTGAAGTAGAATTTACAGTGCAAAGTTACAATGAGATGATTTTCAGTGCGTTGACCAAAAAATAATAATAATAAGTACGTTGGCCTCAGGTCACTGAGTCTCCACTGTCCCTCTCACAACCCGAGGTAGATGAGTTAAAGAGTCTAATGGCCACAGGAAGAAAGGACTTCCTATGGCGTTCTGTGGTGCACCTGGGTGGAATGAGTCTGTTGCTGAAGGTGCTTCTGTATGAGGTCAGCACCTGATGGAGAGGGTGAGAGTTGTTGTCAAGGATACTACGCAGCTTGCGCAGCATCCTTCTCTCAGACACCACCAACAAGGAGTCCAGCTGGACCCCCAGGACAGCGCCAGCCTTCCTGACAATCCTGCTGATCTTGTTGGCGTCTGCTGATCTCAACCTGCTTCCCCAGCACACGACACCGGAGAAGATGGCACTGGCTACCACCGACTGGTAGAACCAGAAAAAGTCCCTGTTTGATGTACTCACTGTGTCAAATCTAGGGAGAGCAAAACTTATTGTATTTTACCTGAGCACTGGGTATGCAGATATACAATGTAGTGTATATTATGGTATTATATATGTGTATATTTATGTATAGAATATATTATTATTATTATTATTATTATTATTATTATTATTATTAATAATAATAATAATAGAATATTATTATTATTAGGAAGGAAATGCACTTATGACTTCTGGTGACTAGTAGTAGTTCTCTGGCCTACCTGTTGAATGACCTTATTGTTATGCAATGTATAATATATTATGTTATAATATATGTGTATATGTATGTATATATTATATTATTATGGCTGGTTAGGAAGGAAATGCACTTATGACTTCTGGTGACAAGTTGTACTCTTGCCTAGATCTGTAGGACCAGATGTCGGAAGAAGGCCATGTCCATCACAAAGGACTGCAACCACCCTGGGCTCCATCTCTTCTCCCCCCTACCGTCTGGTCGCCGGTTGCGCAGCATCCGTACAGCAAGGACGACCAGGTTTAAGGATGGTTTTAATCCACAGGCAGTGACCTACTGAACTGATAGGAGTGCTGCCACTTTCACTATCATAACATGTCATTAACATTACACTATCATAACATGTCATTAACATTACACTATCATACTTTGCTGGACTTTCTGGAATCATTAGTTACTGCTCTGTACTGCACTGTGTTCATGATGCTGCTGCACTACTGGCACTTTAAACATTTTCTTTAAACTTTTACAATTCAAATATTTTTGTAAAAAATAAAAAAAACCATATCATTTAACAGTCACTTTCATGCTCTTTTTTTGTTTATTTTTATTGTATATATTATTTTTATTTGTATGGTGTTGTTTTGGAGATGTAAACTGCGGGAGGGAATGGGGAGTAAGCATTCCATAACAATATCTAGTATCTTGTATCTTGTATCTGTTTTTATTCAATTTTATCTTATTTTTATAACTGCTGTCTGTCGTTGGGACACATAAGATTTGCACATAAGATTTGCACATAAGATTTTCACTCACTGCTTTATACTTGTGTAAACTGTGAAGTGACAATAAACTGGACTTGACTTGACTTGACTCTTGTATCTTGAATGACCTTATTGTAAGTTGCTTTGGACGAAGGTGTCTGCTAAATGACTTAAGTCATGTCAAATGTATGCATGTTATTTTGTCACAAGAATAAATGTGAATAAATGTGTTATTAAAAAATAAAGGCTTTGCCTACAATATATAATGTAAAAGGTTAACATAACCAGTTTCGAGTACAGAAGCGATTAGGGCCGGGAGATAGGTACCCATGACTGAGTGGGTTCATAGAACAGCTCAGAACCGTCAAGGAAGGTTCAGAAGATGGCATTACGTTACTGTACCTTATGACACCTGGAGAAGGCAACACCTGTCACACCGATATCACCACGTCATCAGACATAACAACAATCCAAGACATCACCTAGTCTCATATGCAGATATAATATCGATATGTTAGGCCCGGCCCAACACACACTCACACACACACACACACACACACACACACACACACACACACACACACACACACACACACACACACACACACACACACACACACAGTTTGTATTCCAGAAGGCTGGCTCTCCACTCCAGAGTTTACTCTGGCATGATATTTATGTACACACATACACGTGCACACAAACACACACACACGTGTGCCCGCACACACACACACACACACACACACACACACACAGACCTGTGCCCGCCCGCACACATTGTCACGTTGTTGATTATCTATTAGGAGCTGGCCGTTAGCTCCTGAGCGGCCAGACGGAGCCACAGATGGACGTGGCGACATTCTATTAGGCCCGTCGGCGGTCCAGCCGGCGGGTAATTCCACCGTCTATCACGCGTCCAGAACAAACGGCGTTAGACCTTTGGTTGTCTGTAAACCCCCACCAAAAAATCAATAAGGAGTTTTGAGGGTTTTCCTTGCCCTCCTCCCCTCCCTCACCTCAAGTGACACCACAGACGGTGTGGCGGTCCGGAGATGATGATAGGCCAGATGTCCCCTTCGGCTGCCCGAGAGAGATCTCTCAATCAGACCTGGCCTAGAGGACAGTGGGGGGGGGGGGGGGGGGGCTTGTGTGTGTGTGTGTGTGTGTATGTGTGTGTGTGTTTGTGTGTGTGGGGGTGGCGGTTTTGGTGCTAAAGGGTCAGGGGGATGCTTGTTAGCGTAGCGTACGTCTGATAACTGCCAGAAACTGCTAACAGGTTCAGACAAATCTCTCTCTCTCTCTCTCTCTCTCTCTCTCTCTCTCTCTCTCTCTCTCTCTCTCTCTCTCTCGTCTCTCTCTCTCTCTCTCTCTCTCTCTCTCTCTCTCTCTAGGTCGCTGCCAGTCCAGGGGTGGGGGGGGGGGGGGGGCGGGGGTGAGAGAATGGGGAGAGAGGGAGGAGGTTGTTCCTTTTGTACTTGAAAGCTCTGGCTGTCAGTCTGGTGCATTGTTGTGGTGCCTGGCTGCTCCACCACCACCATCGACCACTTCCCCAGATCAGCATGTGGTGATCAGCAGCCGATAACAACACAGACGCCGGTGGTGCTGTCTCCATCTCTCCATATCAGCCCAGCCCAGACAACGGCAGCAGGGCTGTGTCGTAGTCTGCTACCCCCTCCGGCCCAGCTTCGGTTACAGCTTCAGGATTATCTCCTCCCTGCACGCCCGGACCTCCGGGGAACATCTGAGGGGGGGGGGGGGGGGGGTAGCGTGTAACCTGACCGTCTCCCCGGGATCACCGAAGAGGATATCATGGATTTGGCGTGCGTTCCGTTTGGCGATAAACGCCGCCGCGCTGTACTCCCTGTGATCTGATCTCTGGCTTCGCCCCGGTCATGTCGCACGTTGACCACAAGCAGGAGACACGCGGTGTGAGTTTCTTCCACGGGCACCGCGTGAGACAGGGATAATAGGCAATTAGTCATCGTAGCGCGGGGTTGATGTTTTTTGGTAAGCTACAGTCAGACACCGAATCCGGGTAAAGGATCGGGAGCACCAGTTGTTCGACAGACAGCGCTGCTACATGAAACCCTGGCAATTATCTGAGAGCTGAGCGGGAGATGTTGTGCCGGTTAGCCTCGCAGTCGCAACGTTCCTTTGACAATCAACAAGAGTGGGAAAAAAGACGGATTTCTTCGGATCTAGTGACTAAAGGAGCGTGTTGACAAGCGGCTTTCAGACTTGTACGGGGGGACAGAGAGAGAGAGAGAGAGAGAGAGAGAGAGAGAGAGAGAGAGAGAGAGAGAGAGAGAGAGAGAGAGAGAGAGAGAGAGAGAGGGCGAGAAGGGAAGAGAACACGGGAGGAGCGTCCGTCTATATGGCACCTCGCTGGTGTTTTGTAGCAACAAGCCAGTCGAGGCTTCATTAACGGCCACGCCAGGCGTTCTCATCGTCAAAAAAGTGACAGCAGAACATTCTAGGTTTCTGTTCTTACCGAGTCCTGAAAGAAAAGCCCATGTTTTCCTAAAGGGCTTTTCCTTGCTTACTGGGAAACACAAACACTTCAGAGGCTGAACTGAGCAGAGGCCGGCCGACAAGGCGAGTCAGAGTAAGGGGAGTGAAGATCCCTCGACTGTACGACTCTTTAAACATCCACCCCACGATGGACCCCGATTACCTCGGGGAAGTCCGCACCGCGAGGACTGCGGCGAGGCATTGATCTAGAAAAAGCCCTAAAAGCAGGAAGACAGCGTGGCTCCATACGTATTACCGTTGGAGTGGATGACGACCAGGAGCCCTCAGGCCTACTTCCAGATCACGAGGAAGAAGGCCTGAGGGCCCCAAACGTCATCCAAACCCAATTACCATATTATATTTGGCGATCACAGCGCCAAATCGGTTTGCCCTTCCCCCCACTGCCCCGTGCACTGCCATTTCTACCAATTTGACCTTCTTCTTGAAGGTTTTGTTATTCCTTTTTAAATGATTGCCGTTTTTATTGATTGTCTTTTAAATTGTCTCCTTAGAATGCGACTGTGTGTGTGTGTGTGTGTTTTTCCTCACTCCGCCGGGTTTAGCCTTGTCTCTATACGGAGTGATAAAGCGCAAGGCGACCCGGGCGGCCGTACGAGCCACTCGCCGTAAAACACGACGGAACCCATCAACGCCCGCTCATAGCGCCGGTGGAACCTTGTAAGACCAGAACCAGAGACATATTGTTGATCCTCATCTTCTACCCCCACCCCACCCCTCCGCCCTCCCTCCCTCCCTCCTCCCTCCCTCCCTCCCTCTCCCTCTCCCTCCCTCCCCCTCCCTCCCTCCCTCCCTCTCCCTCCCTCCCTCCCTCTCCCTCCCTCCCCCGCTGGTTTCCCTGTGGCTTCTGCCTGATATATGTGGGGGGGGGGGTTTTCTCCCGCTCCTTCTAAGGGTCCCACAAACCCACGAGAAGAAGAGTTTCTTGGCCAAACGACGGCGTGAGATACGGTCCTCTCCTCCGGTACCCTGCTGCTAGGGACTGTCATCTTATGGCACCCGGGGTGCTGTTAAAAAAAATGTGTGTTTTTTCCACTGTTCAGCAAAAAGTTTGTTGTTATTCCAGTCCGTACACTGTTATTCCATCGCATTGCATATATATATATATATATATATATATATATATATATATGGGCCGGCTGTCACTATTTTCCTGTCGAGAGATTTCTTATTTTCTCTTCCCTCCTGCTTCCGTGTCCTTTATTACATTTTTTATCCTTTTAGGCATGTCTCGGTACGGGGGATTGGCTTTTAAAGTGTTTCGGAGCCACACAACCCACAAAGCCAGAGAACAATATATTTATATATTTATATATATTATATATATATATATATATATATATATATATATATATCCCCCGGTGTGTTTATATACATAAACAAAGTTGTGTTTCTGTGCCATTGTGTCTTCTTCTTCTTCTGCTGCTTCTTCTTCCCCTCCTCCTCCTCCTCCTCCTCCTCCTCCTCCTTCTTCTTCTTCTTCTTCTTCTTCTTCTTCTTCTTCTTCTTCTTCTTCTTGTGATGAAGAGATCTCTCGTGGCCTGAGAGAATCCCACCAAAGCGATCCAGGACTGTAGTCCTGAGTCCTCTGCCTCATTGGCAGGAGCCCAGCTGGCGTCGTCGGAGAAGGCGACTATGAAACCATCCCAATCATGGGTCTTTTTATGCAAAACCTCTCTCTCTCTCTCTCTCTCTCTCTCTCGCTTTCTCTCTTTCTCTCTCTCTCGCCGTGTCAGAGAATGGAAATTCGAAAAGAAAACATCCAAAGACGACCATCCATCCATTGGCTGGTACGTTTTGACCTAAACAAGCAGTCACCAGTGAACCGACACGAATATGTAGAAGGATTTTAAAAGGCAGCTCTGCTAATGCGTCCTACCGCCACTCACGCTTTGGCGTTTTTAGGCTAAACAGTACCTGTTAGCTAATGCCTCCACAGCGACGCAATGGCGTTTCCCTGTCAGCTAAACAGTACCTGCGAGCTAACCATGCGTCTGGCGCTTCTTCCTCCAGACTCCAGCGGACGGCTGCTTGTCATCACACGGCGGCTTTTCACCTGGCAAACATCGCTGCATTGCACCGGGAGCGAGCTGACAGCCTGTGTGTGCGTGTGTGTGTGTGTGTGTGTGTGTATGTGTGTGGTGTGTGTGTGTGTTTGTTTATAAATGTGTCTGGTATGTAATTTATGTGTTGTTTGTGTGTGTTTATATGTATGTGTGTTGTGTGGTGTGTGTGTGTGTTGTGTGGTGTGTGTGTGTGTGGTGTGTGTGTGTGTGTGTGTGTGTGTGTTAGTGATGGGAATTCCGGCTCTTTTGAGTGAGCCGGCTCATTTGGCTCGGCTCACCAAGAAGAGCCGGCTCTTTCGGCTCCCAAACGGCTCTTCTATTTTACCACATATACCTTTTATTTACATGAAAGTGGTAAGGCAAACTGCAGTAGCTTCCTTAACCCTGGCCTGCAGTGAAGCACGTTCTCTATCATACAGTCTCGGAACGATTTTTTGAGAGTGTTTTCCTGCTTGGAGGAACATTGGATTGAGAGCCTGTGTGAAGCTTCGGAAACCCTTGTCCTCCACAATGGAAAATGGTTGGAAATCACTTGCAATCATTTTGGCCAATTCTTCATCCACTATGTTCTGTCTAGCTGGGGTCATTCATTGCCTTTGCCATTGCCATTCATTGCATATAAATTGGCTTATTGAGGTCTGTGTAGCTGTTGGTTTTTGGGTACCTGATGCATGGGTGGTAGATCCTGTAGCTGCAGCAACAACAGGTGGAGTAGACACACAGAAGCAGAAGCAGGCAGTCTGACCTGTTCTGCTCTATAGACCCTGCTCTATATGAGAGCTTCATGTTGCAAATTCTGCATTCTGCCTTTGTGTTTGCACAATTGTTAAAATGCAGCTTATTTTCCTACTTTCACTCATCTTATTTGCGCGACGCAAACTGACCCTTCACCGTGTGAAGTGTCACCTCTCCCTCTGTTCAGCCTTCAGCACTGAGCACACGCCGCCCCTCCTCCTTATCTATCCTCACGTGATGCACAGCATGACATGCAGTCATGACAGTGACATTCAGTCACTGCATGTACGCGGAGCACCCGTAAAAAAAAAAATAACGGCTCGTTCGCGGGTGCGAGCCGGCTCCCGTCGTTCACTAAAAAGAGCCGGCTCTTTGAGCCGGCTCGTTCGCGACCGACACATCACTAGTGTGTGTGTGTGTTGTGTGGTGTGTGGTGTGTGGTGTGTGTGTGTGTGGTGTGTGTGTGTGTGAGCGGTTGTCTGGTGTCTCCAGCGTCTGACTAAAAAGACTTCTGCGGCCGCCCCAAACAAAAACACTGTCAGAGACAGCGCAGTCTGGCGTGAAATTGATTTTATATTAACAAACAAGCACGAGGCGGGGGGGCGAGGGAGGGGGGGGGTCTCTTTCTCGCATACCGTTAATCAAATCATTTCGAGGAATCGAGGGGGAAAGACGAGAGTAAAATCATTAGCTTCCAGCGGTAACTCACGCTCGCTGCCGACCTGTTGTCCCATTAACCCTGAAACCTGTTCAATAGCTAATTAAGGTAATTACTTCAGACCCGACACGCCCGTTACTCACCCCAGACCGGAGACATGTAGAGCGGCCGCTTCATTACGATTGGCAGTGAGCTCGCCACCTAGCCCCGCCCCCTTTTACCTGGGACTCCCGCCCCTTCCTTCCTCCGTCCGCCCACAGGAGACGAACCGACAGTGACACTGACCCCGCCCGCACATTTCCTTATCTAAGTGTTTGATTGGTCCAGCTTAGCCATTCGGTGTCCGACATCAAGCGGCTTCCACGCTCTCATTAGAGAGACAGCGGCGCGGATGCTCACAGCTGCTACGGCCTCGTTAGTCATTTAAAGCTGCACTATGTGAGTTAGCCTGTTAGCGGCCTCTAGTGGTTTGGGTTGGAGCTGCAGTTACATCTGAGATTTGACCATAGTGTGGGGAAACCATTTCTAGACAATTTCGAGAGAAATTTTCCCCAAATAGATTGCTGTGAATTTTCCTGTATTGACCTTTTTTTGTTGTTGCAATTTTTCTTGCATCCCGACTCTAAAATCCGAAAATGATTCTCTCAACACAACGACCACCACAAATAGAGCATCATTCTGTTGTGGAACACTGGGATGTGTGTCAAGGCACGTATTTTTTAACTGTTTTTAACGGGCACTGCTGTAAAAATCTTTCCGATGACAGTAATCATGAGTGAAGTGTGATTCCCACTCAAATCATTTGCAGCACCTGTTTAATGTTGATGTTTACACCGGATAACGTAATGTACATCAGAGGTGGTTGTAAAAGTAAGGTTAGGAAGGAAGGAGCCTCACTATCAATTCTGACCGTGAATTAAGGAGGTCATTTTAGCAGAGAAGCCAAACTGAATTGAAAACGATCGTGATCTGAGGGGGAAGAAGCATTGTTTTGATGAAAAATAGCTAGCGGTATATATTTTAATCCTCAACTGTTGATAGAACTGCATATCCCTGCTCACGACCTGCTGTGTATATAGCATTTTATATATATTTATCCTGTTTTTCATAACTGCATACCCCTGATCACTACCTGTTAAATACTTTAATACTTACCTGTGTGTGTATATATATATATACCTATTATTATGCACATATCCCACACATTAAAAGTAATTGTATACCTGTACCTAGTAGACTACTTTAGCGTCTGTAAACTGTAAATTATATATTACTATGCAGTTTACTGCTACATTTGCACTCTGGTTAGATGCTATTCGCTGTACTGTACTTGTGCTGTGCCATAACAATACATTAGAATCAAATCTTTGAATCTAATCTATTTAGCAATTACTCCATTAATGATGAAAATCTGAAAAATCTGAAAAGAGGGCTAGTTTTACCAAAAAAAAAACTGAATTTAAATTGAGTGAGATTTGAGGGAGAAGCATTATTTGCGTGAAGTATATTACTTGTATTTAATTAAAATAACACATACAATCATATAGTTAAACCAGTTATGTATCACGTAAATTGTCGGATCGCGACCCAAAGAAACACGCCCGAAACACGCCCTAAAGGAGGATGGTCCTCCCTCAGCGCCACACACACTCATGTTAAAAACCAGGACTCACCGGCCGCTCGGGTCCGGCAGTTTGATAATGGACTTCAATGGGGAGCTGGGGGAGGACGAACCTCCGTAAAGTCATTTTCAATGGCGGTAGGGAGGCGCTGTTGGTACTTTGATACGGGGGACATGATGTGCTCGAAGTGTTACAATAGTTATATATAGTGTTTATTTTTCTCTTTATTTCTCTCGAAA
>CM051015.1:22701177-22703677 GCA_027704905.1 Muraenolepis orangiensis | reverse complement strand
GTCCAACACCTGACAATCTGGAGCTGACTCAAGTAGTTAAAGCAGGCTATGTTCGCCATTTTCAGAGTAGCAACTGGGAACGATACCCGTGGTCTACTAGCCACGAGAGGCTCTACTGATGGGAGTGCTTGCTATTTGGGACCGACAAGAGAGCAGGGAATTGGAACTTATTTTGGATCTGAAAAGCGATCTTTATGACCTGATGGTGGTCGAACAATTCATCCAGAAGGACAGGAGAATGGATTTGGTCTTTAAGTGAACATCATTGGTGAGTGACACTCATTTGTCTTTGCTGGTTTTGTCGCAGTGTTGCATCTCGTTGAGCTGGTTGTTGCATTTTGTTTCCACACACTTGTTGACTGATTAGTTAATGGCTGTCTTGGGTTTCTTAAGCATTGTTGTGCATTTGAATTGAGAGTTTGGACTTGATCTTTCTTTGCATCGCTTAACGTGAAAAGACTTAACGTAAAGAGTTACAAAACCGTGATCAATAATCACCTAATTTGCATATGTTTTGTCATTAGCACTTTCACCTTTTCACTTTCATTTTGACAGGTGAAAGTGCTAATGACAAGACATATGCCAGAGACATTTGGTGATTATTGATCGCTATTTTGGAACTAAGTTCCAAGTTACGTTAAGCCTTTTCACGTGAAGCGTGTTAGACCGTCCCTTTAACCGATAGCCTGTGTGTGGTGGTCTGTGTTGGGCTGTTACTTCACTACATGGACACTGCTTTGACAACTATGGTACACTTGGAAATTGGCTGCGACAATCTGATCTGCCTAAATGAGATAAGGCATAAAGTGACTCCTCCGTGACGTCCGTCTGACTAGAACAACTGAATTTTCGAATGGTGGTGGTGATGGTGGGGGTGGTGGTCTACAGCAGGGGTTCCCAAAGTGGGGGTCGCGGGACCCCGAGGGGGGGGGGGGGGGGGTCGCGGGATGATTTCAGAATCCTCTTGATGTGACCATGAGGTTTTTATTGTTAATAATAACGTGTGCATAGATATTTTTATATATGTACGGGTGACGAATAAAGGAATTTTGATTCCGACAGATTCACGACAGTATCATTTGCAGCTGAAAAAAAGCCCCACACAATTTTCAATATCACGATTACCCCCCCCCCCCCCCCCCCTTGGACTTCACGATGTTCTCGATGGTGAAGATCTGTGCACACGTTGTTTTTAATGTTCCAGTCCCTACGGTGATAGTGGGGGGGGGGGGGTCTGTTATGTTGGGGGTCGCGGGCTGAAAAGTTGGGGAACCCCTGGTCTACAGAAGGTCCAGTTGTGATAGACACGCTTCGCCACTGATATATATATATATATATATATATATATCAGTGACGGCTGGTGGTTGTAAAAGTAGGGGAGGAAGGAAGAGCCTCACTATCAATGTTGACAGTGTATTAGTGAATCATTTTAGCAGACTAAACAGAATTAAAACCGATTGTGATCTGAGGGGGAAGAAGTATTGTTTTGATGAAAAATAGCAATTAAGCAATTAATCCACTTATGATGAAAATCGGAAAATCGGAACAGAAGTTTCATGCACAGTGGCTTGTGCTATCGAACAAAACTAACGGAATTTAAATTGAGTGAGCTTTGAGGGAGAATCGTTCTGTTGTGTAAAGTATATTAACCTGTATTTAATTAAAATAAGACATACTATCATAAAGTAAAACCAGTAATGCACGTAAATCACGTCAATTGTCTAATCGTGACCCAAAGAAACACCACCTTGTCACGGTCAGCCATGGAACGCTTTGAGGTCGGAACTCAAGTTTCCAATCTAAAATAAATTAAAAGTAAATGACTCACAAGTTTTCGGGAACGCGGAAATAAATGAACGACACAAGATAGATCCTTGCATGATGATAACCCGCCCCCCAAAACTCTGATTGGGTATTCACCAGCGCAGTGAGCTCTGCTGATTGGTTCACAGAGCCTCTGGCTAGCCCCGCCCTCAGGGAGGACGGTCCTCCCTTAGCGCCATACACACTCATGTTAAAAACCAGGACTCACCGGCCGCTCGGGTCCCGCAGTTTTAGAATGGACTTCAATGGGGAGCTGGGGGAGGACGGTCTCTGAGGACAGTCATTTAACATATTGCGGTAGGGAGTGCTGTGGGTGCTATTTTGACACACATACTTGTGTGAATTTGAAGCGTTAGAAAAAGCCTTTTTAATCAGTATTTTCACAGATTAATCTGTAAAATTGATGTCTATTTAAAAGTGTGTATTTTTTTGCGCTAAAATGTTAGGGAGGAGGATCCTCCTTTTCCTCAGTGGACAAGCCTCCACTGATAAACTGATATATACTGATAACTGATATATATATAGATATATATATATATCTATATATATATAGATGTATATATATATAGATATATATATCTATATATATGTATATAGATATATATGTGTGTGTCTCATTTATATCTAATAATATATAAATAAGAAAACAGCACCTAACTAGTACAACATTTAACTC
>CM051015.1:22693677-22696177 GCA_027704905.1 Muraenolepis orangiensis | reverse complement strand
GAGAAGAGAGAAGAGAGGAGAAGAAAGATTAGAGGAGAGGAGGAGAGATGGGAGGAGAGGAGAGGAGAGAAAAGGGGAGAGAAGAGGAGGAGAGGAGAGGGAGTAGAGAGGAGAAGAAAGGGGAGAAGAGATGAGAGAGGAGAGGAGAAGAGAGAAGAAGAGAGGAATGGAGAGGAGGAGAGGGGAGAGGAGAAGAGAGGAGTGGAGCAGGCCTGCATGGAAAGATGATTGAGGCAGTTGGTGGTTAAAAAGGCTATGATTCCCCTGGCTGAGAATAAGCTGATCCCTGGATTTGTGAAGGGGATCGAGGTGGCTTTGTCCGCCTAGCAGGAGGAAAGGGAGACAGAGGCATCACCTCCATCTCCGCCTCTCCCTCCCCCATCACCTCCTTCTCCTCCTACCCCTCCACCACCTCTTCCTCCTAGTCTTCCTCCTCATCCTCGTCCCTCTCCTCCCCGTTCTCCACCTCCTCCTCTTCGCCCTGCTTCCCTTCCCCCTTCTCCTCCTCCTCTCCTCCTCCTCCCCCCTCTCCTCCTCCCCCTCCTCCTCCCTCTCCTCATCCTCCTCCCTCTCCTTCTCCTTCTCCTCAAGACTTATCTCCGCTATGCTCTGCTTGCTACAGGTTCTTCCACACGTCCTTCTTTACTCCTTCCAATTTACACCACAACGTGGGTTCGGTCGGGGACCAGGAGGATGTTATGCAATCATCTGCCGCAGGAGAATCCTCTTGTTTCTCTAAGAGGAACAGAGGTATCACCTCCATCTACTCCTCTTCCTCCCCCTCCTCCTTCTCCTCCTCCTCCTCCCTCTCCTCCTCCTCATCTCCCTCCTCCTCCTCCTTGTCCTCCTCCCTCTCCTCCTCCTCCTCCTCCTCCTTGTCCTCCTAGTCCTCCTCCTCCTCATCTCCCTCCTCCTCCTCCTTGTCCTCCTAGTCCTCCTCCCTCTCCTCCTCCTCCTCATCTCCCTCCTCCTCCTCCTTGCCCTCCTTGTCCTCCTAGTCCTCCTCCCTCTCCTCCTCATCCTCCTTGCCCTCCTTGTCCTCCTAGTCCTCCTCCCTCTCCTCCTCCTCGCCCTTCTCCCTGGGGTCGGCTGGGGACCAGGGGGGTTTGTTATACATTCATCTCTTCTGGAGGAGAATCCCTTGTTTCTCCCAGAGGAACCCAAACTGTGTCCGGTCAGCGTAAAGGTGGGACATGCCATCGCCTGACATCAATACATGCTATTTATTGCTTTGTTTATATCATCCGTCACTGTATTATTCTGTTTATGTTATGTGTTTATGTTTTTTTGTATGTAGTATTTTTTTTATAGTATTGTTTTAAAAATTCATATTGCAGGAGGGAATGGGGAGTAAGCATTCCATGTACTTGTTGCAAATGGCCAAGAAAACATATTGTATTTAGTGTGTGTGTGTGTGTGTGTGTGTGTGTGTGTGTGGTGTGTGTGTGTGGTGTGTGTGTGTGTGTTTTATGGTTTGTATTCTAGAATCATCAGACACTAATGAGGCTCGAGCGCTGAATAAAGTCAAACCAAATATATGGAAAGATCCGCGGAAAAGATTTAACGAATGCAGGGAATCCACACCAGCGCCTATTTATAAAACACAGTTTAAGAGGCAAGCTGTGCCGCAATCTGCTCACCGAGATCATTCAAACGTTCCCCGCCAGTGGGCCCCTCTCGGTGGCGGAGACGAACGGAATGTTCCGCGAGAAGGAATTATACACAGAGAAGAAGAAGAAGAAGAAGAAGAAGAAGAAGAACAAAACAGGGTAGAGCGTATTTTTCCTGCGTCTTGTGTAAGATGAGTGCCATCGCAAAGAGAGAGAGAGAGAGAGAGAGAGAGAGAGAGAGAGAGAGAGAGAGAGAGAGAGAGAGAGAGAGAGAGAGAGAGACGGTCAAACGTGATTAAACTGAAAATAGTCGATAAAAACTCTGTGATGCGGATTCTTCTGGAGGATTGGCCCCCATCTGCTCCCTTCGTCTGTCTACCTTCTTCCGGAAGTTAGAGAAAAATAGCGTGGAAACAGAAGACACATTAGGGTGCTGTAGTGAATCATCCGAACCAGACCTGAGGTCGCTTTTTTTAATGTGTTTGATTTAAGTGGCAGGTGTTATTATTATATTCAAGTTTTTGAACTTGAAGTCCGTACAGGGATACGCCTGGCTTCTAAAGGCCGTCGCCAGCCCACTTCAGCCATAGCGCGCCGTCGTGTGTAAATGTATAAATTCTAAAGTGCTGCTACGGAGCGTTAAAAGCGGCCTCTCCGAAGCCGTACCGCCGAGAGCTGCTGAACAAGCAAGACGTCCCCTCGTGAGGCCGCACTTAACTATTTATGATATAGAAAGAAAAAAAGTCTTCACACAAAGTTTCACACAATTCTTTTTTTTTATTAATTATTTTTAATTGGGCCCATTTATAGCATGACACACATAATGTTCTCTTTCTCAATTAGGATGGGAACGGCGGAGGACTTAATTGCCCTGTGTCCGGCCGGGACCC
>CM051015.1:22568677-22676177 GCA_027704905.1 Muraenolepis orangiensis | reverse complement strand
CTCTCTCTCTCTCTCTCTCTCACACACACACACACACACACACACACACACACACACACACACACACACACACACACACACACACACACACACACACACACACACTCACACTCTCTACTCTCTCTCTCTCTCTCTCTCTCTCTCCCCTCTCTCTCTCTCCCTCTCTCTCTCTCTCTCTCTCTCTCTCTCTCTCTCTCTCTCTCTCTCTCTCTCTCTCTCTCTCCCCTCTCTCTCTCTCTCCTCTCTCTCTCTCTCTCTCTCTCTCTCTCTCTCTCTCTCTCTCTCTCTCTCTCTCTCTCGGCGGTGTGGTTGATTATGGACCGGGTTACAAATGCTCCCCGCTTGCAGTCGGCTTCTGGAGCAGCGGTGCGTGCGTGTGCTCCGGTTGGTGTAATGTGTGATGTGTGATGTGTGTGTGTGTGTGTGTGTGTGTGTGTGTGTGTGGAGACACATCAGGCTCGTCTCTCGGCTGTACGGTGAAATAAAAACACTCTGACTCAAGACCCCCGTGATGGAACATGACTGGAGGCCCACACATATAAACAACAACATACTCAAAGTCAGCGGGGATAAAGAGACATATGTATACGACTACTATAAAGACACTGCATACAAAGAAGCACACACACACACACACACACACACACACACACACACACACACACACACACACACACACACACACACACACACACACGCACACACACACACACACACACACAGGGAGAGAGGGAGAGAGAGAGAGAGAGAGAGAGAGAGAGAGAGAGAGAGAGAGAGAGAGAGAGAGAGAGAGAGAGAGAGAGAGAGAGAGAGAGAGAGAGGGGGGGAGCGAGAGAGGTATAGAGAGAGAGCACACACACACACACACACATACACACACACACACACACACACACTGCCGGCGGGCAAAATAAGCATATTTTCTATACATGTTTCTATACAGGTAAGTATTGGATTAATATGGCACACACACACACACATATATATATAGTATATATATCATATATACCTCTTGTTCCTCTGCGCCTCCTTTTTGCCCATCACGACCGGCACACAGTTGGTGAGCTCGGTCCAGTCGGCGTGCAGCCCGCAGCTCCAGCCGGTGGAGAAGCGGGAGAAGAGCCACGACTCGGCCTTGCCCGGCCGGTGGCAGGTGCACTTCTTCTGGCCCGGCGCGCAGTCGCACGGCCGCTCCAGGCGGATGTTGCGCACCAGGTGGCGGCCGAACGTGGTGCCGCCCGTCTTCTGGATGTGCAGGAACACGATCACGTCGTCCCCGCGGATGTTGAACTGCACGCCGCCTCCGCGCCGCTCCAGGTCGCGCTCGGTGAAGTTGAACTTCGACGGCGCAGGCGGCGGCGCAGCAGCAGCCGTCTTGGACAGCAGCGGTTGCAGGCTGTCCTCCGCGTCGTCGAGGTCCTGGTCCCGGTAGAAGTCGTCGCTGCTCTCCTCCTCGTACGGCGCGGAGGAGAGCAGACTCACGCCGCCACTCACGCCGCCTCCGCCGCCGCTCAGAGTCTCGTCCGCCCCGCCGCCGCCGCGCCGCCGCCGCTCTGGAAGTGGCACGAAGTGCCGCCCGCAGGACACATGTACTGGTATCCGATCATGACGAACAGCACCGCCAGGACGGGCACCAAGACGAGCTTACTGGATCTGTCGTCCATCATGTCTGTCATGGAGTGTGTGTGCTCATCGTATCCTTACTTGGAATGAATTACGCGTCGACCGACCGAGTGTGGTGTGTGTTGGTGTGTGTGTCGTCGTTGTCTCCCAGGAGTCATTCCTCATCCACAAAAGCAACCCTCGTTGGGTTATAGGCTGCACGGCTCCGGCACCGGTTTCTTATTTATGGATGCTTAAAAGTGCCACATGTTGATCAAGACGAACATCCATCCTTCCTTCCTGTCCTGTCCTGTGCGGTGGGTCCGGAGATGGCGAATCCCCCCCCCCCCCGCTTCTTTGGGATACGATAATAACACTGTTGGTACTACTAATAGTAGTAGTAGTATAGCAGTAGTACTAATAGTAGTAGTAGTAGTAGTGGTGGTAGTAGTAGTAGTACTAGTAGTAGTGGTGGTAGTAGTGCATGGGGTCGGTGCTGCGAAAGAAACAAAATCCACATTCCGGTAAACCGGAGAAAGTCATCATCTCCTCCTCCTCGTCCGGTCAGCGGCTGCTGCTTACTTTACCCGTGCGCCACAACTTCTCCTCCACCTCCTCCCACCACCACGGCGACACAGAGAGAGAGAGACAGAGAGAGAGGGAGAGAGAGAGAGAGAGAGAGAGAGAGGAGGGGGGAGGGATGGAGATGGGGGGGACGACGACCATTATCCGTGCCACCGTGTCTCCTCTCTCCTCCGCGGCTCTGTGGGTAACCCCTCCACTCCGAGTATAGTTCTCTGGTTCGTTCGCTCCCCGGGGTTTACGGGTAAGTTCCTCCGGTTTCCTCAGATAACGTTTGCGGATGTCACACCTCCCTCCTTGGTGTGATGGCGACAGCCAGGTGACTGACCACCACAGCGACGCCGGTTCGGGGACTGTCTGTCGGTCGGTCGGTCTGTCTGTCGGTCGGCCGGGGGTACGGGAGGAGGAGCTGTCCGGTTCCTCCTCTCACATCCTCGAGGTTTTCCAAACAGCACAACTGAGAGCGGAGGAGAAGAAGATGATGCCGCATCAAACCCTGCGAACGAAGAAGGCTGCGCGTTGCGCGCATAGACGCCGCTTCAGCTGGCACAGCGCGTCACCCCCCCCCCCCCCCCCCACACACACACACACACACACGCAACACACGCTCACGCACACACGCACACACTTACACACGCACGCACGCAACACACGCACGCAACACACACGCACGCACAAAAACACACACGCATCACACGCGTGTGTTTTTGTGCGCACACACGCAACACACACACACACACGCACACACGCACGCACAAAAACACACACGCATCACGCGCACGCACGCACGCACATGCATCACGCACACACACACACACATACACACACATACGTCGTCCCCCCCTCCAAACTAACCCCAAACCAATCCACAGTGGATAATGATCCATCCACTGTTGTTTTCAGAGGGTCGAAACTTCTGAATCTGAACCCGTCCAATCACACACAAACTTCTCACACGCTATTATTGTTAGGCTTATTGTAATTGTAATTGATGTTTTAATTAAGGTGGCCTGCGAAGGTTGAACACAACGAGAGATGAGTGCGTTTGGTGCGGTTGGGAGACGGATAGACATGACATTATAGATAGATAGATGGAAAACATCAGCGTCATGGTCACAGTGAGAGAGTCCTTTGAGCTTTCCAGCTTTTTTTCCAACGTTAAGGATTGTGATTTTGTTTTGTTTGCGAGTTGATGTGTGTGTGTGTGTGTGTGTGTGTGTGTGTGTGTGTGTGTGTGTGTGTGTGTGTGAGTGTGTGTGTGTGTGTGTGTGTGTGTGTGTGTGTACGTGTGGTGCGGAGTCATTCATATTCACTATTATAATGCAAGTTGGCAAAAAGTAAACATCTTTTTTTTGTATACTACTACTACTAATACTAATACTAATACTACTAATAATAATAATAATATTAATAATAATAACAACAACAAAAATAATATACATATAATAACCTGTTAAATAAAATAAATAATAAAATTTTATATAGAAATATTTATTATTAATCTATTTATTATTATAAATGATTAACACAACACAACACACACACACAACACACACACACACACACACACACACACACACACACACACACACACACACACACGTGCGCACTCACACATACACACACTCCTAGGAGTACAGAGATGAGGCGGTCCAGCTGACGCGATGGTGTGAGGACAACAGCCTCGCACTGAATGTCAGCCCAAGACCAAGGAGCTCATCGTGGACTTCAGGAGCCACCGGGGCCCCCACTCCACCATCAGCCTGGACGGGACACCGGTGGAAGTCGTCAGCTGCTTCCGTTTCCTGGGACTAGAGATTTTCGATGACCTGGCGTGGACCTGCAACACGGAGGTCATGCTGAAGAAGGCCCACCAGTAGGCCTCTATATATGCCCTTCAGTGCCTCAGGAAAAGCGGAATAGGCCAGAGGTGGCTTGTGAACTTCTACCGTGGCCCCGTAGAGAGCGTCCTGGCGGGTGGCGTCACCGTGTGGTACGGAAACACCACGGCACGGGACAGAGGGTCGTGAGGACGGCAGAGAAGATCATCGGGTGTGCACTTCCATGCATTGAGGAGATCTTTAGGACCAGATCTCGGAAGAAGGCCATGAGAGGGGTGTGAGGGGCATGAGGGGCGGCAGTATAGCGCAGGAGGTAGCGCGGTTGCCTCACAACTGGAAGGTTGCTGGTTTGAACCCCGCCTCCTCCTACCAAAAAGCTGTCGAGGTGTCCTTGAGCAAGACACCCTAACTGCTCCTGAAGTGCTGGCTGTCTCCTTGATGGCTGACTCCACCGTTGGAGGTTGAATGTGTGTATGAATGGGTGAACGCGAGGCTTAATATGTAAAGCGCTTTGAGTAACCATTGGTTAGAAAAGCGCTATATAAATGTCCATTTACCATGTCCATCATAAAGGACTGTAACCACCCTGGGCTCCATCTCTTCTCCCCCCTACCGTCTGGTCGCCGGTTGTGCAGCATCCGTACAGCAAGGACTACCAGGTTTAAGGATAGTTTTAATCCACAGGCAGTGACCTACTGAACTGCTAGGAGTCACTTTCACTTTCATAACATTACACTATCATACTTTGCTGGACTTTCTGGACTCATTACAGTTACTGCTCTGTATTCATGATGCTGCTGCACTACTGGCACTTTAAATGTTTTTAAAGATTTTTGTAAAAACAACATGTACATTCAACACATGTACATATCATTTAACAGTCACTTTGCTGCTCTTTTTTTGTTTTATTGTATATATCATTGTTATGGTGTTGTTTTGGAGATGTATACTGAGGGAGGGAATGGGGAGTAAGCATTATAATGTACCTGTTGCAATTGGCTAATAAAAATATCTTGTATCTTGTATCTTGCACACACACACACACACACACACCCACACACACACACACACACACAGACACACCCACCACCCCCCGACGGTTGAATTTGATGCTCAGTGGAGAATCTGTGGTGCCTGTTCAGAAACGCCTAAGTGTCTACGGCATTGCCGGACCAAAAAATACATTTCAAACCCGATTCACAACGTTTTCACATGTGAATCGGCTTAGGGAATAAAACCACATGATATTAGACTAAAATATCACAAAACCACGAGCGAGAAAAGGGTTTTCCTTTCATTGTTTCGTCCGTTTCGAAGACAGGCCAGCGTTAGCCCTCTCTCCTCGGATCAGTCCTAGCGCTGTGACGTTCGCGTCGCTCGGGAAAGCGCTTCTTCGTATGGATGGAGGAGGCGAGAAGAAGGAGAGGAGGACAGACAGACAGGAGGACGCTATTATAAACAAGTTACACGTTACAACGTTACACCTTATAAGTTACAAGTTACACTCCCTTGGACGACGCCTACCACCGATAAAAACACGTGGACATAGTTCGTAGCAAAAACCCGCAACGTCTTGTGTGTCTTTCATTCACTGTTAGTTCAACTCCTGTCCTTGTTAACTTGGTCCGTTCGGTATAACGGTTAGTTATACACACACACACACACGTAACCAGACATAAGTGATGGAGTTGTGATGGATGTGTGTGTGTTTATTGTATAAGTTTATTTGTCTCTCAATCGGTTTAAGGCAAACCCCGGTTTTATAGTTGAGGATCAACTACGTGGCAACGACTTTAAGTGGCCGGGGGGACGCTTTGATGTTGGCCGTATCGTAGCTGTAGGTTCTCCTCTTGGTTCTCCTCACCCCCTCCCCTCCTCCGGTTGAGATGACGAGGAACGTGTTGGTGTTGGGGTTCTTCTCCTTGTTCCTGTTGAACCTGGAGTTCCCGTGTCCGGCGAACGCTGCGTCTAAAGACGTCTCGGTCGCCCTGAGAGCTTCGTGGAGCATGACGCCTTTCCTGCTGGAGACCAGGTATACCCTCACCTCACCTCACTCCCCTCCGTCTCACCCCCTCCATCACTCACCCCCACATCTCACCCCATCATCCCACTCCCCATCGTTACTCCCCCATCTCACCCCATCATCTCACTCCTTCATCTCACCCCATCGTCTCATCCCCATCGTCTCATCCCCATCGTCTCATCCCCATCCTCTCACCCCCACATCCTCTCACCCCCACATCATCTCACCCCCACATCATCTCACCCCTACACCATCTCACCCCCACATCCTCTCACCCCCACATCCTCTCACCCCATCGTCTCATCCCCACATCATCTCACCCCCACATCCTCTCACCCCCATCGTCTCACCCCCCATCACCATCTCACCCCTCTGACATTGCTGTCACATTTGGGCTAAAAAATGTATTAGATTGCGATATGATTCACTATTAGTGACAATAATTATTTTTTGTGTTTTTGTATTTTTTGTGTTTTTGTGTTTTTGTGTTCTACGAAACATGTTTTCTTACATCTGGAGGTGTGTGTGTGTGTGTGTGTGTGTGTGTGTGTGTGTGTGTGTGTGTGTGTGTGTGTGTGTGTGTGTGTGTGTGTGTGTGTGTGTGTGTGTGTGTGTGTGTGTGTGTGTGTGTGTGTGTGTGTGTGTGTGTGTGTGTGTGTGTGTGTGTGTGTGTGTGTGTGTGTGTGTGACGGATGGATGTAACACCCGAATCCTCAATAGGCGATGTGTGATTTTTGTAATTGATGGATTGGTCAATTATGGCTGGGCGATATGGACAAAATCAAATATTGCCTCAATATTGATATTTTACAATATTGTAGGGATGATATTGATATTTCTGCTTTCGCAACATTTTTGATAAATAACTATCCGTAATGTGGATATAATGACTAAGTGGTTAAAGGTATAAGAGAACATCTACAGGTAACTACTGGTACGTTTAGATGCAATAAACTGTCATTACGTTGTCCATAGTCTTGGATCACAATATTGATCTAGTTTCGATATATTGCCCAGCCGTATGGTCAATAGTCTTTCGGAATTGACAGTAAAAGCATTTGTCCGCTATGTGGACTTTACAAACAACAAACAAACAAATCGTGAGGATTGAATCCTCTTTATTGGTCACATACATGAAGACATACAGTGAAACGTGTTCTCTGCTTTTAACCCATCCTAGTATTAGGAGCAGTGGGCAGCTATTCATACAGCGCCCGGGGAGCAGTTAGGGTTAGGGTCTTCCTCAAGGACACCTCGACAGTTTTTGCTTGGAGGAGCCGGGGATCGAACCAGCAACCTTCCGGTTGTGAGGCGACCGCTCTACCTCCTGAGCTAGACTGCCGCCCAATACCAATACTTTTGATTGCTTCATTTTTCTCACGTGTTGAATATCCGTGTCTCTTCTGTGCAGCGAGTTCATTGCAGAAGATGACAATGAGAAATTTTGGCAGTTTGTCGATACTGTGAAAGAGCTCACCGTGTACAAGAATGGAGGTACGCCCAGCTGTCCCGTCAATCATCATCATCATACATCATACATGTTGTGGTCGTCGTGTTTAACGTGGACGCGTTCTCCCATCAGAGTCCGTTCGCTCCTACTACAATTTGATCCTGAAGAAGGCCGGCCAGTTCCTCACACACCTTCAGGTCAACCTTCTGAGGTTCGCTCTGTCCCTGAGGACGTACTCCCCGGCCGTGGCCGCTTCTCAGCAGGTGCGTTGTCTCTGAAGCAAAAAACCCACAAAAGGGATTTTGGAGTGCCGACCCAGTGGAGTGCTGCTCTAAAATGTTTTCCTTTTTCCCGTTACACTTTGCCTTGCAGATAGCCAGCGACGAAGCCATGCTGGAGGCCTGCCCAGCGTTTGTTTCTGTCCACGGTCAACATGGCTGCAGCACCAAGGACATCAAGAAGCTCCTGAAGGCAGCTGTGAGCAGGTAATGCATACAAGGAACCTCATTGGGAAACTTCACTCACACACCGGAAACCATAAGTCAAAATCCAAAGCTAAAGAGCATTTAGCGCACTATAGACGGGTCCTTTCAGAGCGTTGCAGTTTAGAGCATTCACCTTCAAACCAGGTCGTCGGAGAACCACTTCACAAAAAATTCGATTTTAGGTTTTGTTTCGCTTTTCTTTGACGAGGGGGTCCACGTGTGGTGGTGCGTTGCTCTCTAACCAAAACCGCCCGTTTGCAAATGTTTTGCAGGCCGGCGCCGTACTTGTACCAGACAGACCACCGGTACCCCGGGGTTAACCTGACAGACGTGCCCGTGGTCATCCTCTACGCTGAAATCGGAACCAGGAAGTTCAGCGCTTTTCACGCGGCGCTTTCCGAGAGGGCGGACGCCGGCTCGCTGGTCTACGTGTTGCGGCACTTCGTCAGGGTACGTGTTTTTTTTTTTACTTCCGTTCCGCCCATGTCCGTTTCCCGATGTCACTGAATGTCAGATATGAGTGTATTTACTGTGTACCTTGGCTCAAGACATTTTGACAGTTGCCAGTTGCGTATCCTAGCAACTGGCATACGTCAATATAGAGGACCGGACACCTGGACAGGCGTGTGTGTGTGTGCGCGCGTGTGTGTGTGTGCGTGTGCGTGTGTGTTTACACACTCCTCTCAGCAGGAAGATTAGTGTGATCTCTGTGCAGTCTTTTTCCTCATCTTTACCTGGGAAAGTGAGACATATCTGCTGTGCCATTGGCTCCACTGGCACTGACAAAAAGCAGAGGTCAGCCGTGTGAGAGACTGAGAGTACGGCATTCAAGGGAAGCAGAGAGGAGAAGAGAGGAGAGAGAGAGAGAGCGCAGCGCATCCAGTGCCCTGACTCCGCGTTGGCAGCAGAAGTCAGTCTTTTCAGAGATGAACAATGAATAGCATCACAGTGTAGGTGTGGGACATTTTTTCTCCAGATTGTACCATTGGAAGTGAATAGCGGGGGTGGGGGCGTCAAGGCCTGATGACCAAGGCCTGGTGACCTTGGTACGATGATGCATCGTACCAAGCACACCAAGTCCCGTGTCTTGCACTCCTTCGGATGTGTTTCTGTGTCTGAATTCGATGGATGATGAAATTGCATTTAGCTCCCCTCAGTGTGGTAGAGGACGTGATAGATGGTTTGTGTTTACCCATCAAGCCTTGTGTGAAATTAGTTGTAATGAGATTCTACGTATTGCTCGCAAACGGCAGCTGTTTGTCCATGCCGGCGAGCACAGAGAATATGTTCTCATTCAGACTAGTCTAGTGTGGAACTTCATTCAGGCAAACAGTCTTGCGAATCAAGGGGCACGGAAGTCTCTTCGTGGCTTCTGGGAATGCTCTTGCTCTTGAAATACATTTGAGGCTTTTACTAACCCACCATTATCGGCTGTAGCAAATGGCCACCGTAATGCTCTCGTGTCTAATGTTCAGCTAAAGAGAAACATTAAGTACAACAACAAAAAAAGAAGCTAATTGGCAATTTGCTTTATGTGTTGGTGATTGTATCTCGGGGTTGTGGCTTTTTCAATTTGCTGTTTTAATCTGCCTGGTTTTTGGAAAATCTGTATGGTACACTAAATAAGCCAAAAAAAAGCATTTTGGCTAATTTCCGTATGTTGGTTGTATTGATGCGTCAAAACCCCAGCACATTGTTTCCACTTGTTCACTTGCTTTTTTGGGGTACTTATTTTCTGCGTAAAGATTAGTATATTTTGGGTAAATAAGTACAAGGGAAAGCGAATAACATCCACATGTACTGCGGATGCAATGCAACACTGGTGTTGTTGTAGTGTGGTTGTTCTCTTGGCCTGTTGGACCGTGACACACACACACACACACACACACACACACACACACACACACACACACACACACACACACACACACACACACACACACACACACACACACACACACACACCCCACCATCCATCCATCCATGAAACGGTTCCCAGTGTTTTCCCTGTATGAGGTGGAGTCCACCTCTCACTCCTCGTCCTCCTCGTCCTCCTCCCAGGACCCCCAGCCTCACAAGGTGCTGCTGTCCGGGTATGCGGTGGAGCTGGCCATCAAGAGCACCGAGTACAGAGCGGTAGACGACACCCAAGTAAAAGGTCTTTGTCTGTGTTCTTTCACTTCATATTTGTTTCAACCAATAATGTTGCTTGGGGCCGGGGATCTGTAAGCGTGTAATTGGGGAACACACACTCGAGCAGCGCTAGTAAACTCTTAATTATGGCTTTAAATCAACATTGTATAGACTTGCCAATGTAAAAATACTCATTCAACCACAATTTTTAGAAGTTTCAGAAGTTCTGCTATAACACAGTAGGACTGTTGGATCAGAGGTTCTGTTATAACACAGTAGGACTGTTGGAGCGGCAGTCTAGCTCAGGAGGTAGAGCGGTCGCCTCTCAACCGGAAGGTTGCTGGTTCGATCCCCGGCTCCTCCTAGCAAAAACTGTCGAGGTGTCCTTGAGGAAGACCCTAACCCTAACTGCTCCCCGGGCGCTGTATGAATAGCTGCCCACTGCTCCTAATACTAGGATGGGTTAAATGCAGAGAACAAGTTTCACTGTATGTCTTCATGTATGTGACTAATAAAGAGGATTCAATCCTCACGATTTGTTGTGTTGGATCAGAGGTTCTGTTATAACACAGTAGGACTGTTGGATCAGAAGTTCTGCTATAACACAGTAGGACTGTTGGATCAGAGGTTCTGTTATAACACAGTAGGACTGTTGGATCAGAAGTTCTGCTATAACTCAGTAGGACTGCTGGATCTGAGACGATGCTATAACTCAGTAGGACCGGTGGATCTGAGACGATGCTATAACCCAGTAGGACCGGTGGATCTGAGACGATGCTATAACCCAGTAGGACCGGTGGATCTGAGACGATGCTATAACCCAGTAGGACCGGTGGATCTGAGACGATGCTATAACCCAGTAGGACCGGTGGATCTGAGACGATGCTATAACCCAGTAGGACTGATGGATCTGAGATGATGCTATCTGCTGTATCTTAGGTCTTTATTCAACTGAGGTGCTTCCTTGTTGTTTGTTCTAGATGCAAAGGCTGGTCCAAACCCAGAAGAGGTGGTTGTTGATGAAGTCCAAGGATTCCTGTTCGGAACATTGAAGTAGGAAAGCAATAGCAAAACCCTGTTTCCCTCATAATGGCACACTGGATAAACTGGATGTATTCCATTTCATGACTTGGCTTTTTATTTGATCAGACGGACTTCTTGTTGCCAGGACAGGAGATCATAATGAGTTCTCTTCTCTCGCCGTGCAGGAGGTCCCACCCTGAGCTGCAGGCGCCACTGGCAGAGCTCCGTAAACATCTCCTGGAGAGCAGCGACGTCATGGCCCCACTTAAAGTGTGGGAGTTGCAAGGTACCAAACCTAATTCAAACACCCATGTGTGGTTTTTAAGGCAAATTGTCCTACTGCATTATGTTTATGTTGAATTATATTTACATACATGAATTATGTATATTGTATATACAATTTGTAACTTTTTATATTAAGCCAGTTATTATTTAATTTATGATAATAATCGGAAAGGTTTTCAGGTAAATAAATGTCTGTTAAAACAATGTATCGCCAAATGAGGTGATGCAATAGTCTTTGAGTTTGCCGCTTTGTATTTAATATGTGTAACGATGCAATAATGGATATTCTTATTTATTTGTAAAAAATATTTTTTTTACAAATACATATGGTGATTGCCTCTCTCCATAGATCTTAGTTTCCAAGCAGCATCTCGAATCCTGTCTGTGCCGAAGTTTGATGCTCTTAAACTCATGAGAGATATCAGTCAAGACTTCCCAAGCAAAGCCAGGTAAGGAAGCTTAGATAAGGAACGGACTAAAAACTCTTTAGATTAAGCTCAGATTTGGCGAAGCGGTGTGCAATCTATCCAATCGAAATATTCAGCTGGACTGAAACACGGATACAAATACGGAAATCAAACCAGCCGAATCACAAATAATTTGTTGTTTCATCTCCTGTTTAATATACGGCTGTATCCAGGCTTTTGTAAAGCGTCAGTTTTTTTGCCGTTTTACGAGCGTCGAAACGATCTTGCATAATAAGGCGGCTTTAGCTGCATCATATAACACTACACTACAGTCATTTAGCAGACACGTTTCGTCCAAAGCGACTTACAACTGTGTGTTTCAACATAGGTAGGCAAGGGAACAACTCGTCATAGGTGCGTTTTCCTTCCCAACAAGCCTCCCGAGAGCGCAACCAGTGCTGAAGGAGAACAAGTAGTACGATACGTTGGTTAACAATAAAACAAAAGAACAATAGAGCTCACAAACAAACAAACAAAGAAACACACAATCAAGCAACCACTAGTGCCGGTAAGCTGCTGAGAGGGCCGATCGGGCTTCCTCTCCGCCGAAAATACACCGACAAAGTTGTGGAGATTGAAATGTGCGTGTTTCGGGGGCCCAGAAAGAGTCACTTGAAACCCGCCGGTGTCGGCGCGGATGTTTACGGGGGAACGAGCTGAACACCTTCCCCGGGTCTTCCGAGAGCGGCCGTAGAATTTCGAAGATTAAAAAAGGGAGCCTTTAACTGCCGACTCGGGGGATGTTGGAAAGAGCTGATGGTGACTGTACATGCTTTACTGTTCCCACAGATCACTGACGAGAGTGACCATAAAGCCGGAAATGAGAAAAGAAATTGAGGAAACCCAAAAGGTGAGCCATCCTAAGCAGCTCCCAAGTTTGTCGTCCCCCCCGCCCCCTCCTCCTCCCAGAAGTGGTTCACTTGGTCTGATAGCATCACAAGTTTCATCTCTTTTTTCATTTTTTTGATGGCGGCAGAGGGGAGGGGGGGGGGGGGAGTAGTTTCTTATCTGTGTGCACGCTGAACCTCGCCATATAAATTCATTTTTACTCTGTACTTTCACTTTCACAACTTTCCTTCCGGACGTGGACCAATGGGGGGGGCTAACTTAGGGGCTGTGATGTTAACGCTGTGTGTTCCTCTCTCTTTCTCTCTGTCGCAGCATCTAAGCGAGACACTCGGGATCCGACCTGGAGACGCAGCGCTCTACATCAACGGGCAGAACATCGACCTGGACACGCACAACCCCTTCAGGTGGGGGGGGGGGGGGGGGGGGGCGTCTTGACTGTCTGTTGTCTTCTCACCTCACAGCAGGAAGCCCAACCAAACACAATCAGAACGCCCGCTACTGTCACGCCATACGTGTTCACCAACCGAATCGAGTAGCAATCCTGGCGGTGACAAGCGGCCCGGCGATTCTGGTTCTCCCGACTCCACAAGTGCTCGGGCCTGCACGGCCTCCGGCAGATAAGCGCTGACCTGTGATGTATTTGCGTTGCAGCGTTCTGGACATGCTCCGAGGAGAGGCCAGGCTCCTGGAGGGTCTACATAATCTGGGCATCGCCGGGGAGCAGCAGGGGAGGCTGCTGAGGCTGCCCGTGGGCGGCGCAGAGGACAACTACGCTCTGGATATCAGACATCCCGCCATAATGGTGAGAGACTCTGCCAGGGCCGGTCCTGCAGAGCAGATGCTGAATCCGCTCTCTCTCTCCCGCTGTCTCTCTCTCTCGCTATCTTTCGCTCTCTCTCTCTCTCTCTCTCTCGCCGTCTCCCTCTCTCCCTCTCTCCCCCTCTCTCTCTCTCTCTCTCTCTCTCTCTCTCTCTCTCTCTCTCTCTCTCTCTCTCTCTCTCTCTCTCTCTCTCTCTCTCTCTCTCTCTCTCTCTCTCTCTCTCTCTCTCTCTCGCCGTCTCTCTCTCTCTCTCTCGCCGTCTCTCCCTCTCCCTCTCTCTCTCTCGCTCTCTCTTGGCGAGGTTCAGCACTGCGGGTGCTTTGTTCAGATCCCGCACGGCGGGCGTGGGTTCGCAGGGCTAGTAGTCATCAGACTATTGCAACAGTCCCTCGTCTGCCAGAAACCTCAATTATAAACTGGGCAGCGGGCCAACGAAAGCTATCAAATAAAATAAAAAAAGTCAAACTTTTTCATTTTGTCCCTATTGGCCGTTTTAATATTTAAGATGCTCTGAGAAACTGCCAAACACATGAATGTGATATATTAAGTCCAGGATAATAGACACATTCAACAAGGGGGTGGGGCTTTTACAACCGTTGTACATTTTTAGAATGTGTGTGCGTGCATGTGTGTTTGTGTGTGTGTGGTACGTGCACGGCTTCTGAAAATAAGTTATGTTCAACAAATATTTTTTAACGACGTTGCTTTGATAGCTCTCTTATCTCCCAGAAGCTAAATGAAAAGCTTGCCCCAAGCAGTTTAGGCACTTAAACCACCATTGTCTTAACACATCTCTTAACACCCACCGTCTTCACAGCCTCAAGTTGAGGTGAAAGCGAACATTGAAGCTTGCCGCTGGCCCTCTCAGTCTCCAGCGTTGCTGACTCAAACTGAAAACGTCTTTCCAATGTTAATCATATGTTGGAACTGTTGTTGGAACGGTTAGAGGGCGGGTCTGGGTGATTGAAGCAGATGCCGCTGCCACAAGCCATTAAAGGGCTACTTTGGGCTCCTCTCGAGGACACGGGGGGACAAGGAAACCGGTTTATTGCAGAGTTTTCAAGTTGTAAGATGATCAGAGCAGATGGTACATGCAAGCGCTCCTCCTGAGTGTGTGCGGTGGTGGCTGGGGCCAGGTGAGGCTGCTTCATCCAGACTAATCAGTCTGACTGGGAGGGTGAGGCTGCTTCAACCACACTCTAATCAGTCTGACTGGGGCCAGATGAGGCTGCTTTAACCAGACTCGAATCAGTCTTACTGGGGCCAGGTGAGGCTGCTTTAACCAGACTCTAATCAGTCTGACTGGGGCCAGGTGAGGCTGCTTCAACCAGACTCTAATCAGTCTGACTGGGGCCAGGTGAGGCTGCTTTAACCAGACTCTAATCAGTCTGACTGGGGCCAGGTGAGGCTGCTTTAACCAGACTCTAATCAGTCTGACTGGGGCAGACACCAACCACACACACTCCTTTGCTAATGTCATCAGTCAAAGTTTCCTTTTACTGATTCTGTCGAAGAGCATTGAAATGAAAACACACTTTGGGGCACTACTGGAGTCTCCGTTAATGACGGCATGGCTGTCTCATAATTAAACGTGTCAGATCTACGTCGGTGGAGGTCGCTTCTTGTCTTTAGATGTATCGGTGGCGGCTGGTGGTTGTAAAAGTAGGGGAGGAAGGGAGGGGCTCTTTGGTGATGGCTGGGGTCTGGGGACGGGGATGTTAGTGAGGGCATATATGGGCCAGACATTTGAAGCAGCAATGGAGGAGATTTTGTGTAACTAGTGAGCTATACCAGAGGAAAATTGTGCTGCTTACAACCGTCTTTCATTTATCAGAAATAAATCGGTTCTTATTAAGAGATTACTGAAGGCTGTCCTGGTATCCTAAACCTTAGCAGAAAGGGGCAAAAGATGGATACATCTAAGACCAGTCTGAAAAATGTATAAGCCATCAAGTTTTCTTTTAGATCTTACTGCTATCTCAAGAGCTGATTATTAAAGACACAATAAAGATCAGTGCAGTGACATAAATCATTTTTCTTTAATTGGGATTGGGGTGAGACAAGAATAAGTATATTTCTTAGAAGCTGAATTTAAGAAAAATGTCAAAATCTCATACTGATCTTAAATTGAGCAGTTTTGTCTCCGATAAATAGGCTAGACAATCATAAGGTCTTATTTAGAATTTTCATTTTCCCTGGGAGGAAGCACTGACTAAATCTTGCTAGAATTCTAATATGTGTGTTTTTGAGATAAAGTTGGCAATTGGTGCTGGTGAAAGCTGTTCTTCTCACATGTCTACTAGCCTGGGCGGCTAGTGGGAATAGCAGAACAGAATACAACCGTCGTCGTATTCTGTTCTTCACATATAATATATGTACACAATATAGGCGTACTGTAAAGATAGCTTCAATGACGCAGTAGCTCACCTGACAATTTGTATCAATTTTGACGGTGTATTATTGTAAGTGGCTTTGGATAAAGCGTCTGCTAAATGAATGTAATGTAATATTAGTGGGTTATTTTAGCAGACTAGCCAAACAGAATGGAAACCGATTGTGATCTGAGGTAAGGAAGCATTGTTTTGATGAAAAACAGCTATTTAGCGATTACTCAATTAAAGTATATTTACCTGTATTTAATTAAAATAGGGCGTACTATCATATAGTCAAACCAGTTATCACGTCAATTGTCTAATTCACGGTCAGCCATGCTTTCTGTTTACATTTGACGGTTGAGGAACATGTTTTATTTTCCATTTGCACAAAGTACACTGTAATGCTTACTCCTCATTCTCACTATACCATCGGACAACACTGAACACGGAGAATTCACTACTAAATGATCTCCAGCACAAAGAGACGAGACACAGATGTGGTTAGAGAAGGGACGGGCGAGGAATACAAGCTAGGGAACGTCTGAGAGGCTAAACTACACTTTTCATGTTTTCAATCAATATTCTATCTTAGCGCTATTTTTATTGCGCGGGTGCGCTCCCCCAGCGCTTTTTTATATATATATATATATATATATATATATATATATATATATATATAGTGAAACACATTTTCACGAAATGTGTGTCTCATAAATAAAGAAACGCATCATCATTGCTGTGTTTCCCCCAGTGGATGAACGACATCGAGAGTGATCCGATGTACCGAAGCTGGCCCTCCGGCATCCAGGAGCTCCTGAGGGCCACCTTTCCCGGAGTCATCCGACAGATCCGCCGCAACTTCTTCAACCTGGTGAGGGGGGAGGGGGGGGGGGTGGTACTGCACTTTTGACGGCACTGCAGAGGGGAAAGTGCTGCATGGCACTGGTCGATGTAACACAATACAGTGGGCTTGCTGTCTCGATCGGGGGTGTAAAGTGTGTCGGCTTTGCTTGTCGCAATACTGATCCTAAACATATCGTAAAGGCTCTTGCTATATAGGGCGGCAAGGAGCTGAAGAGGTGGGTCGTCTGGTCAACCGGTTCGCCCTCCCCCCCCTCGAGCTCCTCCTAGCCGAGTGTGGAGGTGTCCCTGAGCAGGACGCCCCTAACCCCTAACTGCTCCACACCGGCTGGCTGTCGCCTTGCATGGCTGACACCGTCTGTCGGTGTGTGAACGTGAGGCTTAGGTTGTGTTAAAAGCGCTGTATAAATGCAGTCCATTTACCGTATTGTACGGTTTAAGACGGGAATTTTGAATTATACAACGAGGTATGAAGCCGTTCTAATAAACACACTCAAACTGTATCATTGTTTCACGTTTGTTTAACAAAAGAAAGAAAGAAAATAAAACCGCCACCCCCTCCCTTGACACAAACAACCCTTTCCATGTCAAATGTTAACTGCTACTTATTTGTGGCAAAAGGTGCTGTTTCTAGATCCCGCCCAGCAGGAGAGCGTGCAGCTGGTGAAGCTCGCAGAGCTCTTCTACAAGCACAAGATCCCTCTGAGGTGTGTTACCACAGCCCCCCCCCCCACATCACCACCCGTCACACTCTCCTTCCAGCCGAAAAACGTCTTCCCTTTCTCTCTCAGAATCGGATTCATCTTTGTCGTCAACACGGAAGACGAGGCAGACGGGTTCAAGGACACCGGGGTGGCGTTCTACCGACTGCTGAGTTACATCGCAGAGGAGTACGATTTGGCCCAGGCCCTGACCTCTGTGGCCTCTGTAAGGATGCCACTTGTTTGAATACCTCCTGGTTTACAACCACGCAATAACTGAACTCTGTGTCGTGTGTGCCTGTGTCTTGTAAGACATTATGAGACGAGCAACAAGCTTGGGAGACGAGGCCCAGGCCCTGACCTCTGTGGCCTCTGTGTTTGAATACCTCCTGGTTTACAACCACGCAATAACTGAACTCTGTGTGTGTGTGTGTGTGTGTGTACGACACACACACACACACACGACACACATGTGCCTGTGTCTTGTAAGACATTATGACGAGACGAGCAGCAGGCTTGTAAAAGGCGATGGCGGCCCGGCCCTGTGAGCTAAGTCCCCCTGTGCTCCCGCAGATGTACAACAAAGTGGGCGTGGGAGAGTCGCTGTCCGTGGACACCGTCACCTCCTACCTGAAGAAGACCTCCCCCAAAGCCAACGCAGCGAGGATCCTCGGCCCGGACTCGGAACACGATGACAAGAGACGGGTAACGCATTGAAAAAACATACACCTGTGTCCCATGTTCCTTCTCGGTTGGATATGGAATTCATACATTATTTAGCTTATTCGTGACTTAAGGATTTTTCAATACATGGACTTTGGAAAAACATGAAAAAGGAGCAGATCCTTCATTAGTGTTATGAGCGATGGCTGTTTGTCTTACCATGAGACCTCTGTGGAAAAGGGTCTATTGCCGTTCACAGGGGAGCCAGCAGGTCTTGCCCCCGGAATGAAAGAAAGAAAACCTGAAATGTGGTTTGGTAGTGGTTAGGGAATGTTGCTCAAGGTATCCCCCCTCCCCTGATGAAAGATGTGCCGTTTGCTCCAGGCTGGGGCCCAGTTCTACAAGGAGAGTGGGCTGGGCGGGCTGCCCGTGGCACTGTTCAACGGCGTTCCCCTGGAGCCGGAAGAGATGGACCCGGGCGAGCTGGAGACCGTGATCCTGCAGCGCATCATGGATGCCACTAACGTCTTCCAGAGAGCGGCCTACACGGTACGTCATGGTGTACTCGTGAACAAACTAACTAACAAACTGGGTGAAACATAACTTTGCCTTGAGAATTGTTTGTTTGTTTGTTCGACTTTTGGCAAGATAACTCAAAAGGTTAAGTTCGGAATTGGACAAATGAGTGACCAGGAATGTAATATTGACCAAGGAACAGTTGATACGATTTTGGCACAGAAATCTTCCGAGGGATTCTTTAGCATTGGGGGATAGGGCAAAAAAAATTCACAAAATTACTAACATATTTGCATACAACTTGGTGAGGGTTTTGGGAGAATGCAAATGACAATTTATGAACATTAAGGGAAATATTGGGATCCGAATCCGGACCCCCGCAGATCCGGATCCGAATCTGGATCCTGTTATTTTTCTTACTGATTCTTTAGCAATTCTTTAGCTTTTGCTTTATAGCGATTGTTTAGCCTCATAAATAATAGGGCAAAGGGGACCTTTTGGTGTGGCCTCTCCTTAGGGCCTTCTACTTATGTCAGGGGATAGCGTGACTTTTGTTGAATGGGTGTATCCCGGTGAATGGAGGAAAGAGCGGATGCTAAATTTCAGTGGTGATCCAGTCCAATCACACACACACGCCACACCGGTACACACACAGTATTGACCCCTTGATGAATGGACTCACTACGCAGTGGAAGAACCACCCACACAGAACGCCTCGGCGTGCAGGCGACCGAGGCTGCTGTACACTCTCCGGTAGGGTCGTTAGTCGGCAGGGTCCTCACCATGCGATATGAGGACTATTCATTATTATTATTAATTATTATCAAGCACATTTAAGCACCGATTACGATATTTATCGTGATTCTGTAAATGGTACGATACCGTACATCGATGTTTCTTCCCCCTCATCCCTGGTGTATATTCACTCCCCGGACTCCCTCTTGTTGTCCCCCTCCCCCCCTGCAACAGGGCCAGTTGACGGAGGCGGCGGACGTGGAGGACTATCTGATGGAACAGCCCAACGTGGTGCCCAGGATCAACCCTCTGATCCTGGGCACTGAGCGGACATACCTGGACTTCACCGCCTCTCCAGGTGACCCACGCCACCATCTTTTGACTCACTCTTGCGTGGTCGTATAGCGGTTTCCTGAGTGTGTGTGTGTGTGTGTGTGTGTGTGTGTCCGCTTCCTCCACCTTCTCTCACAGTGGCGGACGACTGGGAGGACACCACCATGTTTTCGTACCTGGACTCCCGAGACAAGACGGCAGTGGTGGCCAAGAGGATGAAGTACTTCACCAGGAACGGTGAGGAGGAGGAGGAGGCACCGCTCGTTTCTGAAGCGCTTTTTTGTATTTCCCCTGGTTCAGCGAAACAGCCGTGTCTGTCAGTGCTGTTTGTATATCAAACACCTGCAAAGGGAGCATTGTCTCTTTGGGTAAACAAATGAACAATGTTTCTTTTTCCGCTGTGGTGTCTCTCTGAGCGGTGAGACGGTGTAAGCTGTGTCTTCAGCCAGATAATTACCGGCTCTCTTCTGATTGGCTCATTGCCAGCAGGCTGAATGGAAGCAGGAGGCATCACTTCACTCCCTGGGCCCGAGATAGTCGTTCAGCTTTAGTAGGCTTTTAAGTAGGCTGATTGCTTTACTAACTGCCCTGTTGCCTGGCTGACTGATTGACTGACTGCCTGGCTGACTTGCTTACTGACTGCCTGGCTGACTTACTGACTGCCTGGCTGACTGGCTTACTGACTGCCTGGCTGACTCACTGACTGCCTGGCTGACTGGCTTACCGACTGTCTGGCTGGCTGACTGGCTGACTAACTCACCGACAGACTGACTCAGTGGCTGGCTGGCTCACTGACGGAACAACTTGCTGACTGACATGAAGTGGCATGCTGACTTGCAGACAGACTCACTTTCTGCCTGACTCACTGATGTACTGACTGACTGGATGAATCCAGGTGTGACAGATGGCACAATTCTTCTCTAATATCCTGAGCTCTTTCAAGTCTCTCTGTCTATCTCTCTCTCTCCCTCTCTCAGTCTGTCGCTCTGTCAATGTCTTTCCCTCGGTCTATCTCTCTATCTCTTTTTCTCGCTCTCTCGCTCTCTCTCTCTCACGCACTCTGATTCTATCTTCCTCTCTCCCACACATGTGAATTCATTTCTGTCCTCCCAGCACCAGAAAGAAAAAAAAGAAACCTTTCAAAGGATTAGACTCTCTCTCTCTCTCTCTCCCCGCCCCTGAAGACTCTCTCTCTCACTAAGCACTGTGATGATGAAACAGTGAAGACGTATTAGCTAATTTAAATAGGTTGTCCGTGTGGTGTTGGTTACCGTGGGCTGGCGTGACACACAGCATGCACCAAGACATGCGTTAACAAAGACAACAGTACACACAGCAAGGTCGTCTGGAAACGGGGGAGGTTGCTGGTTCGATTCCCCCGCCTCGAGCTGCTCCTCCTAGCCAAGTGTCGAGGTGTCCCCGAGCAAGACACTCTAACCCCAATGGCTCCTGAACCGGCTGGCTATCTCCTCGCACGGCTGAGGAAAAGCTAGGAAAGCGCCAATATTGAGGCAATATTGTTAAGCTTTTAAGGGACATACACAGCGTGTACTTGTGTGCGCTGGAGCGTGGTCATCACCACCGGTTGTTGCCGTGTGGTTGTCGTTCTGTTGTCATCTGCAGACGAGGACGGTATGAGTGGCGTGACGACGTGGATCGTGGGAGACTTGGAGACGGAGGCGGGGAAACGTCTGCTGGCGGCCGCACTGAAACACTTGGTGAGACACACGCACACGCATAAGCGCACACACGCTACACACACACACGCAGCACACACACACACACAGAGCATGCAACACACACACACACACATGCAGCAGACACAGCATGCAACACACACACACAGACACGCAACACACACACAGACACGCACAAACACCATACAATAGACACACTTACACACCATGCAACACACACACCATGCAGCACATACACACATACCACAAACACCATACAACACACACACTTGCACACCATGCAACACACACACACACACACCATGCAACACAGACCATACAACACACACACCCCATACAACACACACACACACACAAACACATACACTTTTCAAATGATCGGAAAATATCTATATTCTGCACATTGAGGACGGAACAAGAATGGCTGCCAGTCAGGCTGCTAGTCTATGGCCTTAATAACTTTTTAATAAAATAAAACTGCCAAATAGGACCTCGAGATGAGATGAACTAGCCACAGATATCCAAACTGTCCCTCTGCAGCCAACTATCGTGAGCCACCTAGAGGCAGTTAGATGAACTACACTCTAGTCTCTACTGTGAACCACCTAGAGGCCGAGGAACTACACGCTAGTCTCTACCGTGAACCACCTAAAGGCCGTTAGAGGAACTACACGCTAGTCTCTACCGTGAACCACCTAAATGTTGTTGGAGGAACTGCATGCTAGTCTCTACCATGAACCACCTACAGGCTGTTAGATGGGTGGCAGAAAAGCTCAGTCTGTTGGGACTTGGCTTGAGAACGGAAGGGTGCGTGCGTGCGTGCGTGCGTGCGTGCGTGCGTGCGTGCGTGCGTGCGTGCGTGCGTGCGTGCGTGTGTGTGTATTATTTTTGTTCAAATCAAGATTCGATCAATACACGCGTCCCCATCAACCGTGTGATTTGGCCTGTCACAAAGGGTCCAACTTCTTCCCGAGAAGAATGTTAACGTCGCCCCCCCCCCCCCCCCTTTCCGACGTTACGTCTTCTTGTGTCACGCCGGCACCGCATCTGCCTTTTCTCCCACGTTCATGTGTTAATGCTCTCTTTCTGCCGTGTGAAATGAATCACCGTCGGGGGGGCTGGCGTCCAATTAATGTGAGCCGCTGCTTTAAAAAATTTATAAAAAATGTGTCGCTGGAGTTTAATTACTAGACGACACCACCACAGTGACAGCAGCCGCGCGCGGCGGTGGCAAAGCCTCAGAAGGAATAAAAAAAAAAAACAAGCAACCCTGTTGTATTCACCGGGGACACTTTTCACCTTGGCCTGTCTGGCTCACGAGTGCGGCGCTGCCGCGGCTGTTAATCTCAGGGTAACAGCCACATAAATAAAGAGGACTTTAAGCGCGGCAACGCATCCCCAAAGTCTCACTCGAGCTGTGGCCCCCCCCCCCACCCCCCATCACCCTTGGCCCCCCCCCCCCACGGCGACACCGTGGGGGGGGGGCCAAGGGTGATGATTGCTCTGTGTCTTAAAATATTGTCCGCCAAAAGAAACTCTGCTGTTTTAGTGGATTTTAAAGAGCCACGGGTAATAATTTGTTAACGACCGAATATACAAGATGTTGAATATATATAGATATATATATCTATATATATAGATATATATAAAGCCATACATTTGCCTGTATACGATCTTCCCCGGGACGGAGGATATTCTTTTAAATAAACCATATATAACGATACATTTGTAGGAGCTGGAGCTGAGCGAACGTAAACAAACAACTTCCACTGGCAACTTTCCTCCACCCTGCTCGGTGGTGACAGTTGCAATAATATGAGAAAGGGGAAATATATCAACGCTGTGTGTGTGTGTGTGTATGTGTCTGTGTGTGTCTCTGTGGTGTGTGTGTGTGTGTGTCTCTCTCTGGTGTGTTTGTGTGTCATGTATATACGTGTGTTTGTGTTGGTGTGTATGTGTGTGTGTCTTGCGTGTGTGTGTGTCTCTCTGGTGTGTGTGTGTGGTATGTGTGTGTGTCTGTGGTGTGTGTGTGTGTCATGTATACGTGTGTTTGTGTTGGTGTGTGTTTGTGTGTGTCTGTGTGTGTATGTGTGTATCTCTCTCTGTTGTGTGTGTGTGTGTGTCTCTCTGGTGTGTGTGTGTGTGTGTGTCATGTATACGTGTGTTTGTGTTGGTGTATGTGTCTCTGGTGTGTTTGTGTGTCATGTATACGTGTGTTTGTGTTGGTGTATGTGTGTGTGTGTGTGTGTGTGTGTGTCATGTATACGTGTGTTGGTGTATGTGTGTGTGTCTTGCGTGTGTGTGTCTCTCTGGTGTGTGTGTGTCTTGCGTGTTTGTGTGTGTCATGTGTGTGTGTGTGTGTGTCATGTGTTTGTGTTGGTGTGTGTGTCGCGTGGGTGTTTTTCTGTGTTGTGTGTGTGTCTCTCTCTGTTGTGTGTGTGGGTGTGTGTGTGTGTGTCTCTGGTGTGTGTGTGTATCTCCCTCCGTGGTGGGTGTGTGTTCACTCATGCAGAGAAGGGGCCACGGTGTCCGGGTGGGGATGATCAATAACCCCAGCAGCAGCAGCAGCAGCATCAGCCCGGAGGACACCAGGCTGTACCGGGCCATGTGGAGTGCCCTCCTCACCCAGAAGAACAAGGCGGCGCTCGACTTCACCCAGAAGCTGCTGAAGGACGACAGCCGGGAGCTGCTGCAGCGCGGGGCCAAGATAAAGGACCTCCTGCTGCAGGTGACTCGTGGTCCACCAGCTCGTCAACGCTTCGCTTCCTTTCTCTCTTTCGAGGAATACTTTGGTCGGATTTTCAACTAGCATTACAATGGTAGTAGGGTAGTTGATGCAAATACTAAACTATCCATTTTATGTCTCCAGCGTTCAGTTTCGCAAATGTATTCGCCGGGGGAAGCCTTTTGGGCCACAAATTTCAGGGACAATGGTGACCGATGGGTATGATCCCCTATCATCCATTCTCCTGGGGAGATAGGAAGACAGGGAGAGAGAGAGAGAGAGAGGGGGGGGAGAGACACACGCGCACACACAGGGAGGAAGAGGGTGAGAGAGAGAGAGGGGGACATAGGGAGAGAGACAGAGGGAGAGCGAGGGAGAGAGACTCATTGTGGGAACGCTCCACAGCTTGTACATGCCGAGGGAAGCGTCCGCCTGCTCACTGTCAGTTCCACTCTAGCCGTCAGGTAGTGGCGGTGGGAGGGGGTAGTGGTGGTGATGCTGAGGGTAGGTGGGTGCGGGGAGACACACGAGAACCTGCACACACACTGGATCTTTAAATAAAACCTCCTGGTGGTGGTGAAACCCCCCGTTGCCCCCCAGGGACCCCCTGATGAATAGCCAGACTTCCTACGCCAGTCACGCTCGTGTAGCTCGGCTGAGGCCCACCACGCCTGACCAGCCTTCTGCCGCACCTCTCTCTCTCGCTCGCTCGCTCTCGCTCTCGCTCTCGCTCTCTTCCTCTCTTTCTCTGTACCACGCTCTTCCACTGGTGTGCTCACACAGCAGTGTAAACAGAAAAAACACAAACCTATATATATATATATATATATATATATATATATATATATATATATATATATATATATATATATATATATATATATAGCCCTTATTAGCCAATCACCTGGCAAGACGAGCCCGACTGTCCCCTCATTACTGACAGGAAATGGCCATTGAGCCAGGGAGCCAGCAGGTCACGTAACACAGGTTGTCAGGTTGGAAAATGGCACCGATAGCCCTCCAAAAAGAAAACAGAGGCTCAATTATTTCGAGAAAGAGAGAGAGAGAGAGAGAGAGAGAGAGAGAGAGAGAGTGGGCTGGAAATAACATCGAGGTAGATGGGCGAGCAGTGGCTGGGGCGAGTGGGGACCCAGAGTCCGGGGATATGAGTTTATTATTGGCTGGCAGACAGACTTGCTGACTGAGTCGTGTTGACATTATTGGTATTTCCGCCTGTTGTCCCGCGGTGTGGGGGGGGGGGGGGGGTTGTCAGGAAACTAATAACCTGAGTCCACTGCCATGCTCTCTCTCTCTCTCACGCCTGATTTGTTATGGACAAAATGGCGAAATGTTTAATTAAATGTTTGTTAGATTAATTATGAATTGATTAATTCCCTATCATTTTATTTTCACGCGTGCTGCCTCGCTGACAGCCCCTCCCGCGCGTCCGTCGTCTGACTGAAATATTAATGTGCGGGAGCCTGCAACGATTTCTGCGAATTGCTAGCGATTCTTTTCCTTCTCCTCCCGCCGCATGCGTACATACATCATATTTTGTGTCAATGCTTTTTGGTTTCTGATTCCGTTTCGGACGCACAGGACCGGCGGAGGGAAATGTCCTCGGGGCCGGTCCTGCCCCGATCATCCATCACGGCTCTCGCGTGCGATCAATTCCTTCCTCACGTCATCCTAAACAAAACGTTCGTTCTTCCACCTCCTCCTCCTCCTCCTCCTCCCACTCCTCAGGGCATGGACGCCGACTCCTTCGAGAAGAAGTTCAACACCATGGAGGTGGACTTCGTCCGGAGCCAGCGGCTCTTCTGCCGCCACGTGCTGAAGCTGCGTGCCGGACAGAGGGCGGTGGTCACCAACGGACGGGTCAGTGGGCTTTTCCCCAGACAGACAGACAGACGGACGTTCTCTAGTCCTCGCACAAGAGGTGTCGTGTGTGTGGACCGGCCCCGTGGATAGCTAGGCTAACGAGGCACTGTGTGTTTGTGTGTGTGTTACATGACATTACATTACCGTCATTTAGCAGACACTTTTGTCCAAAGTGACTTACAATAAGGTCATTCAACAGAAGAGAACTACTAGTCACCAGAAGTAATTTGCATTGCATTAAGTCAACGTGCATTTCCTTCTTAACAAGCCAAAATAATATAATATATACATGCATATACACATATATAATAACATAAAATATAATACTTTACAATAAGGTCATTCAACATACTGTAGGTAGGGAAGAGAACTACTAATCATCAGAAGCCATAAGTGCATTTCCTTACAAGCCACTAACAAGCCTCCAAGAGCCGAACCCAGTGCTCGGGTAAAAGTACAAGAAGTTGGCTAACAGCAGCGCTAACAATAGTGTGTGAGTGCGCGTGTGTGTGTGCATTTAGCCGTGTTTGCATTACCGCGTTTGCTCTCATGGCCGTGCGAGCGCTGCGTAGGTTGTCGGTCCATAATTCTTTACGATGCCCTCTGCATCCTCAAACAGGATAAGATGACGAGGATAAGCGATGTGTCGGCAGGGGGGGGGGGGGGAGGAGAAGCGGTGATCCCTGATGATATAACAATTAATATCATCACACACACACATCGTCGAAAGGTGGTGGAGGCAGCACACACACACACACACACAAATAGGAAGGGGTTAGGGGGTTCTCTAAAGAGGACGTGAACACGTCGATGCTAAGTGAAGATCAGACGCCGTACTCCATTTACCATGTAGCCCCTTATTAGGCCTGACAGCCGCCGGGACGAGGCGCTGAAGACTGTTCTGTGTCTCTACAATAGTGTCTCTGTATAGAACACTGTCAAACACCGACACTGACTGTTCTGTGTCACTACAACACTGTATAGAACACTGTCAAACACCGACACTGACTGTTCTGTGTCACTACAACACTGTATTGAACACTGTCAAACACCGACACTGACTGTTCTGTGTCACTACAACACTGTATTGAACACTGTCAAACACCGACACTGACTGTTCTGTGTCACTACAACACTGTATTGAACACTGTCAAACCGACACTGACTGTTCTGTGTCACTACAACACTGTATGGCATCAATACCACAATTCTCAGTAAGCAAATAAATATGTTTATTTTGTTTATTTTTTAATCATTTTTACTTCCAATTGCTGTTGTGTTCATGAGTGCACCATGTGGGTTGCTTCCCAATTTCGTAATATTTGTTCAATGACAATAAATAATAACAATAATGCATTTTATTTATATTGCACAATTTGATTTGAAAAGTTAAAAACATAGCAAAAAAACTAATACAATTACAAAAAATAGTGAGCACTAATACAAACATAAAAAGGCCTTCAAAAATTAAAAAGGTGTTAAGGCCTGTCTTAAAAGAATAAAGGCCTTCTGATTCTGAATAATGCATAAGTAAATACAATTTTTTGAACCCGTGAACCTGTGTGTTGTCACTGTGTGTCCCCCTTTAGGTCCTCACATTGGAGGACCTGGAGGAGTTCCCCGTGGAGGACTTTGGGCTGCTGGAGAAGATGACCCTGAGTGCCTCCGTCGAGAAGGTCAAAGCCAACGTCAAACAGATGGGGATGAAGGCCAGACAGTACGACCGTACCTCCACCATCAAAGATGGGAGGAGGTTATATTTTCACGTCTGTCTGTCTGTCTGTCTGTCTGTCTGTCTGTCTGTCTGTCTGTTAGCAAGATAACTCAAAAGTTATGTACGGAATTGGACAAAGCTTTGTGGTTAGGTAACTTTTAGACCAAGGAACAGTTGATCCAATTTTGGAAGACGTTTTGTGTGGCGAAGGTATAAGCTCTACTGAGTGCTCTCTCTCTCTTTGATTTGTGTGTTTTAGTCAGAAAGATGAAATATTTTAGTTTTGAGCGTCTCTCTCTCTCTGTCATGTTTGGTTCACGGTCTGTTTTCCTCCCTTTAGTTATTCATTTCCACCAAGGGCTTTTGTTCGTTCACTTTTCAAGCGTTTATCTGTTCTCTCCACCGTCATGTTTTAACGCAACGTGGGCCGGAGATGAATGGAAGTCACATGACATTAGACTAGTCGTATTATTATTAATAATAAGTGATAGACTGAGCCTACTAGCCTACCCCCCACACACACACACACACACACACACACACACACTCTCCCCCCCCCCAAACACACCCACCCACTCCTCTCCCTGTCGTTCCCAACACCAGAGCCAGTGACCTGATCATGAAGGTGGATGCCCTCCTCTCAGCCGCCCCTAAAGGAGAGTCCAGGAAGGACATTGACTTTCCCAAGGATGTCCACAGGTGAGCAGAAGCGTACTGCTGCTCCTCCTCATTCTCCTGCCCTAATGGGGCCCAGCAGCAGCCGCACATTCATCATGTGGAGGAATAGGGGCCCAGAGAACCGCTTTTTAATACAGGCTCCCCTCACCCCACTGACAAAGCACTGTGTAACCCGCTCTCTCCCCCACTTTTTCTCTCTCTCCTCTCCTCTCTCCTCTCGCTCTCTCTCTCTCTACTGCACTCTCTCCTCTCTCCTTGCCTGCTCCTCTCCTCTCCCTCTCTCTGCCCTCCAGTGTGCTCCATCTCTCTCCCCGTGACAGCGAGGTGGTGTACGATGTGGTGGCCATTGCCGACCCCCTCAGCAGGGATGCACAGAAGCTGTCATCGCTGCTCATTGTAAGGCTGTGTTTTTCCTCCCTCCCCTCTTCCCTTCACCTCCTCTTGCCGCTCTGACAAGGACTCCTCCTCCGGAATCCTTTTCACAGCAAGGTAGCAAGGAAGGAAAGCAGAGAGAAATTCAAAGCTGTTGTTATTTTAAAAGGTTCAAAGTGTCCACATAAATGTCTGTCTTTCTCTCTCTTTCTCTTGCGCACACACGTGCTCTCTCTCTCTCTCTCGCTCTTTCTCTTGCTCTCTCTCTTCTCTGCTCTCTCTCTTTCTCTTGCTCTCTCTTTCTCTGCTCTCTCTTTCTCTTGCTCTCTCTTTCTCTTGCACTCTCTCTCTGTGTTGTTCGATGTGTGATGATAGCAGGTTCAAAATGTCCACACACACACACACACACACACACACACACACACACACACACTATGTCTTGGTAAATGTTATCCTCACACATTCATCCGCCGACCTCACTGCAGCACGAGGTCCTTTTACCAACTTTGTAAAGGACATTCTTCTCTCTGCTGCACGACGGATCGAAACAAACTCAAGTCATTCAAAGATGCATTTGGAAAGATTTTTGTAAACTGCCGTTTTCTTTCTCTCGGTCGGTGAGGCTTCCAAGAGTGTGTTCCTCTCGTATGTATACAGTATATACGGTTGTGAAATGCTATTTCAAGGTATACTCAATATTCAGAGTGAAGGAATATATATATACGTTAGGTTTAAGCAGTAAGAATCCACCGCTTAATTCCCTCTGGCCACACCTGTGGGCTGGTGCTTTTTAAAACTATTGATGTTGCGGCGTCACTACCCCCCGTGTGCGTGCGTGTGTGTGTGTGTGTGTGTGTGTGTGTGTGTGTGTGTGTGTGTGTGTGTGTGTGTGTGTGTGTGTGTGTGTGTGTGTGTGTGTGTGTGTGTGTGTGGTGTGTGTGTGTGTGTGTGTGTGTGTGTGTGTGTGTGTGTGTGTGTGTGTGTGTGTGTGTGTGTGTGTGTGTGTGTGTGTGTGTGTGTGACGAGAAAATAAGAAAAAAAACAGCTGTAAATGGGTGTGTTACATCCTATAGCTTAACACCGCCGTCATGCTAGTCTGGCTGGATATAAGGGTGTGCTCTGGAGTTCGCCTACATTTAGCCAAACCCTCCTCCAACTCTCTCTCTCTACTCCTCTCTCCACCACCCCCCCCTCTTTTCTCTCTCCTCCCTCTCGCTCGCTCGCTCTCTCTCCACTCTGCGCTCTCTCTCTCTCTCTCACCCTCTCCCTCCCTCTACTCCTCTCCCTCTTTCTCCCCCTCCCCAACTTTCCCTCTCTCCCCCATCTCTCTACCCTCTATCTCTCCCCCCCCCCCCCCCCCCCCACTTGTCTATTGTCATTTCCCAGCTGGGTAGAGTTTGTTTTGCTCACACGCGTCTCTCCCCCCTCTCTCTCTCCCCTCCCCCCCACTCCCTCTCTCTCTCTCTCTCTCTGCTCTCCCTCCCTCGCAGGTGCTCAGCCAAGTGGTCAATGTGAAGCTGCGGGTGTTTATGAACTGCCGGGCGAAGTTGTCCGAGATGCCCCTCAAGAGGTAGGGCTCCGGCTTCCTCCACAGTAATTAAAGCTGCTTCTCTGGGCCGTCCACGGGCGTCCTTGGACAGTCAGTCCCCTGGTGCTCATGCTATCTTAGCCGTCTCTCTCTCTCTCTCTCTCTCTCTACTCTCTCACTCACTCTCACTCTCACTCTCACTCTGTATCTGTCTCTCTCTCTATCTCACCCTCTCTCTCAGTCGCTCTCTCAGTCTCTCTCTCCCCTGCTCGCTCTCTCTCTCGCTCTCGCTCTCAGTCGCTCTCTCTCTCTCTCTCTCTCTCTCTCTCTCTCACTCTCTCTCTCACTCTGTCTCTCTCTCTCACTCTCTGTCTTTCTCGCTCTCTGACTCTCTCACTCTCACTCTCACTCTGTCTTTCTCTCTCTCTCACTCTCACTCTCACTCTGTCTTTCTCTCTCTCTGACTCTCTCTCTCTCTCTCTCTCTCTCTCTCTCTCTCTCTCTCTCTCTCTCTCTCTCTCTCTCTCTCTCTCTCTCTCTCTCTCTCTCTCTCTCTCTCTCTCTCTCTCTCTCTCGTTCGTTCGATGTTCTACAGTTGTAGCATAGCAGATGCAATCTGCTTAATAACGGCACTTTATTGCTTTGAGCCTCCCCGTGCATCTCGGAGCACAAATTGCTTCCAGAGTGCACTGTGGGGGGTCCAAAAGCAACAACAACAACAACAAACAAAAAAACAAAACAGCAGCACAGCACAAACACAAACAAGCAAATGAAAGCTTTGAGAACGGTGTGAATAACAATGGGGAGGATCGCACACCGGCTTGACTGTCATTTGATTGTGTTCTCAACCTGTATTCTTACCCCGTGCGCCGGGGCCGGCACACACGGCATCAACGCTGGCGTAATGACAACGGATCGCCTCATTTGTTGTTGTTTATGTAGTTGTTGTTGTTGTTGTCGCTGTCGCTGTTGCCGCCGCCGTTGCCGCTGCCTCGCTCTCCGAACGCCTCAGCAACACTTGGTTTTTAATTATTTTCTTGGTGCAGCCGGGCACGTATCACTTGTTGTGGTGTATGTCTTTAGTTAGGACGTTTAAAGAAAAGCCGGCTTATGGTCTCTGTCCCGTGCTCCTAAGCAGCCTGATCACACAGGAAGTGCGTCAGTCAGTCAGTGGAGTGCGTCGTCGGCCTTTGCTACTGAGGAGGTGGTGGAGGAGGAGGAGGAGGAGGAGGAGGCGGTGGTGGAGGAGGTGATGAGGAGGTGGTGGTGGTGGGGAGGAGAAGGTGGTGGAGGAGGTGGTGGTGGTGGAGGAGGAGAAGGCCGCGGGGTAGGAGGAGGAGGCGGTGGTGATGATGGAGGAGGAGGAGTGGGGAGGCTGTGGTAGAGGAGGAGGCGTGGTGGAGGAGGAGTGGAGCAGGAGGTGCTGGTGGTGGTCTGGCTTTTTTAAGGGACACGGCTGCCTGCTTCTCTTAGCTTTTTGGCCCCTGGTCTTTGTCCTTCTCTCCTCTCTCTCACTGTGGAGGATTGGTTCTCTCTTTCAGACAAGGGAGCGATCCAATAAAGGGGAGAGCATTTCCTCCTGTGACTGGTTTATATGCCTCAGTCATTTAATCCTCTGTCTCTCCTGTCCCTCCTTTCTGTATCTTCATAAGCAGCAGTTTGCAGAACTGTGTGTGTGTGTGTGTGTGTGTCTCTGTCTCTGTCTCTGTCTCTGTCTCTCGGTCTTTGCCACAGAGAACACACTATGCTCCTTTAACCTAGCTATCTTCTCTGGGATAACAGACTGACGCTGTCGCTTTTCCTGAAATTCAACCCAAAAATGTAATATATATATATATATATATGTATATGCTTCGGTTGTACCTCGGTTGTAAAAAAAATCAGTTTTAAGTGCAAAGGAATGCCACCGACGGGGTTATTGATCGGTTGATACATTATACACATTCGTTAGCACTCCCTGCCGACAAAATGAAGAATTTGCATAGAAATTAGCCGGGAGCTCACCTCCTGTGTAATAATGGTGAAAATGAGTAGCGTAGTCTCCACTGTAGATCTGCCTGTTACTGCCTACGCCCAACTGCTGGCAATAAGACTGCTATTAAACCCCCCCATCTCTCTATCTCTTCTCTCTCTTCTCTCTTCTGTGTGTGTGTGTGTGTGTGTGTGTGTGTGTGTGTGTGTGAAACTATTGTGTATCTCCCGCTTTCTCAATAGGACCCGTCTGCCCTAGAAAGCCAAACCATTGCTCAGTGTGGCATCATATTTAGTGCCCAACAAGAAGAAGAGTGCTTTTTGTTTGATGGAGCTGCTGTCTGGAGCCGGTGGGGGGGGAAGGAGGTGTCCGGTTGGCCTTTCTTTCTTTCTGCCGGGTCTCCCTCACTCGAGTGTCTGGTGTGTGTTAACACGCACCGCTCACCTGCTGCCTGATTGGCTCCACCTTATGGTTTACGCCTCCGCACCGCCTCCTTCTCCTTTACACACTCCTACCTTCTCCTCCTATACACACTCCCACCTCCTCCTGTACACACTCCCTCCTCCTTCTCATCCACGCACCTCCCACTTCCTCCAAAACATACTCTCACATCCTCCCACCTCCTTCTTTCACACACACTCCCACCTCCTCCTCATCCACACGCCCCCATGCTGTGTGCAGCTTCTACCGCCTGGTGCTGGAGGCGGACGTGAACTTCCTGGCCAACAACACGCTGTCCCCGGGGCCCACCGCCCGCTTCACGGACCTCCCCGAGTCCCCGCTCCTCACACTCAACATGATCACCCCCCACGGATGGATGGTGGGGGCGGTCAGCAGCCCCCACGACCTGGACAACATCCACCTGCAGGAGGTGAGACTACCTCCTCCTGTACACACTCCCACCTCCTGTACATACTCCTGCCTCCTCAAATACACTCCCACCTCTTCCTCTCCATGCTCCTGCCTCCTCAAATACACTCCCACCTCCTCCTGTACATACTCCTGCCTCCTCAAATACACTCCCACCTCCTCCTGTACATACTCCTGCCTCCTCAAATACACTCCCTCCTCCTCTTGTACATACTCCTGCCTCCTCAAATACACTCCCTCCTCCTCTTGTACATACTCCTGCCTCCTCAAATACACTCCCTCCTCCTCTTGTACATACTCCTGCCTCCTCAAATACACTCCCACCTCCTCCTGTACATACTCCTGCCTCCTCAAATACACTCCCACCTCCTCCTGTACATACTCCTGCCTCCTCAAATACACTCCCACCTCCTCTTGTACATACTCCTGCCTCCTCAAATACACTCCCACCTCCTCCTGTACATACTCCTGCCTCCTCAAATACACTCCCACCTCCTCTCCATGCTCCTGCCTCCTCAAATACACTCCCACCTCCTCCTCTCCATACTCCTGCCTCCTCAAATACACTCCCACCTCTTCCTCTCCATACTCCTGCCTCCTCAAATACACTCCACCTCCTCTCCATACTCCTGCCTCCTCAAATACACTCCCACCTCCTCCTCTCCATACTCCTGCCTCATCTCTCCTCTACACATTTCTCTGATGCTAAGAAGCCAGGGTTTCCCACACATAGACAAGACACACTTGACTTGGGCAGGCTGCCCAGATATATAAACGGCCGCCCAAGTCCCAAATTTTGTTGTATTTGTATTTAGTTATCCGTCCGAGAGCATGACGGCGTCCGCGATCGGTTAACTGGCGAACAATGATCCCCTCGCATTGCTTCTCGTGTACCGTGTGTTTGCTCTGCTCATTTTGCGTGAAGGGACTGCTGTAGGGATAGTAAAATTCCCCAATTTGTATCGGTACACCGGCATAAATGTTCACGATATACAATTGCCTGGAGTCGAGATGTATCGTTTCTTAAATCTTTGCATCAGTAAAATCCTATTTCTTTCATAAAGCGTCCGGGATTCGGCTTTTGCTTCCTGCAATCGCATTGGTGACATTAGGTTCCGATCACACAGGACACATTTTTTAGGCTGAAAAAACGCCGTAAAAAGTATTTTTTGTTGCTAGTCTAAGCAATGTAAACACAGAAGTTAAACTATCTTCAAGCACTGGTGTATTTGTATTGTTCCCCCAAACCACGCCCCACAAGTATATTTCAGATCTGTGGGAAACACTGGGATCCTATGCATTCATGACATTAACACGGCCCGAAGTTGAGGGTTTCAACTTCCCACACCCTAACCCTAACCCTATGTTATGTGAGCGCAACTTTCCCCCAACTGGCACCCCAACTAACGCACCCCTAACTCTGTGGAGTCAACACTCCCCAGTCGCCTCCCCACTCACACACAATGTTGTGAGCGCAACCTTTCCCCAACCGCACCCACCCCTTCGACCCTGACGCCGTCTCTCTACAGGTGGACACGGCGGTGAGGGCCATCTACGAGCTGGAGCACCTGTTGCTGGAGGGCCACTGCTTCGACCTGTCGACCGGCCAGCCCCCCAGGGGCCTGCAGTTCACCCTGGGCACCGGCCGCCATCCCCTGAGCCAGGACACCATCGTCATGGCGAACCTGGTCGGTTAGCTCTTTGATCGCTCGCTCACACTGGCTCTTGTTTATTTACTGTACATTACATTACATTTCATGTCATTTAGCAGACGCTTTTATCCAAAGTGACTTACAATAGTGTTTCAACAAAGAACAATTTCGTAATTTATTTACTGTACATACAGTATATACATATATATATATATATATATACACTATAATATACTATATTCAATGTACTGTAATGTATACATGCTTTGTTGGGGTTAGAGGGATGGGTTTGATTCGTCAATGTTTTATTCGATTTTGTAGAACCTTTATTTAAAGATGCTGTAGGTAAGATTAGGGGGGGCAGGCAAGGGAGCAAGACACTATTATCTTAAATGTGTTGTTTACACTATTTCAGGGTGTCTAAAGTGTGTTCCTCCCACTGTTATCAGGGTGTCTAAAGTGGGTTGTGTTGACACTTTTATCAGGGCTACTTCCAATTGAAAGCGAATCCGGGTGCCTGGATCCTGAAACTACGCAAAGGGAGATCGGAGGAAATCTATCAGATTGTGGCGTGAGTGCATTTCATATATATATATATATAGTCGTACAATATGTATTTGTACTATTTGTATGCGTTTTCCCCAGACTTAAAGTCGCATGTAAATGTTTTTTTTTCTTTATGCCTGCCATGATATTACGCAAGTCGATATATTTAAATAAAAATCCAAATAATAACTATAATAATAAAAAGATAATCATACAATAATAATAGTACAATTAAATAAAAGATAAAATAAAAGAACAAAGTGAGGGCATGTTGCTAATGAGAAGACTCTCGCCGGAGGTGTTTCTCCTTCCCGCCGCTCTTCACTGCAGGTATGAAGCCCATCGCTATGGTAACGAGAGCTGCTTACACCGTAGGAGGAAGAGCTTGCGCTTTTGATGAGTGCATGGGAGTTCTGCCCAGTGCAGCAAAAATACATGGGCTGAGAGAGAGAGACACAGAGAGAGAGAGAGAGAGAGAGAGAAAGAGAAAGAGACACACACACACACACACACACACACACACACACACACACACACACACACACACACACACAGGGAGAGAGAGAAACACACACACAGGGAGAGAGAGACACACACACACACACACACACACACACACACACACACACACACACACACAGGGAGAGAGAGAGACACACACACAGGGAGAGAGAGACACACACACACACACACACACACAGGGAGGGAGAGAGAGAGAGACACACACACAGGGAGAGAGAGAGACACACACAGGGAGAGACACTCGCATACACACACACATACAGGGAGAGAGACATACACACACACAGGGAGAGACACTCGCATACACACACACATACAGGGAGAGAGACATACACACACACATACAGGGAGAGAGACATACACACACACATACAGGGAGAGAGAGAAACACACACACAGGGAGAGAGAGACACACACACACACACACAGGGAGAGAGAGACACACACACAGGGAGAGACACACGCATACACACACACACACAGGGAGAGAGACATACACACACACATACAGGGAGAGAGACATACACACACACATACAGGGAGAGAGACATACACACATACAGGGAGAGAGACATACACACACAGTATTGGACAGTAAACAACACAGTGCAAGGATGATTGATGTTGTCACCTGTCCTGCGCTGGGCCAACTCAGCAACCCCCCCCGTCTGTGTTAGTGGGCAGAAAACGAGCGACGTTAGAATAGCTAGAACATCAACATTGGTAACGGCCTGAAAAGGAGCTCCGTTGGTGGAAGATCTGACCATCGTGTCTGATCACGATCAACACGGAACAACACACTTCACACGCTTAAATTGAGACTTCACCTTCGAATATGAACTGAGCCCCCCTTAATGGTCCCACACGTGTTTTCTGGGACCCTGTCCGTAAGATAACTGATGGCTCGCACCCGTCGCTGGCCATCGACGCGTAAAAACGGAGCAGACACACACACACACACACACACAGCACTGGGTTCCCTCGCAATCACCCGAGACACCAAGGATTTATGCCCCAATCCTCCAGGTGAAGCTAAGAGGTGATGTCATTTTTCACCTTGGCAGTGTCATTACTCTGGCGGTTAGCGGCACTCTGTTCTGGTTAGGTGGTCGGTTGGCGGGTCTGGCGGGGGAGCCTCCCTCGCTGCCTCCTACCCCCCCGGACCTCTGCACCCTGTCTGCTGTGTGCAAGGCCATGCGGCCTTGCACACCCCCCCCCCCATGCCACCACCCGACAACAATGTCAGCGCCTCTCCTCCCCTCGGCTGTCATTTCCTTACCTCTCCTCCCCTCGCCTTGCCTTGCCTTCCCTCTCCCCTCCTCGCCTCTCCTCGGGTGTCCTCTCCTCCTCTCCTTACCTTGACTGTCCTCTCATCTCCCCTCCTCCACTCTCGCCTCCTCTCCTTACCTCTCTTCTCCTCTACTTCCCTCTCCTCCCCTCCCCTCTCCTCTCCTTCCCTCTCTCCTTACCACTCCTTGCCTCTTCTTTCCTCGGCTGGCATCTCCTCTCCTCAGCTGTCTTCTCCTCTCCCCTCTTGTCTCCAGTCCTCCCCTCCCCTGCTGTCCTCTTCTCGGCTGTTGTCTCCTCTCCCCTTGTTTCCTTGCCTCTTCTTTTTCCTGAGCTCTACCTCTCCCCCCCATCCTCTCACCTCTGCTGCCCCCTCCTCTGCTCTCCATCATATCCTCTCCTCTCGTGCTCTCCCCTCTCCTCCTCTCTGCTCTCCTATCCCCTCCAGTCCTTGCTTTGCTTCTTACGTTTCCTCTCCTCCTCTCCTTTTGCTGTCCTGTCCTGTCCTAGCCTCGCCTCTCTTCTCCTGCCCTTCCTCTCCTGTTATCCTCTCATCTCTTCCCCTCTGCTCTCCAGGCCTCTCCTTTCTCCTCCTCCCCCCTTCCTCTCCTCCCCTTATCCTCCTCCTCTCCCCCTCTCTTCAGAGCAGAGATACTGTCTGCTCTCTGCTGCCTTAGAACCTCAGCCCTGCAGGCTTCTGTGAACTCAGAACCGGCTACAGGAAGGGGATACAAAACTGCTTCTTCTTCTTCCTTCTGAGAACACAGAAGGAAGAGGACACAAACCCAAGCAATGCTGCTGAAGCACAGAAGCACTTTTTCTCCAATGAACGGGGACATTCGTCTTTTTTGACGAGGTTAATTCTCCGCCGTCGGTAAGCGCCGCGGCCATCATCGCCCGCTGACTATGACAGCATATTCGCTCATCCGTTCATCACCGCCACCCCCCATCCCCCAACCCCGGCGCCTCCCAGCCCGCTTCCCCAGCTCCTCCGCCAGGCTGATCGGTCTTGAAACGATTACAGCGACAGAGGCCCGGCGTGGTGACGACGGCGGCGGCGGCGGTGAGGACCGGGGGGCGCCCGGTCAGAGAGTGGCGCGGGGATGTGGACGGCGGTGATGGAGGAGGATAATAAAGTAAATTAGAGTGTGTGTGTGTGTGTGTGACCCCTGGAGGCGGTGCCACGACCTACTTTGGCGCTCTCGGTTTCTCCTGTCCCTACCGTGGCAGTTTGGTTCTTCTTTTCTTTTCTTTTTTTTTTGCTACCTCCGCCGTCGAAGATGGGAGGAGGTTATGTTTTCACCCCCGTTTCTCTGTCGGTTTGTTTGTTTGTTTGCCCGTGAGCAAGATACATTTAAAAGTTATGTGAGGCACTGGACAACACTTGGTGGTTAGATTAGGTATGGGCCGAGGGACAGTTGATTCGATTTTGGCGCAGATCCAGGTCCAAATCCGGATCCAGGGGACTTTTTGGAGGTGTGCGCTCTACTGAGGGCCCTCCAGTTTCTTTGTCTTTTAATTCTCTCTCTTAACAGAAGCCCAATCTAAAACTGTAAAGTGGCGTTCAATTAGAATCGCTGGAAATGTTCATTTAATATTTGGGAGTTATGGGTTGAGCTGTTGTTTGGGGGTTAGACGTGAGCTGTGTCTGAAATGTCCTTTTTTTTTTTTTTGGTTGAAAATATTAGCGTTGACTATCATTCTTTCTGGGTAAAAATGAATCATTGTTACACAGCATTTTTTTTATTTTATATAAACGATCACTTGGCAGCCTATTGCAAGAAGGTTAAAACTACATTACATTACATTAGTGATTAAGCAGACGCTTTTGTCCAAAGTGACTTACAATAAGTGCATCCAACAGGTAGGCAAGAGAACTACTAGTCACCAGAAATCATCATAACTGCAGTTTTTTCCTAACAACAAGAGCACAACAAGAGCAGAACCACAAAAACCAGGACAATAAGTTGGCTCCCTACATTTTGCACCTTAAGTAAATCAAACGTTTGTTCAATGACAAATAGTGAAGCCAAAGACTAAATGTGAATGTGTCAATTGAGGACCATCCTGGACAGTATCTGATTACCATTAACATTGAACCAAATGGACGAAGCTGGGTGGTCCTGGAACGTGTCTCTTGAGGAGAAGGATGATGGATGAATGAATGAATAATGAACTCACAATGGACTTTTCTTCCAGACACGACGGGACGGACTCTCCTGCCGATGCCGGTGACACTGTTGTCGTCACACTCAGAAGTTTCCAGAGCAAGATCATTAAAGTCAGGGTACGGCAACAAGAAAAAGCTGCATTATTACCTCCGCCATCGAAGATAAATGGACATTTATAAAGCGCTTTTCTAACCAATGGTTACTCAAAGTGCTTTACATATCAAGTCTCACATTCACCATTCATACACACATTCAACCTCCAACGGCGGAGTCAGCCATCAAGGAGACAGCCAGCAGGTCAGGAGCAGTTAGGGTGTCTTGCTCAAGGACACCTCGACAACTTTTGCTAGGAGGAGGCGGCGGGGATCGAACCAGCAACCTTCCGGTTGTGAGGCGACCGCGCTACCTCCTGAGCGACACTGACGCCCATTATGTTTGTCAGTCTGTTTCTTAGTTTGTCTGTTTGTATGTTCGTAGCAGCAGTAGTATTAGCGGTAGTGGTAGCGTAGGTCTTATTTTCCCGATCAAACATCTATTAACACAGCGTTGTGGTCCCTTCTTCCCATGTACAGGTGCACAAAAAGGCTGACAAAATCGATGAGGATCTTTTAAGCGAATCGACCGAGAGCCGCGGCCTGTGGGACTCCATCTCCAGGTGTGTATGCCGCCGCCGCCGCCCACGGGTCTAATGCGGGTCGGGTTGTACAGTGTGGGTTTGGCCGAGCCGATGGGGCAGTGACCACTCCACTGCGGTTGTATTGATCCGCTGGGTCACCTCCCGCCGCTCATGTGTTGATTAGGTATCAGACTGGTGGTGCTGTGCACTGTGAGTAAACCTCCTCTCCTCTCTTCTCCTGTCCCTTCCTCTCCTCTCCTGTAATCCTCTCATCTCCTCCCCTCTAGTCCTATCCTCTCCTCTCTCCTCCTCCTCTCCTCCCCTTATCCTACTCCTCTCCTCTCTGCTCCTGTCCCTTCCTCTCCTCTCCTGTAATCCTCTCATCTCCTCCCCTCTGCTCTCTAGTCCTATCCTCTCCTCTCTCCTCCTCCTCTCCTCCCCTTATCCTACTCCTCTCCTCTCCTGTAATCCTCTCATCTCCTCCCCTCTAGTCCTATCCTCTCCTCTCTCCTCCTCCTCCTCCTCTCCTCCCCTTATCCTACTCCTCTCCTCTCTTCAGAGCAGTTGCCAGGAGACACCTAAAAACACGTTCTAGCGATGAAGCTATAGACTGAGCCTGTGGGTTTTAGCTTCCCTTGTTGTTGGAGCATCCGCCTCTCATGCTGGAGGGGGGGGGGGGGGGGGGGGGGGGGGGGTGAAGGGGTGAAGGGGTCGTGAGTTCGAGCCCGAGCCCGGTGCGGGACACTCACTGTTACAATTACACGTTTCAGGAGAGGTCACGCTTCCCCGGGATCCAGGCTGCACTATTACGCTGTAAGATCTGTTCTTGCGAAAAATATGTGCTTCTGTAGGTATGTGTTGAAATTGCGCGCACGTGTGTGTGTGTGTGTATTGAGCTTGTGTTTTTGTGTGAGTGTGTTTTGTGTGAGTGTGTGCACGTACCAAATCCGAACTTTACGGGCGTGGGACGTGTTTGGAACACTTTTTCCGGGTTGTTTTGTTAACCAGGCGCTCTGTTCGTCACGGGGCTTGTACATCGCCACGTCACATCGCAACAACCGCCATTTTGAGAGCGTCCGTCGTTTGAGCGTCAGTCGTTTTGAGCGTCAGTCGTAATGTTGGTCGTCGTGTTTTAAAAAAAAATAATAATAGCTTTGGTAATTCACGGTGAAATGATTTGTCATTATGGGGAGACTCGTGGTTGTGTTTGCCACAGCGTTTCTCACTAGGCCGTGGTTACGGTACATATATTTTGCGTTTCTTTAGGATTTGAACAGTACTACAACACCCATGATGCATTGTGATGTACAAGCCCCTCGTTATGAAGGCCGTGCGTGCTGTTATTGTGTTAACATCATTTAACGTCCTGTTTGTACCTGATTGGATTACTGCTACGCGCGTGTGTGTGTGTGTGTGTGTGTGTGTGTGTGTGTGCTTTGTGTATGTGTGATGTGATGCAGTTCTTAGTTGCATTTTCTTAGTGTGTGTTGCTTTCAATGTGTAATATCCACTATGTTCAATATTCTTTATTTGTGTGTGTAACAAGTACAGTGGAAAGCTTTCTCTCCATTCACTCCCGCATTCAGAATTTCTACAACAATACTATACTGTATAATAGATACAGTACTGGTGTTGTGTGACACAACACCACCCCTAGTGGGGAGGGGGTGGTACTGCTGGGGGTGGTGGTGGTGTTCATCTTGGCTGTATATGGGCTGTCCATCCCACTGTAGCGGAGCAGGACGTGGCCAATTTGGTCTGGTGGTGTGTTGACGTTTGGGGAGATTTGGAGAGGATAAAACTAAATGCAAAAATGATCGCAAGAAGTTTGACAGACGTGTTACCCATGACTGGAGAGAGAGAGAGAGAGAGAGAGAGAGAGAGAGAGAGAGAGAGAGAGAGAGAGAGAGAGAGAGAGAGAGAGAGAGAGAGAGAGAGAGAGAGAGAGAGAGAGAGAGAGAGAGAGAGAGAGAGAGAGAGAGAGAGAGAGAGAGAGAGAGAGAGAGAGAGAGAGAGAGAGAGAGAGAGAGAGAGAGAGAGAGAGAGAGAGAGAGAGAGAGAGAGAGAGACTCTCTGCAACCCCTCCATCGCCCTCTCTGTCCCTCCCGCTTTCTCTTCTCCCTCCCGCCCTTTCTCCCTCCTTCCCTCCCTGTGAAGTCCCTTCCCAGAGCCTTCTGGCTCGGGGCAGTGCTGGCTGATTGAGTGTGCGGGAGACCAGAGACACACTTTTTTTCTTTTCCCCCTCATCAGCAGTCTGTTAGAGGCAAGGACACACGGCCTGACTACAGAACAAGCCTGTCCCCCCGGCTAGTCCCCCTGCCGGTCCCCTCACCACCTGTCCTCCTGTCTGTCGCCCAGCCACTCCTCCTGTCTGTCTGTCTGTCTGTCTGTGTGTGGGGGCTGGTTAAACCCGTGTTCCTTGATTAACCAAGGACCCACAGGTGGGAAGCCTAATTGACTTTGGCCAGGTGGGCCTGCTTCAAGGCTGTAGGTGATCCGCCTTCCTCCTGCTGTAACAACTGTCTGTTATATTAGCCTATATAAGCCTGCTCTCGGCTGTCATAAAGAAACCTTTATTTGAACCATGGACATCAATGCATGGTGTGTGTGTGTGTGTGTGTGTGTTTTCTTGTTTCTTGAGTTGTACGTTCCGTTGAGCGCTTTCTGTGACAGACGAGGGTTATGTTTTATGTGCTCCTGGCTTCACATTAGCTTGCGCGGGCCGCGGCGAGGGCCAGGGGAGGGGGAGGGGGGGGATGGGACGGAGGGGGTGGGGGCGCAGGAGCTGTGTGCGTGGCAGACGGCGGTGCGCCGTGGGCAGACGGCGGTGCTTGTTGTCTAACACTGCATCTGTGATGTGTGGTCCTGTTTAGCATCACAGGTGGCGCTTCCAGGTCAAGCGCTGCGGAGACCAAGAGCGAAGACGTGCTGAACATCTTCTCCGTGGCTTCGGGCCATCTGTACGAACGCTTTCTCAGGTGGGTGGGTGGGGCAGGAGCACACACACACACACACACACACACACACACACACACACACACACACACACACACACACACACACACACACACACGGTGATACACGGGACGCACATGCACACACATATGCAACACATAATGCACTGCACACACATGCCATGCGCACACCCCCACCACACACGCATGCATACAAACACAAACACACACTATACACCTGACGGACACACACTTCTGACATACACACACACTACTGACACACACACATCCGACCCACGCATGCATAACACAAAATACTTACACACCTACACATACACACAAACTGCTTACACACACCTGACCGATGCACACACCCACCTGCCACGTGCATATACACACACACACACATATACACTTCCCTAACACGGATACACATACACTCAGCTAACACATCACACACACACACACACTTGACTCACACCACTGTCTGTTTTAGCTGACAGACTTAAGAGACGTAACCCCATGTGCTCTCCTCCCTCCTCTCTCCTCTTTCTCTCTCCTCCCTCTTGTCTCCTCTTTCTCTCTCTCTCCCCCCTCCTCTCTCCTCTTTCTCTCTCCTCCCTCTTGTCTCCTCTTTCTCTCTCTCCTCCCTCCTGTCCCCCTCCAGAATAATGATGCTTTCGGTCCTGCGTCATACCCAAACGCCCGTCAAGTTCTGGTTCCTCAAGAACTACCTCTCCCCGTCCTTCAAGGTAGGCGTCTTGGGAAGCACAACTATGCAAAAAAAACGCCATGGCTCTCTCTCTCTCTCTCTCTCTCTCTCTCTCTCTCTCTCTCTCTCTCTCTCTCTCTCTCTCTCTTCCCCCCCCCTCCTCCCCCAGACCCCCGGGGGAGCCCCTGAGCCATGGAATTGTCTGTGGGCGGGCTCAGTCTCTCACAGTGCCCCGTCTCCCCCGTCTGCCTCCCGCTGCTCTCCTCCATATATAGACTGGGCTCCTCTTGACCACGTCCTGAATATAGCAACGGGCCCCCTGGGGGGGGGGGGGTCTCCTTTTCGTTCTACTTTTCTGATGACACTGACAGATAAACGTTGTATTTATTATTAGTATTCTCGCAGTATCCTTTATGTAAGTCTCGTTTATGTAAAGGGAGCCGTCACTCCCTCCCCCGTCACCGGGGGAATAAGGTGTAGGAGATGTAGAAGTGTTACTAAAACAAGGGCTCCTTTTATTTTTTTTTAAACGTTTTCCACCACAGCCCTAAGAAATGTCGGTTAATGAAATGTCTGAAACTAGAAGGGTTTTCTCCAGGTTATAACTCGCCCGTCCACACGTCCAACCCGTCCGGGGGGAATTTGTCTCTAGGAAAAATCGCTTTATTATGTACGAGTGGCTCGAGTTATTCCAGACTAGCAGTGTAGCTACAACTCAAAGCCACTAGAGGCCGCTGATGGGACGACGCACATAGTGCAGGTTTAAGGTGATGGCAACAATGGAATGCTTACTCTCCATTCCACTCCCACAGTATACATTTCAACAACAATACGTTGTTATACAATGCTATACTATACTATAAACAACGCTGTACTATCTACTATATACTATACTATATATACTTAACAACACTACTATAACAAGTATTGAGGGAAGGTTTTTGGAGGAAAGGTGTTTCTCATCAAGTTGTTGGGTGGTGGTGGTGATGGTGGTGAGTGACGCCGGTGTTCATGGTGGTGTGTGGCTGCAGGAGACCATCCCCCGCATGGCGGAGGTCTACGGCTTCCGCTATGAGCTGGTGCAGTACGAGTGGCCCCGCTGGCTCCACCCGCAGACCGAGAAGCAGCGGCTGATCTGGGGCTACAAGATCCTCTTCCTGGACGTGCTCTTCCCCCTCGCCGTGGACAAGATCATCTTTGTTGACGCAGACCAGGTAAAGTGTGCGTGTGTCTGTGTGTGTCAGCCGCAGCCCCCAAAGGCCTAATGATTAGATGATGAATCCCCACAATCTCTCTCTCTCTCTCTCTCTCTCTCTCTCTCTCTCTCTCTCTCTCTCTCTCTCTCTCCTCTCTCTCTCTCTCTCTCTCTCTCTCTCTCTCTCTCCTCTCTCTCTCTCTCATCTCTCTCTCTCTCTCTCTCTCTCTCTCTCTCTCTCTCTCTCCTCTCCCCCCCCCCCCCAACTCCTACCCCAAGATCGTGAGGGCTGACCTGAAGGAGCTGAGGGACCTCCCCCTGGACGGGGCCCCCTACGGCTACACTCCGTTCTGCGACAGCCGGCGGGAGATGGACGGCTACCGCTTCTGGAAGAGCGGCTACTGGGCGTCGCACCTGGGCCACAGGAAGTACCACATCAGGTAGCGCGCCCGCACCCGCACCTGCACCCGTGTGCCCGGTAGCTCCTCGGGTGTAGCATGGATACAGCTCTGCTTGTGTAAGCACGGCGACGCTCACTCCTATCGCGTCCATACTTTCTTCGCACGATGAACAAGTTGACTTCGGTTCCCGTCGGCTGCAGTCTGTGGTTTAAAAGGGAACATATCTTTCAGGGTTGTTCCTGACAGGTTATACCGAGGTAATCATTTTCTCCTCACGGTGGCTGGCAACAATAAATCCATCCTTTGTTTTTATATTTTTGTTCTAAATATATTACCACTCCAAGACGTCTTGTCGGCTGACAAGACGTCATCACGAGGCTTTCTTCGATTTTTATTTATTTTATTTTTTTGGGGGGGGGGGAGGGGAGGACTCTAAATAAAGACGACTAGACGTCGTAGAAGTCGTCTCGGAGGAGGTCCTCGCCGGGGACGCAATTTATGTGACACCGTCGTGGAAAAGTATAATATTAAATAAAATCATTTAAATATAGACCTTTCACGCCTTTCTCAAGTCACACATCTTTGAGTTTGTAGGGTGACGAGGACGGCGATGTTTCCCCGTGAGTTCTCCATCCCGCCCCGGTGACACTTCCCCGTTCGTCTCTCTTTAAAGCCTCCTCCTCCTCTCTTGTGACGGAGAAGGATGGAGAATGAAAATCAACAGTGTTGAGAACATCGTCGTGTTGTCACGCGGCCCTGGTTTCTGTTCCCCGACCTGCTGTTTAAACAGGCTGACATATTGCAAAATAAAATTCATATTATAGAGAGAGGAGAGGAGAGGAGAGGAGAGCAGGGATATGAGTCACGCTGGAAATGGCTTCATCAGCTGGCAGAGAAAGGAGGAGGAGGAGAAAGAGGAGGGGGTGGAAGAAGAGAAAGGAGGGAGGAGATGGAGGAGAAGGGGGGGAGGAGAGGATAGGAGGAAAAGGAGGAGTGTGAAGAGGATGGTGAGGAGAAGGAGGAGGAGATCAAGGCACACCACTGGGCTGGTTGCTGGTGCAAATGTTTTCACCACAAGAGAAATGTGTTCCTAGTGTCAGTTACCTAGTGTTAGTTTTACCTCTGTGTTTCATTCACACTAAGCAGCTATAGTGCACTATATAGTGTGTTTGCCATTTTGTAGTGCCGTCCATTATGTGACACACTCGAGGGGTATGGAGTGCACAGCACTGAAAATAATGTCCACAGCTGAAATGAACGTTTTATTCTCTGGTTTTGGTGAAGGAGAGGGGTATGGGTTAGACCACCAGCCAACGCCACTCCACCGTCCCAGGGAATCGCTGCAGCGTAGGGTAGTCTGATGGGCAGGGGGATCCACACACAGCAGGGTCCTCCTCCTCCCAGCACTAAGAGTCTGATGGGCAGGGGGATCCACACACAGCAGGGTCCTCCTCCTCCCAGCACTAAGAGTCTGATGGGCAGGGGGATCCACACACAGCAGGGTCCTCCTCCTCCCAGCACTAAGAGTCTGATGGGCAGGGGGATCCACACACAGCAGGGTCCTCCTCCCAGCACTAAGAGTCTGATGGGCAGGGGGATTCACACACAGCGGGGTCCTCCTCCTCCCAGCACTAAGAGTCTGATGGGCAGGGGGATCCGCACACACCAGGGTCCTCCTCCTCCCAGCACTAAGAGTCCGAGGGTCAGGGGGATCCACACACAGCAGGGTCCTCCTCCTCCCAGCACTAAGAGTCCGAGGGTCAGGGGGATCCACAAACAGCCGAGTTCTCCTTTCCCGAACAAAGTACATAAGTAAGTAACTAAATAAGTAATTATATATATGGATATGAGGGTTCAGCACAGGAAAAGGCACATAATATCTGTGGTTTCTCACCTCATCTCTCATGGGCTTCTTCAGCCGGCTGTCACAGTATGTACAGTGAGATTTATTATCCCCTATATAGTGCACTCATTGTATCCCACCATGCTTTGTGAAAGGTAGTGTACAACCAATATATATACCAATATATCCCATCATTGCACTAAAGGAAAAGGCACGCAGGCAGACAAGAAGCAACGTCCACCGACGTAGATCTGACACGTTTATTTATGAACCAGAAACATCATTAACGGAGACTCCAGTCGAGTGTCCCAATGTGTTTTAGCTATATAGTCCTCTACATTGAACTACTAGAGAGGGAGTAGGGAACGAGGGAAGGATTTCACTATATAGTCCTCTACATTGAACTACTAGAGAGGGAGTAGGGAACGAGGGAAGGATTTCACTATATAGTCCTCTACATTGAACTACTAGAGAGGGAGTAGGGAATGAGGGAAGGATTTCACTATATAGTCCTCTACATTGAACTACTAGAGAGGGAGTAGGGAACGAGGGAAGGATTTCACTATATAGTCCTCTACATTGAACTACTAGAGAGGGAGTAGGGAATGAGGGAAGGATTTCACTATATAGTCCTCTACATTGAACTACTAGAGAGGGAGTAGGGAACGAGGGAAGGATTTCACTATATAGTCCTCTACATTGAACTACTAGAGAGGGAGTAGGGAATGAGGGAAGGATTTCACTATATAGTCCTCTACATTGAACTACTAGAGAGGAAGTAGGGAATGAGGGAAGGATTTCACTATATAGTCCTCTACATTGAACTACTAGAGAGAGAGTAGGGAATGAGGGAAGGATTTCACTATATAGTCCTCTACATTGAACTACTAGAGAGGAAGTAGGGAACGAGGGAAGGATTTCACTATATAGTCCTCTACATTGAACTACTAGAGAGGAAGTAGGGAACGAGGGAAGGATTTCACTATATAGTCCTCTACATTGACCTACTAGAGAGGAAGTAGGGAACGAGGGAAGGATTTCACTATATAGTCCTCTACATTGACCTACTAGAGAGGGAGTAGGGAATGAGGGAAGGATTTCACTATATAGTCCTCTACATTGAACTACTAGAGAGGGAGTAGGGAATGAGGGAAGGATTTCACTATATAGTCCTCTACATTGACCTACTAGAGAGGGAGTAGGGAATGAGGGAAGGATTTCACTATATAGTCCTCTACATTGAAGGATTTCAAGTCAAGTCAAGTTTATTGTCACTTCACAATATAAAGCAGTGGGTGAAAATCTTATGTGCAATACCCGACGACAGACAGCAGTTACGATAAAAAATACGATAAAATAGCATAAAACGGAATAGAATAAAATAAGTTAAAAAATAAAAATAAAAATGCAATTTATAAAATGCAATATATCGGCACAGAAAAGAGCAATATGTATATATAAATCAATGTAATAAAATATACATTGTTATATGCTATACATCCTTGTTCAGCAGCCTGATGGCCTGACTGTGGAAGCTATCTCTCAGTCTATTTGTACGGCACTTGATACTGCGGTATCGCCTGCCTGACGGTAAAAGTGAATACAGTTTGTGGCTGGGGTGGGCAATGTCTTTTATGATGCGTTTGGCCTTGGCCACGCACCGCTGGTTGTATATATCCAGGAGGGAGGGGAGCTCACCTCCAACGATATACTGGGCCGTCCGCACCACCCTTTGAAGAGCTCTGCGCTCGAGTGCGGTTCCCGTACCAGGGTGATACACCCTGTAAGAACACTCTCGATGGTGACGGTATATAATGTTCTCAGGATGTGGGGGCCCATGCTGAATTTCCTCAGACGCCTGGGGTTGAACTTGAAGCTGCTGACCCTCTCAACTGCAACACCGTCGATGGAGATAGGGCTGTGCTCTCCTCTCTGCTTCCTGAAGTCCACGATCAGCTCCTTGGTCTTCTTGACGTTGAGGGCGAGGCTGTTCTCCTGGCACCACTGATCCAGCGATCCGACCTCCTCCATGTAGGCTGTCTCGTCGTCGCCGGCGATCAGGCCCATCACTGTCGTGTCGTCAGCAAACTTGATGATGACGTTGGAGCTGTGCATAGCCATGCAGTCATGGGTGTAGAGGGAGTAGAGGAGAGGGCTCAGCACGCATCCCTGGGGTCTCCCGTGTTGAGGGTCAGTGGCTCTGAGGTGGTGCTGCCCATCCTCACCACCTGGCGGCGGTCCGACAGGAGGTCCAGTATCCAGCTGCACGTGGATGGGGGCACGCCTAGACCTCTAAGCTTGGTGTCGAGCTTGGCAGGAACTATCGTGTTGAACGCTGAGCTGTAGTCCACAAACAGCTTTCGCACATAACAGTTCTTTCCCTCCAGGTGGGAAAGGGCAGTGTGGAGGGCCATGGCAATTGCATCGTCCGTGGATCTGTTTTGACGATATGCAAATTGCCATGGGTCCAGCGTGGCAGGTAACACGGAGCAAATAAAGTCCTTGACCAACCTCTCGAAGCATTTTCTGACAATCGAGGTGAGGGCTACAGGTCTATAGTCATTCAGGCATGTTACCTTGGGTTGTTTACGATGGTGGACATCTTGAAGACCGCGGGAACAAGAGCCTGAGGTTGAAGATGTCTGCGAAGACTCCTGCCAACTGGTCTGCGCATGCTCGGAGGACTCGGCCCGGGATATCGTCGGGGCCTGCCGCCTCCGAGATGTTCAGCAGATGTTCAGCAGCTCTCCTGGGAGGGAGGTAGAGGAGTTCTCTACACAACTGGTTCTCCCTCTGAAGTTCGTTATCGTCTGTAGCCCCTGCCACATACCCCTCGCGTCGTGGCTCTTGAATTTCTCCTCCACTCTGTCCTTATTCTCTCGCTTGGCAGTGACGATGGTCTTACGGAGGTCGTAACGGGCTCTCGTATATTCCTCCATATTCCCGGAGCCAAGTGCAAACATCGCCGTTAATCCACGGTAGTTTTGGTTGGGATATATTCGAACCGACTTGGTCGGAACAACGTCATCTATGCACTTCTTGATGAACCCGGTGACCGACGACGCATTCTCGTTGATGTTATTGTCCGAGGCAACGCGGAACGTGGAATGTGCCAGTCAGCGCAATCAAAACAATCCTGCAGCATAGAGTCCGATTGGTCCGACCAGCATTGGACCTCCCTCACAGCGACCGGTTGCTGCTTCAGTCTCGGCCTATAGGCGGGGAGCAGCTGGATAGAGCGGTGGTCTGATTGGCCGAACGGTATATAGTCCTCTACATTGAACTACTAGAGAGGGAGTAGGGAGTAAGGGAAGGATTGAACTGTAAAGTCCTCTACATTGAACTCCCTAGAGAGGGTTCCATACTCTTGAGAGTCTCTCTGTTTCACTCACTCACTCAGTAGGGAGTAGGAGAGTGAATGATTTCAGTGTGTATGTCTTCGGGACTATGGCGTGCGGGTGAGAAGGGGTTAAAGCGGTGGGCGTGGCCAGAGCGGTGCGGTGTTCTGTCCTAGGGCCCCTCTGGGTCACATCTCATGATATCACACACTTCATAAAACTAATGTGGACGTTCTTATTAGCAGGGAGGGGGCGGTTCCCGCTGGACGGGCCCTTTGGGCGTCATCACGGCGGCCGGTGCTGTAGCTCACGCCCACGCTGTATATCTCTCTCTCTGCCCGTCTGTCTGTCACTCACTCACTCACTCACTCACTCTCTCTCTGTCTCTCTCTCTCCATGTCTCTCTCTCCTGTCTCTCTCTCACTGACACAATCTGTGTCTCTCTCCCTGTCTCTCTTTGTCTCTCTCTCACTGACACAATCTGTCTCTCTCTCTTTGTCTCTCTCACTGACACTCTTTGTCTCTCTCACTGACACAATCTCTCTCTCTCTCTCTCTCTCTCTCTCTCTCTCTCTCTCTCTCTCTCTCTCTCTCTCTCTCTCTCTCTCTCTCTCTCTCTCTCTCTCTCTCTCTCTCTCTCTCTCTCTCTCTCTCTCTCTCTCTCTCTCTCTCTCTCTCTCTCTCTCTCTCTCTCTCTCTCTCTCTCTCTCTCTCTCTCTCTCTCTCTCTCTCTCTCTCTCTCTAGCGCCTTGTACGTGGTGGACCTGAAGAAGTTCCGGAAGATAGCGGCCGGGGACCGTCTCCGGGGCCAGTACCAGGCCCTCAGCCAGGACCCCAACAGCCTGTCTAACCTGGACCAGGTGACCCCAGGACCTCCGGGGCAGCGACCAGCCAGAATGAATATGCCCCCATGTCAACACTACCGAGTTTTAACTCTCTGTCTCTCCCTCTCTCTCTGTCTCTGTCTCTCTCTCTCCCTCTGTCTCTGTCTCTGTAGGATCTCCCCAACAACATGATCCATCAGGTGTCCATCAAGTCCCTCCCCCAGGAGTGGTTGTGGTGTGAGACCTGGTGTGACGACTCCTCCAAAGGCAGCGCCAAGACCATCGACCTGGTACGCCCAGATGAGCTAGGACGGAGGGAGGAACCAACTAAACGACAAGACAAAACTGAAATTAGTACTCGAGGCTAAATGGAACCGCCCGGAATATTCCTCTGGTGTTGATTTCATAGCCGCTGCCATCGAATGTGGACCGGAGGTTATGTGTTCACCCTTCTGTTTGTTAGCAAGATACCTCAAAAAGTTATGTACAGAATTTGGCAAAACCTGGTGGTTAGGTTACTTATGGGCCAAGGAACAGTTGATTCGATTTTGGAGCAGATCCGGATCTGGATCCAGGATTTCTTTTTAAGGATTCTTTAGCAACAACGGTTGCTTTAGAGGGATTGTTTAGCCCTTTGAGATAATAGGGCAGAGGGGACATTGGGTTGAGGTGGAGGAATGGACTGAGGGCCGTCTAGTTTCCAAATGTCTTTCATTTTCCCAGTTCCTCAAATGTCTCCGTGAGGTTAACGGCATTGGGCCCAATGTGAGGGTAATGGCTGACACTTACTATTAATCAGGACTCCTAAGATTCAAGATGTTTTTATTTGCCATTTTGCAAGAAGTACAACAGAATTCTTACTCCCCATTCGCCCCCACACACTACACTAATACACACTACTAATACTATACTATAGTAAACTATACAATCCTATACTAAACAATATGATGCTATCCCTGCTGGGACAAGACGCTGGATGACCCCTCAAGGCGAGGGTTAAAGGAGAGAGGGGGTCAGGGTCTCTCTCTCTCTCTCTTTTTCTCTCTCTTTCTCTGTCTCTCTCTCTCTCTCTGTGTCACTCTCTCTCGCTCACTCTGTCTCTCACTCACTCTCGCCTCTCTGTCTTTGTCTCACTCTATCTGTCTCATGCTCGCTCTCTCTCTCCCTCTCTCTCTCTCTCTCGGTCTCTCTCTCTAAGTGGCACATAAGTGACACGGCTGTAGCTGTTTAGACACCCGAGAGCCGGTCCTAATGTCCTTCCAGGAGTGCAGGAAATTAAATTAGATGTCGGTGGGGGGAGAGAACGGCTCTCTCTGGGGGGAGGAAGTTCCCTCTCTCTGGGGGGAGGAAGTTCCCTCTCGGGGGGAAGTTCCCTCTCTCTGGGGGGAGGAAGTTCCCTCTCTCTGGGGGGAGGAAGTTCCCCCTCTCTGGGGGGAGGAAGTTCCCTCTCGCTGGCCTGATGACTGAAGTGTTTGTCTGTACCCCCCCAGTGCAACAACCCCAGGACCAAGGAGCCCAAGCTAATGGCGGCAGCGCGCATCGTGCCTGAGTGGGTGGGCTACGACGAGGACATCAAACGGTTACTGAGACGCATCGAGGAGGAGAGGAGGAGCGACGGGGAGGAGAGGAGGAGCGACGGGGAGGTTCAGACAATGCAGACACAGGCTGCTCCTGCCAAACAAGGTGACAGAGAGGGGGAGTGGATGGGAGAAAGTGAGATAGGGGGAGAGAGAGTGGATGGGATGGGGGGGGGGACACAGACAGAGACAGACAGACAGACAGTGAGAGTGAGTGGATGTGAAGAGAGAGAGAGCGAGACAGAGAGAGACAGACAGACAGAGTGGATGGGGGGAGAGATAGAGAGACAGAGAGAGACAGACAGACAGTGGATGGGGGGAGAGAGAGAGAGAGAGTGGATGGGGAGAGAGTGGAGAGAGAGAGAGAGGATAGGGAGAGAGAGAGAGAGTGGATGGGGAGAGTGGATGAGGGAGGGAGACAGTCAGAGAGTGGATGGGGGAGAGCAAGAGAGTGGATGGGGAGAGAGGAAGAGAGTGGATAAGGGGAGGGAGACAGAGAGAGAGAGAGAGTGAGAGAGTGGATAGGTAGAGTATGGGAAGAGGGAGAGAGTGGATTAGGGAGAGAGAGAGAGAGTGGATGGGGGGGGGAGAGAGAGAGAGTGGATGGGGGGGAGAGAGAGAGAGAGAGAGCGAGAGAATGAGTGGATGGGTAGAGGCTGGGGAGAGGGAGAGAGTAAATGGGGGGGAGAGAGAGAGAATGAAAGAGAATAAAAGCACTGCTTTCAAAGTCTCAACTGTTGTCAGACATGAAAGAGCCGACGGTAACCTGGTAACTTGCGTGGAGGTTTTTTTGTTCTGATGCTTTGTGTCTGTTCTGCTTGTCTGCTTCTCGCTGTGTTTCCAGAAGGCCAGAGGGATGAACTGTAGCAGCAGCAGGAGGAGGAGGAGGAGGAGGAGGAGGAGGAGGAGAGGAGAGAGGAGAGAGAAAGAAAGAGGCAGCATTTGCACGCCCAGTCTTCCTGTGGAGCTCAACTCACGCTGGAAGGAAGATGGACGTTTCTACCACCAGAGGAGTCGGCCGTCAAAGCATTAATGACACAAAACGAAACTTAACAAAAACAAAAAAAACAGAAAGAGATCTCTATTTTTTCAGACGTCAGAACAACTCTTATATTTCTTCCATGTTTTATCTCGCCTTTTACCCTCATTTGCACCCAGAAACTGGTGTATCTTGGGTTGGATTTAGTCTGATCGTTTGGACGTATGTTGGTTGCACTGATCAAGTGTGTGTGAGAAGTAATTAGCTTCAGCACACGGTAGTAGTTCAGATGTTCTGTGAGGGCGCCGGTGAGACACGTCTTGAGAGACGCGCCGAGCCTTAAGATGTACACACACACACACACACACACTTTTGTTCGTCAGATATTTTTCTTTTAACGTTGAAGACGTTCTCTTATTACCAAGGAACAGCCGTCATGTTCGTTGTCATTACTTGGCCTGGAAGTCGAGGTGTGTGTGTGTGTGTGTGTGTGTGTGTGTGTGTGTGTGTGTGTGTGTGTGTGTGTGTGTGTGTGTGTGTGTGTGTGTGTGTGTGTGTGTGTGTGTGTGTGTGTGTGTGTGTGTGTGTGTGTGTGTGTGTGTGTGTGTGTGTGTGTGTGTGTGTGTGTGTGTGTGTGTGTGTGTTATAATGGAGATGTAGGATAACGCAGATAAGTGCTGTTCTTTGTCACTGAAATTCTCAATGGTAACTCAATGATTTTTAATGATTGCAGTGTACATATACAACACACCTGTTTACTTGTACGTAAACCGAATTTTTGTGCCAATAAATGTCTCAGGAATCAAACGCAAACAAACAATGCGTCATTCTAAAAGTATTTATCAATCTTCTTTTCCCAAGTTAAACAAAAAGAGGGTCGAGCCATCTACCCCGGTGGGACCGCTGTCTGTTACTATCTACCCCGGTGGGACCACTGTCTGTTACTATCTACCCCAGTGGGACCACTGTCTGTTACTATCTACCCCGGTGGGACCACTGTCTGTTACTATCTACCCCGGTGGGACCACGGTCTGTTACTATCTACCCCGGTGGGACCACTGTCTGTTACTATCTACCCCGGTGGGACCGCTGTCTGTTACTATCTACCCCGGTGGGACCGCTGTCTGTTACTATCTACCCCGGTGGGACCACTGTCTGTTACTATCTACCCCGGTGGGACCACTGTCTGTTACTATCTACCCCGGTGGGACCACTGTCTGTTACTATCTACCCCGGTGGGACCACGGTCTGTTACTATCTACCCCGGTGGGACCGCTGTCTGTTACTATCTACCCCGGTGGGACCACGGTCTGTTACTATCTACCCCGGTGGGACCGCTGTCTGTTACTATCTACCCCGGTGGGACCACGGTCTGTTACTATCTACCCCGGTGGGACCACTGTCTGTTACTATCTACCCCGGTGGGACCACTGTCTGTTACTATCTACCCCGGTGGGACCACGGTCTGTTACTATCTACCCCGGTGGGACCACTGTCTGTTACTATCTACCCCGGTGGGACCGCTGTCTGTTACTATCTACCCCGGTGGGACCGCTGTCTGTTACTATCTACCCCGGTGGGACCACTGTCTGTTACTATCTACCCCGGTGGGACCGCTGTCTGTTACTATCTACCCCGGTGGGACCGCTGTCTGTTACTATCTACCCCGGTGGGACCACTGTCTGTTACTATCTACCCCGGTGGGACCGCTGTCTGTTACTATCTACCCCGGTGGGACCACTGTCCAACTATCTACCCCGGTGGGACCGCTGTCTGTTACTATCTACCCCGGTGGGACCGCTGTCTGTTACTATCTACCCCGGTGGGACCGCTGTCTGTTACTATCTACCCCGGTGGGACCGCTGTCTGTAACTATCTACCCCGGTGGGACCACTGTCTGTTACTATCTACCCCGGTGGGACCTCTGTCTGTTACTATCTACCCCGGTGGGACCGCTGTCTGTTACTATCTACCCCGGTGGGACCGCTGTCTGTTACTATCTACCCCGGTGGGACCGCTGTCTGTTACTATCTACCCCGGTGGGACCGCTGTCTGTTACTATCTACCCCGGTGGGACCGCTGTCTGTTACTATCTACCCCGGTGGGACCACTGTCTGTTACTATCTACCCCGGTGGGACCTCTGTCTGTTACTATCTACCCCGGTGGGACCGCTGTCTGTTACTATCTACCCCGGTGGGACCGCTGTCTGTTACTATCTACCCCGGTGGGACAGCTGTCTGTTACTGTCTACCCCGACGGGACCGCTGTCTGTTACTATCTACCCCGGTGGGACCGCTGTCTGTTACTATCTACCCCGGTGGGACCGCTGTCTGTTACCATCTACCCCGGTGGGACCGCTGTCTGTTACTATCTACCCCGGTGGGACCGCTGTCTGTTACTATCTACCCCGGTGGGACCGCTGTCTGTTACTATCTACCCCGGTGGGACCGCTGTCTGTTACTATCTACCCCGGTGGGACCTCTGTCTGTTACTATCTACCCCGGTGGGACAGCTGTCTGTTGCTGTCTACCCCGACGGGACAAAGACGTTTACATTTCAGTCTCGCTTCTAATAAGCAGTTGTGGAGGAAGCGCCGTGTTGCCATTAAATCAGCTCTGCACTCACATCAAGATAAAAGATCCACATTCACATACGGACAGAGATTCAACATCCCCGGCTGTAAGGGGAGGGGGGGGGGGGGAGCGTGGAGCTTCCTTGATTAAAACACACACAACCGACGACCACGACGACAACCTGGGCGGCTGTATAGCCCAGGAGGTAGAGCCTCCCAACCAGAAGGTTGCTGGTTCGATCCCCGGCTCCTTCTATAGCAAACACTGTCAGTGTCCTTGGTGCAAGACACCCACCCTAACTGCTCCTGACGTGCTGGCTGTCTCCTTGATGGCTGACTCCGCCCTCGGTGGTTGGATGTGTGTATGAATGGGTGAATGTGAGGCATGATTGTAAAGCGCTTTGGATAAAAGCGCTATATAAAAAGCATCCATTAACACTCAACAACCCGGTCACATGAAAGCTGGAGATACGATGTTGACATGTTTAAACACCTGGGACGCACGGGGCTCTGCATAAATAGATCTTTATTTACATTTCAGAAAGAAAAAAAAAAGAAAGAAATCCATTCCTATTTAAAAAAGAGTTCCTATGTACATAATACATTGACCTATGTACATAATACATTGACCTATGTACATGGTAGAACCAGTATTAAGAGAATGGAAGAGTGAGTCCTCTGCGTGTCGGCGTAACCTCGTTGCTTTGGAATCATTTCACTCCAAATTCCCTGCAGATGAAAGACTTCATAAAACACACGGCCCATCAATTGTTAGCATAGCAACAGATTTCTTTTTTTTTTTTTTTTTGGGGGGTCCTACCCCCCCCCCCCCTCCCCTCCCCCACATCTTAATGTTTTGTCGCTCAACAACAACAAGGACACGACTCCAGAATCGCCCGGATTGTCGCGCCACAATTCCTCGGATGCCTCATTAAGAGCGACTGTCGGACTAAGCCGGCAATCTGTGGGGCCAGCGTGTTCCTCCGAGAGAGAGAGAGAGAGCGAGAGAGAGAGAGAGAGACGGAGAGAGAGACGGAAGGACAGCTGGCTCTTGCTGCGCCGCCGCCGCCGGAGGAGGAGGAGGAGGACACCATCGTTAGTTTGGTTTTAATTCATCGCTCTCTGCGTCGTCCTCAGTTGAAGCCGAACTTGAAGCTGAAGGGCCCCGAGCCGAAGGGGTTGAAGCCCTGCTGGAAGTTCTGCTGGTTGTGCGCCCCCTGCTGGCTCTCCGGGTCCATGGGGTCTTCGCCCTGGTCAAACTTGGCTCTCATTTCTAAGGGGGGGGGAGATGACAAGAAAAGGGAGGCTTGTGAGTTAGGTCACTCTCAAACTCCGTCACTCTCCGTCACACTATCAAACACTCTCACACACTCTCTCACACTATCTCACACACACTCTCTCACACTATCAAACTCTCTCTCTCTCACTATCACACACACACTCTCTCACACTCTCACACTACCAAACACTCTCTCTCTCTCTCTCTCACACTACCAAACACTCTCTCTCTCTCACACTATCACACACACACTCTCTCTCTCACACACACACACACACACACTTTCACACATTTGTCACACTCGGTCCACTCTCACACGTGCCTGTACAGCTCTGGAGCTCAAGGTGACCGTGGGCGTCTCAGGCTTTGTACAAATCAGCCGGACGTCGGCGTTAAAATGATTTGAGGATCAGATTCGGACCCTGCGAGCGGCCGTCCAGTAATGAGTTTAAAAGAAAAGGAAAAAAAAACCTTTGAGGGGAAATTCACAGCGCTGGGAATCCTCGCTCTGAAAACACTAAAGCAGTCAGGGGGGTTCAGCTTATTAAATGTCATGGCGGTTGTAGAACAATATTACGACATCTCCCGCAGAGCAACGGTATCAAACATGTCGGTCGGAGCTTTGAAAACATCATAATTATGTTTGAATTTTTCAACTTTAGTTGTTTGCAATCATAATTAACTGAGCAAAAAAAATAAAGAAAACGAAATTAAAAACGGATCATTTAGCTATGGGTCATGGCTTTGACAACTTGCAATGTTATACACCTAAAAATAATAGTAATTATAATGAAAAAAGTTCTAAATGAATTGCTTAATAGACAATAAAACCAAAAGGAGATTGGCGGAGGTCTGGGCTGTGGACAGGACAGACGACGTCGACGACCACCGGGAACTAATGGACTGGAGATGCTGAGGGACTCCGGTCCCCGTCGGTCGTCTCCATCAGTCGTCAGGACAACCTACTTTGGATCCTCCCGAGGACGGCTGACATTCACCGCGGTGATGGGCGGTGCTCTCTAGGCAAGATGTCTGTCTCCCGCCGGGCCCCCGGGAGACAGAGAGAGACAGAGAGAGAGAGAGCGAGAGAGGGACTGAGGGACTCAAGTTTGCGCTTCGTTCGCAACGAATATTCGTCTTATCAGTCGGCCTTGCGTTCAAAAAAAAAAAAAAAAAGACTTAAAACTCCAGCCAATCGGATTCAATCAACCAAGAGACACGCGACTTGAATCCTTTTGGAAGTCCAGTAAAAAGCCCATTTTCCTGTGAGAAAAGCCTTCTGTACTGTTCTGTCTATTCGTCTCGTAACATCGATATATAAAACGGTTTGGATTTGCTACACTTTCCTCAAGGGCACAGCCATTGTTTCTGAAGTTCTGCAAAGGGCGACGCTCCTGGCTAAACCGTGAACTGAAAGATCCCTTTGATCGGTCCTAGCGTCGTTTGTCATCACCTTTTAAGAGAGGCTTTCAACAGACTCGAGGCCAGAGGGATGATGGTGCAGAGAGGAAGAACAGCCCCCCCCCCCCCCCACCCCATAGTCCACTCAGGGTTACTCACCCGGGTCTGTGAGCACCTCCTTGGCCTGTACGATGTCAATGAACTTCTTCTCCGCCCTCTTCTTGTCCTCGGCGTCCTGGAAGTTGTCCGGGTGCCACTGCTGCGCCAGCTTCCTGTAGGCCTTGATGATCTCCTTCTTCTGGGTCGTCCTGCCGTGGAGGAGACCCAACAACATTAGAGGCTAGGAGACGTGGGTGGAGACCCAACAACGCTAAGAGGCTAGGAGACGTGGGTGGAGACCCAACAACGCTAAGAGGCTAGGAGACGTGGGTGTAGACCCAACAACATTAGAGGCTAGGAGACGTGGGTGGAGACCCAACAACATTAGAGGCTAGGAGACGTGGGTGTAGACCCAACAACATTAGAGGCTAGGAGACGTGGGTGGAGACCCAACAACATTAGAGGCTAGGAGACGTGGGTGGAGACCCAACAACATTAGAGGCTAGGAGACGTGGGTGGAGACCCAACAACATTAGAGGCTAGGAGACGTGGGTGGAGACCCAACAACATTAGAGGCTAGGAGACGTGGGTGGAGACCCAACAACGTTAAGAGGCTAGGAGACGTGGGTGGAGACCCAACAACATTAGAGGCTAGGAGACGTGGGTGGAGACCCAACAACGTTAAGAGGCTAGGAGACGTGGGTGGAGACCCAACAACATTAGAGGCTAGGAGACGTGGGTGGAGACCCAACAACATTAGAGGCTAGGAGACGTGGGTGGAGACCCAACAACATTAGAGGCTAGGAGACGTGGGTGGAGACCCAACAACGTTAAGAGGCTAGGAGACGTGGGTGGAGACCCAACAACGTTAGAGGCTAGGAGACGTGGGTGGAGACCCAACAACGTTAAGAGGCTAGGAGACGTGGGTGGAGACCCAACAACATTAGAGGCTAGGAGACGTGGGTGGAGACCCAACAACGTTAGAGGCTAGGAGACGTGGGTGGAGACCCAACAACGTTAAGAGGCTAGGAGACGTGGGTGGAGACCCAACAACATTAGAGGCTAGGAGACGTGGGTGGAGACCCAACAACGTTAAGAGGCTAGGAGACGTGGGTGGAGACCCAACAACATTAGAGGCTAGGAGACGTGGGTGGAGACCCAACAACATTAGAGGCTAGGAGACGCAGCGATAACGGTGTTCGTGAGAGGTTAACGGTAACTGTGTGGTGTTGTTTTTGTTTCCTTGTAATTATTGAATTAACGGTATGATTTATTTATATTTTTGACTGACAAATTGACATTTTGCCTGTGATTGGGGACGAAGCGTGAACATGACCAATCTACAAATCTTAATGTTAATCTATTCGTTAACGGCACACAGTGTTTTGTGATAGATGATGATGATGATGCAGTATTTGGAAATAGGGAAGAAGATTTCTTATTTTTTTTGCTTGCCAATTCTTTACAGCGCAAACCTCCGCCACACCAAAAAGGTTCCTGGATCCGGAGTCACATCTGGACAACAACTGTTCCTCGTCCCATTAGTGACCTAACCGCCCAGTACAGTCCAAATCCATACATCACATTTTGAGTTATCTTCCAGACAAACAAACAGGGGGTGAAACCATAACCTCCGGTCCATCTTTGGTGGTGGAGGTGAAGACACAAAGAAAACCTCCTCGAGGAGGAGGAGGAGGAGGAGGAGGAGGAGGACCCACCTCTTCACCCCCAGGATCTTGTAGTAGTCCCGCTTTAGGGACTGCTTGAGCAGCCGCTGGGCTCGCTCCATGCCCTCCTTCACCTGCCGGTCGTTCTCGCTGTGCTTCCCCGCCTCCTCGTAGTCCTGGATGGCTGCCGGGGGAAACAAGAGAGGGAGGCGGATGATGACGATGAGGATAATGGTGAAGATGACTGTCAAACCCCCCTCAAAACCCTTCCTCAAGCCCTTAACATGCACCTGAAGTCACCGAGACTTTGGATAAAAGCCGCCATTAGATGACTTGGGTTGGTGAATACCTCGCCTCCAGCGTACATTTGCAATCATAAATCATAGATATTGTTATGTCATTCATCGTTCATTCATTTATTCATTCATTTACAGGGTGTGGTGGAGATGACAGGATGTGGCAGCCGTGACTCGACAAGCTACGTCTATTCATGAGCCCCCCCCCACACCCTCTGCTCAGGCTCCACCCCACCCTCTGCTCAGGCTCCACCCCCACCCTCTGCTCAGGCTCCACCCTCTGCTCAGGCTCCACCCCACCCTCTGCTCAGGCTCCACCCTCTGCTCAGGCTCCACCCCACCCTCTGCTCAGGCTCCACCCCCACCCTCTGCTCAGGCTCCACCCCACCCTCTGCTCAGGCTCCACCCCACCCTCTGCTCAGGCTCCACCCCACCCTCTGCTCAGGCTCCACCCTCTGCTCAGGCTCCACCCCACCCTCTGCTCAGGCTCCACCCTCTGCTCAGGCTCCACCCCACCCTCTGCTCAGGCTCCACCCTCTGCTCAGGCTCCACCCCACCCTCTGCTCAGGCTCCACCCCACCCTCTGCTCAGGCTCAACCCCACCCTCTGCTCAGGCTCCACCCCACCCTCTGCTCAGGCTCCACCCCACCCTCTGCTCAGGCTCCACCCCACCCTCTGCTCAGGCTCCACCCCACCCTCTGCCAAGTGCTGGCCTTCTCTTCCAAGACGTGTTTACCCTGCTGTGTGTACTCAAGTGTGTGTGTGTGTGTGAGACAAAGACAGCACACACACACACACACACACGTGGACAGCAGGAGGAGATGGAGGTGGATGGAGCTTGGGCCCAGGATTCCACCGCCACCACCACCACCACCACCACCGTCCACATGACCACACCTCAGGTGACCGTTTAAAAAAAGCTCCCTCTCCGCCCACACCTCATAACGGGCTTTAACGACGGCCTCGTGTCCGGCCGGCGCTCCAGAGGTGGGCCTTTTATTACCACTAGCACAGTCGGCTGAATTTGGATTTTTTGTTGCAACTTCTGCAAAAGGCAGGTGTGTGTGTGTGTGTGTGTGTGCAGGAGGGGTAGCTGGCTACCGTAACCCTCTCGAGAATAGGAGATAAACACATTTAATTATGGTGGACTTTCTGTGTGTGGGGATTGGGTCAAACACCCAGAGAGAGAGGGGGAGGGGAGAGAGAGAGAAAGGTGAGAGAGAGAGAGAGAGGTGTGAGAGAGAGAGAGAGAGAGGTGTGAGAGAGAGAGGGGTGAAACAGACGGTGAGACAGAGAGAGAAAGAGGGGTGAGACAGAGAGAGACAGAGAGAGACAGAGAGGGGTGAGACAGACGGTGAGACAGAGGGGTGAGACGGAGAGAGAGGGGTGAGACGGAGAAAGAGACTTGTGCCAACAACACCATGTTATGGGTGTGTGTTCTACGTGACTATTTCCACCGTTCTGTAGGTCGACCTCGCCGGTCCGCCTCATATCATTATTATGAAGTAAACAAGTCGCCATCTCCGTTCACAACAAGCGACGCCTCGGTCCAGGACTCGGTTGGACGACAGTTGGATAAATGGAACTACAGAGGAACACAACAAACCACAGGACGGCACGCGTCCCTCCAGCCTTGCTGTGCATCCCTGCATACAGTCTATATGACTTCATCGTGGTAAATATAAAACAACTAATCAGCGAGGGTCAACTCCAAATGCGTCCGCCAGAGCATATCGTCCTCGGGCGACAAGCAGTCGTCTTCCATTTAAGACTCGATTCTGAATGGAACCGTTAGGATGGAGATGATCGTCAGTCAGCGCTTTCCATTTAAGTCTTAAGAGAAGATCATTTAAATATATATATCTATATATATCTATATATAGATATATACGAGAAAAAAAGGAGTGAGAAAGGGAAATATAGATCAAGGTCGTGAGCTTGTCCTCTAATAGCTTGAAAAGAGTGTGTGTGTGTGTGAGACATGTGCTGCTGCCGCCGCCGCCGCCAACGACTGGCTCTGGGTTTGATAAATGAGCATCTGTTCTTAACTGGTAGCTGCGAGGCAGGGCAGCTGTAGATCACCCACAATGTGCTTACTTCAAAACGCAAGACACTCCTGCCGGGGCGTCCTGCTCGTCTCTCCTCCTCCTCCTCGACAACAGCAGCTCAAAGCCACTCCCCAAAAGAAATCCCCAAATTATTCCAGACCCATCGGTGCTCGGAGGAGGAGGAGGAGGAGGAGGAGGAGGAAGTGTGGCCATCGACAGATCGGTCGAAAACGTTAAACCGAATAACGATACACGTTGATAAAAGATGATCATTTAGCGCATTTCAGGCTTTACTTCCAACCAGAGTTACGCAAAAATGGGAATATCGGGACGGTCTCATCCACAATGGGGGCTTCTTCCAACGATGCCGGAACACAAAACACACGTGACAACGATAAAGTTTCATTCGTTCATAAATTCATTCATTCATTCGAGAGAGAGACTCCTACCTTCTTCGTAGCGCTCGTCTTGGATGTACGCCTCGGCGCGGTCCTTCAGAACGCCAGCGTTCTGCGGGTCCGCCTGCAGGACCTCGCTACACACCTCTATCGCTCTGCTGGTCTGCTGGCTCTGCGCATCAACACACACACACACACACACGTCAAATAAATAGGACGCTGTTTCACCAGACACAATGAAGTTTGTCTGTAGCAATATATATACGATGCTGTGAACTCCCAGAATTTCATTTCAGAGTTCATTTAGTTATATTTTGTTTATACTAGTTTAGTTTAGTTTGTTGTTATTTAGTTTTTAGGTATTAGTATATTTTGTGTGCACTTATTCCCCCTGTTTCAACTTAATTTCCCTCGGGATAAATAAAGTTATCTTGAATCTTGAAACTACACTGAACACGTCTCTGAAGCTAACGCCGCGGTGAGGCCCCTCGTCACGTATCACGTATCTCATCGTACCAGACAACCGATGAGTACAATGTGATAACAGCTGCTCAAGAGAAAAAATACACGTGTGACTCATGAAATGATAAGGGGTTTCTGGAGAAGGAACGGACGGACGGACACTGGACGGACGACTAGAAGGACAAGCGTGTCTCGCAGGGGGAAACACATGGCGTTGGTCCTCTCACCTCTTTTCTCGGGAAGCACTACGACCCTTCCTCTTAGCACTTTAGTGTGAGCGTCTTCACGATCGCTCAGTGCCATCATTTGATGTACTTATTGGGAAAAAATCTCGGGAAGCCCACTTATTGTACTTTTAGCCCGAGCACTGGTTCTGCACTTGGAAGCTTGTTAGGAAGGAAATGCACTTCTGGTGACTAGAAGTACTCTTGACCTTATCGTAAGTCGCTTTGGGCAAAAGCGTCTGCTAAATAAAGTAATGCAGTGCAATGTGATGGAACACAGTCTCTTACCAAACATCCCACCCAAAGGGACGTGAACAAATGGGTTGTTTCATCTAAATTTATGTTAATTTTTATTGTATATAGTATTTTTTTATAGTATTGTTTTAAAAATCCATACTGCGGGAGGGAATGGGGAGTAAGCATTCCATTGTACTTGTTGCGAATGGCCAATAAAACATCTTGTATGGAACAACGCTCGGTATCCTTCACCACCATTCATTCATTCATTCATGCGTCATGGCGGCGGCGTGGTCATGGCGGCGGCCGGAAGGTGGAGGGATGGGGGGAGGATGAGGCAGGTGGAGGGCCTACCTGTGCCAGGGCGTGACAGATGCGTTCCTTGGCGTGGTGGGAGAACTGTGGCACATTGGGCTCCGTCTGCATCACCGCCTCGTACTTACTCACCGCCTCCTCGTACCTAGCGGGGGGCAGGACATTTGAAAATTAGGTGGGGGTGTTGTGATCTAGAAATGTCCCTGTCTCTGCTTCTCTCCGTTTGTCTGTGTCTCTCTCCGTCCGTCTGTCTGTCTCTCTGTCTGTGTCTCTCTCCGTCTGTCTGTGTCTCTCTCCGTCTGTCTTTGTCTCTCTCCGTCCGTCTGTCTGTGTCTCTCTCCGTCTGTGTCTCCCTCTCTCTGTGTGTGTGTGTGTGTGTGTGTGTGTCTCTCTCTCTCTTTATCTCTCTCTGTGTCTGTCTGTGTCTCTCTCTTATTAATATGCATATTATTTCAATTCATATTCATTCCGTTTACAGGAACAGCGGGCGAGAGAGGCCGTCTGTGGTGACACACGCACACGCACACACACACACGTGTACCTCTGTTCCTGGATGAGCGCCTCCGCAGACAGAATCTGTTTGTTGAGCTTCTTCACCTGCTTGTACTGGGTGTAGCACTGCTTATGGTCGGGGTCCAGCTTTAGACACTCCCGCACCTCGCTGTCAATCACAGGGTAAGGGGAGGAGCCAGTGAATGGGATGAAGTATGAATACGTGTGATGGTGTGAGTCGACACAATCAACGTCATGGAACATTGCTACCGTTTCACATTTCTGGAATATTTCAAATCACTGTCGTTCAAATCACACGTGTCTTACGTGACGGACATGTCCTGGTGGTCTCCCAGCAGGTGGTCGTATGTTCTAGTGTCTGACGTGAGGGATATGTCGTATGTTCTAGTGTCTGACGTGAGGGACATGTCGTATGTTCTAGTGTCTCAAGTGAGGGACATGTCGTATGTTCTAGTGTCTGACGTGAGGGACATGTCTTATGTTCTAGTGTCTCAAGTGAGGGACATGTCGTATGTTCTAGTGTCTCAAGTGAGGGACATGTCGTATGTTCTAGTGTCTCAAGTGAGGGACATGTCGTATGTTCTAGTGTCTCAAGTGAGGGACATGTCGTATGTTCTAGTGTCTTACATGAGGGACATGTCCTGGTGGTCTCCCAGCAGGTGGTCGTATGTTCTAGTGTCTGACGTGAGGGACATGTCGTATGTTCTAGTGTCTGACGTGAGGGACATGTCGTATGTTCTAGTGTCTCAAGTGAGGGACATGTCGTATGTTCTAGTGTCAAGTGAGGGACATGTCGTATGTTCTAGTGGTCTCCCAGCAGGTGGCCGTATGTTCTAGTGTCTGACGTGAGGGACATGTCCTGGTGGTCTCCCAGCAGGTGGTCGTATGTTCTAGTGTCTGACGTGAGGGACATGTCGTATGTTCTAGTGTCTGACGTGAGGGACATGTCGTATGTTCTAGTGTCTGACGTGAGGGACATGTCGTATGTTCTAGTGTCTCATATGAGGGACATGTCGTATGTTCTAGTGTCTCATGTGAGGGACATGTCCTGGTGGTCTCCCAGCAGGTGGTCGTATGTTCTAGTTTCTTACATGTCATAGTTGTATGTTCTAGTGTCTTACGTTAGGGACATGTCCTGGTCTCCCAGCAGGTGGTTGTATGTTCTTGTGTCTGACGTGAGGGACATGTCGTATGTTGTAGTGTCTTACGTGAGGGACATGTCCTGGTGGTCTCCCAGCAGGTGGTCGTATGTTGTAGTGTCTTACGTGAGGGACATGTCGTGGTGGTCTCCCAGCAGGTGGTCGTATGTTATAGTGTCTTACGTGAGGGACATGTCCTGGTGGTCTCCCAGCAGGTGGTCGTATGTTAGTGTCTTACGTGAGGGACATGTCGTGGTCTCCCAGCAGGTGGTCGTATGTTCTAGTGTCTTACGTGAGGGACATGTCCTGGTGGTCTCCCAGCAGGTGGTCGTATGTTATAGTGTCTTACGTGAGGGACATGTCGTGGTCTCCCAGCAGGTGGTCGTATGTTCTAGTGTCTTACGTGAGGGACATGTCGTGGTCTCCCTGCTGGTAGTAGATGGTGCTCAGCTGGAGGAAAGCTTTGGTGTTGTCGCTCTTCAGCTTGGAGGTGGCCTTGAGGTCGCTGATGGCCTTGCCCAGCTCCCCCATCTGGATGAAGCACTCGGCACGTATCTCCCTGGAGCTCACGTCCCAGACGCATGTCTGGGAGAGACGGCAGAACACACAGAACCTTCAGGCGGGTCTACTTCGATGTGTTTCGAAGCAGTGTGGCTCCGAAGCTAAACCGGGCTGGTTCTCATTGCACTGTGAGCTTGGAGGGAGACAGACAGACAGACCCCTCACCTCGATTATGGCGTCAAACAGGGCCGCGGCGTTGGTGTAATCCTGGCTGTGGAAGCTAGCGTGTGCCTGGGCCAGCAGCCGCTTCAGCTCGAGCGATCGTGTCATCTGGACGTTGGCGTCCGACGCCTCTTTGTCCGAAGGGCTGGACTGGAGCTGCGAGAGGAGAGGAGAAGAAGTGTTATTTTACAACAAGTGTCTCTTGTTCGAAGTGAGCTCTCTTGTTCGAAGTGAACTCTCTTGTTCGAAGTGAACTCTCTTGTTCGAAGTCAGCTCCAACAGCATCCAGAATTAAGACACTGGAACCGCTGCGAAAGCAGTGCCAACCACAGCAGCAACGCTTACAAAGCCCTCAAACCAGACCCCATAGGCCACCAGAACCACAGCAACGCTTACGAAGCCCCCAGACCACCGGAATCCCACCCGTTACAAAGGTCACCGTACTCACAAAAGAGCAATATCTACTAACGACATCCTTTAGGATTGTTTCTTTTTAACCAATAGACCTGGCAATCCTTTAAGTCGTTTCCCCGCTAGCTCAGCCGGCAAATAGGGCAGCAATGAATAAAGCGCGCTGCGTTACGAAGCCTCGGTGTATCGGGGACTTGCTGAAGCGGCGAGGCCCGCCCTCGTGGCACCTCTGGCCCGGACATCATAGCCACGAAATATGGCCTCCATAAAAGAGGCAGGGGAGCACGGGATACGGCTATTGGCCGGGGCTGGTGGGGCCGGGCCGGTGGTGCACCAGACGCACCGGTTGACAGTTGATTTCAATTATAATGCTTTTTCACACACACACACACACACACACACACACACACACACACACACACACACACACACACACACACACACACACACACACACACACACACACACACACACACACACACACACACACACACACACACACACACACACACACACACACACACACACACACACACACACACACACCCCCTCCCTCCCTCCCTCCCCTCCTCTTGTAGCTTGACTTGAAGTCGAGAGAGAAGGAAGGCTCAGCTTGTGCTAGCTGAACCTTCCCCTCTGGAGCTTAACTGTGTCAAGTGATGTTTGTGTGATGTTTTTTTTTATTGTGCGTGTGTTCATTAGGCCGTTCATCTTGTTCATTCGCTGGAGTCGGGAGACAGAAGGAGAGGGAGCGAGAGAAAGAAGCTTCCGGCAGCCACACATCAGTAATTGTGTGTAAGCAGAGCACTAAGTCATATCTACCCACAGCCTCCTCTGAGGAAGCCACGTCGGAGCGGAGAAAACATTAAAAGTACATCAGCGTTGGAGTTGTCATTGAAGCCCCGGCCTCAGGCCAAGTGCTACAATCCCGGGAGTTGAAGTAATAATCCCAATATTAATAATGAAGTTATCAAAGAGAAGACATGACACAGGATTTTGCCGATTACCAAACTGGGGGTAGGGTAGGAATATTTATACCTGGCCTCAAAAATACATTTGTCACCCCCCCCCCCCCATATACAAATAAGAAAGTAAACTTGGTTTAATTTTGCCTAAATTTAAAGCAATGTTAACGATCTATTTTATTAATTTTTAGTCATTCTTCATCAACATCTCCATCACATTGGTGATCGTTTTCCTATAACTAATAATCAAGGCAAACATTCAGTCATTATAACTAGTTCAAACGCTATGCCTATAGCTGATCTGCATTAACAAACAAGTCGGGACCCGTTACACTTCCCAACGCCAGATACCAGATTTTCCCAACATCGGGCAGACAGAAAGTTCCTACAGAGCAACAGTGACACCACCTGGTGAGCTTCAGTTCCTCATTCAAACAAAACAACTTCTTCTTCAATATAATATTAGCATTATAATGTTGACACAGATCGACCCCGAGACGTTCAGAAACACTCACCACTCTCCTGAAGTCACTCTCGGCTTCGTCCAAGTTGCCCTGTTTCAGAAGCAGGTTCCCCCTCTGCAGCCGGGCCTGGTTGAGACCACAAAACACACATTCAGGCATATATATAACTGATATTAGATGAAGGCTTTGTGAGCGCCACAGCTGACACAACCGACTGGTTTTCCCAGCGTATGATTGCCCAACGTTGGGCTGGATTGTGAGCTCCCTGCGGCAGGAGAGTAGAGAGAACCAGACACAGGCACATGCAGGGTAACAAGGTTCTTAAAATATGCCGTGACCTACTAAGGTTTAGTAGGTCCCTGTCTTTCTCCGTGTGACGTACATCGCCGCTGGGAATTGGAAGTTGTGGCCAACTTTTTTTATTTATGAAATGTGTCAGGAAATTGTAAAACTACATTAACAACCACAAAACAAGCTACAACCCCACAACAGCCTTCATTGAATTACTTATGAAACAGACTTTGAATCGACTATGGCATAAATTATTTTAAATGCCAACAGCAAGCCCCGTTAGAGATAGGTGTGAAACACTGTCAGCCTTAGCTCCCAGCACCTTTTACAACTAAGGAGAATCCCTTACGAGTTCAGGGACTGCTTTGAAGCCAGTGCTTTTGAAAAAGACCTTGCATTGTTCACTAGACATGCAAAGGACTTCAAAGAAACTAAAATAAGAGCGCTTTTGAAAACATACGATCGGATCTGTCTGAACGATCCGATCTAAGATCCGATCCGTCTAAACAATCCGATCTGCCTGTCCGATCCGATCTGTGTCTGAACGACCCGATCTTTGGCTGTACGAGGTACATTTAGATGACGGAGGAACTCACGGATGTGAAGTCGGGCTTCAGCTCGATGACTCTGCTGAGATCGGGCAGCGCTGACTTGGACTTGCCCATGGCCAGGTACACCGTAGCCCTCCTGTAGTACGACATGTAGTTCTGTGGATCTCCATCTGTGTCAGGTGTCAAATGTAATGACAACACCATCATCAGCATGTACATGAAGAAAAACATATGCCACTCTGTGTCAATTTCATCCAAAGCGTTTCACAACGCTGTGAACACATACTTGGCATTGGTGAGACTGGAGACCACCTGACCACCTAACCCTGGCAGTGTGAGTGCCATGCTCTAAAGATGACATGCATACATACTGTACATACATACATACATACATACAGTACATCTCCCTTTTAGTCTATAAGAGGTGATGGGGGGGGGGATGTGTCCACTCACCGACCGCAGCGTGGTAGTGCGAGAGAGCATCGGCCAGCTGACCGGCCGCTAGGAGCTTCTTCCCCATCGCCAGATGACTTTCCAAACTTCCATCCTGGTCACCGTTCACTCCTGGGGGACAACATGGAGTTATGTGCTTTAGGTGTTAGGTGTTGTAGACAGTCGGTCATCTGGGCAGACGTACCGGTACCCTCGAGATGTACTTGTACTCTCAAGATCTACCATTGCACCCTCGAGATGTACAGTAACCTTGTACCCTCGAGATGTACTTGTACTCTCAAGATCTACCATTGCACCCTCGAGATGTACAGTAACCTTGTACCCTCGAGATGTACTTGTACTCTCAAGATCTACCATTGCACCCTCGAGATGTACAGTAACCTTGTACCCTCGAGATGTACTTGTACTCTCAAGATCTACCATTGCACCCTCGAGATGTACAGTAAACTTGCGCCCTCAAGATCTACCAACACAGTGGGGCTACTAACATTATTGATGCAATATGAATGTGTCCAATAGTCAACCAGGGCCAACCTTATGACCTCAGACCTAACAAGATGTGTGTGTGTACACTAGTTATAAGCAGAACCAGTCGAGAAGAAGCCGGTCTCGGATCAGTTCAGGAGGAACTATGTTCTTCTCAGCAGGGCTGGTGTTATGTGTTATTTGTTTTGCAGGTTTAGCGACGAGCTAGCATGTTAGTTAGCCTCGGTCCTCCTCTGCTGCTGCGTGTCGCTGTTGGACACGTCAAGCGACGTGCGAACTGTCAAACTACGGGACGAAACGTCACCAATTCGAATTAGCAGAACTTCGTGAACCCCAAAAGGTTCAAGAGAGACCACGAGAGACACCTGATCACGTACCTTCGTAGCGCAGGTCGACCAGCACCAGGGCATAAGGGATGTAGGTCAGGATGTGGTGGACACACTTGACAGAGACCATTATTCCTCAGTCTCTTCCTCTTCTTCCTTCTTCTTCTCTCTTCTTCTCCTTGTTTGTTGACTAACTTGACACTTGACAACTGTGCGTGTGTGTGTATATGTGTGTGTTGAACCAGCGCCACTTCCTTCCCCATGCGAGACGACACGCACACACACGTACACACATGTACACACATATACATACACACACATATACACACACACAGAAACCGGACGGGCCGAGATCGTGGGGCACTCCGATTGGCTGTGACGCGGCTCTCCAGGCGCGTCACAGCCAATCAGAGTGCCCCACCCGCCACCACTGCTGGAGCAACGGCGAGGGGCCACGGCAGCACTCCAGTTTGAACCACACTCACACAATAATGCAAATAAGATGATGTAAGGATAGATATAGATGATGATAGGATAAAATCATATAAAATAATATAATCGAATATAACATGCGTATATAAAAAAATTATATGGCAATTTTTTAACTTGTTTATTTTGTTAAGTTACATTTTTTAAATAATTTAGATATTTTTAATTGCTGTTTGTAAAGACTGACCGTGAGGATTTCTACTTTGTTGTTGTTGTTGCAATTGTGTAATGACAATAAAGGCATTCTGATTGGGATAATATAATATAATATAATATAATAATATGTATTTTACTTACAACATAGTTGTATGATGGTCCCCCTTTATTACACAATGGTTATATGCATCCATACATCCATAATGAATCTAAACAATAAGATTTCTTATTATTTACTTTACTTTCAATCAGCCAATTTGTAAAAACAAGGCAAGATCACATATAAATATATACAAAAAATACACAGGCAACAATATTATACACAAAAGTGTACAATATTCCTTTTAACATTGTTGTGTCACACGTAGGCGTTGGAGGAGTGTGTCCTGCTGCTCCGGGTGGACGCGCTGCTGTCAGTAGGAGCAGCGGAGCCCCGACCGGAGGACCGACCGGAGTCCCGACCGGAGCCCGGAGGAGCCTTGCCGGAGCCCGGAGGAGCCCTCCCGGAGCCCGGAGGAGCCCTCCCGGAGCCCGGAGGAGCCTCCCGGAGCCCGGAGGAGCCCTCCCGGAGCCCGGAGGAGCCCTCCCGGAGCCCGGAGGAGCCTTGCCGGAGCCCACGGACGAGATGTCGGTTCCCTTGGCTGAGATGGCCTTATACTCCTCGGGGACGGCGTAGTTGACGGCGCCTCGTCGCTTGGAGCTGTGACGGTTTATTCAGAAAGAAAAACGTCATGTCATTGGAACCCCCCCCCCCCCATTTTGAATGCCGTTGAATGAAACAACCTTTATGTCTATTTATATCCAGGCTGAAACACTCAAACAATAGATTTAAAAAAAAAAAAGCTCTTCTTTTTTTGTTTGGAGGATGAATGAAAGAAAGAAAGAAGAACAGTTACTTGTAATGCTTTAGCCCCCCCCCCCAAGTCTAAAGTCAGATTTAGAAACTTTAGAAAGACTTTGCCCACGACACTGCAACTGTGTACACTTGTAATCTAAGCTTCATAATTCCCTGTAAAGTACTCATTGCACTGAAGAAATAAAGAAGAGGAAGAACAGCGTAAGTAACTCTTCAGTCCCCAGTCTAAAGTAAGTAAAGCAGGAGCTTGGCCTGCAGGAAGAACTGAATCTAAAAGTTTCATTTGACATTGGGCTAGGGAAACTATTATATTATTTGAAAGAAACTGGGCTGATCAAAATAATTTAAGGGTCAATGAAATTTCAAATAACACTCCAACGCGGTAGGTGGCGGTAATGGGCCTAAACATTGGTGCCAACTACCAATACAAACGAAGAAGAAGCAGGAAGCAGAAGCAGATGCCAAGGGTTCAACAGAAGCAGTAGGGCCTTCACTGTACCTCGACTGGCATCCTTCCCGCCCAGCGAATATGCTGATGAGCAGACCCCCGGTGACCAATAGCGTGGATCCAGCCCAGCCGATGAACACGCCCACTCCGATCTCAAACCTGCAGGTTGGGGTTGGACCGGCGTCTCATGAAGGTGTTAAACATGAATGGAACCTATGGAACCTACCGGTCGATACGGTCGACGATATGGAGCTGATAACGTCCATTCAATTGTGTGAAACAAGCCTTTGAAACTTTTGAAGTACTTTTACATACTTTTGAGCTCTGAATTTCTGGTCTTGGAATTCCGCTCTTATTTTGTTTCCGTAATAAGAGAACGCCACCATGGAGCACGTGCCTAAAAAGAAAAAAAAATGGATTAAAATTTGATTAAAATGTATTGTCAGTACAGCGAAAATAATAGAATGGAATGTCATTGTTTAAAACAAATGTATATTATCGATGTTTACCGGCGATGAGGTAGTTCATCCCGGCGGCGAACGTTACTCTGGCGTTGGCGATCTCCGACCCTCCCATCTTCGTGCATTTCATCCCCACCAGGATGAGGATCGACCCGAAGAAAGCCAGGATGATGGAGATGATTATCAACGCACGGCACATGTGGATGTCCCCTGTCCAAAAGAACAGAAATGGTCTCAAGTCAAATTTAGAAAACACACACAACCCATTTCTATACTTAGAGAGGATCCTGAATTTGAACAGTCCCCCGGGGTCAAGAAGAACAAAAACATAAAAAGGCAATGTTGGCAAGGAAAATAAGTTTTAAGTGTTCCGACGAATAATTTGGCAAAGCAAACATGAAACAGAATTGGATATCCCTCAATCGGAAGCCCCTCCTGCCCCCCCCCGCCTCTCTCTCTCTCTCTCTCTCTCTCTCTCTCTCTCTCTCTCTCTCTCTCTCTCTCTCTCTCTCTCTCTCTCTCTCTCTCTCTCTCTCTCTCTCTCTGACGCCATGTAACTGAAGGTCCCGTCCTCTCTTTCTCTCTCTGATAAGGCTCATTTAGAGGATCCCGTTCCAGGCGTTCTGTTATGAGGAGAGGACGCCCCGGGAACTAGTTAACCCTTGTTCCTAGTTGACCTCTAGCGAACGTAGTTGACCTCATCCGGCTTACTCACAGTTCAGAGCCAGCAGGGACGGGATCCCCTTGCAGTCGGAGACTCCCGTGGAGTCCGAGATGCAGTCCTTCCACAGGTTGGAGAAGTAGTTGGACGTGGTCAGGACGATGCTGTCCACCTCGGACCAGGTCCAGATCTCCGTGGGCATGGTGGAGGCCACCAGGATCCACCCCAACACGCACAAGGCGAAGCAGCCGATCTCCATGTACATCACCACCGTCCTGTACTTCATGGCTGCTGCTTTCCTCCTCCTCTCTCTAAAACGAGGAACTGGCCGCGTGGCGGATGGAGTGGGGTGATGCCTCCTCAATGTACCCGCTCAACGAACTGTAAACACACACCCACACACAGGTATAAGATTACAGCCCTACCCGCCCACACACACACGCACACACACGCACACACACACGCACACACACACGCACACACACCTGACAACAAATGGTGATGCACCCACATCCCAGTTGACCCTGTTTACCCTGTCTCACTCCTCAGGAGACCAATACACCACATAGACCAGCGTATAGGTTCTACACACACACACACACACACACACGTACACTCTCAGACAGACAAACACACACACACACACACACGCATATATGTATGCTATCAGACACACACACTAATTAAATCCTCCAGATTTAGATTAAGCTACACACACACACACACCACACACACACACACACACACAACGACACAACGTGAACACATGTGTCTTATGTGGGCATATTGCAGTGTTTTCATTGGCTCTTTTACTTGTTGGTTGTCTAAAGGTCAGACTGGTGGACGCAACGTGTTTGGTGTTGGTACAAAACCACCCAGCACTGTTTCAGCATGAAACACATGCAGTCAGTTTCATGTAACATGCATCTGACACTTGGTCCAATATTGATGCGTTGATGGGGCTTTTAGGATGAAGTGTAGCAATACAAATATATCCCATTTAATAAAAAACAAGTTATATGATGACGATAAATGTTGTGTTAGTAGATTCGAAATTTAAATGGTTTTTCACAGATTTGATGATATGTATTGTAACCCTTTTATTGAAAACGTTGCAAGGTCTCGCATACAATCATATACATCAATTAATCAATTAATCAATCAAACAATTTGTTTCCTAGTAGCCTACGATGTTTGGTACTGATTGGTGCAAAGCGCACCATTTCATGATTCCAATAGAACACTTGCAATAGACACCAATCAATCTTAGGAGCTACTAGTATCAACATTAAATAAAGATTCCAAGCCATTATATACACAACATACAATATGTATTATGTCCACAAACATCATGATGAGTTTGAAAATCCTACTCTAGCCAGCATAACTGACCGATAAAGCCGATAAAGTAGAATGGTATCCAAATTGACAGGTCCAAGCAAAACCTTTTCATCTTTTTACAAATGTACATTAGACTCTGGACTGCTCCTCTAGTTCAAATGGTGATCCCTAGACAAAAGCGTCTCTATGGGACAGTTTATCCGGGGTTGTCTGGGAGATGTTTGAGAGCTTGGAGCTGTTGGAACTTCCCAGGTAGTTCTCGTATTGTCCCGATGGTCGGTAGTACCCCGTGTACAGGCTCCTGCCCCGGGACCACGGGTCCGCGTAGGTCCTGGTCCCGTTGACGTACGCCGCGGCCCTGTGGACGACCATCCGAGAGAGTGTCAGGGAGTGTCAGGGAGTCTTATGTTTGCTTAAAGGACACCGGCTCACTTGTTTACACGCAAACACCCCACTACAAACACGACTCCCATACCGACAGACACACAGGAATCAAAGTGGAATAACCCTGTCGGTGTGCAATGATTGATGATTGAATCTACACCAAACGTGAATGTTAAGCAGAACTATGTAATACAAACAAATCAAACATCTCTCAGTTAAAGGGTGTCCTGTGTATTACCTCTTGGGAAAGACCTCTCTGAAGACTGTAATGGCATAAAGTATAGCCCCTAACAGTATAAGGAAACTCCCAACCAATCCTAGAAAGATTGGGTTTCCGAGGTCATACCTGCAAATGAAGTTGACAATATGTTTAAGTCCAAACAACACAACACGCAGAAGCCTGTCTTCCACATCGTATATTAAAATGTAATGCTACGTATTAAAGACACGGGACGGACATAAACCATACCGCAGGGCTCCTGGTTGCCGATTTTGATTAAAAGCGTTCCTGGCCACTCGATTAATGTACAAGCAGTAGCCAGCGATGTCTGACATGCCTGTTGGGAGAACACAGAGTTTATTTTACATTAAGTAGAACGCAGGCAGTGGACGGCGCTAACGGAAGCTAACTATATCCTCACCCCCGATAAAGTGAAACACAGATCCGGCGAGTACAAATTTGTCCTTGGTCTTGATTCCTCCACCGATGTAAGTGCACTCCATGCCGGTGAAGCAGAACACCACGGCGAAGAAGCCCAGCGTTAGACCACACATGAGGAGACCTCGCACTCCCTGGACGTAAGCTGGGAACCACAGAAACAAAGCTCATAGTTCACAGTTTGCAGTTTGCCACTTATGTAGTTCCCATGAAAATGGTTCCAATTATAACTCAAGCAAAACTACAAAAATGAGGGAATAAGCCTCTTTGTGTACCATTTCCTAATGACCTTTGATAAGGTTTTCTGGTTCAAATCACAGGTGCCCCCACGGATAATATATAGGGCTACAATTTACCATTACATTAACAGTATGTATTTGTCTAATCATGATGACTATAGCTTTGGAATAGGCACCATCCGCGCAGCACCCTTTGTACAGGGTATGAACAGCACTCACCGGCAACGGACCAGAGCACCGGGAAATCTCTGCAGTTGGTGATGGCGGTGGAGTCGGTGTAGCAGTCCTTCCACAGGTTGGACCAGTACCACGCCACCTTGATGATGAAGGAGCCAGCCTGGCCGCCGATCTGGCTGATCCGCCAGAAGTCCATGGCCATGCTGCACAGCACAAACAGCCAGCCCAGCGATGAGATCAGGAAGCCGAACACCTGAATAAGACTCTTCCTCATGGCGGATGTTTCTTTTGGTTATTTCGATCCAAGTTGGGAGCCGGAAAAGTCTAAGTTTTGGCTCATCCACGATAGCGAGGCGGCTGCGGCCCGATGGGTGAGTTGTGACGGCGACACTGGTTGTCTCGTTACGCTGGGGAACGTGTGGACGACGCGCTGTGTTTGCGCAGCGTGCCGCCGGCTTGTTGACGCGGGTCGTGTGTCAGCAGTGTCGTGTTTATACCGTCAACTCTGAGACTGAGGTAAGCTGTTGTTCTTACACTCCACACAACGACATGGCGTCACCTCCTGTACTGTGTATACATATATGGATAGCTTCTCTGTTCACTCGGACACACACACACACACACACACACACTCAGAAGTGGTCTCTGGTCGTCTAAATATGTGGAGATTCACTTCAATTTCCTGTTCAATTACCGGCGTCAATTACCCGTTCAGTGTACTGAATTTGTACCCAAGCGCACGACCCAATGCACCATGCGGTGTAGGTTCTGTTTACAGATTTTATACAAACCAGAAAACTCAGGCAATACTTAAATGGAGGAATAAGTGTGGTCAGAGGGACAGGGGCTGTGGCAGGAGGGAACGGTGATAGACAGGTGGGGGTCATAGAGAGAGGAATTGGCGTCCGGAAGGAGAGGGTTAAAGATGGCGGGATCGGGGCCACGTCGATGAGGGCAGTAGAAGGTGGGATCAGCGATAGGCGAGGGTCATATACCGTTTTCACACTGCATACGGTATCGACTCCCGTATTAGTAAATACGGGTGTCGATACCATATTAGTTTGTGCACATCGAATACACTTATGTTCACACTCTCTTCTAATTTGCGATTCTCTGCACACTCAATACCAGGTTTTCATTCACACACACAACATTAAATTAGGAGACTGGTACGTTTTGAGTGAAGTGAAAGTAATGTGCATTAAATAGTCTGTTCACACACACACAGGAAAAGAAACCCATAGTAGTTTTATTGCTTTGCACCCAAACTAGTTACTTCAGGATCTAAACCACCTACCCAAGGTGGATTAGTTAATGCGCACTAGTTGGGTAGCGATTGCCCATTACTCGCCAGTGTGAAAGCAAAAGCGAAGCAAAACTAGTTTTGCAGCACGGCGAATACCGTATTTTAGCCCAGTGTGAAAACGGTAATAGATGAAGCAATCGAAGACAGGATATAATATAGTGCTGGGAGCAGGGTATGCAGCGGAGACTGGGTCAAAAGCTGGGGTTAATGCAGGGGAAGAGCAGGTGAATGATTGAACCAAATTGCAATTTGCATTTGTAAACGGAATGGGATAGGCTAAAAGCTAAAAGCTAAAAGGAGGGCGATGCTGAGCTAACAGGCGGGATCGCCCCACTGGCCATGACATTACCACACATACTTTTATTGGTATTCACACACACACAACTTTTATTAAAATGTATAAAAACGTTCATCTCCTTCAGTTTGTTCCATAACATATTTAACACCGTAGAATAATTATGTAATGCTTTTGTTTGTTCGATTTGTGTTGTTGTTATAAACACATCAATGAAATAGTTAATGGTTTGAATGGTCAGACAAAGTTACAAAGACAAATGTAATCAATTAGAACAACAGGTTTATATATAAATATATATAGTGATAAACTATTTAGGAAAGCTGTTGTGTCTTGTATCTATAACACAATTAGAGCGTAAACTATATCACCTTTGTACAATTTTTGGACCGCAATATACAAATCAACAGCAGCATATTATTTTTGTCCAGACCAAGCTACTATCCTGATTCTATTCTTTACACTTTAAGCATCAAATGTGTTCAGGCTTCAAAAAAACATTACAAAAACGTCGTTGTTTGTTTAAATATACATAACAAAAAATCTGTTTTAAAATGATAAACGGTTAACGCAGTTAACCGTTTACCGTTTGTATTGCTCACACGTAAGCGTTCTTATCAAACTGCTTTGTGTGGGAGGAGCTACAGTACTCCGGGGGCGGAGCTCTCTGACCGGTGGGCCTTCTGGCCCCTCGGTGCGAGGACACATGTGAGTGAGACGCAGCCCCTTTGTAGATATATCCTGTCTGAGGGCTTCTGTAAAATAAAGACACACAAAGAAATGGATTCGCCGACACGCAAAGAACAAAAGGCGCCAAACAATTGACGTCGTTTCACATTTGATCGTTGACAACCAATCGACACACCTTGATCAAAACAGCGACGCAATCGTCGAGTGACACGCTTCAAATACTCAAATACAAACCTTTCGCTGCACGCGTCCAAGCTGGAGAAGCAGAGCATACCGCCTCCAAGGAGACACAGGACAGACCCCCCCCAGCCGATGTACAGGGCGGCTCCTAGCTCGTACCTGGAACAAACACAAAGCAGCAACACAACAAGCAGCGTTACTGCATTGTGAACGGAATTGATGCTGTTCATCATCATCATCATCATCATCATCATCATCATCATCATCCTCATCATCATCATCACTCGAGTCCTGTACTCACTTCTGAGACAGGATCATCGGATCGAAGAACTCGGCCGTCACCTGGTGGGCGTACAGGGAGCATGCCGAGAGCGAGGACAGGCCTGCCGGGAGGGAGGGAGGGAAAGAGAGAGGGAGGGAGAGAGAGAGGGAGGGAGAGAGAGGGAGAGAGGGAGAGAGGGAGGGAGAGAGAGAGAGAGAGAGAGAGGGAGGGAGGGAGAGAGAGGGAGAGAGAGAGAGAGGGAGAGAGAGAGAGGGAGAGAGGGAGGGAGAGAGAGGGAAGGAGGGAGGGAGAGAGAGAGAGAGGGAGGGAGGGAGGGAGGGAGGGAGGGAGGGAGGGAGAGAGAGGGAGAGAGAGAGAGGGAGGGAGAGGGAGAGGGAGAGAGAGGGAGAGAGGGAAGGAGAGAGGGAGGGAGAGGGGGGAACATAGAGGGAGTGTTCTATAATATGGGCGTGTGAAGCCTGTCGATACAAGTATAAGCAATGGGTGAAAATCTTATGTCGACAGACAGCAGTTCTAAAAATAAAAAGAATAGAATAAAAAATAAGTAAAAAGTACAAACTGTATAAAGTTAAATATATAAAAATATAAAAGTGCATATATAAAATGCAATATATTAGCACAGAAAAGGAGCAATATATATATATATATAAATCAATGTAATAAAATAGACATTGTTATATGCTATACGCCCTTGTTCAGCAGCCTGATGGCCTGACTGTGGAAGCTGTCTCTGAGTCTATTTGTGCGGCACTTGATACTGAGGTATGGCCTGCCTGACGGTAAAAGGACTCTTACTCTGGTTTGAAGCACTGAGGAAGCACTACCCCGACCCTTCCTCCCGGCCCTTCCGAGCACTTGCGTCTTGTAAGCTCAATGTCAGCCACTGCTTGCTTATAAGCTTGTGTCTATTGGCTTCGCTATCTGTCATAGCCCCCGTTTGATGGACTTATTGGGTCAACTCTAGGGAGCCCACTTGTTGTACTTTTACCTGAGGTTCTGCTCTTGGAGGCTTGTTAGGAAGGACATTCTCATATAGCAGCTCACTTGACTACCAATGCTGAAGTTGCTACGGACAAAAGCTTCTGCTTAATAACTGTAAAGTAACGTAATCATAATGTAAATTTAGGGCTGCACAAAATCGACTTGACTTGACCCACGTGACACACCATCCTTACCACTGAGGATGAAAGTTGCGCCGGCGAAACAGGCGATCCGGGCTTTGCTCCTGTCCGTTCCCCCGATGGTGGTGCACTTCATCCCCACCAGGGCAAACGCAGAGCCGAAAAAGCCAAGGCACACGGCTCCGATCATCAACCCCCTGCAGGCCTGGATGTAACCTGTAGTGATGATCCAGGTCACGTTATGACAAAGATCCACATCCACATCAGCTCACATTCCTATATATCTGGAGGATTGAATCTTCCTTTATTGGTCACATGTACACACACAGTGAAATCAGTTGCATTTAACCCATCCTAGTATTAGGAGCAGTGGGTATCAGCTATTGTATACACAGCGCCCGGGGAGCAGTGTAGAGGTGTCTGGTGCCTTGCTCAAGGGCACCTCGGCAGTGCCCAGGTGTTTCGGGTACTTGAACCGGCGACCTTCTGGTTCCCAAGCCAAGTCCCAACAGACTGAGCTACCGCAGCCCCTTATCCCGTCGTGTTGGCCGTACGCGCGCATTTGCATATAAAGAATAAAGAATGAGACAATTAGTTAGCGCTAACGCTAAATGTTTTTTTGAGTTGGTCGTTGTAAGGCGCTGAGGTGTCGTTTGGGTCATTCCACCCGATGGTCTGGTGTTATTTATGAGGCCGATATGACCTGGGTTGGTTAACCCCTGAACCAGCCGACCGTGGTGGAAACACCCGGAGGGACACATCTCCTGAAGGTGACACGGCTAAACATTGACACCTTGAGGAGGAAATCAAATTGCTTCTGGAAGGACGTCAGGTCGAGTGTTTTTTTCATACCGTGTCAGTAACTGAGACGGTAACGTTTGCATTTTCAACTTGTGTTGACTTAAGGTTTGGGTCATGGGGCTGTGGAAAAGAAGAGTACTAATAGAATCAAAAACTAGAGGTACTCATGATAAACTAGAGGTATACAAAACTAGAGGGATGCACTTTACACTAGAGTGCATACCTCCGCTACACCTAAAATGTCCCCTGGATCCGGATCCCGATCATTCGGATTCAGATCTGGATCTGCGCAAAAATGTAATCAACTGTTCCTTGACCCATAAATAATTTAACCACCAAGTTTTGTTAAATTCCGTACATAACGTTTTGAGCTATCAGAGAACAGACAAACAGACAGACAAACTAACAGGGGTGCGTTTCCCGAAGCCTTCTTAACGCTACGTTGGTACGGCTGTACCTTAACGTTTCGCCGTGTTTCCCGAAACGTTCTTAGCTAAGTATACCTTCCGTAAGTGATACTTTCGTAAGGTAGGTCTGGACCTCTCTTAACTCTACCTTATCGATGTTGTCAGCTCACTCCGCTAGTGGCCACCACTGTTCCGACCCGCAAGCCTCTGAAATCAGCTGAAATCTGACCTAGTTTCATTTCAATCTGTGAATCAATATGTACACTTATAATTCTACAGTTGTAGTTCATAACGGTAATAATATACAAAATACCACATTAATGGGAATGTTTTCATGCAGAAATTGTACATTACGGTGGATACATTTTGCACTTTATTGAACATGAAATCGCCTCTTAAACTCCTAAAACTCGAAAACAGTGCTTCACGATTCAGCGCCACCTCATCCAGCATGACCTCCATGTCCACATTGGTGAAGCTGGCGGACCGCTTTTTACGATGTTTTTGCCCTGACATATCTCATGTTACATATCTAATGTTACATATCTCATGTTACATATCTAATGTTACATATCTAATGTTACATATCTCATGTTACATATCTAATGTTACATATCTAATGTTACATATCTAATGTTACATATCTCATGTTACATATCTCATGTTACATATCTAATGTTACATATCTAATGTTACATATCTAATGTTACATATCTAATGTTCATTTCTTGTTGGTGCACTTTTATTGAAATTGTCAGCCAATCAGAGAGAATTGTGAACTACACCAGTTATGTGATGGGGCTGCTGGTTAATCAACCCTAATTGCAAAGTTATTTAAGGCACCATGACAATGATATAAAAAAGATTTAAATCAACCTTTTCTTGCCAAATAAGGTGTACTGGTAGGTGGCGTAATTAGCTGAGGTGGTGTAGCGAGAAGAGGCTTGATATCACAATCTGAGGTGGCGTAGCGGGAAGAGGCTTGATATCACAATCTGAGGTGGCGTAGCGGGAAGAGGCTTGATATCACAATCTGAGGTGGCGTAGCGGGAAGAGGCTTGATATCACAATCTGAGGTGGCGGGCTCGTGCCACCTTTAGGCAATCATTACATTTACGGTTTGATAATTGAGTTTGTAAGTTTTAAATTCTATGAATATGTTCTCAGTCATGATAAATGCAATATTTTTTAGTATTCCTGCAGTGTTTTATTGATAAAGAACACCACATCCTCTCATAACGCGGTGAAACAGTCGCTACTTGGAGTGAAAAGTCGATTCTCGAGTCATCGATTTCAGCACAACGTCGGACGTAAGAAGGTATACCTTAAGCAGCCTCCTAAGGGATAGTTCGGGGAATACACGTAGAACAGTAAACAACTTTAGTAAGGTATACCTTTCAAGTCTTCGTAACACGCTAAGAGACAACGTTATCGGGAAACGCACCCCAGAAACATAACCACTGTGCTCATCTTTGATGACAGAAGTAAATAAGGTAATTTGTCCAAAAACGGTTATTATTATTATTAATATTATTATTATTATTATTATTATTATTATTATTATGTTTGGTACACCTTGAATTGTATAACATCATTCCTGAAAATAGCCCCAAAAATACAAAACAAAGCAATCTCTCCTTCTTGTAGAAGGAGAGATTGGCATCTCTTGAGTTAAGAACGTAAGCGAAAACAGAGAAGGAAGAGCCAACCGTCGAGATACAGCATGGATTTAAAGTCCATGCAGTTTGAAAGTCCTGTCGAGTCGGTGGCACACGCTCTCCACAGGTTGGCCCAGTAGGTGGCCGTGGTGATGACCGTCCCCTCGATGGTGGACACCTTCCAGTAGTCTGTGGCGACGATGGCCGACGTCAGGACCCAACCCGAGGTGCTCAGGACGAAGCCCATGATTTGTGTCAGCATGTCACTCATATTGAGGCCTCCTCAGTCTATCAATCCAATGGCACAAATCTACCAAACCTCGGATTTACGGCCCCCCTTAATATGTAGCCAGGCCCCTGACTCCACTAGCTGGCGTGTGGGTAGATATGCTGCACATACAGTATGATTAGTAGTTGCTGTGTGGACTGTTGTATAGTCTATGGGGAGGGGCGTGTCACTCTGTCTCTCAAGGATGTGTTGCACAGTGGGCAAGTTAACTATATGGGTATATATATAGGGTTAGGGTTATATATATATATATATATATATATATATATATATATATATATATATGTAAAATACATTGGTTGTGTCAATTGTTTGCTTGATTGATAATTATTGCTACTGCATTCAGTGTGTGTGTGGGGTGGATGGTGTGTGTGTTACAGTCACTTTAAAATGCACTTTGCACCATATGTATATATCATCCATTACACTTTATGTTATTTTTGATTGTGTATTGTGTATATTTTATATTGTTTATATAATGTTTATAGTATTGTATATATATATATATATTTTTTAACTACTTATTTTATCCTGAGGGAAATTAGTTCTCTGCATTTGACCCATCCTAGTGTTAGGAGCAGTGGGCAGCCATTAGTACAGCGCCCGGGGAGCAGCGTAGGGGGTGCCTTGCTCAAGGGCACTTAGGCAGTAACCTGGTGTTTCCGGGTCTTCCGGCGACCTTGCGGCGCCCAAGCCAAGTCCTTATCCACTGAGCTACTCCCCCCCCCCTTAATATATATTATTATATAGTAGTAGTATTGTATAGTATAGTATAGTATAGTATTGTATAGTATTGTAGTATAGTATAGTATTGTATAGTATAGTATAGTATATTGTATAGTATTGTATAGTATTGTAGTATAGTATTGTATAGTATTGTTGTATAGTATTGTATAGTATTGTATAGTATTGTATAGTATTGTAGTATAGTATTGTATAGTATTGTATAGTATTGTAGAGTATTGTATAGTATTGTATAGTATTGTATAGTATTATAGTATTGTATAGTATTGTATAGTATTGTATAGTATTGTAGTATAGTATAGTATTGTATAGTATTGTAGTATAGTATTGTATAGTATTGTATAGTATTGTATAGTATTGTAGTATAGTATTGTATAGTATTGTAGTATAGTATTGTATAGTATTGTATAGTATATAGTATAGTATTGTATAGTATTGTATAGTATTGTATAGTATTGTATAGTATTGTAGTATAGTATTGTATAGTATAGTATAGTATATAGTATAGTATTGTATAGTATTGTAGTATAGTATTGTATAGTATATAGTATAGTATTGTATAGTATTGTAGTATAGTATTGTAGTATAGTATTGTATAGTATATAGTATAGTATTGTATAGTATTGTAGTATAGTATTGTAGTATAGTATAGTATAGTATATTGTATAGTATTGTATAGTATTGTAGTATAGTATTGTAGTATAGTATTGTATAGTATAGTATTGTATAGTATTGTAGTATAGTATTGTATAGTATATAGTATAGTATAGTATAGTATTGTAGTATAGTATAGTATAGTATTGTACAGTATATAGTATAGTATTGTATAGTATTGTAGTATAGTATTGTAGTATAGTATTGTAGTATAGTATTGTAGTATAGTATTGTATAGTATAGTATATAGTATAGTATTGTATAGTATTGTAGTATAGTATTGTATAGTATATAGTATAGTATTGTATAGTATTGTAGTATAGTATTGTAGTATAGTATTGTAGTATAGTATTGTAGTATAGTATTGTAGTATAGTATAGTATAGTATATTGTATAGTATTGTATAGTATTGTAGTATAGTATTGTAGTATAGTATTGTAGTATAGTATTGTATAGTATAGTATTGTATAGTATTGTAGTATAGTATTGTATAGTATATAGTATAGTATTGTATAGTATAGTAGTATAGTATAGTATAGTATTGTATAGTATATAGTATAGTATTGTATAGTATTGTAGTATAGTATTGTAGTATAGTATTGTAGTATAGTATTGTAGTATAGTATTGTATAGTATATAGTATAGTATTGTATAGTATTGTAGTATAGTATTGTATAGTATATAGTATAGTATTGTATAGTATTGTAGTATAGTATTGTAGTATAGTATTGTATAGTATATAGTATAGTATTGTAGTATAGTATTGTAGTATAGTATTGTATAGTATATAGTATAGTATTGTTGTTGAAGTTCATAATGTGAGAGTGAATGGGGAGTAAGCATTCCAATGTACTACTGACAAAAATTAATTAATATTTAATATTGTGTGTGTGTCAGTGTGTATGTGTTTGCATGTGTGTGTGTGTTTGCATGTGTGTGTGTGTGTGTGTGTGTGTGTGTGTGTGTGTGTGTGTGTGTGTGTGTGTGTGTGTGTGTGTGTGTATGTGTGTGCATGGTTTGTGTGTATGATTGTCTGTACGCCAGTGAATCTGTGAGTCTGTTTGTGTCTCAGACTGTGTGTGTGTGTGTGTGTGTGTGTGTGTGTGTGTGTGTGTGTGTGTGTGTGTGTGTGTGTGTGTGTGTGTGTCAATGTGCATGTGCAATGTGTCAATGTGCGTTGTGTGTCTTGTGACGTAAAACATTGTGAATGAAGGACAGCATGAATATGTCTTTAATGAGGGGTCGGCCAACCGTACTGCAGGTGAGGCGGAACCGTTGCGACGCACCTAAAGAGGCGTGACGGTGGCGTGGTGATGTATTAACCACCTCTCTCACACGCCTGTCTGCTGTCTTGGCCCCCAGGGGATCCAAGCTACTTGTTAACGCAAGTGAGAAATAAACGGTTCAAAATTTAATAAAACAAAACAAAACAAAACACACGGATGAAACAGGCGAGTGGGCCACATCCCGAGAGTGCCGGGCCACATCCCGAGAGTGCCACACACAAAGCGTAATTAATTAAATGAATCGTTAAATGTCTTATTCTGTTTTTGAAAACCGAGGAACAGCACCATCTGGTGGTTGTTAATGGCTGCGATCATATTAAGGTGAATATCAAATGTGAAATACTTAAATTAAAATTAAAATGATTTATTTAGATAATAAATAAGTAACATTTATTAATACATTTATTTTGACAGTTATTCATTTATAATACGGTGTGACATACATAGTTACACTTTTTTCAAACTTTGTACCCTTGTTGAACATAATTCAAAGGCCCTGTCCACCACTGATGAAATTCTGTATTTCCCTCATTCACTTCCATTTTATGACTACCATTATGTTAAAAACACTGTCCTTGGGACTTTACACACTGTTACATTTATATTTCGACATATTCTCTGACTATTTATAGATTCAGGGTCACATTAATCATTAATTTCCCGTAGTCTGGTCTCGTTTCGTTGGATGTTGGAGTGTGAAGCTCTCCAGACTGTCTGACATATTATGAGGATATTGGGGATATTAGAGGAATTTTGATGACATGGAACATTTTACAGTTGGAATTGAAATACCTATTATATATAGAGCCAGTGCAATATGTATATATAAATCTGACTCTTAGTTGGCAATTTTAAATCTATTCATTCTGTTCATTTAGTTTAGTTATTTTTTTTAAATATTTTATGTTTTTAAATTGCTGTTGTGTATGTAACAGTGACCATGAGGATTGCTACACAAATGACGTTGTACTTCCGCAATGACAATAAAGCCATTCTGATTCTGATCCTCTATATATATATATATATATATATATATATATATATATATATATATATATATATATCCTCTACTATAACATCAATGTGTTCTGAACTCTGAAGTTTCAAGTTTAATAAAACACACAATGATTAAACAGAATCACACATTCACTACGGTGACCCATTACAAGATGAATAATTGATATAATCCAATTCTTTCTTCTTTTCATGTATATTGTATAATTGAGTATGACAAACTAATCTTTTGGTTTTAGTAATTCTAAACTAAATAGTAAGCAGTAGATAGATAGATAGATAGATAGATAGATAGATAGATAGATAGATAGATAGATAGATAGATAGATAGATAGATAGATAGATAGATAGATAGATAGATAGATAGATAGATAGATAGATAGATAGATAGACAGATATATATGTATATATATAGATAAATAGATAGATAGATAGATAGATAGATAGATAGATAGATAGATAGATAGATAGATAGATAGATAGATAGATAGATAGATAGATAGATAGATAGATAGATAGACAGACAGACAGACAGACAGACAGACAGACAGACAGACAGATAGATAGATAGATAGATAGATAGATAGATAGATAGATAGATAGATAGATAGATAGATAGATAGATAGATAGATAGATAGATAGATAGGTAGACGGATAGACAGACAGATAGATAGATAGATAGATATACAGATAGATAGGTAGATAGACCGACAGATAGATAGACAGATAGATATAACGAGGTCTGAAACAGAGGAAGATCTCACTCCTACCTTCCAGCTTCAGGACGGTGTGGTGCGGTCTGCAGTGCAGCGCCCCGATGGCGTTCCCCGCACAGTTGGACCAGAGCCCCTGCAGGACCCAGGTGGCCGTGATGACCGACGACGCCCTGCTGGTGATCCGCCACTCGTGTGACACCGTGGCGCCGATGGTGGCCCCTAGACCCACCAAGCCGCCCAGGAAGGCCAGGATCTGCACACCCAACATCGAGCGGCTCCCAGGATGTATAATCGCCCCTGTGTGTGTGTGTGTGTGTGTGTGTGTGTGTAGTCGATACCCTCTGCAAACTAAAGACAAGATCAAAATGTGGCCCCCAGGGCTTCTAAATTACACGGCGGACATGTGTTCCGGCCTGAGATGATTTACAAGGAGAACATCTGGCCGCTTGTTCCTCTCCCTGCTAAGTGAGGCGTAGGGCGCCCTCCAGGGTGGCTGTAGTCAGTGACTCAGGGGTCACTGCGGGATTAAACATTACAACTTTAAGGGATGGATGGTTTTGCGTGTCTTGGTGTTGTGTTTTGTGTGTGTGTATGCTGCAGGTGGGTGTGACATTAACAGTAAACAGAAGACAGGATGGGTCACTCATCCCACGAGAGAAGAGAAGAGAAGAGGCACGGTGACAAAGTTCAAGTACTGGTTCATCTATTCCCTGTGAGAGTCTTAACTGGGAATGACGGTTAACACAAACACTGTTGTTATTGTGTCTAGAGACATGTTTATTTGTTTCATATCATGCCATAGGCCAAGGGCTAATACAGGCTGATCATTAGAAGAAGATGAACAACCTCCTCCAAATGAAGAGCAAAAACCAACTGTAACCGTCCTGATGCTTTTAGATGAGCAAGACCTGAATGAACCAAACACTTTATGTTATCACGGAGAAAAGAGACAATTCGCTTAACAGAATGCAGACCAAAGCTGGTTCAGAGAATGGCTCTAAGGTCCCTGACAACCGGAGTGTGTACAGTGACGTTTCCATGGGGACACGTTGCTTCTCGACAGTGGATTTGATGATGGTCTTTATGATACGATTCCAGTCAATCCTTTTGTGGTTGTTGAATAACATTATGACAAAAGAACAACTAAATAACTGCATTATGTGAAAGTCATGCTGTATATGTTGACAACACATTGTAGAGACAGACAACATCATAAAGCGTTAAGTGTTAAGCTAAGTAAAGTGTTCAAAGTAAGTGTTGAACCATATTAAAGCATTTTGATTGACCCTGTAGACTCTGTTCTTGATACAGTTACACACATATGATTGTAACTGTGTCTTTCATGTAATCCAACTGGACAATAGTTATATCTTTGTGTCGTTCACCGCAGACAGCAGGCTGTGTACATCCCTTTATGTCCTGTACTTCTAAATAGGCCTAATGTATTTAATGCTATTTCTAAATAGCACTCACTTTGTAAATGAGTTCATTGCTACTGATGACACACTAATGAATGAGGGCGGTATAGCACGTAGGCTAAACATCGAACAACAGCTTCCAGAGGGCTTTTACTGGGGAACGGTGAGCCCAGTTTCAACACTAGTGTCATACAAAGATTTCTACACAGATCAAATATATCTTCATGGCAGGGAACACAACTGCCCCACACACGTTGTCCCTTGGACGTCTCCAGCTCCTCCTCTTCATCCAGCTCCTCTTCTTCATCCAGCTCCTCTTCTTCATCGAGTGGCCCAGTCCAGTGTCCCAGAACTCTGGGGTGGAGGACATCACATCAGGGATTCCGCTTTGAAGAAGTTAGTATCTTGTGCGCACAAGATAAAAAATAATAACTTTCCGTAGAATACTTAAATATCAAATAAAATGACAAACATTTGACAGATTTTCATTTCAGGAAACATCTGATCAGATAGCTTTACATAGAAGCTGAAGTCTGATGTTGTCTATATATTTATTTAAATCGATTCATAAATCACATTTATTGAAAAAAAAACCACATAAAACATATTAAATATTATAAAACACTATACAATTAAGAGGGAGAAAAAAAGCCCAAAACAACTCGTGTTAAAAAAAAGCCCAAAAACAACAACCAAACATGTCAAAGAAACACCAAGGCCTTGGAACCAAGTGATTGACAGGTCCATCCACCAATGGCCGGGCCGGAGGGCTGGTCTTACGGGAGCTGACAGGTGGACTGTCAAAAAACAAACCGAGTGTCCGCCGTGGCACAGCCGGGTCACGCTGACGTGCACTTTTGTTCCGGCGTGATTACTCTTTCGAAACGAGGCTGCACGGGACGGACACGTGTCGTTCGTGCGTGTTCCGGGTGTGTATCGATATATGATATATGATATATATATATATATATATATCCCTCGCCCTATAGTGCAGGGTCCGGCTCGGGTCCTTCTCTTCTTGGGCTTCATTCATGGAGAGGACCGGCAGCAGGGATAATCCGTCCGCCTCGGCTAATCTCTTCTCCAGGGTTTTCTTCTGGTAAGGAATAGCGAGGAAAGCCTGCGTTTAGTGACAGCAGTTTGTGACCTGAACAACACCCACCCACCACTCACCACCCACCCACCACCACTCACCACTCACCCCCTACCACTCACCACTCACCCCCTACCACCCCGGTCCAGAATGGGCTTCCACGCCTCACGTGGCTGCAGGGAAAGGTCGCTGGCTGCAAGTGTGTTCCAGCTCTTTATAACTTCCTTACTTGAGACCTACACGTCAGTCCATTCAGACTGTAACTGCAACTCTGACTTTTGCAATGACAATTCAAAAGATCATTGTTGCATTGTTAATACTAACTGTTATTGCAGTGTGTATTAAAATCACATCAGAACCAGAATGCCTTTATTGTCATAGCACAAGCACAATTTGACCTTACGCTCACCCTTTACACACAACAGCAATTGAAAAATATAAATGATTTAAAAACTAAACAAAATAAGCTGACTTAAATTGCAGTGTTGGAAAAATGAAATGTGAAATGTGTGCTTGCTTTTCGGATCGTTTCATGCAAAAACAACCTTGACCTAGTCTCTTTTAGTCATTTTGTAAATATTGCAAAATTGAACCAGACAACGTGTGGTAGGTACATTCATACTGCTGGAGGGAATGGGGAGTAGGCTACTTGTTGAAAATGTGTCCATTAAACATCTTGACTCTTGAATGGTGTTCTTCTTCTGTTTAGTTGGCTCAGCCCTCTGTTCAGCGTGGGCTGCCGGAGGAGGTTGGAGGAACATGATATGTATGAAGTTCTACCAGAGGACCGCTCGGGGCGGCTGGGAGAAGCCCTGCAGCGGTGGGACATGGCCCGCTTATAGCCCCGCAATTACACAGTTAGAACGCCACAAACAACACACGTCGCAAACAAACCATCCACAGATCTTCCAATAATGTGTGTTCAAGCTAAAATTGTTGTAAAGTCGTTAAGCCGCTGCCCAGACATTGCCCAGATATTAGCACTACAGAAGATACATTACATTACATTACATCACATTACATTACGGTCATTTAGCAGACTACAATATCTAATCTACTTAGATAATCGTACATACACATACATACATACACTGCATAGCTGGAGTAGCATATGCATGTTAATTACACAAAACGTGTCATTAACATCGCTTTGCTTTATTTATTTTTTGCTTTATGTTTTTACAAACTGCTTTTCAAAGGTATTGGGATGAGGAGGTTCTGAGTGCAAAACAAGACCTACGGCCCCCAAAACTCACCAGAGTCCTCATCCGGTGCTACTGGAAGTCCTACTCTCTTATTGGAATATACATCTTCACAGAGGTACACTGTCATGTACACAGTCTTGTTGGGAGAGAGGCAGAGAGAGAGAGAGAGAGAGAGAGAGAGAGAGAGAGAGAGAGAGAGAGAGAGAGAGAGAGAGAGAGAGAGAGAGAGAGAGAGAGAGAGAGAGAGAGAGAGAGGCAGAGAGAGAGGCAGAGGGAGAGGCAGAGAGAGAGAGAGAGAGAGAGAGAGAGAGAGAGAGAGAGAGAGAGAGAGAGAGAGAGAGAGAGAGAGAGAGAGGTAGAAAGAGAGAGAGAGAGAGAGAGAGAGAGAGAGAGAGAGAGAGAGAGAGAGAGAGAGAGAGAGAGAGAGAGAGGCAGAGGGAGAGGCAGAGAGAGAGGCAGAAAGAGAGGCAGAAAGAGAGGCAGAGAGAGAGAGAGAGAGAGAGAGAGAGAGAGGTAGAAAGAGAGAGAGAGAGAGAGAGAGAGAGGCAGAAAGCGAGAGAGAGAGGCAGAAAGAGAGGCAGAGGCAGAGAGAGAGAGAGAGAGAGAGAGAGAGAGAGAGAGAGAGAGAGAGAGAGAGAGAGAGAGAGAGAGTGGGGCAGAAAGAGAGGCAGAGAGAGAGAGAGAGAGAGAGAGAGAGAGAGAGAGGAGAGAGAGAGAGAGAGAGAGAGAGAGAGAGAGAGAGAGAGGCAGAGGGAGAGGCAGAGAGAGAGGCAGAGGCAGAGAGAGAGGCAGAGGCAGAGAGAGAGGCAGAAAGAGAGGCAGAGAGAGAGAGAGAGAGAGAGAGAGAGAGAGAGAGAGAGAGAGAGAGAGAGAGAGAGAGAGAGAGAGAGAGAGAGAGAGAGAGAGAGAGGGGCAGAAAGAGAGACAGAGAGAGAGAAAGAGAGAGAGAGAGGCAGAGGGAGAGGTAGAAAGAGAGGCAGAAAGAGAGAGAGAGAGAGAGAGAGAGAGAGAGAGAGAGAGAGAGAGGAGAGAGAGAGAGAGAGAGAGAGAGAGAGAGAGAGAGAGAGGGAGAGGCAGAAAGAGAGAGAGAGAGAGAGAGAGAGAGAGAGAGAGAGGCAGAAAGAGAGAGAGAGAGAGAGAGAGAGAGAGAGAGAGAGAGAGAGAGAGAGAGAGAGAGGCAGAAAGAGAGGAAGAGAGAGAGGCTGTCTGTCTATCTATCTGTCTATCTGTCTGTCTGTCTGTCTGTCTGTCTGTCTGTCTGTCTGTCTGTCTTCCGTGAAGGAAGCCATCAAGGTGTTCCAGCCCGTGCTTCTGGGGAAGCTGATCCGGTACTTTGAGCCCCAGCACGACGGCGGCGCTGTGTCTCAGTCGGAGGCCTACGGCTACGCGGCGGCCGTGTGCTGCTCCACCGTCGCCATGGCGCTGCTCCATCACATCTACTTCTACCACGTCCAGAGGGCCGGCATGAAGATACGCATCGCCGTGTGTCACATGATCTACCGGAAGGTGAGGGCTTGGGGGAGTCGGTTCCAGTGGGGTTCTCTCATCCAAGGTGTTACCCATTTACAGATACATTTACATTTACATTTACATTTACATTTACATTTAGGGCATTTGGCAGACGCTTTTATCCAAAGCGACTTACAAGGTGTACACAGATACAAATTCAGATTTTATTTATTTGTCACATGTTACACAAGGTACGGTGTACGGTGTGCAGTGAAATGTGATCGGCAGCTTCGAAGATGTGCACAAAGTTATAGAATTTAAAGGAATTTACAAGAATTACAAATTGAAAAATTACCAAAATTACCAAAATTACTCATTTACAAAATTACAAAAGAATACACAAATGTACATATTTACATAATGCTGCATACAGGAATCTGAACTATAAACAGTACAGTTTAAATATAAATATTAAGTGAAACAGTGTTAAGTGTGAAGTGTAGTGTAGACCGTCCAGATCTATTATTTTGAGAGTACTTTGTTAGAATTGACACCTCCACATGAAAGTGGACTGCTGGACTCTGTATGAGACCGTTCCTATTTTAGACCGCCTCCCAGGTCATTTCGGACCAATCAGTACATCTCTTCCCTGATTGGTTTAAGGATATCGATCTAGCCTGTCAATCACATGTGTGAGGTGAAACCACTTAGGGGAAACGTAGGGGAGAGAGTGAGCTGACTTTTTGACATGGGGGACATGGGTATGAATTGGAAGCATTTTGGATCATTTCCAGGGCAATGTGAACAAATGGGATAAACATATTGTTTTTCTTGGTTGCATGACAAACCAACATTCAATGAAAAAAGTACAATTATATTACAGTTTTGTTTTTTTCTGGATGTGAATATGTTTTGGACTGTACCACTACAGTGGTTCAGTTGAACTGGATGTGAATATGTTTCGGACTTTACCACTACAGTGGTTCAGTTGAACTGAATGTTCAGTTGAGCCTGAATAGGTTTTGGACTATACCACTACAGTGGGTGAGTTTAACTGGATGTGAATAGGCTTTGGACTGTACCACTACAGTGGGTGAGTTTAACTGGATGTGAATAGGCTTTGGACTGTACCACTACAGTGGGTCAGTTTAACTGGATGTGAATAGGCTTTGGACTGTACCACTACAGTGGGTGAGTTTAACTGGATGTGAATATGTTTTGGACTATACCACTACAGTGGGTCAGTTTAACTGGATGTGAATAGGTTTTGGACTATACCACTACAGTGGGTGAGTTTAACTGGATGTGAATAGGCTTTGGACTGTACCACTACAGTGGGTCAGTTTAACTGGACGTGAATAGGCTTTGGACTGTACCACTACAGTGGGTGAGTTTAACTGGATGTGAATATGTTTTGGACTATACCACTACAGTGGGTCAGTTTAACTGGATGTGAATAGGCTTTGGACTGTACCACTACAGTGGGTCAGTTTAACTGGATGTGAATATGTTTTGGACTGTACCACTACAGCGGGTCAGTATAACTGGATGTGAATAGGCTTTGGACTGTACCACTACAGCGGGTCAGTTTAACTGAATGTGAATAGGTTTTGGACTATACCACTACAGTGGGTCTTTTTAACTGGATGTGAATAGGCTTTGGACTGTACCACTACAGTGGGTCAGTTTAACTGGATGTGAATAGGTTTTGGACTATACCACTACAGTGGGTCAGTTTAACTGGATGTGAATAGGCTTTGGACTGAACCACTACAGTGGGTCAGTTTAACTGGATGTGAATATGTTTTGGACTGATACCACTACAGTGGGTCAGTTTAACTGGATGTGAATAGGCTTTGGACTGTACCACTACAGTGGGTCAGTTTAACTGGATGTGAATAGGTTTTGGACTATACCACTACAGTGGGTCAGTTTAACTGGATGTGAATAGGCTTTGGACTGTACCACTACAGTGGGTCAGTTTAACTGGATGTGAATAGGTTTTGGACTATACCACTACAGTGGGTCAGTTTAACTGGATGTGAATATGTTTTGGACTGTACCACTAGAGGGGAACAGTTTAAGTGGATGTGAATATGCTTAGGACTGTACCACTTCAGTTGTTCATGGACACTGGATGTGATTATGTTTTGGACTGTACCACTAGAGCGTTAGCGTTTAACTGAATATGTTTTGTATTCACTCTCTGAAGGCGCTCCGTCTAAACAGCTCAGCCTTGGCCAAAACCACCACGGGACAAATTGTGAACCTTCTGTCCAACGACGTCAACAAATTTGACGAGGTAATAATCGACAGTGTGTGCCTTAAACAGTTAATCAATCGAAAACCTTTATTGATTCAGGGGAAAATATACACTGAGAAGTGACATTGTCATTTTGAGTGGAAGACAAACATTACATTGCAGTCACATTGAAATAAATACACATTCAAAAGGTAAAAAGATAATTAACAGGAGACAATGAATCATGTTGATGATATCATGTTGATATAACTGCATACCCCTGCTCACTACCTGTTGATACTTGTATATATATATATATATATATATATATATATATATACCTATATACCTATATAACACAATATCTATACATACATATACACACAGTTTGTTATACCTAGTAGACCGTTTTTATACCTAGTAGACTATTTCAATTCCTGTACATTGTATATTACTATATTACTATATGGCTATACACTTCACTGTAACATTTGCACTCTTGTTAGATGCCAACTTATTTTCGCTGTACTGCACTGTACTTGTGTTGTGCAATGACAATAAATGTGAATCTAATCTAATCTAATCCAATCTAATAACCTATGAGACACACAGCAAATAAAGGATTTATCAGAATCAGAATCGGCATGCCTTTATTGTCATCGTACAAGTACAACTCAATTGTCTAGCCATCCTCAAGACACCCAAACAATACAAAATTCTAATTATGTAAAAAGAAAACTAAATAAACATGCAAGACAATTGACATAAAACAGATTGAATACATATACATATTGCGGTGGACTTATAAACAGTAGTGCAAATCACAAATGTAGTGCAAATGTGTGTGTATATATCCATCCAAAAAGGGTGCAGTGGGATGAGCATAGCAACTAGGTGCTAAGTAGTATTGACACGTTACATTTGAATCTTCAGTGATCTAGATGTTTTCTACCCAGATGTTTTTCCTCCCGTGTGTTCACAGGTAACCTTATTCCTGCACTTCCTGTGGCTGGGCCCGCTGCAGACCGCCGCCGCCCTGCTGCTGTTACTGTCCCTGATGGGCCCGTCCTGCCTGGCCGGGATGGTGGTCCTGGTGGTCCTCACCCCAGTACAGACCCTGTTTGGACGCCTGTTCTCCTCTCTGAGGTACTGTGTACGTCGGGCGCTGTCATAGACAGTGACAGCCAAGAAGAAGAATAATAATAGTAATTCATTGCATTTATATAGCGCTTTTCAAGACACCCAAAGCGCTTTACATCGTGTGAGTGTGACTGTGTGACTGAGCAATGGTAAGGCTTTTTGACACAGCGCTTTTATCCAAAGCGCTTTGCAAGTCAAGCATCACATTCACCCATTCATACACACATTCAACCACCGACGGGCGGAGTCAGCCATCAAGGAGACAGCCAGCAGGTCAGGAGCAGTTAGGGTGAGGGTGTCTTGCACCTCGACAGGTTTTGCTAGGAGGAGCCGGGATCGAACCAACAACCTTCCAGAAAACAGACCCTCTCAGTTTCACATTCAGTTTGAGTTTTGGTTTATTTGTCACATGTGGTTAGGTACGTTGTACCTAATGTGCAGTGAAATGGTATTGCCAGAAAATGTAACTGCCACAAAAAATGCAACAAATTTTACAAGAATTACAAAAAAACAAGAATTACAAAATTGCCATTACACAAATGTACAGATTTACATAATTGCAGTATACATATACTATAGCAGTATAAACAGTAAAACTGTATAATATATATATAACATAATAATATACTTATTGAATACAGAACATATAATAATATAAATATAAAGTATAATTATAAATATATAGCAGACGACAGCTCTGCTGACAACCGGACAGACGTCTGGTTGTGTTTGACTCCGTAAATCACTCCAATCTCCTTTTTTCCTTCAGGGGCCAGACGGCCACCCTGACAGACGACAGGATACGCATCATGAGCGAAGTGGTGTCGGGGATTCGCGTCATAAAGATGTACGGCTGGGAGAAGCCCTTCGCCCAGCTGGTGAACGAAGTTCGGAGGTCAGTACTAGTCCTATTCTATTGTCAAGTCAAGTCAAGTCAAGTTTATTGTCACATCAAAGTTATACAAGTATAAGCAATGGGTGAAAATCTTATGTGCAATACCCGACGACAGACAGCAGTTATAAAAATAATAATAGAATAAAAAAGTAAAAAGTACAAACTGTATAAAGTTAAATATATAAAAATATAAAGCATCTATAAAATGCAATATATTAGCACAGAAAAAGAGCAATTTCCTCAGACGCCTGAGGAAATTCAAATTCAATATATTCAAATTGGTGTATATACTGATGTTCTACAGGTCCTATATCTATATATTTCATAACATTACAGTCATTGATTATAGTCATTGAGAAGATACTTTTGTCTAAAGCGACAATAAGGTCATTCCACAGCTAGGCACGAGAACTACTAGTCCAGGGGTGGGCAGCCCCTCTGCAGTGGCTCCCTGTAGCTTTAGAAAATATATATACTGTATTTTCCGGACTATAAGTCACACCAGAGTATTGGTTGCTCTTATCAAAAATGTGTTGCTTATAGTCCGGAAATGACGGTATATATTGAAATAAATAATTAAATTTTTATTGAAATTTTTACACCTCTTATTTGGGAGATCAATGTGATACTGTTACACAGAAACAAAAAGAAAGGTTTCATTTTTTTGTAAACTAAAATGCGTCACAACACGCCGCCTCTTCCTACCGCCTGCAGGTGGCTAATCTTTCCGACCAACGGTAAGCTAATTATGGATAAATCCAAAAAAAGGAAAGTCTGGTAAAAGGAAAACAGAGATTTTGTTATATTGCATGGACAGATTAATTAGCTTTCACTGCCAACGATGCTGGCTTACCTGTGTGTTTGATGTGTGGTGAGAAATGAACCAACAACAAACAATGGAATGTTATTAACTCCTTACGTTATGAACGTAAAAAACGATTTAGGAACTTTATATGCTGTGTTATCTTTATTTTAGGGGTCAAATAGGTTTTGCGGCTCCAGATTAATCTAATTTGGTGGCAGAAGAAGTGGCCAAAAATCAAGTAAAAGGTTGCAGACCCCTGTACTAGTCACCAGAAGTGCATTTTCCTGCAAACAAGCCATAATAATATAATATATACATATATATTTACACATATATAATAACAATATATATAATACGTTACATGACAAAAAGCTCATTCAACGGGTAGGCAAGAAAACGACTGGTCCTTTAGTTCCTAACCTAACAAACCTCCAAGAGCAGAACCAGCGCTCAGGTAAAAGTACATTAAGTTGGCTCTCTAGATTTTACACAATAATTACATCAAACAGGGGCAATAATATAAATACAAATAGTGGAGCCAGTGGACACACAGAGCTAATGAGCAAAAGCTAATGAGCTAAGAACCGTTTGTTTTCAGAGCACAAGGTCTATTACTATAATAACTATGAGACTTCCACCATAACCACAATGACGTGTATCTAAGGCAGACAAATGTTCTACTAAGTCTATTAATAAAGCACAGCGTCTGGAACTTACCAGCGTGTGACATTGTGGCTTGGTATTACTGATTAAACCGAAAGCAGTTATCATAAATGAGTTATTAGAGCGATAATGGCACTTTAGATGTACACGTTTAAGGTTAATCTTTTCTCGAGTACAAAGCAAACCTGTATTGATTTGTTAAAAAAAAAGTATTTTCCCGAAATGTCAAATGTTCCCCCCCCCTCACAGGAAGGAATGCTCCAAGGTCATGAAGAGCTCTTACCTGAGGGCCCTCAACATGGCCTCCTTCTTCGTGGCCAACAAGGTCATCGTGTTCATGGCCATCGGCGCCTACGTCCTGTCCGGGAACAAGGTGTCGGCCAGCACGGCGTTCGTGGCCGTCTCGCTGTACGGGGCCATCCGGCTCACCATCACGCTGTTCTTCCCCTCGGCCATCGAGAAGGTGTCCGAGGCCCTGATCAGCGTCCGGAGGATCAAGGTAAACAGGAGGACTCTAATACATAATGTGTGTCCCAAATGTGGGGATACATATATATATATATATAGATATAGATATGTATATCTATATATATATATAGATATATATATCGTTTTCTGACCTGTGGGGCCACTCAAAGCTCTTTACAATTAGTGCCTCACATTCACCCATTAATACACACAATCATACACCCGTTTGTACACACGTTCGTACAGACATTCATTCACACGTTCATTCACACATTCACACACACATTCACACACACACACACATCCATACGCCAACGGCGGTGTCAACCACGTAAGGCGACAAGCCCGCGGTCTGGAGCCGTTAGGGTTAGGGTTGTTTTGCTCAGGGTGTCAGGAGCCGGGGGATCGAACCAGCGACCTTCTGGCTGTCCTTGAGCTTGAGACGGCTCCTTTGTCAATGGCTGTATTTCAAATCACCGTCACTGCTGCTTTGGACAAAAGCTTCTGCTTTCTTCATGAGGTAGCCCTCAACACGTGTGCATCCCTCAATGACATGGTATGGAACGTGTGAGTGCATCCCTAGAAGTTCCTCCTGCTGGATGAAGTGGCTCAGCAACCAGCAGGGCTTCCAGAGACGGAGACCAAGGACTGTATGGTGGAGGTCCAGGACCTGACCTGCTATTGGAATAAGGTTAAGATCGTCTGCTCTTCTTTATCTTTAGTCAAAGCATTTTGATCCAATATTCCACTCGAGGAAACATAACCCTCTGTCCCACTGTTACAGCGCCTGGGGTCTCCGACTCTGCACAACCTGTCCTTCACTGTGAGGTCCGGGGAGCTGCTCGCTGTGATCGGACCCGTCGGAGCTGGGAAGGTCAGATTGAGGGAAGCATGCTACATTAAAGGACCCTACTTAATCTCTAAATCCTAAATAATCTTGCCTTAATCCTACGTAATCTTACTTTATTTTCACCGTCTCGTCTTTACCCCTTATCGTCTTAAACAACGTGTGTGTGTGTGTGTGTGTGTGTGTGTGTGTGTGTGTGTGTGTGTGTGTGTGTGTGTGTGCATCGATGCTGTATGGTTATTTTATGTGTAGGTCTAGACTATAGGATGATATACAATGTGCCTGAGCTATAATCTATTATCTAACACGTTGTCTTTGAGTTTAGCATTATTTATTATTATTATCATGATGAAGCGTGCTCATAGTTCCCACACGGCCTGGATGATAAACTGATTTGAATAACATGAATATGTGATGTGCTGCCTCCCACACAACACATGTGTGTGTGTGTGTGTGTGTCTCAAGGACATCTGTGCTTTACAGACAGAAAAACAACTCGTTGTGCTATAGTAATCATCACAGTGTGTGTGTGTGTGTGTGTGTGTGTGTGTGTCTATCAGTCCTCTCTGCTGGCTGCCATCTTAGGAGAGCTGAGCCAGGAGAGTGGTGGAGTAAAGGTGAAGGGTCGGCTGACCTACGCCTCGCAGCAGCCCTGGATCTTCCCGGGGACCGTTCGGAGCAACATCCTCTTTGGCAAAGACCTCGACCCGCAGAAGTACGAGAGGGTGCTGCAGGCCTGCGCGCTGAAGAAGGTGAGGGGACCCGCGTGGCGTGTATATTTTCCCCATTGTGAGACCTAGGCAGCAGGCCACGTCTGCCACCACAAAAAGAGCCATATTGTGTATAGTCTTGTTATGGTGTTGTTTTAGAATTGCACACTGCGGTAGGGAATGGGGAGTAAGCGTTCCATTGTACTTCTTGCAAATGGCAAATGCAATTCTAGAATCTACAAATAGCGGTCTACAGAATACACATCTTTCTTTTATTTGTATCCAGCACATGTACGAACTGGCAGCAGTCTAGTCTGAACCGGCCTTCATCCAAGAGAAGTGCCGAGAAGAGTCCATTGTACAACTTGCATACAATGCATGCAACACGCATACAATGCATGCAACACGCATACAATGCATGCAACACGCATACAATGCGAGCATGTTTTGAAAGCACGGTCGCCGGTTCAAGTCCCACGAAACGGACCAAGTACGGAGTGAGAACCGGTACTTGGAAAAAGGTGCCAGTTTGCCTCCTGGGCACTGCCGAGGTGCCCTTGAGCAAGGCATCATACCCCTACACTGCTCCCCGGGCGCTGTATATAGAATAGCGGCCCACTGCTTATAATACTAGGATGGGTTGAATGCAAAGAAACACATGTGACTGTGTGTGTACATGTATGTGACTAGTAAAGACATTTATAAATCAAAGATTTAGATTTAGACATAATGTTTTACGACAATTTGCAGCTCATGTCCCGCGTCAGGGGGGGGTGACGAATATATATATTTTAAAATTTTCCGGTTAAGTCTTAATAAGAATAATTAATTTGCACTCGGCATGCTTCGCTTGGCATGTCCTTGTTGTGTGTTTAGGATGTGACCTCGTCCGAAGCGTGACCGTATGTGTGTGTGTGCAGGACGTGACCTCGTCCAAAGAGTGATCTTGTTGTGTGTGCAGGATGTGACCTTTCCTAAGGGTGACCTTGTTGTGTGTGTGTGCTGGACGTGACCTCGTCCTAAGTGTGACCTTGTTATGTGTGCAGGATGTGACCTCGTCCTAAGTGTGACCTTGTTATGTGTGCAGGATGTGACCTCGTCCTAAGTGTGACCTTGTTATGTGTGCAGGACGTGACCTCGTCCTAAGTGTGACCTTGTTATGTGTGCAGGACGTGACCTCGTCCTAAGTGTGACAGTGTGTGTGTGTGTGTGCAGGACGTGACCTCGTCCTAAGCGTGACCGTGTGTGTGTGCAGGACGTGACCTCGTCCTAAGTGTGACCGTGTGTGTGTGTGTGTGCAGGAAGTGACCTCGTCCTAAGTGTGACTGTGTGTGTGTGTTTGCAGGACGTTACCTTGTCCTAAGTGTGACAGTGTGTGTGTGCAGGACGTGACCTCGTCCTAAGCGTGACCGTGTGTGTGTGTGTGTGCAGGACGTGACCTCGTCCTAAGCGTGACCGTGTGTGTGTGCAGGACGTGACCTCGTCCTAAGCGTGTGTGTGTGTGTGTGTGTGTGTGCAGGATGTGACCTCGTCCTAAGCGTGACCGTGTGTGTACAGGACGTGACCTCGTCCTAAGCGTGTGTGTGTGTGTGTGTGTGTGTGTGTGCAGGATGTGGCTATGCTGCCAGATGGCGACCTGGAGCTGATCGGTGACAGAGGCTCCAACCTCAGCGGGGGGCAGAAGGCTCGCATCAACCTGGCCAGGTGGGTGCAAACGGACAACCGGTGGTACCTCCATCCTGTTGTAAACATGGGGGAACCAGGGATTTTCAAAGTGTGATGCGGCACATCTCCCCTGGGGGGCGCCAGAGGGTTTCAAGGGAGGTGCAGATCAACTTATTTCCCAGAAAGATAAACTTCTCTCCCAAGAACATAAATTAATGTAAAATGTGGTTTTAAGCTATTGAATTCATATTTATTTTAATTCATTGATTAATGTCAGTTAATAGCAAAATGGAGAGGTTTTGTGGCGACAATAAAAAATATATAATATATAATAAAAATACAAAGTAGGTGGCCCAGTGTCTTAGACGTTGAGATCCCATGATAGAGATCTATTGACAATTACAGAAAACAATAAACATAGATGATTGACTTTGAAATCAAATCAAATCCCTATGTTGTTTGGTAAATATAGCAGGATGGCTTCATATTCATTCAAATGACTTCCCGTGGTGCTTTGTGCGTGATGAGGAGTGATGAGTTGTGACCTTTAACCTCAGTTCCACCACTCAATAAACGGATTCAATTACATCTTTTGCTGTTGGCGATGGTTGAGATGGTTTTCACAATAAAAGGGTCTATGATAATAGTAATAATCGAGTGACCACCTGGCCCCCTCCCCCCCCCGGTGTGTGTGGGTGTGTGCGTTCCTCAGGGCTGTGTACCAGGATGCCGACATCTACCTGCTGGACGACCCGCTCAGCGCCGTGGACGCTGAGGTCGGCAGACATCTTTTCGAGGAGTAAGTCGTCGGTGACGGCTGATGGTTGGACGGTTTGACGCGGCCATCGAGCTCATGGAGTATCGGCCCGGTCTCTGGGCTGATACACGCGGCCTTGCGTGGTTCAAAACACTCCAGCCAACCAGAGGAACACTTTCCTCGGATGCATCCGTTGCTTCGTCATCTAATACTGATAAAAATAATAATAATTATTATTATTTATTTATTTTTATAGAGCGCTCACAGGAAACTCAAAGACAAAAATGAATAATTTGGTACATAGATACATCAATATATTTCAGAGGATACAAGTCAAAAGTTCAAACATAAAAAAACATATAAAATCAACACTAATTACACATTAGTCATCGACTGAAACTTCTTTCCCCTGAGCGATTGGATGGCATGTAAACCTGTAGGTTAGTACTTTCATCGCACCTGACGCAGGTGTGTTGTGTGACAGGTGGTGTCTTGGCTCCGTCAGATGTCTGACAGGTGGTGTCTTGGCTCCGTCAGGTGTGTGACAGGTGTCTTGGCTCCGTCAGGTGTGTGACAGGTGGTGTCTTGGCTCCGTCAGGTGTGTGACAGGTGGTGTCTTGGCTCCGTCAGGTGTGTTGTGTGACAGGTGGTGTCTTGGCTCCGTCAGGTGTGTGACAGGTGGTGTCTTGGCTCCGTCAGGTGTGTTGTGTGACAGGTGGTGTCTTGGCTCCGTCAGGTGTCTGACAGGTGGTGTCTTGGCTCCGTCAGGTGTGTTGTGTGACAGGTGGTGTCTTGGCTCCGTCAGGTGTGTTGTGTGACAGGTGGTGTCTTGGCTCCATCAGGTGTCTGGCAGGTGGTGTCTTGGCTCCGTCAGGTGTGTTGTGTGACAGGTGGTGTCTTGGCTCCGTCAGGTGTGTGACAGGTGGTGTCTTGGCTCCGTCAGGTGTGTGACAGGTGGTGTCTTGGCTCCGTCAGGTGTGTGACAGGTGGTGTCTTGGCTCCGTCAGGTGTGTGACAGGTGGTGTCTTGGCTCCGTCAGGTGTGTTGTGTGACAGGTGGTGTCTTGGCTCCGTCAGGTGTGTGACAGGTGGTGTCTTGGCTCCGTCAGGTGTGTTGTGTGACAGGTGGTGTCTTGGCTCCGTCAGGTGTCTGACAGGTGGTGTCTTGGCTCCGTCAGGTGTGTTGTGTGACAGGTGGTGTCTTGGCTCCGTCAGGTGTGTTGTGTGACAGGTGGTGTCTTGGCTCCATCAGGTGTCTGGCAGGTGGTGTCTTGGCTCCGTCAGGTGTGTTGTGTGACAGGTGGTGTCTTGGCTCCGTCAGGTGTGTGACAGGTGGTTCTTGGCTCCGTCAGGTGTGTGACAGGTGGTGTCTTGGCTCCGTCAGGTGTGTGACAGGTGGTGTCTTGGCTCCGTCAGGTGTGTGACAGGTGGTGTCTTGGCTCCGTCAGGTGCATCTGTGGCGTGTTGAGGACCAAGCCCCGGGTCCTTGTCACCCACCAGCTGCAGTACCTGAAGGCGGCCGATCAGATTGTTGTTCTGAAGGAGGTGCGTCTGCATGTGTGTGTGTGTGTGTGTGTGTGTGCGTTTGCTTGCGTGCTTGTGTGTTTATCTGTGTGAAACAAACAGCATGTGGTCTTTGTCATAAGAGCATGGGCATTCTGCATGCTTGTGTGTGTGTGTGTGTGTGTGTGTGTGTGTGTGTGTGTGTGTGTGTGTGTGTGTGGTGTGTGTGCGCGTGTGTGTGTGTGTGTGTGTGTGTGTGTGTGTGTGTGTGTGTGCGCGCATTTGTAGGCTTTAATGCGTTTCTGTGTGCTTGTGTGTGCATTAGTTGCTGTCTCTAGGTTGTCTGTGTGAGTGTGTTTGTCTTTGCATATTTGTGAAAGTGTGTGGTTATGCTTTCTTCTTGCATGCTTGCTTGTGTGTGTGTATGTATGAATATTTATGTACAGTATAAAGGTGTTCTCTCTCTCTCTCTCTCTCTCTCTCTCTCTCTCTACCTCTCTCTCTCTCTCTCTCTCTACCTCTCTCTCTCTCTCTCTACCTCTCTCTCTCTCTCTCTACCTCTCTCTACCTCTCTCTCTCTCTCTCTCTCTACCTCTCTCTACCTCTCTCTGTCTCTCTCCCCTCATCAGGGACACATGGTGGCCCGGGGGACATACAGTGAGCTCCAGGGCTCCAGGGTGGACTTCCTCTCCCTCCTGAAGGAGCAGGAGGGCCAGGGGGGAGAGGGGCCCGAGTCCTCCCCCCCGCCGGGGGACCTCTCGGACGGCCCCTCCCTGTCTGCCTCGCACCACTCCCTGGTGGAGGAAGCTCCGCGGCGCAGTTCGACAGTATGTGGTACATCTTTACCTCCGCCATCGAAGATGGAGCAGAGGTTCTCTTTCTATCTGTTTATCTGTTGTTTTGGTTTGTTTGTCAGCAAGATAAGGTTAGCTTTTGAGTTATGTACGGAATTGGACCAAACTTGGTGGTTAGATTACTTATGGGCCGACGTTTTCCATTATCTATTCTTTAGCAACAGCTGTTGCTTTAGAGAGGTTGTTTTGCCTCAGAAATAGTAGGCCCATAAGTAATCTAACTTCTTGGTGTGGCGGAGGTTTGCGCTCTACTGAGGGCCCTGTAGTTAAACACTGCATCATGTCTATACAGTTCACACACTGTGACACATATTTGAATATTATTAATATTGTAAGTGTGCACACTATGTCCAATTATTCGCCGTCTGCTTCGGGCTTCGTGCTGTATTTGTATTAAAATCCTCACAGCACAATGACGAGTAATTAGGATTTTTTTCGATTTCTTAACCTACCGGTAGTACCGCCGCGTCGCCACCAGATGGCAGCAGATACTCATTTCTCCCTCATCCCCTGTCGGCTGGGGCCCGTGGTCCTCTCGTTGACTCGTGTCGGTGTGTATCCTTTAGGCGCCGAATGCCGTGGCGGAGGAGAGCCGCTCGGTGGGAACCGTAGGCCTTGGCCTGTACGGGAGGTACCTGACGGCCGGGGCCGACCACCTCCTCCTCCTGGCCTTGATCCCCCTCAACCTCCTGGCTCATGTGAGTACCACACCGACGACACCGTGGAACAAAAAGGTTTATTATTATTATTTTTTTTTTGCTGTAGTCACAAAAAAAAAAAGTATTATTATTATTATCATCTCAGGGGGGTGCCTTAATTACAGTTTATTATCATTATTTTAATCAATTTAACTGAAGCAAATCAAGTATTTTTTAACGTGTTTTTGTGTGTGTGTGTGTGTGTGTGTGTGTGTTGTGTGCGTATAGAGTATGTTTATTTTACAGGACTGGTGGCTGGCTAACTGGTGAGAATCTTTCAGATTTTTTGGACGTCTCGGCCTGTTTATGTTCCCCCGGGAAACGAAAGAAAAAACAGCTGGAAGTGAAGTGAAGTGAACCGCTTGGGAGGCAGGAAGAAAAAGAGAAAAGAAAGATAAAGCAAAGCCCATTCCCCTAAAGGGGAATCATTTGGTTGTGTTTGTGCTCTGTGTGTGCGTTGCTCCGCGTGGCGGGCGGGCGACCTTGCTGTGCGCTGTAGGTTTCGGATAGAAACCTAGTGTTTTTTTGTGCGCTGACTCTCTCTCTCTCTCTCCCTCTCTCTCTCTCTCTCTCTCTCTCTCTCTCTCTCTCTCTCTCTCTCTCTCTCTCTCTCTCTCTCTCTCTCTCTCTCTCTCTTTTGACGGCTGTTGTGTGT
>CM051015.1:22553677-22558677 GCA_027704905.1 Muraenolepis orangiensis | reverse complement strand
TTGCCGTGGGAACGTCAGATCTTCGTCCATGTTTTTAAAGTCTATATTCCAGCAGTGTTAGCAGCCAAGTGCAGGGAGGGTGATGATCCATGTGTGTACTTTGAATGTGGAGATTGAGCCTGTGTGTGTATATGTGTGTTTGTGTGTGTGTGCACCTGTGTGTGCATGTGCCTGTGTGTGAACATGTGTGTTTGTGTGTGTGTGTGTGTGTGTGTGTGCACCTGTGTGTGCATGTGCCTGTGTGTGTGTGTGTGTGTGTGTGTGTGTGTGTGTGTGTGTGTGCAGCATGTTTGCGTGTGTGTGTGTGTGTGTGTGAGAACATGTGTGCAGTGTGTGTGCAGCATGCGCACAGTCTGTGTGTGCAGCATGTGTGTGTGTGTGTGTGTGCAGTGTGTGTGTGTGTGTGTGTGTGTGTGCAGCGTGTGTGTGTGTGTGCAGCGTGTGTGTGTGTGTGCAGCGTGTGTGTGTGTGTGCAGTGTGTGTGTGCAGCGTGTGTGTGTGCAGCGTGTGTGTGTGTGTGCAGCGCATGTGTGTGTGTGCAGCGTGTGTGTGTGTGTGTGTGTGTCTGTGCAGCGTGTGTGTGCAGCGTGTGTGTGTGCAGTGTGTGTGTGTGTGTGTGTGTGTGTGTGCAGCGTGTGCAGCAGCTGATAGGGCTCCCCTCACTCGCTACTTCCACTATTTAATTGCATGAAAGGGAAGCAGAGGAGATTGCAGGCCGAGCCGGGGTGAGCGGGGAGAATGGATTCACCATGTATTAGTATTGGCAGCACCGCGCCCGGAGGGAGAGTAGGGCTGCCGGGGCCCCTTCACGGTCTCACAGGTGAGCCTCGCCGCCTCCGCTACCGCTACCTCCACCCTACACCACCCTCGGACCCCACCCACCCTCCTCCTCCATTATCGCTCCGGCCCCGGTGAATAGGCCCCCGGTAGTGAGTGGGCCCACACACGGCGTGTCTCAGAGTGGCCCGGTCTTATCTTGATGTTTACAGGGGACCACGATTTGCAACCCGGTGCCGGAGAAGGGGGCCCCCCAACTGCTCCTGTTTTTCAACTGTGATTAAGGTTCCCCTGTGCCGCTTTAATAACTCCACCTGAGAGGGGGGGGGGGGAAATATCCCCGGCCGAGGTCCCCCCCCCCCCCGAAACCTTTTTAAAGAAGTGGCACATATCACCGCTGGAGTCCCAGGGCCGTGAGAAACAGTTTTTTGATGCCGATGCAGCGGGGGACATCTTGAGATGTCTACAGCCCCTCCTCGGCGGACACCGCGGGGTGGGGGGGGGGGTGAGGGGGTGAGGGGGGGGTCGGGTGTTGTTGACGGCTGCCATTGAAGCCTTTGTCCCCGGCGGTCGGCCCTTACCTCATAGGAATTTCCAGGCGGTGGTGTACGTCTTTGTGTAACGGCATCGCTGTAATGTATCTCTCCCCGGCATAGCAGGGGGTGGGGGTGGGTGGGGGGGGGGAGCAAAGAATGGCTCTCTCTCTCTCTCTTTCACTCTCCTCCTTCTGCTCTCTCTCTCTCTCTCTCTCTCTCTCTCTCTCTCTCTCTCTCTCTCTCTCTCTCTCTCTCTCTCTCTCTCTCTCTCTCTCTCTCTCTCTCTCTCTCTCTCTCTCGTCTCTGGAGCGTCTCTGCCCGGTAACCGAGCCGAACAGCTCGTCAAACAGCTGACGGCCGTCGGACACGTCGTGTCCCGACGCCCTCGGAGGAGGGGGAGGGGGGAGGGTGATGTAACCGAGGGAAACCATAGCCCGCCTCGGCTGGGCTTTTGTTGTCTCCGAGCACGCATCGGATTTGGGTCACCGGTGGCTTAAGACAGACACACACACACACACACACACACACACACACACACACACAGCAGTTAGACAACATCAAATTAAACACACGCATGTTCTACCGTCCACCCCACCCCTCCCCTCCCGTCACCTCCTCCTCCAGCCTTCATCCTCCATTCACCTCCTCCTCCTTCTTCATCCACCACCTCCTCTTCCTCCTCAAACCCCCATCCTCCATTCTCCTCCTCCTTCTCCTCCATCCTCCATCCTTCCTCCACCACCTCCTCCTCAAACCTCCATCCTCCATCCACCTCCTCCTCCATCCTCCATCCTTCATCCACCACCTCCTCCTCAAACCTCCATCCTCCATCCACCTCCTCCTTCTCCTCCATCCTCCATCCTCCATCCTCCATCCACCACCTCCCCGTGTGGGAGTGAAAACAACCCTAGGTACACTATTACAGTGTGTACCGTACTCTCCTACTGCTCTCCCCTGCCCTGTCACGGCCCTAGGGATGTGTGTGTGTGGGTGTGTGTGTGTATGTGTGTGCGTGTGTTGGGGGGGGGGGGGGCGTAACTCACACTTGGGGAATAAGATTATGGGCTCGCAAGTGTACCACGCCGCTCACACCACTTGACTTTGATGGGCACGGTCGGTTGGGGTTTAGGCGCGGGTTGTTCCGGCGTTACCGCGAGGCCCCGGCCCTCGTCTCGTCTGCATGCCGCCTGTTTGTCAGTTTTTCTTCCTTTTTCGGAAGGCGGGAAGCGGCAGTGTGTTTTGGATAAAGCGGCATAAGTAGCTTACGGGGGACCGTGGAGAGGGGGCTGGGGGGGGGGGGGGGGGGCTGATTACGAGGCCCCGCCTCCGTTTAGCGCTCGCTGGGGGGAGCCTCGGTGGGGTCAACGCCGGCACCCGGACGTTCCACCCCGCCTCCGGAACGGAAGCACCGCCCACGGGGGCCCTGCCCTGCTGCACCCAGAGGCCCTTGCTGCATCCCCCCCACATATACACAGACAACATTTGCATGCTCCTTCTCGGGTTAGTTTCGCCGGCTGCGTCGTAAAACCCTTGTAGCCGAGGGTTAAATCCCAACAGTGTGAGGAGGAGGATGAGGAGGAGGGGAGCTGCGGTGCTCCTCCTCACCCGTTTCCCCCCTTCGACCGTGGACCAGCATCAATGCTGACTAGGGACCCACGGTGACCCCCCCTCCCCCCCCCCCCCTCCCCCCCCCCTCTCCCCACAGTGTCCTACTGGGCTGAGATCCACCGCAATCCAGAAGAGAAGCTTTCCCTGGAAGTGGAACAGCTTTTTCTGGGGTTGAGGAGCCCCCACCTCCAGAACCTGGTGGGGGGTGGGGGATGGGGGGGGGGGGGTTAGGAGGTTGAAGTGGGCGTGTCTTTCCTCCTTGCCCGTTGGGCTGCTGCGACCTAGAGCTTGGGTTGCGTACTGAAAGTGAGCCGCGGGCCGGTGTGTGTGTGTGTGTGTGTGTGTGTGTGTGTGTGTGTGTGTGTGTGTGTGTGTGTGTGTGTGTGTGTGTGCGAGTGTGTGTCTGCGTGCGTGCGTGCGTGTGTGTGTGTGTGTGTGTAATCTAACACACACAGGGGCCGAGGTCAGTGGCGACGTTTATACAGGATTGCCTCGACAACAAAAACACAAAACGGAGACAGTGTAGCACCTGTGGAGCCGCTAAACACCCGAGCGGGTTGGACGCCGCTCAATTAAGCGCCATTGACGCCGGCCGTCAGGGCGGACAAGGCGCAGGTACACGGGCTTCTGTCGAGCCTTTGTTCTCGGGGACAAAAGGCCGGGCCTCGTCGCATTGAGCGCAGAGTAGGGCAGCCTCTGTGAAGTGCAGGCCAAATGATGACTCATTGTTTAATCTAGATAGGCCTTCTCTCTGTGCTATGTGATACCTGCACTCGGATCCCTGTTACCACGGATCCCGTGGTAACAGTTGCTCAAGGAAGCGGACCGGCTGAGATTTAAATAAAAGTGTGTGGGTGTGTTTGAACCGCTGTGTGTGTGTGTGTGTGTGTGTTTATGTGTGTCACATGTGTGTGTGTGCAGTATGTGTGTCACCATGTGTGTGTGTGTGTGTGTGTGTGTGTGTGTGTGTGTGTTTGTGTGTGTGTGTGTGTGTGTGTGTGTGTGTTTATGTGTGTCACCATGTGTGTGTGTGTGTGTTTATGTGTGTCACCATGTGTGTGTGTGTGTGTGTGTGTGTCACCGTGTGTGTGTGTCACCGTGTGTGTGTGTGTGTGTGTGTGTGTGTGTGTGTGTGTGTGTGTGTGTGTGTGTGTGTGTGTGTGTGTGTGTGTGTGTGTGTGTGTGTGTGTGCAGTATGTGTTTAGTCGTTGTGGAGTGTGTGTGTGGTTGGTGGCTGGTTGAAGCAGCCTCACCTTAGCCTGAGTTAGACTGATTCCTCTATGGCTGGTGAGGCTGCACACCTGTGTGTGAGTCCTCCTTGTTAATCAAGGCCCACAGGTTAAAGCAGCCTCCACCACACACACACACTAGAGGAGAGAGAGCTCTAGCATGTTCCATCTGCTCTGTTCACAATGATTCAAACTCTGGCAATAAACCTGATTCCTCATCCCCCTGTGCGCTTGTCTTCGGGAGGAGGCCTCCAGTAGTAACGTTAATGGCTGGTGGCAGCGTCGTCTGCTACAGTCGTGTTTATTCGATTGAGCTTTTCCTGACTGAACATGTGTACTGTAATGGAGGTGTCAAGTCAGATACAAGCAGGGGGGATTTCACCATCGCCGACTATAGAACACGAAAAGGCTCCTGTTTCCTCATGTTTTCTCGTCTATCTTTTTAACAACAGAATAAACCATAATCAACATAATAGATTAGTTCAAATTAAAATCTGAAATGCACTGAACCCCCACCTCTCTCTAAATCCACTCCATTACGATAATCACGACACATCAATCGGACGATATCAGAATCACAATCAGAATCTGAATCAGTTTGCCTTTATTGTCATTGCATAATGTAGTATACATTAATTATTAGTATAACATAAAAGTACAACTAAATCGTGTAGCAATCTTCACTGGGCACTCTTTACACACATAACACCAATTACACATTTAAAATAAAGATTACAAATTTAGATTGAATTAATTCTGAAAATATGGGTAAATATATATATGGAAATATTGCAGTGGCCTGATGTACAAGTTGTGCAGAAGATATACAGTACGAGTGCAAGGTGCGACT
>CM051015.1:22526177-22543677 GCA_027704905.1 Muraenolepis orangiensis | reverse complement strand
TGTCCTCAACAACTCATGTCATGTCAACAGTGTCAACTATGGCCACAGCTTACGGTGGGGGCTGTGCGATGATCTATACAGCACTGAGCTGTATTATAAATCATGTGAACTTGGAATACATGAAACTCGAACATGGCAATGTGCTGTATTTATGCAATGTTTGAATGACGACATCCATCCCATTAAAAAGTAAAAGCTGATACCCTATTCTTTCCCATGGTGGTGCAGGTGCAGGTGTTGAGCGGTGTTGTCAGATCCTGTCGCCTCTGGCTGCCCCCGCCCCCCCGTTTAGGCATCTGATCGCCGGGCCAGCGGTCTGCACGGGACAGGTAGCCATTAGCAGGGGGCGGTGAGTCATTGTGCTGCCCAGGGAGGGAGGGAGGGGAGGGAGAGAGGGAGGGAGGGAGGGAGGGAGGGAGGGAGGGAGGGAGGGAGGGAGGTGCGGTTTTTGTTGGGTGCTGAGCTGTATCAAGACACCCACCACGGTGCGGTTCCCAGAGTCTGCTCTTCTGCCAGTCACCGTTACACAGAGAGAGAGAGAGAGAGAGAGAGAGAGAGAGAGAGAGAGAGAGAGAGGAGAGAGAGAGAGAGAGAGAGAGAGAGAGAGAAGAGAGAGAGAGAGAGAGAGAGAGAGAGAGAGGGGGAGAGGGAGTGAGAGAGGAGCCACAGTGGCTAAGTGGTAAATTCTCACCTGCTACTAAGTGAGAATTAGAGCTTTTAGCCCTCCTGGCTTTCCCACTGTGAGTCACACAACCACCGGCAGGTCCCTCCTGGCCCCCACCCGGACCATGTGAAGTGATACACACAATAACAACCGTTAGTCACGCTCACACTGGAATAAGAGACTCGAACAAATGACAAACACTGACACTGACTGTTCTGTGTAACCAATCATCCAACCGCAAAACGCCATGGCGTCAAAGCCACAACACTCAGGGACATGTGTACTTACCACAGCAGCAGCTTTGTATGTACAGTATGTATATCTCTTTTTTTTTTTTTCCAATTTCGCACTACTTGTACAGAGGGGCCACTGCCATATGTCTCATAGATCTAAGATAGCTTTAAAATCTGTTTATTTAGTTTCGATTTTTAATCATTTCTATTTTCAATTGCAATTTTTTTTTTTTGGTGGGAAAGAGTGCACTGAGGATTGCTTCATCATTTTGTTAAATGGCATTGAACAGATATTTGTCCAGATATTATAATATTCTGGACAGAAACGTAACGTAAGCGCACCGAATGTAAAGTGAGAATTATTATTATTCCCTATGTATATATATATATATATATATATATATAGTGCACTCATCGTATCGCACAATACATAGTGAAAAAGTAGTGTACAACCGATGGTCACTCTCCAAGCATATATCCCATCATGCATTGCGCTGAAAGAAAAACGTCAGATGGGACAAGAAGTGACGTCCATCGGTGCAGATCTGAAACCTTTTTCAATTGAATTTCATTACGTCATTAACGGAGACTCCAGTAGTGTCCAAAAGTGTTTTAACTATATAGTCCTCTACATTGAACTACCAAGTCAAGCAGGCTTAGGAACAGCTGCTTCCCCTCAGCTGTCATCTCCCTGAACTCTGCACCACGAAGACAGCTTTTAGCAACTGTAAACTGTAAATGATATATGACCATGCACTTTACCGCAGCGTTTGCACTCTGGTTAGATGCTCAATTATTTTTCGCTGTACTTGTGCTGTGCAATGACAATACATTTGAATCTAATCTAATCTAGAGAGGGAGTAGGGAGTAGGGAATGAGGGAAGGATTTCACTCTATAGTCCTCTACATTAAACTACTAGAGAGGGAGTTAGGGAACGAGGGAAGGATGTCACTATATAGTCCTCTACATTGAACTACTAGAGAGGGAGTAGGGAATGAGGGAAGGATTTCACTATATAGTCCTCTACATTGAACTACTAGAGAGGGAGTAGGGAATGAGGGAAGGATTTCACTATATAGTCCTCTACATTGAACTACTAGAGAGGGAGTAGGGAACGAGGGAAGGATTTCACTATATAGTCCTCTACATTGAACTACTAGAGAGAGAGTAGGGAATGAGGGAAGGATTTCACTATATAGTCCTCTACATTGAACTACTAGAGAGGGAGTAGGGAACGAGGGAAGGATTTCACTATATAGTCCTCTACATTGAACTACTAGAGAGGGAGTAGGGAATGAGGGAAGGATTTCACTATATAGTCCTCTACATTGAACTACTAGAGAGGGAGTAGGGAATGAGGGAAGGATTTCACTATATAGTCCTCTACATTGAACTACTAGAGAGAGAGAGTAGGGAACGAGGGAAGGATTTCACTATATAGTCCTCTACATTGAACTACTAGAGAGGGAGTAGGGAATGAGGGAAGGATTTCACTATATAGTCCTCTACATTGAACTACTAGAGAGGGAGTAGGGAATGAGGGAAGGATTTCACTATATAGTCCTCTACATTGAACTACTAGAGAGGGAGTAGGGAACGAGGGAAGGATTTCACTATATAGTCCTCTACATTGAACTACTAGAGAGGGAGTAGGGAATGAGGGAAGGATTTCACTATATAGTCCTCTACATTGAACTACTAGAGAGGGAGTAGGGAATGAGGGAAGGATTTCACTATATAGTCCTCTACATTGAACTACTAGAGAGGGAGTAGGGAACGAGGGAAGGATTTCACTATATAGTCCTCTACATTGAACTACTAGAGAGGGAGTAGGGAACGAGGGAAGGATTTCACTATATAGTCCTCTACATTGAACTACTAGAGAGAGAGAGAGTAGGAACGAGGGAAGGATTTCACTATATAGTCCTCTACATTGAACTACTAGAGAGGGAATGAGGCAAGGATTTCACATCCACTGCCAAACAGGACCCTATGTCTTCCCAGGTAGCATAGTCCATTCAGGTGTGCTGCTGTGGCTGTGCTGACGTGTCTCGCCCACGTGTCCCCAGGTGTTCCTCCAGGTCGTCGGCGTGATAACGGTGGCGGCGGTGGCCATCCCCTGGATCCTTATACCCGTGGCGCCTCTGTTCGTCGGCTTCCTGTTCCTGCGACGCTACTTCCTGCAGACCTCCCGGGACATCAAGCGCCTCGAGTCGACCAGTGAGTTAAAGAAATGTCCTCGGTTTACGATTAATTTCTAGGGATGACATGTCCATTTGTGGCGCGGGGGGGGGGGGGGACAAAGCGGGCGACCGCGGGAATGCTAATAGACCATTGAGAGAGCGCTGCAGTCATTAGCATACGGGGCTAAAGGTTGTAGCGGCACCATGGCCTGCCCACCCACACACACACACACACACACACAGGCATTTTCCTCGGGACGGCGGAGTTCATGACATCGCAGACAATGGGGGGGGGGGGGGGGAAACAAAATGGCCCCAAGTGGGCATGACTAGGCCCTTTTCCCGGGGCCTCGGCTGGTCCGCGGCGGCTCGGCTTCCACCCCCCCCCCCCCCCCACCCTTTTTCTTGGCCCGTACACCGAATTTTCTCAAGCAGCGCCGGGGTGTGATTAAACGGGCCCCGGGGAAACTCTGAGGCTTTGTCTTTGGCTTTGTGTTGCTGACAAACGGGCCACAAAGGAGCCCTCGGTAACCGTGTGTCGTCCCCCGTCCCCGTCCCCCGTCCCCCGTCTCCCCCGTCCCCCGTCCCCCGTCCCCCGTCCCCCGTCCCCGCCCGTCCCCCGTCCCCCCCCGCCCCCGTCCCCCCGTTCCCCGTCCCCCCCGTCCCCCGTCCCCCGTCCCCCGTCCCCCCGTCCCCGTCCCCCCGTCCCCCCGTCCCCCGTCCCCCGTCCCCCGTCCCCCGTCCCCCGTCCCCCGTCCCCGTCCCCGCCCGTCCCCCGTCCCCGTCCCCCGTCCCCGTCCCCCGTCCCCCGTCCCCCGTCCCCCCGTCCCCCGTCCCCGTCGCCCCCGTCCCCCGTCCCCCGTCCCCCCACCGTCAGACCTGCATGTGATGAGGCGTCGCTGGCATTTCAGGTGTCAGTGTCATGCATCATTTATTAGTTAGTCTCCGCATTCACACACCGCTTTCATCCACACACTCTGTAAGTGGGAGCAGAATATACTGTAGATAGAAGATGGCCTTTTGGAAGGAATTATGTTTATATATATATATATATATAAAGCATTATATATTTATATATAATATATATATGATATATATATATATATATATATATATATATATATATATATATATATATATATATATATATATATATATACTGTAAAGACCAGTGTGACCCTAACCCTAACCCTAAATATATAATTGATATATTTTTTTTATGGGATGAAGGCTGTATATATTTAATTATTAATAAATAAATATATATAAATAGTGCTCATATATATGCATATACTGTATATATATATATATATATATTATAGATATATAGATATATACATAAACTGTTTTGTATTTACCTGTTTGAGAATATTTATATAGAACTATATTATTTATATATAATCTATTTTTTGGGTATTCTTTTTATTTTATTGGATGAGGGCTATATACATAACATAATATACATAATTCATTATGAATCTGCATAATGCATCTTTTCTAGGCCTACAGTAGCACAGCATGCTCTGTTGTTGTCCGGAGGATTCCGTGAGATCCTGATCCGAGATGCTCCGTGTTGTGTTGCTCACTGCAGCTCGGAGCCCCGTGTTCTCCCACCTGTCCTCCTCCCTCCAAGGCCTGGCCACCATCCGGGCCTTGGGAGCCCAGCAGCGCTTCCAGGAGATGTTTGACGCGTGTCAAGACCTCCACACAGGTTAGGATGGAGCTGATCTGGGATCCAGCCGTACTGTGTTATAACAGAACTTCTGATCCAGCAGTCCTACTGTGTTATAGTAGAACTTCTGATCTAACAGTCCTACTGTGTCATAGCAGAACATCTGATCCAGCAGTCCTACTGTGTTATAACAGAACTTCTGATCTAACAGTCCTACTGTGTTATAGTAGAACTTCAGATCCAGCAGTCCTACTGTGTTGTAGCAGAACTTCTGATCTAACAGTCCTACTGTGTTATAGCAGAACTTCAGATCCAGCAGTCCTACTGTGTTGTAGCAGAACTTCTTGTGGGAGACGGCACAGAATCTGGGCCAGAAACCAAAAACTGAAGGGGTGGAGTTAGACCTTGTTTCATGTTTCGTTACGGAGATATATTCTACCGGAGAAAACTAATTTACTTGTGCTGAGTTTTTTTTTCGCCGATTACGCACTTACAGATCCCTGCCTCCAGCAACATGATTGGACAAAATGAGCGAAAGAAAGTGAGCCTGATTTGAGCTTGTCTGCCGTCAGACTTAAGATATGAATGCAAAGTAAAGTCTGATGATTGGAATATTTGTGAGACTCACAAGTCACGGTTGTACGTTGTTAAACGTCGGCATTCATGCGTGTGTCATGTCGACGAAGTGTTGCATCGTAACGGGCTTAATCCTAAAGAAACGATACTTCTGAAAGTCAGATTATTACCACCGTTATTCAAAATGTTCTATTCAACCTACCAACCAATGACTACAAGATCCATGACTTTCCTAACGTTGTCAAAAGTCGGAGATTAGCCATAGGCGACTCCCCTGTGGATGTGAGGCTCCTGGCCGTGTTGGAGCTACTGTGAGTGATAAGGCCTCTCTTCTTCTTCTTCTTGTTGCCTCTGTCTCCAGAGGCCTGGTTCTTGTTCCTGGCCACGTCCCGCTGGTTCGCCGTGCGCCTGGACGGGATTTGCTCCTCGTTCGTCGCCGTCACCGCCTTCGGCTGCCTCTACCTCCGGGACGGTAACCTAACTTATGATCCCCCTGAATGTGTGCTGAACGTGTAGGGTGTTTGACTCCAAACCCTTTAAAAAAGTACCGGGTTCGATCCCCAATGTCCGCAGCCTACCAGTTATGGGTATCCTCGGGCAATTTGCCTCACCCCTACCTGCTCCTGCGATGCCATGTAAATGGTGGCCTGCATTTGTATAGCGCTTTTATCCCAAGTGCTTTACAAGTCATGCCTCACGTTCCCCCATCCGTACACACATTCATCCACCAAGGAGACGGCCAGCTGGTCAGGAGCAGTCAGGGGTTAGGGGTCGTCTCGCTCAGGGACACCTCCACACATGGCGAGGAGGAGGAGGAGGAGGAGGAGGAAGGAGGAGGAGGAGGAGGAGAGGAGGAGGAGGAGGAGGGAGGGAGGAGGAGGAGGAGCCGGGGGATCGAGAACAGCAACCCTTCCGGTTGCCAGGCGACCCCTCCGCTCAACCTCCAGAGCCACTGCCGCCGTGAAGTGTGTCCGATGCCGCCGTGGTGTCCGCCGTCTTTGGCGGCTAGCGGCTAAATGATCTCTGGTGTTGTGTCCCGGTATCCCCAGACATGGAGTCGGGCGCGGTGGGCCTGGTTCTGTCCTACGCCCTGAGCCTCATCGGCATGTTCCAGTGGGGCGTGAGACAGAGCGCCGAGGTGGAGAACATGGTAGGAGAACCTCTCCCTCCCTCCACACTGGGTTAGCCATGATGTCTCTATCTCATGTCTCTTTAGCCTCCCTGTGGGTGGGTGTGTGTGTGTGTGTGTGTGTGTGTGTGTGTGTGTGTGTGTGTGTGTGTGTGTGTGTGTGTGTGTGTGGTGTGTGTGAGGGTTATGTAACGCTCATACCGCCTTTTCTTCTGCCCGGATTTGGAAGCGCTCCTAATCCAGATAAGGCTTATGACATGTAAAGGAAGAGGGGAATGGGTGTGAATGGGGGACGTGTTGATATTAAGTTCACAATGATCCTCGGCCTCAGAGGAAACTCACTAGTGGTCTTTTGGTGTGTTATTTGTGTCTGGATTTAAAGAGCCTACATTGTTTATTTATTTTAGCATGTCATTTACACCGCGGACAGTTGAGGCTAACCAAAGCTGTCATTTAAAGCTGCAGTATTTATTTTTTAATCCAAGCAAGTGTTTACTTTGAAATACAAAGGGCGGTTGGGTGAGAGTTGAGAAATATATTGTTGCAAATAGCACATTTCAAACCAAACCCTTCACTACACGTATGGAGGAAGCCTCAAGCCTTGATGTCATACACACACACACACACACACACACACACACACACACACACACACACACACATGTTGAAGTTAAAGTACCCTTGTTTTTATAAAGTACTGATGTGTATTACCGTTTTCACACTGACTACGGTGTCGACTCCCGTATAAGTTAATACGGGTGTCGATACTGTATTAGTGAGTGCGCATCGAATACACTTATTCGAATTATGTTCACACTTCACACAATGCGAATGCGCATTCAATTAGGAGACTGGTAGGTTGTGTGTGAAGTGAAAGTAATGCGCATTAAAGAGTCTGTTCACACACACACACGGGAAGCGGAAACCCGTAGTCGTTTTATTGCTTTGCACCCAAACTAGTTACTGATCGGGATCTAAACCACCTACCCCCAAGGTGGATTAGTTAATGCGCACTAGTTGGGTAGCGAATGCGCATTACTTGCCAGTGTGAAAGCAAAAGAGAAACAAAACTAGTTTCGCAGCGCCGCGAATACCGTATTTAAGCCCAGTGTGAAAACGGCGTGTCTCCTCAGATGACCTCGGTGGAGCGGGTGGTCGAGTACACGGAGCTGGAGAGCGAGGGCCCCTGGGAAACGGACACAAAGCTGCCGCCCGATTGGCCGGCGGAAGGGTCCATCGTGTTCGACCGGGTCAACTTCTCCCACGGCGGCGGCGGGCCTCTGGTGCTGAAGAACCTCAACGTGGTGTTCACCTCGCGAGAGAAGGTTCTGGTCCACATCTATCCCCGGATACCTACTGTATGATGATGCTGTTGTTGTGTTGGTGGTGCTGGTGGTGGTGTGGGTGGTGATGGTGGTTCGCAGCTTAGGGACTTTGTCGTGCTGGGCTCTGTGTGTGTGTGTGTGTGTGGTGTGTGTGTGTGTGATTGTGTGTGGGTGTGTGGTGTGGGTGTGTGTGTAGAGTGTGTGTGTGTGAGTGGTGTGTGTGAGTGTAGGGTGGAGAGTGGAGAGGGAGAGAGAGAGAGAGAGAGAGAGAGAGAGAGAGAGAGAGAGAGAGAGAGAGAGAGAGAGAGAGAGAGAGAGAGAGAGAGAGAGAGAGAGAGAGAGAGAGAGAGAGAGAGAGAGAGAGAGAGAGAGAGAGAGAGAGAGAGAGCTGGTGATGCTTTCCTATTTTTTTTTTTTATTATTCGCTTTTTTTTTTCAACGCCATTATTTTTCTTATCAATTATTTAAAAGGACACACCACATTGTGCAGGCGGGAATCTCCCGGAGTATAGTATTTGTGATTCATGGAATACATATCGTGTAATTAAGACCATTCAACTGAATCCGTTTGTTCCCATTTGCATTCCGACTTACCTGATGGTGACAACTGTTTATTCACTACAAAACAGAGAGGAGAGGCTGCCGAGGGAAGGGTGGGGTGGGGGGGGGGGGGGGGGGGGGGGTGGAGAGAGAGAGAGAGAGAGAGAGAGAGAGAGAGAGAGAGGGAGAGAGGGAGAGGAAGAGAGACTGAGGGAGAGAGAGAGACTGAGGGAGAGAGAGAGACCGAGGGGTAGAGGGAGAGAGAGAGAGAGACGGAGAGAAAGAGAGCGAGACAGAGAGAAAGAGAGCGAGACGGAGAGAGAGAGGGAGAGAGATGGAGAGAGAGAGAGAGAGACCGAGGGGTAGAGAGACCCAGAGAGAGAGGGAGAGAGGAAGAGAGAGAGAGATAGAGAGAGAGAGAGAGCGAAGAGGCGGGCAGGCGGGCGAGGCAAGTGGGAGATGGCAGAGGCTGATTGAGGTTGTGTTTAATGCAGGGGGTGTATTTTTGCATGGCCACGGTTGGCCGGGGAGGCTGATTTCACAATGGCTGCGTTGATAAGTGGAGAGGGCCTCTCTCTGACAGCCTCTGGGAGGAATCCTCACCGGCTCCTCTGTGAGGGCTGAGGGAGGCTTTGTGCTCGCTGACACTTCCCCTGTGAGACACTCACACACCACACACACACACACACACACACACAAGGACTCAATACACCATACATCCATACTATATATATATATATATATATATATATATATATACAGTATATATATTTATTTATATAGCCAGCGCTTTCACAACGATGATAGGTAATGCAGAACCCCTCACTGGCACTGTGGTACGGATAAGGCATTTTAAGATGGTTTCAAAAAACGGTCAAATCATTTCAGAGCTCCGCTCTCTCCGTCAGTGACCACGATGTCAACGACGGTCGGGCCATCGTCGTCGATGGGAATTTTTGTTTTGTTTGCTTTTGTTGACGTTTTTTACATGTTGTTTGATGAGTCATCATGCAGTATGTGTGTCTGTGTCGTTTGTGTCTTCCAGTGGCGAACCGTGTCTATCACAACTGGACCTTCTGTAGACCACCACCCCCCCCATCCGAACATTCGGTTGTTCTAGTCAGACGGACGTCACGGAGGCAGTCACTTTATGCCTTATCTCATTTAGGCAGATAAGATTGTCGCAGCCAATTTCCAAGTGTACCATAGTTGGTAAAGCAGTGTCCGTGTAGTGAAGTATCAGACCAACACAGACCACCACACACAGGCTATCGGTTAAAGGGACGGTCTAACACGCTTCACGTGAAAAGGCTTAACGTAACTTAAAGTTCCAAAACAGCGATCAATAATCACCAAATGTCTCTGGCATATGTCTTGTCATTAGCACTTTCACCTCAAAATATCAAAACCTAAATCCTACTATTACGGAAGTTATGTTACATTAAGTGTTTTCCTCTCATAAAGCTGCGTGCTGAAATGCACAACAATGCTTAACAATCTCAAGACAGCCATTAACTAATCAGTCAACAAGTGTGTGGAAACAAAATGCAACAACCAGCTCAACGAGATGCAACACTGCGGCAAAACCAGCAAAGACAATTAGTCTCACTCATCAATGATGTTCACTTAAAGACCAAATCCATTCTCCTGTCCTTCTGGATGGATCGATAACCCGGTCATAAAGCTGATCACTGCTTTTCAGATCCAAAAGAAGTTGCCTTTCAATATGGAAGCTAATGCAGTGACGTCCATGTGTTTTTTATTCGTTTGAGGGCGTAAAATGTCCTTTCCACAGATGCAGTGGTGACGGGGATTGTTACAACTTTTTTATAATGTCAATCTTTTCACTGAATGGTCGTCTTGAAAAGGGTACTAACAACAATTCTGCAACAACCATCTTCACCTGTTGCCATTTTGACGTAAAAAACCTACGTAGAATAAAACCAACGTAGCACTACGCTAGATCCTCGAGCCAGTATACCTTCTAGCGCACTATGGACCTGTGGGGAAATCTGAAAGAATACGTCCATTGGCTACAAATCACTATATGATTGGTTGATCAAATTGTCAATCCAAACGTACGCTCTCATTCAGTCTAAGGGCCAAAGTCATCGGGAATACTTTGGTTGAAGGATATTCTTCCCAGCAACCCAGAAAAATATCTGATTGGTTGCATTTTGTTTTTCCAACACAAAACCACTCAAATGCGTCGTGCATGGACCGAGAAAGACAAACAAATCAACGTAACACTGTAATATAACAGATCAACAACACAGATACCATTCTCATTTATTCATTTTATTAAATTGTATTAAATTGTATTACATTTTATTAATACAATTGATTCGATTTTTTCTTTGTTTCATCTGAGAGTTCCAGGGTCTTCTCTGAATGCCTTGAAGGCCCTGATGCTTCACCACTGGTACCTTCTCACTCAGATGACAGCACTATGTGTGGAATTGACTGGCTCTCTTAGTTAGTGACACAGGGCCGGGTCGGGGGGGACGGAGCTGTACTCGTTTGGTTTGTCGTCTTTTGTTCTGAGCGCCGTTTTGAAAAGAAAAAAACAACCTTCCTCGTCTCTTGTGTGTGTGTCAATGTTTCACTCTTCTTTTCTTCTTTCTTTCTGCCCATCTCGGGTGCTTCCAGTGATCCGTGTCTCGTCGATACCACGTCAAGTCGATACGTTGCGATAGCATCTGATTCTGTCACGCAAATCTTTGTTTTATATATATATATATATATATATCTTTATATATATATATCTTACCTTGGTCCATTAAATCAAAGAAAATATTGTGTTGGGGGTAAAATAGAAAGTCTCTATTTCTGCCATGCAGGGCCCAGCAAAGTGTGTGTGTATTTGTGTGTTTGTATGTTTGTGTGTGTGTGTGTGTGTGTGTGTGGTGTGTGGTGGTGTGTGCGTGTGTGTGTGTGTGGTGTGTGTGTGTGTGTGTGTGCGTGTGGTGTGTGTGTGTGTGGTGTGTGGTGTGGTGCGTGCGTGCGTGCGTGCGTGCGTGCGTGCGTGCGTGCGTGCGTGCGTGCGTGCGTGTGTGTGTGTGTGTGTCTGTGTGTGTGTGTCTGTGTGTGTGTGTCTGTGTGTGTGTTTTTTGTAGAGGGAACCAGCTGGACTCCCAAGAAACATCTGTTAGCCGAAGTAGGGCGGTAGAGCATTCAGTAAAACGTCACCAGTCTGGGAGAATACAAGGGATGTGACATGTTCTCTTAATAACTTAATGACTATAAGACAAAGTGATGAATCCTCTTGCTATAGTTGTGTGTCATACACCCGATTATAACTACTGAAGTTATTCAGTAAGTCATATATTTTGAAATCTTGCATGAATCCTATTTCATCCGTTTTGTGTGACGCATAATGATTAAACATTAAACAACGTGACGTTAAACATTACATTTCCCTCAATCAAAAGTAGTCGATTTGGTGATTTGGTGATTAGGTGGTGAATAATTCACAGTGTGTTTGAGAGTGCTTTATAGCGTACGGTGATCTGTTGATCTCCAGCACTACGGCTGTGTTTCAGTCTCAGCCTGGACCAGGTGCTGTAATTACAAATTAACTCTCATTCCTCTGTAACATTAACATTGGACACAGGACACTGTGTGAAGAGTAAAGCACTTTATTGCAGAGTTTGAAGTTGTATGATGGTACATGCTAGCGCTTCTTCATGAGTGTGTGTTGTGGTGGCTGGTTTAACCTGTGTTCCTAAATCACCAAGGCCCCACAGGTGTGCAGCCTCACCTGACCCCAGTCAGGCTGGTGAGGCTGCACACCTGTGGGTCCTTTGTCACTTCAACCAGACTCTAATCAGTCTGACTGGGGCCAGGTGAGGCTGCTTCAACCAGACTCTAATCAGTCTGACTGGGGCCAGGTGAGGCTGCTTCAACCAGACTCTAATCAGTCTGACTGGGGCCAGGTGAGGCTGCTTCAACCAGACTCTAATCAGTCTGACTGGGGCCAGGTGAGGCTGCTTCAACCAGACTCTAATCAGTCTGACTGGGGCCAGGTGAGGCTGCTTCAACCAGACTCTAATCAGTCTGACTGGGGCCAGGTGAGGCTGCTTCAACCAGACTCTAATCAGTCTGACTGGTGCCAGGTGAGGCTGCTTCAACCAGACTCTAATCAGTCTGACTGGTGCCAGGTGAGGCTGCTTCAACCAGACTCTAATCAGTCTGACTGGGGCCAGGTGAGGCTGCTTCAACCAGACTCTAATCAGTCTGACTGGGGCCAGATGAGGCTGCTTCAACCAGACACCAACCACACACACTTCACACTCGTCTTAGCATGTCTTGGCTGTGTTGTCTTTGAAACCGAACATTTTCACAATGTGTTAACAACAACAAGGACAGCGAGGAGGGATCATTATTAAAGCGTCCGTCTCTTTTCCACCAGGTGGGCATCGTGGGGCGAACTGGTGCCGGCAAGAGCTCCCTGGTCTCCGCCTTGTTCCGCCTGGCCGAGCCCGAGGGCAGAGTGACCGTGGACGGCGTGCTGACCTCCGAGCTGGGCCTCCATACCCTCCGGCAGAACATGTCCATTATCCCACAGGTATCCTCTTCGGGGTCAGCCGTTACTTAATCCTCCCGCCGCCGCTGTGTCCTCCTGGTCCGGGGGAAAACCCCGGTGTACGCCGTAATATACCGGCGAGACGCAACACTGGTCTATCAAGAATAGATCATATAGACCGTACAGAACGTACGTAGATCAGGCTCTGGAACGCTGTTCCATGTGAAGACACATGTTGTTGTTAGTGCACAGGCAGGTGGTACTGCAGCCCGTATTTGACCTGTTCTCTGGCACCGTCTGCATGGTCAGTGCCAACGGGTACACTGGTAACACAACCCCTCACACCTGGGCCTTCTGTTGTTCTCTATCCTCCTTCTTTCTTCTTCCTCCTCTTCTCCTTCCTCATCATTCTTCTCTTATCTTCCTCTCTAATCGTTCTTCTTCTTCTCATCATTCTTCTTTTTCTCCTTTTTTTTTTCTTCTTCTTCTTCTTCTTCTCCTTCTTCTTTTTCCTCTTCTTCTGTCTTTCCGAGAGCTAAATCGTATGAGGAGAATTACACGTCGTCACTCACTCACTCACTGGGGCTGGGGCTGGTGGGGTGGGGGTGGGGGTGGTGGGGGGGGGCGGGGGGGGTGGTGGGGGGGGCGGGGGGGGAGGTGGGGGGTTGTGGGGGTGTGAAGGGGGGTGGGGGTTCTGAGTGAAGTGAGACAAACGGACGCCTTGAGAGACAGTTTAACTTTATTTCCGCTCGTCGAAAGCCGATACGGCATTAGGAAGAAACGCCAGCCAGCGGCTGAGCGAGAGGGAGGGGAGCCCACTCCCACGACCCCGCACCACCAGAGAGAGAGAGAGAGAGAGAGAGAGAGAGAGAGAGAGAGAGAGAGAGAGAGAGAGAGAGAGCGGCGGCGGTGGCGGTGGCAGCGTCTCCACGTCGGAGGATTAGCCCTCAACCCCAACCCCCCCCCCCCCCCCCGCCCCCCCCAAAACATGGGAAAGCTGCTTATAGGAGGACCCCCCCCGCCCCTCCACCTCTCCACCACCTCTGTCTCCCCTACCCCTCTCAACCCCCCCCCCTCCCCCCTCCCCCCTCCCCCCTCCCCCCTCTCCCCTCCCCCCTCTCCCCTCTTCATCCTCCTCCCAGAGTGCCTTGCTGTGCCACCTCTCGCCACCGGTCCTCGCAAGGTTGTCGCCAGAATGCCCGGGAAAAGGCGCCAAGGTTGAAGCTTTAATGCACGCCTTTGATTGTTTTTCTGGCAACCGGCTTGCGACTTTATCCCCGAGTTGCGAGCTGTTCTTCCTCATCTAAGTTTGAGGAGGGGGGGGTGTGATGCGAGCGTTTGATGTGATTTATTTATTTACTTATTTAGTTCTCGTTTTTTTTCCCTCCGAGGGGCGGCGGAAAAGAGAGTCGCCGTGAAGTGGCAGGTTACAGTTAGTTAGTTAGCACTTAGCGTTAGCGAAAGCACGTTAGCGGCGGTGTCACTTCCGCGCAGGCCGCCGAGTTGATGGGTGTGTCGAGGGTGGTTTGGCTGCGCTGTCGCGGGCATCTGTGTGGGTGTGTCTGTGTGCGTGTGTGTTTGTGTGTGTGTGTGTGTGTGTGCGTGTGCTGGCGTGCATGTGTGTGTGAGAGCGCATTGCTGTGTTCCCGCTTCTAGAACTTTCTTTTCTAAGGCCGTGAGAGAGAGGTGTGTGCAGCCTGGACTGGATTTGCGAATCCTTATCTTGCGGCGGTTTCCTTTTCTCTCTCTGGGTGTAATTGCTATTGCTCTGTGCTACGTTCCACTTGTGGAAGGTTATATTCCGCGAGTCTTTCACACGGAGAGCGTCTTGACGGGAGATGCTTGTCTCGTCTGGGTGTGTGCAGACCTAATCTTCTGATATGTGTTCTCCCTCTCTTGACGTCTCCACAGTGGGGACGGTGGATTTTTTTTGTCTTCTAGTTCTTTGCCTTTAGCCCCGGCGAAGATGTGATTACGATAAACTTGTATTATTAGGGATATGTGACATAATTATTTTTTTTATTTTTTAAAGCATCTATTTCAATGTTGGATATGGGAAGTGCTCGGGGATGACTTATTACGAGGGAGTGATGTTTTCTGTGGCAAACAGAGGGCTTAGACTTGCCGGAGCACATCATCGGCGTGTGGGAAGCTGGGCTTGAAAGGCCGACTTTGAATCCTCAATTAAATTTATGTCACAAAACTAGTTTGAATTGGTACTCGAACCGGTTTAATGTCCGCCGGTCGTCCTATTCCGACGGGAAGAAATCATACAAGGTGAAGAGGTGGAACGTTGGGTGGGGAAAATAAGGAGTGAACTGTGGGAAGGATTGTTTTAACTTTATTTAAATGTGTTGGACATTCCCAGTTGCAGTTATCAGCCTTGTCTCGATGCTAACTGTACATTTTACTGTTTGTCATTTAGACGCGTTTATCCACAATGTGAATTAAACCTGAACAATTGTAAAGTAAAGTTTTAAAGAGAGAGAGCAAGAGTTAGAAAATAAACACTTAAAACAAACATGTGCAGTCCACTGGGTCTGATCTATCGATGGGTGGACACTCCCACTTGTGATGTCCCAGGCGGGTGGATTTCATTTAGAAACAGCTCGTAATGGCTAATCACTCTCACACCTGGCGGTAAAATAGGGGTCCTTTTATGGGCAGGTTGTGGTTTTCATCTCACCCTGTGGGCTGTGGAAATTCGAAGCCCGGAACCTGGTTTCTGGGCATCCTCCCGTTCCATTGCATTACAGTAATTTAGAATAGGTGCATTTAACATTCAGGTATGCACAAAATTCAAGTGCATTTCCTTCCTAACAAGCCTTCAACAGCAGAACCAGTGCTCGGGGGGGGGGTACAATAAGTTGGGGCTCCCTACATTTGACACAATGCCTACATCAAACAGGGGCTACATTCGACAAATACTGAAGCCAATAGACACACACACAGAGCTAATAACCATACGCTTATAAACAAGAGGAATCAAACAAGGAATAGAGCTAACAAAGAAGCAGAAGTGCCAGGAGGAAGGCGCCAGGGTGGCGCTTCCCGAAGAGGTGGGTTTTGGAAGACGGACAGCGACTCTGTCGTCCTGACATCAGCGGTTGCGGGTACCACAGCCTTGCCGTGATGACCGGTCTTCATCGGCGGTCTTCATCCTCCGCTGCTTAACAGCGGCGATCAGCACTTAACACCACTGAGTCACCGGTCTTCATCCGACATCGGCCCTCTGTAAACACCGGGCCACACCCAGCCGTCGGCTCTGCTCGCCGGGCTCTAATTGAGGGTGCGGGGGACGGTGATTCGCGGGATCTTATTAATGACCCGGGTCAGCACTATCCATCTCCGTCACCCTGGATTACGCCGTGATGAGCCGTTATCCGCCGTTTGTGGATCCCTCCGACGGATGTTGTTGGATGTTTGCACGTCGCCAGGCGCTATCTCTGTGTTTCCCCGTCGGACACGTGTGGTTCTGTTCATTGTCAGTATGCCCCCTCAAAAAGGTGGTTATTGTACATGGTCAGTGTAGCAGACGACACTGCCACTAGCCAATAACATGGCTACTTGAAGGACACAGGAATCCGATTTATTGCATGAGTTTGAATCATTGTGAACAGAGCAGATGGAACACGCTAGAGCTCTTCTCCTCCAGTGTGTGTGGTGGAGGCTGCTTTAACCTGTGGGCCTTGATTAAGGACCCACAGGTGTGCAGCCTCACCAGCCAATCAGATCGGTCCAGATGTGGCTGCTTAAACCAGCCACTAACCACACACACACTCCACAGTCAGTATGTCCCTTGAAACAGTGGTTCTTTACATTGTCAGTATGTCCTTTCAAACTGTGGTTCTTTACATTGTCAGTATGTCCCTTCAAAACAATGCTCTTTTTAAGAAAAATATCAGGCTGACGCCATAAAGCGTATTCCTGCAGGTGTTCATCGCACGGTTGCAACAGACAGACAGACAGACAGACAGACAGACTGACTGACTGACTGACTGACTGACTGACTGACTGACTGACTGGTGAACTCTGGAGCTTTCGGCTTAAGCGGTGTTACAGAGCTTTATTTAGACCAGATGATGACAGCGGATAGAATTCCGGTACAGGTGCGTCCCCCGTCGTAAACGTGCAAAGTCGGGGAATCACGGCGGCCCCGGAACTCTGGGCGGTGGGGGGGGGGGGGGGGTGGGGGCTGGTTGTGGTGGGGGGGGGGTGGGGGGGTGATATCCTGATGGGATAACCTCTAGTCCGGTGTGCTTAACTGGGCGCCAGCGGGCTGACTCTTTGGCCCACGTTCGGGGAAACAACGCTTTGTGTGTGGAGAGAGAGAATTCAGGGCTTTGTGTAACACATTCTCGTGGGTTGTTTTTTTTTTGTTGGTGCGTTTACATATTCATTATTAAAATTCACATCACATCACCTCCCAAGCCTCCTCTTCTTCTTTTCTTCTTCTACTTCTTCTTCATCATCTCCTCCTCCTCCTCCTCTTCCTCCTCTTTCTTCTTCTTCTCCTTCTCCTCCTCCTTCTTCTCCTTCTTCTCCTTCTCCTCCTTCAACAAACACTGGAGCACGAGGGCCCGTCCGTCTGCCCTTTCTGTCTCCGAGGGAAAAAAGATCAACTTATTGAAGCACCCGGTGGTGCTCTGCGG
>CM051015.1:22503677-22506177 GCA_027704905.1 Muraenolepis orangiensis | reverse complement strand
CTAAAAGTTAATTGAAATTTGAACATCTTGTCTCCATTGTTTACAGTAGCACTGTAATGGCTGCGTCGTTATTTATTATCATTTCCCTCGCTGCTCACGTTGAATCACAATCCCAACGGGTGTCGCCGGTATGATTCCTCTATTTAGCATTTTGTTTTGATCGATTACGCGGCCGAAGCATTTCCGTTAAATGTAAAATGAAGCAAAATGGAGGAAACACAGGAGGCAAGATCCCGCCCAAAAAGCATTGATCCGTCCCCCGGACATTAATATTCACTCTCCTCCACATAATCTTAGCCATGTTTACATGATTTGTTTCCATTGATTAACTGACAATCCCCGCCCCCCCCTCGCCCCCCCCCCCCCCCCCCCGGCTTCTCATATCATGGATATTAATACGGCATTGACCTTTATTTACACATTAGCCCCCTGTTTTTTGGACCGGCCGTGGGAGAGATGGCCGCCGGCGGGCGCGGAGAAGAAGGGTCATCTCCGAGTCGCCGAGGACGAGGAGACAGGCTCCTTTAATCAGAGCCCCTTTTGATGCAAAATCTTTACAACTTTAATCAATCTTTACGGACGGGCCTTTCAAGCCCTTCCTTGTGTGTGTGTGTGTGTGTGTGTGTGTGTGTGTGTGTGTGTGCTTGTGTGTGTGTGTGTGTGTGTGTGTGGGTGCAACTTTTGAATAACACACTTTTAAAGAGGCTCTGCCCGGGGCTGACAGTTATTTGATAACTTTTTCTCCAAATTGCGACACACTGGGAGAATATAAATGAGAGACGGCGGACATCTCACTTCCAGTGTGGCGCCTTTGAACTGCCGTCAGCTTGCGTTCCTTTTTCTCCTCCCATTATGCGCTTTTGAGCAACAACCAAAACAAAAAAGGACCAACAATTCCCCCCCCATATTGTGACACGCTGCGCAGCACACAGAGCTGTGTGTCGCTAATCGTCCTTTGTGATCTCCCCGCCCGGGGAAAACAGAAAAATAGCGGAACAAAAATAGAGAAATAGATAAACAGAGGAGCTTCCACTATATCCTTTATAGCCGAGGTCTGTATTCCCACGCCAAGAACGTTTTATAACGTTTTTATGTCCTGCCGCCGCCGCTGTGTCGGTCGCGCTCTGTCGCACTGCGTTTAAGTCGTAGCTCGTCCGATAAACAATTATGACGTACTCGGAGGAGCGGGCTTGCTAGCGCGCCCAACGCCCGCACAGCGGCAATTCGCTGTCCGCTAAGCTAACAGGCGTAGCGCGTGCGTCGCGCCTGACGCAAGCCAGCCTGGCGAAGATGCTTAAGCTTCTCTCGTACCGAAAATGTATCCCCAGCTAGCCCCTCGTAGCGGCGGCCCGCGGTGGAGAGTGCTAGCTCGTTGGGTTATGTGCTTGTTGTTGTTGATGATGATGATGTTTTTGTTGATGTTGTTTTTGTTACCACCAAGATGGGAGGAGGTCTGCTTCTTTGTCCGTTTGTCTGTTAGCAAGATCACTCAAAAATGTATGTACGGAATTGGACAAAATTTGGGGGTTAGAATACTTATGTGTGGGGGGGGGGTGAGGGTAATAAGACATAGTCCTATGCAGGCCCGGCGCTTCCTATAGGCGGAGTAGGCAAATGCCTAGGGCCTCCGGCATGCCTAGGGCCTCCGGCTTCGCTACTACTACTACTTCAGTTAGTAGACTCCCGCCCCCCCCCCCTCCCCCGTCCCCCCCGTCGGACTTCTCGATCGCGACTTCCCCCCCCCGGTTGGACTTCACGATCGCGACCCCCCTATCACCCCCCGTTGGACTTCAAGATCGCGACACCCCCCCCCCGTCGGACTTCAAGACAGCGACTTCCCCCCCCCCCCCCCGTTGGACTTCACGATCGCGACATCCCCCCCCCACTCCCCTGTTTTTGAAACATGACCGGTAAGTTTCGAAAAAATCTCAAAGGGGGGCCTCCACAGAAAATTTTGCCTAGGGCCTCCAAAAGTCTAGAACCGGCCCTGTAACAACAGTAACAACAGTAACAAGACATAGTCCTATGACTATGAACAGTAATAAACCATTTCAAATGACTACTCTAAGGCTGACTTTCATTAACTACTAACTACTTTCAAATAATGAACGTATTGCTCCTTATTCAAATCATTGGCAGAAAGCTCTTAAGAATTCATAACAGAAGTTATCATAATAGCGTTAAGCCAAAGCCCGTGTTTTTTGGCGGTTGTTTTCCTCTTCAGACAAAACATACTTTTGTTTTGTCCTTATATTAAATATAATTATATTCCAGGTTCTTTGTAATCCGATTTGGCTTCATGGCTTTGTTTGCACCTGAAGACACATGACGCACTTCCGTCTCCCGTCGCTGTTCTCAAAATAACCAACTAAACATAATTGTCGTCTAATTTTCTGAATTTAGCTAGTTTGGGCTTAGCGTGACATGAAGATGTGGACTGACTGGACTGACTGAATATTTATCCACATTTAGCTCGCAAGCTAGCCTGATGGCTAATAAG
>CM051015.1:22466177-22473677 GCA_027704905.1 Muraenolepis orangiensis | reverse complement strand
CCCTCCTTATATAGACCCCTGCTTTTATGTCAAACACAAATAAGGGTAAACACTAAAAGTATATATGCCTATTCATATATATATCAAATAATCGTATTGAGGTCCTCTGTGGGAATAGGGAGGATGTCCTCAGAGCCTCTCTCTCTCTCTCTCTCTCTCATCAACTATATCGCTTACATGTCTTCACGCTTTCCTCCGGGAGTTAGTCGAGTGTTGGGCTACAATAAGCAGGATGGCACTATCTTAAAGATGCTGCTGGCTGCTGGCGGCAGGGCGGTGTGTGTGTGTCAGTGTGTGTGGTGTGTGTGTCAGTGTGTGTCAGTGTGTGTGTGTGTGTGTGTCAGTGTGTGTGTCAGTGTGTGTGTGTGTCAGTGTGTGTGTGTCAGTGTGTGTGTCAGTGTGTATGTGTGTGCGCGTGTGTGTGTGCGCCCGTGTGTGTGTGTCAGTGTGTGTGTCTGCGTGTGCGTGCGTGTCAGTGTGTGTGTCTGTGTGTGCGTGCGTGTCAGTGTGTGTGTGTCAGTGTGTGTGCGTGTGTGCGTGTGTCTGCGTGTGTGTGTGTGTGTGTGGTGTGAGTGTGTGTGTGGGGGGGGGGGTCTATCATTTCAGAGTAGCGGCTTTAGCATTTGAGAGTCCACTCGGTGCGGGGTGTATATAGGGGGGGAACGTGGCCCCATTGGGCTTGTTGTGGCTGTGCCGTCTACTTTGCATGCGAGGCCCCCCCAGCCGCTGAGCCTTATCGCCGGTGTGCTGTGAGCCCGGAACCCCCCCCACCCCACCCCACCCACACCCCCCACACCCCACACCCACCCCAACCCCACCACCCCCCCCCACCCCCCCTGATTCACGCTTTAGCGGCTTCTCCCTCTAACTCATCCTGAATTATTGAAGTGCTATATTTTCTAAACCCTGCAGGTGAAAAAAAGAGAAGGTAAAACTGCACCGTGGGGGGCGGACGCGGGCGGGAAGAAATACCAATAATAAATAAACCACGATAAAACATTAATGTCAGCGACATAGATTTTTTTTTTTTGGGGGGTGGGGGGGGGGGGGGCCGATATTAATTTAATGACTGCATGTCGACGAAAAATACTATCGAGCTGTTTGGATTGGCTATCGATGGATCACTTCGATTCGGACGATGGTCAAATCTACACAAACGAAGTGGATCATCTCCATCCTTTAATGTGGACCATTTTAAACACACGACTCGGGACCCGAATGACGCAAACCCCCCGTGAGCTCGGTCCTTCACGTCAGGGGCCATATTAACCACATTTAATACAACGAAAATGTGTGTGCGTGTGCGTGTGTCACGTGTGCGTGTGTGCGTGTGTGTGCGTGTGTGTGTGCGGGTGTGTGTGTGATAGTGGAGATAGTGGCGATAGGGGATGAACTGACGAGTGTGAGTGTATATGCGCGTCGTCGTTGCTGTATAATAATGTTATAAAAGTGATGGAGAGAAAAGTACGACAACGAGGCGGCGGACACTGCGGGTGGGTGGGTGGGGGGGTGGGAGAGATGCGGGTGGGTGGGTGGGGGGGGGGAGAGATGCGGGTGGAGGGGTGGGGGGGGGGTGTGGGGGTGTGGGGGGGGGGGGGAGAGAGATGCGGGTGGGGGGGGGGGGGGGAGAGGAGAGAGAGAGATGCGGGTGTAACAAACAATATGTTGTCCGTCATTCAGTCAGCAGTAAAGCACTAGAAGAACATGTGGCAGTCACAGCACCAAGTGAATGGCAGCATCAGCATCAGCATCAGCTCCTCTCTCCATCCTGTCATCGGGTGTCCAACTTGAGACGAGCAGACATCCTCCTCCTCCAGGAGGAGACGAGCAGACCTCCTCCTCTTCCAGGAGGAGACGAGCAGACCTCCTCCTCCAGGAGGAGACGAGACGCGTCACACGCGTCAAAGGCGCACGCGATCACGTTGATTTTGTTTAAAATAATAATAATAATAATAATAATAATAATTGTTTTATTATTATTATTATTATTATAATAAAAATAACCGTAATATTAATATTGTAAATGTGGTAATAGATAGATAGGGCGCTGTATGCATTGAAATGCAAATATTCTTTTTTATTTTTTAGAATTTAATTTCTAAATAATCTCCATTGCCAGGCATATATGCTATTAATTGGTTCACATAATGACAACAATTATAATAATAATAATAATAATTAGTTAGTATAATCGTTATTATTGCTTGTATTGCCATTATTGTTATTAGTCGTATTATAGTCTTATTATTTTTCATAGTATTGTCATTAGAATGATTATGATTAGCCTTTAATTCTAACAATTCTAACAACAATGCAAATAACGAATTTAAATCGTTTTGGATGATTTATTGAACTGTGCCAGTTATAAAGCCTATATATATTAATATATTAAGTGATATACGATAATAAAATTACAATGACTGGAATTCGACATCCCTTTCAAAAGCCGAAAGACCTGCAGATTCATTCGCCTTTTTGACGACATTGTTCCATATATGATATCATATATATGATATCATATATATGATATACACAGCCCTCCCCCCTAACGTCCCGCACACAGAAGGAGGTGCACGCCTGCTCATGTGCAAACAAACCACTCGTTTACGCAACAAGTCTAATAAGATGAGAGGGAATATTCCAGAACATCCATCCAGCAGTCAGCTGGTCCTCTGAAGGGGATATCAGGAGAAACCTCATCAATAACACGACATTAGAGCCACTTCAACACTTGCTTTCAATAGTGAATTGTTGAAAATGTGACAAATGTGTAAAAATAATTATTGACCTTTAGTTGCAATAGACGCACTCGTACACACTTCTATGTTAAGTCGGTTCTGTCTGCGTGTGAATTTCACCACTCAAACACAGATGGAGAGTGAGCATTAGATCGGCCTCATGTGTTCATTTGATTGTTAATTGTGCCCCTTTCTCTGCTCAATTGTACAATTGTTAACGTTTTGAGTATTTAAATGAGACAATCTGAACCTGTGTCTCCTTTTGGCATCGGGTTGGGTTACCGTGTAGAAGTATATAGCTCCGCTGTGGTTTTATATATATACATATATTTTATATAATACCTCCACCGCTGAATAAATGCCAACATAAAACATACCACGCATATTAATTACTGACATAAGGTTAGAAGTTGAGAGACTCGTTGAGACTCTGATTTGCATATCGTCCAATTGAGTTATCAAAGAGAAGATTTAGTGGTTATAAAGTTGTATTATTAACAACGCGCCTCGATGCTGAGAGGTGCACAACTCTCCAAACATTAGAGATGATAATAATAATAATAATAATAATAATAATAATAATAATAATAATAATAATAATAATAATAATAATAATAATAATAATATTAGAAAAGTATAGCGACAAAAACATAGAGACATAAACGTTCAACTCTAATATATCTCGAGGTGCAGATAGACATCAGGACCGACAGACAGACAGACAGACAGACAGACGGAGGGCGGGACCACCGTCCTTCCGTCTCACTGCGCTCCTCGGTGCGCGTCACAGCAGCGCGCCACTGCGCATGCGTCAGGGGGACTTTCACTATACCTGCAGCCGGGGCCCGTATTTCACAGGGGGCCCCGCAGCCCGAACACATCAGTCAGTTAACGTTAACGTGTAGTAGTACTACGGGGCACTACGGGGGGGGTGGTGGTGTGGAGGTGGTGGCGAACGGCTGGGTGTGTGTGTGTGTGTCAGACAGAAGAGAAGAGAGAGAGAGACAGAACAGACACAATCAAAAAGACACTTTGGAAGAAGGAACAAAAAAAAAATCTTTCTGCAGGTTTATTCGCTTATTCTCTTTATGGATGTCTTCTTCTTCGTCGTCTTCTTATTCTTCTTCTTCGCCACCACGCGTCAGGGAACCTAAATAGTACATCGCAGATCGGCTATCTGCTTTTCACTTTTCACTTTTCACTTTTCGAGAGGATAACCGACGGCGGGATGAAGATTTAAAGTTCATGTAAGTCGTCACGGCGTTTATCCCAAATGTTCCATTCTAATACATGATATGCGATGACTGTCTTCAGTGTGTTGGTCTCCGGCTTGTATGCGCTCACTTCTGTCCGTGTTTACGCACCGAGTTGACTTTTGTGTTCCGTGTTGCTTTCGTTTTTTTCCAGACGCACTCACACACCACCACTTGTGCGCCGACATGTCTAAACCGATGGATCACGTCAAGCGTCCGATGAACGCCTTCATGGTGTGGTCCCGGGCCCAGCGGAGGAAGATGGCGCAGGAGAACCCCAAGATGCACAACTCGGAGATCAGCAAGCGGCTGGGCGCCGAGTGGAAGCTCCTCACCGAGTCCGAGAAGAGGCCGTTCATCGACGAGGCCAAGAGGCTGCGGGCGATGCACATGAAGGAGCACCCCGACTACAAGTACCGGCCGAGGCGGAAGCCCAAAACGCTGATGAAAAAGGACAAGTTCTCCTTCCCGGTGCCGTACAACCTCGGAGAACACGAGGCGCTCAAGGTGAGCGGCCTGGGCGGCGCGACGCTCCTCTCCGAGTCCCTCATGTGCAACCCGGACAAGGCGGCGGCTGCGGCCGCGGCCGCCGCGGCGCGGGTCTTCTTCAACCCGTCCATGGCCAATCCGTACTCTTTCTTCGACCTGGGATCGAAGATGCCCGAGCTGTCGCCCCATTCGTTTTCGTACGCGTCCCACCTGGGCTACCCGGGCGGCGCGGCCGCCGCCGCCGCGGCTTTCTCCGCCGCGGGGACGCCGGGCGGCGTGCACGGAGCTCACACGCACACGCACCCTTCCCCGGGCAACCCGGGCTACATGATCCCCTGTAACTGTTCGGCCTGGCCCTCAGCGGGGCTCCAGCCGCCGCTGGCCTACATCCTGCTGCCCGGGATGGGAAAACCCCAACTCGAATCCTACTCGGCGTACGCGGCGGCTTTATGATAACTGGCGTGACGTGACGGGTTAGAAACACGCTTCTTGGACTTCCGAGGAAAGGAAAATGTGAAGGAAAAAAGAAAAGTTAAAAAAAATTATCAACATGCAAGAGTTTATTATGCATGCAACACACACTTGTACATGTGATGGCGTGCTCGTGGTCTCACAAGATATCACATGTGTATGTATATATTGATTAATGCCTTTATCTATAAGGTCATGTTTATTTGGACAACAAAACAATCTCTCTCTCTATAATTTATACTTGTTTTTGCGGCCACCCCTCGGAACCAAGGAGACGATGAGAAGAAGACAAGCTGCTCCTTGTTTCAATGTGAATACTCCGTTAAATGATTCTCTATTTAGATCTACTGGTTTTTGGTTGTTTTTGTTTTGTTCTTCTGACGATTGCACCTGTTAGGCTACGATGATAACATGTCCACGGGGTACACAGAGAGAGATGTCCAATACACCGAACGACACACGACTCGTTCATTCATCCATACAATCATGCATGGACTTCGAGGATCTCTCTCTCTCTCTCTCTGGTTTTTTTCTTGCATTCTCAAACTCAAGAGGACAAACATGACTCATCCCCTCATCCCTCATTCTTCATCCCCTCATCATCTCCTCATCCCCTCATTCCTCATCCCCTCATCCCTTCATCCCTCACCCCCTCATCCCTCATCCCCTCATCCCCTCACCTCTCATCCCCTCACCTCTCATCCCCTCATCCCCTCATCCCCCCTCTCATCCCTCATCCCCTCATCCCTCATCCCCTCATCCTCATCCCTCGTCAGTCATCCCCTCATCCCTGTCTTGAGCAATTGTAAAAATCTGTACAGATACAACAACAACACAAAAAAGTCTAGGAAAGATTAACGTTCATAACTAAGGCTGTAGTGTGTTTGGGATATATATATATATATATATGTATATATATATATAGGGCCTCATCGCGCCTGTCACTCTAGAAAGAAAATCGGGTTTATATTTTAAGTTTAAAAAAAGCCTTCTTTTAAAAAAAATAGATTGTCTGTAGTATTTATTGTTTAGTGGAAACACACCCACCAAGCCACCCTGAGACACACCGAGGCCATGCCACCCGGGGAGGACACACACACACACACACACACACACACACACCACACACACACACATAGCGCTGTTATACCATTTGCACATTTAGAGGATGTAATTTATTCAAGGTGTTTCATTTGAACTGCATATCTCATTATCTTTTTTTGGGGTGGTTTATTATTCACAAGTCGGAACAATGTTTCCCCACACACACACACACACAGTGGAAGCCCGAAGAGAAGTTGTTATTATTTTTTAGTTGTTGTTGTTGGGGGAATTTAAATTTCTGCAGGTTGGTCGCTATCTCCGCTATCATGTGCTGCCACTTGCAGAGGGCGTTTTTAAAAACTAACTCATAATGGACTTTGTATATGTTTTGTGCTTTTCCTTTAACACCGTTTATGTACTTCCAAAACGATACTGTTGTTCGCTTATGTCGAGTATAACGGACTCCAATAAAAGCAGTATGCGGGAAAAAAAACACACAAAACGGAAGCAATTTTGCACAGTTTGTTGATGGGCTGACCAGATCTCTCTCTCTCCATCCCCCTCGACTGGACAGCAGGCTCGGGGGTCGGGTGTCCGCCGGGCACCGCTCCGGTTCCTCCGGTGAATGGCGTTACTGGAGGGGATCTAAAGCGACCCATTGTAATGGCCAGGAGGCAGAAACCCTTATTTATCACAATTTAAATCATGAATAGGATGTAAGATAAAATAGAGTGGCTTGTCTTTTTAAGCTCTCCCATTGCTCTCATGCAGGGAGGGAGGGAGGGAGGGACAGGAAAAGGGTGGCAGTTTTTCTTTTTGGAGACTTCAGAACAAATGGGGTCTTTGATGCTTTACGCATCACCGGGTATCCGAGTCCAAACTCAGACCATATACAAACATGTCTTCAACATAACAAGGAGTATATACGTCCAAATGACTGACAATTAAATGTTAAGAAAAAGTTCTAATTCGCGCGTGGTGGGTGTGTGTGTGTGGGTGGTGTGTGCGTATGTGTGTGTGTGCGTGTGTGTGTGCGCGCGTGCGTGTGTATGTGTGCGCGTGTGTGTGTGTGTGCGTTGCGTGTCTGTGCGTGTGTGCGTGTGTGAGCGCGCGCGTGCGTGGTGTGTGTGTGGGTGCACAGTGCGCACAATTTAGCGCGCCACCACATGCACGTCACTCTAATAACACAGACCCCCCCCCCTCCTCGTCGTCAATTGATAGAAGGCCATGCAGTCCTCCCAGATTACATTAGGAGATTAATTCATAAGGATCAAAGCGATTATGCAAAACTAATTTGGACAGTCCAGGGATAATTATCTCCGTCACGGTTAATTAAAGGCTTTCTAGGCGGTGTATATTCTCCATTGTGTAACCCCGCTCACTTCTCTCCATGAGTTCCCGCTCCGCACCCCAAAATAACGGCTGCGTGGGTGGGTGACCTTTCTGGAGAGAGGCGCCCTGGCCTTTTACGCACTCCAAATAGTTACATTTCTCCACGTATGCGT
>CM051015.1:22458677-22461177 GCA_027704905.1 Muraenolepis orangiensis | reverse complement strand
GAATTAAATACAACATTACTGCAAATGTGGCACAAATATAACTGCGTAAAAGAGGGTGTCCAATAGAACCACATCAATATTGTCGAAAACAGGACCATGAAAATAAAAATACATCAAAACAAGACGGGTTATACACAAGGCACACATTGTTCCAGATGTTGAAAAGTATTCCAAAAAGGTCTCCCCATACACCGGTGCCAACAACACAAAGATACCTGCGAGGCTCCGGGGGGGGGGGGGGGGGGGAAATAAATCAAATCGTTTCATTTTGATGAACGAAAAAATATTAAGCATCGGATTATAGTATTAGCCGTCAATTCATTTAAATAACACCGGTGTGTCACATTAAAAAATAAGTCGGTAAACTGACACTGTGATATTTCTGTTCCATTTCCAAATGACCGCTGGCAGTGATTGGGATGGCTGGCTCTCTCGTACTGGTGGCGGCGTTAAAGGTTCTTCAAGAGAGAGAGAGAGAGAGAGAGAGGAGAGAGAGAGAGAGAGAGAGAGAGAGAGAGAGAGTAGAGAGAGAGAGAGAGAGAGAGAGTAGAGAGAGAGAGGAGAGAGAGAGAGAGAGAGAGAGGAGAGAGGGAAAAAAATATATATATATATATATATATATAATAACGTATCTATCATGAGTAGAAATAATGAAGTAGAGAGAGAGAGAGCGAGAGAGAGAGAGGCGCCCATAGCCCGGAGGAACAGTCACTAAGAATTATATCCTTCTGTACAACACAGGACAGAGGACAGCTGATAAGTACCTGTCACTGACTGAGCCACTCCGGCGCTACACGGCCCTGTCAATGGAGGAGATTATTTCCTCTGGTTATTACACAAGAAGATCTGGAGGAGGAGGAGGAGGAGGAGGAGGAGGAGGAGGGAGGAGGAAGAGGGAGGAGGAAGAGGGAGGAGGAGAGGAGGAGAGGAGGAAGAGGGAGGAGGGAGGAGGGGAGGAGGAAGAGGGAGGAGCAGGAGGGGGGAGGAGGGGGAGGGAGGAGGAGGAGAGGGAGGAGGAGGAAGAGGAGGAGGAGGGAGGAGGAAAGAGGGAGGAGGAGGGAGGAGGAGGAAAGAGGGAGGAGGAGGAGGAGGAGGAGGAAGAGGGGAGAGGAGGGAGCAGGAGGGGGGGGAGGGGGAGGAGGAGCAGAAGGGAGGAGAGGAGGAGAGGAAGGAGGAGAAGGAGGGAGGAGGAGGAAGGAAGGATGGAGGAGAAGAGAAGGGAGGAGGAGGAGAGGGGGAGGAGAGGGGCGAGGAGGAGGAGGGAGGCGGAGGGAGGAGGGAGAGGATGAGGAGGAGGAGAGGAAGAGGGAGGAGACAAGCGACGGACCAGGATCCCCAGCGAGAGCGAGCGGGCTCAGGGGACCCCGAGGACCCAGGCTCCCGCGCAACCGGAGACCCCCCGGACGAGGCCGCTTACCCTTTTGTACGGGCGGAGGAGCCGCAGGAGGAGGATGGCCGAAGGGAACGGAGGCCCAACGGCATGCCCAGGGAGGCACAGGACCCATTAGGCCACACCAGGAGGAGGAGGATCCACGGGCACAACTAGGATCCGGAGGTAATGGCAGCGAGGTATCAGGAGGTATTATGAGTGTTTGAGGGAGAGGATAGGAGGAACCCAGGAAGCGAGGAGGTCCAGGGCATAATGGAGGACGGTGAGGAGGAGGATGGGACCGCTTCTTAGGTCTGAGGGAGGCAGGAGGCGTCCCCCGAGGAATGAGGAGGAGGGCGGAGGAGGAAACGGGGGGAGGGAGGAGGAGGACACACCACATATACAGAGAGGAGGCATCAAAACGAGGAGGGAGCCAGGAAAAAGAGGCCAACGGGACACCCGGCAAAGCGTGGAGGGTAGGGAGGAGTGATTTGAGGAGGAGCGGAAAAGAGGCTAGGAAGGAAGTACCAGGAATGAAGAGGCCAGCAAGCGGACAAGGGAGGAGGAGGAATGAGGAAGAAGGCTGAGGAGACTGGAGGGAGGAGGACCCCTACCGGGAGGAGGTCCCAGGAGGCATGAGGAGCCCGAGGACGGGGAGGCCAAATGAGGCACTAGGAGGATCTAGGGGCAATGAGGTACAGCAAGAGGAGGAGGAATCTAAGGCACCCCCCAGGCTTCCCCGTCCGAGAGGAGGATGAGGGGGTGGAAGAGGGGAGGATGTCAGGGCACCCCAAGAAAGGAACAGAGGGCGGAGGAGCCCCCCGGTCTCCACGAGAGGTCGCGGGCTTCTTTAGGTGAGGCGAGGATGAGGAAGGGGCCCTCAAGGCGGGAGTAAGGATCTGGTCAGGCCTGAGGGAGTGATGAGGAAGTGGGAACGATGCCCTCACGAGAGGATAGTAGGATTCATTTTTGAAAAAGGGGAGATACTAGACGGGACAGGGACGGAAAACAATGACCAGTAAAGGAACGGAGGGAGGAGGAAGGAGAAAAAACCAGAATAAACTGGAAAGAGGGGAGAAGAACAGGGAGAACGAGAGGCCAGGAAGCGAGAGATCCGGAAAAAGGGTACGG
>CM051015.1:22420153-22457677 GCA_027704905.1 Muraenolepis orangiensis | reverse complement strand
CAAAAGGCGTATTTTTAATATTAAGCTGTTAATCTGTTTAATGTGTCAGATGACAGATGATATTAATACTGGCCTCTTGGGCATCTGGCAAAGGTCTGGTCAGGCAATCTCTCTCTTTCTCTCTCTCTCCCTCTCCATCTTTTGCCCTCTCCCTATCTTTCACTCTCTCTCTCTCTCTCTCTCTCTCTCTCTCCTCTCTCTCTCTCTCCTCTCTCTCTCTCTCTCTCTCTCTCTCTCTCTCTCTCTCTCTCTCTCTCCTTTTCCCCCCCTGCTCGCTCGCTCTCTCTCTCTCTCTCTCTCTCTCTCTCTCTCTCTCTCTCTCTCTCTCTCTCTCTCTCTCTCCTCTCTCTCTCTCTCTCTCTCTCTCTCTCTCTCTCTCTCTCTCTCTCTCTCTCTCCTTTTCCCCCCCTGCTCGCTCGCTCTCTCTCTCTCTCTCTCTCTCTCTCTCTCTCTCTCTCTCTCTCTCTCTCTCTCTCTCTCTCTCTCTCTCTCTCTCTCTCCTCTCTCTCTCTCTCTCTCTCCTCTCTCTCTCTCTCTCTCTCTCTCTCTCTCTCTCTCTCTCTCTCTCTCTCTCTCTCTCTCTCTCTATATATATATTTATCTCCCTCCCTCCCTACCTCCCTCTCTCCTTTTGTTAATAATGATAGGAACTGTAACGTGATCTGCAAGAGGAGTTCCCCGCTGGGTCGGACGACACAGCTGTTCGGGTGATGTCACACAAACACTCACACACACACACATATATATATATATATATATATATATATATATATATATATATACACACAACACACTTGACTAACAGGTCAACTTTACTGTATTTGACGCGTTGAGCCATTAATGTCCTAGGGTTCTTGGGACATTTACGACCGAAATATGTGGGAACGGTTAAACACATGAGTGCACATACATGACCACCGGCTGAGCAACTAACTTAACTTCACAGTCACGTGCGCAGCGATCTGGAGCGCAGCTGAACCATTAAAATATCACCACAGAGCGAAAGCGTGACATCATAAGTGAACGCACTATAAACACACACACACACACACACACACACACACACACACACACACACACACACACACACACACACACACACACACACACACACACACCACACACACACACACACACACACACACACACACACACACACACACACACACACACACACACACACACACACACAACAATATGAGCATCTCAAGCAGTGACTTCACTTCTTGGACCACGCACGATGAACGATGACTTGGGATGTGGGCCGAAGGCCAACGACGGATCGCATTAGGACGTCAAAGTCGTCTGGCAGTAAACGATAAAGCGGTAAAGAAATGACGTCACTGAGATCATTGTTCTGACGTGAAATGGGAGCCGTTAGTCGGGAAAATCGAATCAGCGATGAGGACATTCTCCAGGAACCCCGAGTAACCAGTGTAACAGCTTTGCGTTCGCCAGGATTTTCCTGGCTTCCTGAGTTCCAGGGTTCCAGTTAGTTTGGGACGGTGTGTATTAATACCCACTTCTCATTAGTAAACGGCTGGAATGTCAGCACAGACCTGTGAGTGTGTCGGAAAGGGTTTATGGTGTAGGCTTGTGTAGTCACAAGTGCATTTCATTCCTAACTAGTCTCCATGGCCTGAGCCGGTGCTCAGGTAGAAGTACAATAAGTTCAGGTAACAGTACAATTGGACAAAAGGTCCAACTGCGATGTGATGTCTCCCACCTCCTGGACAAACAGACTCTGGGCCTCCTCCGCAGCGTTCTCCGGCACCGTGGGGAACACGGTCCGTCCCTGGCGCCGCAATATCGATATCTGTGAAGAGAAAAAACAAGGGTTATGCATAATTCAAAAAACACAAAAAGTCGAGAAAAAACCCCTCAAAGTACAGGAAAGCCACCGCAAGAACAGACCGCTATTCACGTGCATGTATTATTTTTAGCCAAACACAAAAAGCCATAAAATTGTGGAAGTCATCCTTCGAAAAACGTTTTGAGGGATGACTTCTTCCCGGCAGCCCTGGGGTAAGTGGCCACAGCTGGACAGGGGTTGGCTGTGATTCGCTCTGTTAAATATTATTCTGTTCTTACGGGAGAGTTGAAAGGGAAGGGATGCAACGTGCTGTGTTAAGCTCCTGGACCGCCCACGCCCTATGGGTCTCGACCACACCCTATGGGACTGGACCACACTCTATAGGACTGGACCACACCCCATGGGACTGGACCACACTCTATAGGACTGGACCACACCCTATTGGACTGGACCACACCCTATGGGCTGCTGTCAGAACTGGCTCCAGTATCTCACCAATCACTTCCTGATTTCATGCCCAGCTTGATGCAAAACGCTAATAATCTAATATTGTGCCTTAAAAAAAAAGTGCAAATAGATTTGATCTTACATGATCGCGACTAGAATATATTTTTATTGATTCACAATTATTTATTTGTATTCTCCACAAAAAAAACATGTCCAGTTTGTTGGCAAAACTGTTGGAAGTCCTTTGGCAGCAAGTTCACAGTAGGACATCCAGTAAAACCTTTATCGCCATTTATGTTAACATTTATGTTTTACATGGACAGGAGGAAAAAACCTTTTATTTTAAAGAAAACGGAACATAAATAGCCCCTCAAAAAGGACCGCAGGGGAGAACGAAATCGTTCACAGGAACCGAAAGCAGCAGAAACAAAAGCAAACGATAACAAACCCCCAGCAGGGCCACATCCTTTCAAAAACACCTCTCAGAGAAGTGACTCCAGCAGCACATTGTAATGTGATGGATGCTACTAGAGTACCTTCCAGTGAGGTACTACTGCAGCGGGGCCAGAAGAGAGAGTGAGAGAGCAGTACTAGAGTACCTTCCAGTGAGGTACTACTGCAGCGGGGCCAGAAGAGAGAGTACTCAGAGAGAGCAGTACTAGAGTACCTTCCAGTGAGGTACTACTGCAGCGGGGCCAGAAAAGAGAGTGAGAGAGCAGTACTAGAGTACCTTCCAGTGAGGTACTACTGCAGCGGGGCCAGAAGAGAGAGTGAGAGCAGTACTAGAGTACCTTCCAGTGAGGTACTACTGCAGCGGGGCCAGAAGAGAGAGTACTCTGAGAGAGCAGTACTAGAGTACCTTCCAGTGAGGTACTACTGCAGCGGGGCCAGAAGAGAGAGTGAGAGCAGTACTAGAGTACCTTCCAGTGAGGTACTACTGCAGCGGGGCCAGAAGAGAGAGTGAGAGCAGTACTAGAGTACCTTCCAGTGAGGTACTACTGCAGCAGGGCCAGAAGAGAGAGTACTCTGAGAGAGCAGTACTAGAGTACCTTCCAGTGAGGTACTACTGCAGCGGGGCCAGAAGAGAGAGTACTCTGAGAGAGCAGTCCTAGAGTACCTTCCAGTGAGGTACTACTGCAGCGGGGCCAGAAGAGAGAGTACTCTGAGAGTGCAGTACATCTTGATGGGTCTTTTCTGAGCAACTCAGTGATTAGAAATGATAGTTTTTAGGGGCAGGGCTTACGCTGCAGTCTGCTCCCATGACTCATTTGGCAAACAATTACCTTCGCAAACAAAAGAAGGACCGTAGCCATGACTACAAAGTAATTGTTTGCTTCTAGGTGGAGTTTATCATCACCGTCATCGCCAGTGCAAGTCTATATAAAAGATGACAGCAAAGTCAAATAAAAAGTAATGGAAGCTCATTTAATTTCGGCGAAGGCTTAGTGGCCGTCTAAACGAACCCATAAATAAACATGATTATGACCATAACAGCGGTAGGATGAATACCTTCCATATCTCTCTCTCTCTCTCTCTCTCTCTCTCTCTCTCTCTCTCTCTCTCTCTCTCTCTCTCTCTCTCTCTCTCTCTCTCTCTCTCTCTCTCTCTCTCTCTCTCTCTCTCTCTCTCCTCTCTCTCTCTCTCTCTCTCTCTCTCTCTCTCTCTCTCTCTCTCTCTCTCTCTCTCTCTCTCTCTCTCCCTCTCTCCCTCTCTCCCTCTCTCTATGACCTTTTAAGCTGTTGAAAAAGCTCAGCGAGGGCTGTGCGGTGTTGGCTGTGCACCGGAGAGAGAGAGAGGTTTTTATGCATAAACCTGGAGGTCTGAGCCTGGCTATTGTCTGGCTGGAGGGTAATCTCTATCATCTGGAGCATTGGGAGCACAAACAACCCTATGGGGAGATAAGGGGAGGTGGGTGAGGGAGCGCTGCTAGTGTTTAACTAGGCCGGGAGTCACTCCAGTCTACCATGGGGCTGTGTGGCTCATTTCAGCAGCAGTTCATTCACCGTCATTACTTACTGCTTAGTCTCAAATCAGACTTCGGGTGAACTTGGTGGTCTTTCGAATTCATATTTGTTTCGACCAATCCTGTTCCCGGGATGTGTCAGCGTGCAATTGGCTGACAGCGAACACAAACTCTGCCAGAAGTAGTTAAACGTTTCCCGCTGTGAAGACCAGCTTAAACATCCTGTTCGGACACCGAAGTTCTTAGAAAATGTATTTTAAGGTTTCATATCAACCCTGTGGAGATCATCCACCATAGAAATAACTTTAACTTTAAAATACTCCTTTCTGAAAGCTTAATCCACTTGCACAAAAAAGCTTTGGTAGAATATCTTGAAACAGGAAACAAGGCGTAACTCCGCCCCTTGAAGATTTTGGTTTCCGGCCCAGACGCTGTGCCAACTCTCCCTCAGAGGTTCTGCTATAACCCAGTAGGATCCCTGGGTCATAAGGTCTGCTGTAACATAGTAGGACTGCTAGGTCAGAAGTTCTGCCATAACACAGTAGGATCCCTGGGTCATAAGGTCTGCTGTAACATAGTAGGACTGCTAGGTCAGAAGTTCTGCCATAACACAGTAGGATCCCTGGGTCATAAGGTCTGCTGTAACATAGTAGGACTGCAAGGTCAGAAGCTGCTATAACTGACTGTAATAGGATTGTCTTTCCGCTCAATGCTCAATACATACATTTATATCTCATTCAATACATTCAGAGCTCTTCAAATGGTTGGTTGTATTGGACCTTTAGTGGATCCCTCTCACACTGTGTGTGTCTGGATATTAACCACCGCCATGAAGTTAACGCTTCCAAACTCAAATATACCAATTAGCGTGGGAGGTACACACTCATTGGGTTTTCACTTACTGGACCATGTCTCGGATATCAATTATTGATGTTAGGAACAGCCAGTAAGCGGTGCAATCAAAACCCAGCACATTTCAAGTGAGTCTAATTCGGGAAAAATAAATCATGTCTGAGGATTCTTAGCGGTTACGTTGATGGCTCGCTCGCCCGTCTCCGTCTACGAGCCCCGGGATGCAGTTTGAAGCAAAGGTAGAGAGAGACTGGATGGACCCCCTCCCCCACCCCAGGAGAGGTGAAAAGATAAAAGGGGGGAGAACCACACACACACACACACACACACACACACACACACACACACACACACACACACACACACACACACACACACACACACACACACACACACACACACACACACACACACACACACACACACACACACACACACACACACACACACACACACACACACACACACACACACAGGCCTCGTGTGCTCAGCACTTCTCTGATGGGAACCAGATGGAACCAGATGCAGATAAACACACCGTGGTTAGCAGGTATTTTTTCCTTCAATAGATCCAGCTCTCCAGCTCTTCTCTGATATACGATTAGACAGAAAAACGAACAACCCAATCAGAAGCCATTAGCCGATTGGTCGGGGATCAGAGCGGGTAAGACACGGAAAAAATTCCGGAGGTCCTGCCAGGGAGACAAACTTTATTCCCCCGTCTCGGAACAACCAAACAGTCGGCCAAAGCAGTCAGAGAGACCCTGGCTTGTCCTTACATTGGATTAGACCCCAGCCACCACCACTCAAGCAGCGTCTGTGAAAGACCCCTGAAGGCCCGCTTCTGGCTGACTAGACTACACTATTATGAGCTGCTGAGAACCATAACTCAAACAGCAAAGCCCTGAGCAGATGTTACGTTCACTCAGCGTTTCTTCCTCTGTGGTATCACCTGTTGGTGTCGGGGGATGGTATGGCAAGGACAACAGCACACACATACACACACACTTGAGCAGTGTGATATTAAAGCAGGCACGGTCACGGCCGCCTCGTTGCTGAGGACCCACAGCTGCTGGGTCACAAGAAGAATGAAAGTCCGAGCTTTTCCGACACACGGTATAGGAGGAGATTTCTTCCGGTAACTCGCTGGGCCAAACGACTCGGCCACAGTGAGTCCCTTATAATGTTGTGTATATTCCTACATCGTATGTTCTCTTCACTCAATTAACCCCCTTAAGTTCTCCCACATTCATCTCAGATCTCAAGAATGTTCAGTATTCAGACTGTTGGAATTATGGGATGTCCCTGGAGACCAAAGTGAAGGAAGAGGAAGAGGAAGTCTTTCTAATGGCCTCATTAGTTTGTATTTATTTTCTTACTGCAAAGTACATTAACTTAGTGTGTTTCATACATTAACTTAGTGTGTTTCATAAGTTAACTTAGTGTGTTTCATAAGTTAACTTAGTGTGTTTCATACATTAACTTAGTGTGTTTCATACATTAACTTAGTGTGTTTCATAAGTTAACTTAGTGTGTTTCATAAGTTAACTTAGTGTGTTTCATAAGTTAACTTAGTGTGTTTCATACATTAACTTAGTGTGTTTCATAAGTTAACTTAGTGTGTTTCATAAGTTAACTTAGTGTGTTTCATAAGTTAACTTAGTGTGTTTCATACATTAACTTAGTGTGTTTCATAAGTTAACTTAGTGTGTTTCATAAGTTAACTTAGTGGGTTTCATAAGTTAACTTAGTGTGTTTCATACATTAACTTAGTGTGTTTCATAAGTTAACTTAGTGGGTTTCATAAGTTAACTTAGTGGGTTTCATAAGTTAACTTAGTGGGTTTCATAAGTTAACTTAGTGGGTTTCATAAGTTAACTTAGTGTGCTTCATAAGTTAACTTAGTGTGTTTCATAAGTTAACTTAGTGGGTTTCATAAGTTAACTTAGTGGGTTTCATACATTAACTTAGTGGGTTTCATACATTAACTTAGTGTGTTTCATACATTAACTTAGTGGGTTTCATAAGTTAACTTAGTGTGTTTCATAAGTTAACTTAGTGTGTTTCATAAGTTAACTTAGTGTGTTTCATACATTAACTTAGTGTGTTTCATAAGTTAACTTAGTGTGTTTCATAAGTTAACTTAGTGTGTTTCATAAGTTAACTTAGTGTGTTTCAGACATTAACTTAGTGTGTTCCATAAGTTAACTTAGTGTGTTTCATAAGTTAACAGTGTGTTTCATACATTAACTTAGTGTGTTTCATAAGTTAACTTAGTGTGTTTCATACATTAACTTAGTGTGTTTCATAAGTTAACTTAGTGTGTTTCATAAGTTAACTTAGTGGGTTTCATAAGTTAACTTAGTGTGTTTCATACATTAACTTAGTGTGTTTCATAAGTTAACTTAGTGTGTTTCATACATTAACTTAGTGGGTTTCATAAGTTAACTTAGTGTGTTTCATACATTAACTTAGTGTGTTTCATAAGTTAACTTAGTGTGTTTCATACATTAACTTAGTGGGTTTCATAAGTTAACTTAGTGTGTTTCATACATTAACTTAGTGGGTTTCATAAGTTAACTTAGTGTGTTTCATACATTAACTTGGTGTGTTTTATACATCAACTTAGTGTTTAATCTATTAACTTATGTGCGGTGGTGGTGATGATGGTGATGGTGATGGAGGTGATGGTGGTGATGATATTGATGGTGGAGTAGGTGACGGTGGTGGACTAGGTGACGGTGGTGGAGGTGGTGGTAGTGGAGGTGATGGTGGTGGTGTTGTAGGGGATGGTGGTGGTGGAGGTGGTAATGGTGGTGGAGGAGGTGATGGTGGTGCTGGAGGTGGAGGTGGTGATGGTGGTGGAGGAGGTGATGGTGGTGATGATATTGATGGTGGTGGAGTAGGTGACGGTGGTGGAGGTGGTGGTAGTGGAGGTGATGGTGGTGGTGTTGGAGGTGGAGGTGGTGATGGTGGTGGAGGAGGTGATGGTGGTAATGGTGGTGGAGGAGGTGATGGTGGTGCAGGTGGTGATGGTGGTGGAGGAGGTGATGGTGGTGATGATATTGATGGTGGTGGAGTAGGTGACGGTGGTGGAGGTGGTGGTAGTGGAGGTGATGGTGGTGGTGTTGGAGGTGATGGTGGTGATGGTGGTGGAGGAGGTGATGGTGGTGATGGTGGTGTTGTAGGTGATGGTGGTGCTGGAGGTGGAGGTGGTGATGGAGGAGGTGACGGTGATGGTGGAGGTGGTGGTGGAGGTGGTGTTGTAGGTGATGGTGGAGGTGGAGGTGGTGATGGTGGTGGAGGTGGTGGTGATGATGGTGGACATGAAGAGAGATCTTTAAGTCGTCATATGAAACACACACACACACACAAGTGGGTGGCGAGCCCTCGGCCTATAAAACGTGTATAAAGCTGCTCAGCCTGACCGTGTGACAGTGACACAGGGGTCTGGTCTCAAGGCCATTAGGAACACTTTGTCTTTTCCATTCATACTGTTTGTCTTTCTTTAAAGGAACCTTTCAAACATCCTGCAGTGGCCAGTGTGCCAGGCCAGCTTTCCGGCCCGGAGTTTCCATAAACGTTTCACAGCCAGCATACGTCCTGTCACAACACAGGGACAGTCGGCCAATCACCAGCCACCCTGGCATCCCCCGGACCGCTTCACACTCGTCCCTAGTTGCAAACAAAAGGAAACCCCTTTGTGAGCCACGCCCTGGCGCTCAATAACACGGGGCTCTCGGCTGGAGAGAAAAGAACAGGTTGAGATGAATGCAACAATGCTAAAGTGCAGCTCCGCAGGGAGGGGACTGAGCCATGATGTGGGAGGACTGCAGTGCGGCCGGCCGGGGCCTTGTAAGGATACAGAGCAGGTTCTCGCAACAAAAAAACAATCAAAAACAAACACAGCCTTGTGGTCGTTTATGAGCGGTCAGATAAAGAGCTTTGATGGGTTCAGTACAGTGTTTGATGTGTTGTTCAGCGTAGACACTCTTCTTGATAAACAAACTCTGTGACAAGCTGTGACAAGCTGTGACAAACCGTGTAACAAACTGTGTAACAAACTGTGACAAACTGTGTGGGAAACTGTATGACAAACTGTGTTACAAACTGTAACAAACTGTTATGAACTGTGTGATAAACGTTACAAGCTGTGTGACAAACTGTGACAAACTGTGTGACAAACTGTGTGACAAACTGTGACAAACTGTAACTAACTGTGTGACAAACTGTGTGACAAACTGTGCTACACATGGTGTGACAAACTGTGTGACACACTGTAACAAACTGACAAGATCCATAAGAAGATCCAACAAGATCCATAACACCAACATCCACAGCAGAGCAACCTCCTCCGAGTTAAATTAATGATTGATGATCAACTGAAAAACAAGTGGATGAAACTTCAATCAATCTGAAAAAATTGGGCATTATAATCCAAAAGGTAGGAGTTCTTTGAACCCATATGTATGTGCTGTGTGTGCTGGGCGGTTTAAATTGTGAACCTGAATTGAATGTGGTTGTTTGCGGTGTAGTGTAGCACACACTGACCTGAGAACAACCCGCTCTTGTATCTTACAACGTCTGCAAAACCTCAAACAAACATTGCCTCCCCTTCTTGGACAAATACCACCCAAGGGGGGAACCCCATGGAGGTGGTGGCGTTAGTGGTGGCGTTAGTGGTGGTGGTGGTGTTGGTGGGAGTGTTGGAGGTGGTGGTGGTAATGAAGGGGGTGGTGTTGGAGGTGGTGCTGGCGATGGTTGCTGGAGATGCTGGTGTTGGTGGTGGATGTGGTGGTGGTGCTGGTGGGGATGGTGGTGGTGGTGGTGGTGGTGTTGGTGTTGGTTGCTGGAGGTGGTGGTGGTGAATGTGGTGGTTGTGTTGGAGGTGATGGCGGAGGTAGTAGTGGTGGTAGTGATGATGGTGGAGGTGATGCTGTTGGTGGGGGTGGTGGTGGTGGTGGTAGTGTTGGAGATTGTTGAGGTTGCAGTGGAGGAGGTGGAGGTGGTTGTGGTGTTGGTGATAGTGTTAGTGGTGGTGGTGGTGGTTGCTGGAGGTGGTGGTGGTGGTGGTGAATGTGGTGGTTGTGTTGGAGGTGATGGCGGAGGTAGTAGTGGTGGTAGTGATGATGGTGGGGGTTGTGGTGGTGATGGTGTTGGAGATTGTTGGGGTTGTAGTGGAGGAGGTGGAGGTGGTTGTGGTGTTGGTGATGGTGGGGGTTGTGGTAGTGATGGCGATTGTTGGGGTTGTAGTGGAGGAGGTGGAGGTGGAGGTGGTGTTGGTGATGGTGGGGGTTGTGGTAGTGATGGAGATTGTTGGGGTTGTAGTGGAGGAGGTGGAGGTGGAGGTGGTGTTGGTGATGGTGGGGGTTGTGGTAGTGATGGAGATTGTTGGGGTTGTAGTGGAGGAGGTGGAGGTGGTTGTGGTGTTGGTGTTGGTGGTGGTGGTGGTGGTGGTGTTGGAGTTGTTCTTGGTGATGGTGGTGTTGGTGGAGGTGTGAGTCTGACCTGGAAGTCCTCCAGTGGAAACTGCAACATGTCTCTGAGGACATCGCTGAGTATCTGCGTCTTCCTCTGAACCAGAACGTTCTCGTAGTCCAGTGGTTCAATCACCTTGGGCTTCACCTGGAACACACACAGAAGACGGACAATGTTAAGTTTGTTTGTCTGTCGGCAAGATAACTCCAAAAGTAATAGATTTTGACACAACTTATTGGTTAGATTACTTATGGCCCAAGGAACAGTTGATACGAATGTGTGGTTCCAGGGGACTTTTGATGTTGTTAATATTAGTTATTAGTATTTCTGAGCCGCATGGAATTGAACGTTTAACGGTCGCGTCTCACCGAGGACTCCCGTGTGAGAACCCAAGAGCTGGGAGGAACGTAATGAGGTCATCTCTCCCCCCCCCGACACATCGATATATCACGTCTCTTTACGCAACGAAAAAAAACACTGCGGTTCCCTCCTCGCCTCAACGCTGACACAGACGGAAAACAGACAAAGACCTACTGTCAGTACGGAAACGTACAGTATGCCGGTTAATAATCCACCGTATGTCGGGATTATATATACCTATATCTGCACACATCTCATACCTACTAAATATACTGTAGACACACCAGATTGTTATACCTAGTAGACAGTTTCTACATTATTTAACTATTTATCCACTGTACATTGTATATTACCATATTACTATATTACCATGCACTTTACGGTCACATTTGCACTCTGGTTCCTTTCGCTGTACTGTACTTGTGCTGCGCAATGACATGCAATACATTTTAATCTAATCTAACCTAATTCATTTCCAAAACAATGACGTTTGTTAGTTGGCGCTCATTGTGTTAAAGAATAAAGTCAGATGGATATATACACATATATATACGTCATGGATATATACATCAATCGAGATCAATCCACGTCCCTATAAGCGTGTCAGCCTGTGTGTGCTGTGTATGATAATAAGGCATGACTTCATCAACAGGTCCACAAAGCAACATCTTCACGCTCCATTGACTGGCTTCATGTGGTCATCCACAGCCCCAGATGCGTGTGGCTCCCCTGGCTTATATAACATGGAGATTATAGATTTATGGTATGTAATGCCATGAGATATTATCTACAAACGATTCGTAACCACTAAAGGTCATTAAAAGACCATGTGTCGTACAGCCCTGTCAACACACATCCAGCGGAACAAGAGATTTGTCAGTGTGTGTGTGTGTGTGTGTGTGTGTGTGTGTGTGTGTGTGTGTATGTATTTATTCACGTGTGTGTGTTTACGTGTGAGTTTGTGTGTGTTTACGTGTGAGTTTGTGTGTGTGCATGTGTGTACGTCTGCGTGTATGCATGTGTCTGTGTGTGTGCGTGTTTCTGTGTGTGCGTGCATGTGTGTGCATGTGTGTGCGTGCGTGCGTGCGTGCGTGCGTGCGTGCGTGCGTGCGTGTGTGTGTGTGTGTGTGTGTAGTGTTGTCAGCAGGGCGTTGGGAGGAAGGTCAGCACCGCAGCCAGACCCCAGTCCCGACCCATCTGGCTCTGATGAGGCCTGACGTCAGAGGGGGGGGGGGGGGGGGAGAAGGGGGGAGGGGGGGGGGGGGGAGCCTTGGAGACAGACGCACAAGCAACCCTGGCTAACAACAAAGCACCTGACACTGTCCAGGACGGGCAGAGCTGGGGGCGGGACCCTGCCTGCTGGCCGGGATCCAAAGACCCAGAGGGAGAGAGGGGGAGAGGGAGAGAGGGGGAGAGGGAGAGAGGGGGAGAGGGGGAGAGGGGGAGAGGGGGAGAGGGGGACAGGTGATCGAGGTGTATCCCAATCCACCATATAGAAAATATGCCAATATATAAGAAAATGGAGTGATAAGAGAGAGAGAGAGAGAAAGAGACAGACAGAAAGACAGAGAGACAGAGATGGAGAGAGAGACAACTGATACTACTAACTACAAGGCCAGGTGACTCATGATAATGAAAGACTTCTGGAGGATAACAGTCCAGACAGATAAGGTATTCATGTGACTGTATACGCGTGTGTGTGTATATGTTCATGTGGACGTCGGTGTGTGTGTGTGTGTGTGTGTGTGTGTGTGTGTGTGTGTGTGTGTGCGTGCGTGTATGTTTGTGTGTGTGTGTGTGTGTGTGTGTGTGTGTGTTGTCATGTGACACACGGTCAGTTGACAGTCTGAAATGAACATCTTGTTGTAAACCAAATCCACCCTGAACAATAAGGGTGTCTGGGTGTCGTCCATCACAACACAACACAACACATCACCAACACAACACAACTCAACACAACACATCACCAACACAACACAACACAACACAACACAACACATCACCAACACAACACAACACAACACATCACCAACACAACACAACTCAACACAACACAACACAACACATCACCAACACAACATTAACACAACACAGCAACAGTGTGACCACTTAGCACCGGGGATTCCCCCCCCCCCTCAGACGGTTTCAAACCGAGCGTGTGAGAGGCCTCCCCGCTGGGCCGGGCCAGAGGTGACAGAACATTAATAACATCTGAATAGGGAGGGATCCAGTGGGGACTTCCCTCCAGGGAGACGCACTGCTGAGGTTTAATAAGAGCAGGGTCAAAGGTCGCATTAGGTGGAAGCGGTCGGCATTCCGATGCGGGGGGAAAAAGTGACAATATCGTGATTTCTTGCCGAAATCTCCGCAGATGGCAGAGAAAGAATTTCTTTGCCATTAAATCAACTTATTTTGAAGTGTGCTGCCCGCTTAACTGAAGCAAAACTGTTCTTTGTCCCCGTATATATGGAGGGGATTTGACTGAAGTCAACCAGTTCACTGTCCCCAATATACTTATTTTCGCTGTACTGTACTTTTGCTGTGCAATGATAATACATTTGTATCTAATTTAATCTAATCTAATCTAATCTAATCTACAGGTGATTTAACTGAAGTCAACCAGTCCACTGCCATATGGGTCATTTTTACCTCCACCAGCTAAGATGGACGGATGTTATGCTTTTTGCTCCCGTTTGTCTCCTGTCTGTCAGCACCATAACTCAAAAGTTATGTACGGAATTGGACACAACTTGGTGGTTCGATTGCTAATGGGCCAAGGAACAGTTGATTACATTTTGGCGCAAATCCAAATCCGGATCCAGGAATTTGTTGAAGGATTCTTTAGCATTTGGAGACAAAATAAATAGAATAGAATATAAATAGTGGAATATTTCACAAAGTTACTAACATATTTGCATAAAACTAGGTGAGGGTTTAGACCAAATAGTAATTACGATTTAAAAAACAGGGAAATAGCAAATCTGAAATCCGGACCCACACAGATCTGGACCCGAATCCTGATCCAGGACCATGTGGATGTAAAATAAGGTGTCAACGATACAGTATATCACATATGAAATGCTGAAGAGCAGTTGCTTCAGAGGGATTGTTTAGCCTCCGAAATAGGGCTAAACAACCTAGGGCTAAGGGGACTCTTTGGTGTGGTGGAGGAATGCGCTCAACAATCACAGAATTTTGATCAGGATGCCGGGGATAATTGGAGTCTATTGTTTGGTTAAGGTTTCCTCTTCTTCTCAGCATGGATTCTTGAACCACCCCCCCTCCCTCCCTCCCTTCGCCTAACCCTTCTGCTGACTATAATTAGATGTGTTGTGTTTCCCTACATCACCTCCTACAATCCAGACCAGACCTCCTACACACGTTTATGTCAGCACACAGAAGGAGCCAAACACCAAGCACACACACACACACACACACACACACACACACACACACACACACACACACACACACACACACACACACACACACACACACACACACACACACACACACACACACACACACACACAATATCCGCTATATCCATTTTAGGAACCACAGTGCTGATCTCAGTCTAACTGAAACTATCACAGATGCATGAAGTACCATGCGGATAAACAAACACGTCTTCCATGAGTCCCCGTTTAACCACAAACCCCCCAAAGTAAACAACAAACTCCTTGTGTGCAAAACATCCACGCGATATTAGTCTTTCTGCATAAGAAGCTTCAGAGCGGGGGGGCAATTTAAACTGGGACAGAGGGAACAATCAGAGTGATTTTTATTTTTTCCATTCCTTCCGGACAATGGATGACCGATGGAGTCCCACAGGCCAAGTGACTGTGTGTTGTAATGAGTGTCTGTAAGTACCGTACTCAGTACCCCAAGACTCACTGTTCAGATAACCCTGCAGCCGCTACTGACTACAGGGCGACGCCCCCTGTCATCACAGGTGACTTTTGAGCCAAATTAAACATTTTACGAGACGTTGAATTCGCTCTCCTAAACTTCCCAGTAAACCGTCTACTGCAACCTGGCGTTGGAACACAATTAAAAGATTATTCAAATAAAAAATAAAAAGATTTCGCTGATAAATCAAAATCCAAGTGCAGAAAGTGGAAGCCACATGCAACCATGACATGAACACCACACCAGGAGCAGCTACAGGCAACCACCTACCTCAGGACATAAATAGTTAACCTTTAAGACATTGCATATTTCCCCATCCACCCTTACAACCTCCAACCCGACCAGTCTTTGTCTCAGACAAAGCAATTCCAAAAATGCATGCAAATTAGCATTTGTCAACCAAAACCAACCCGACCCTACACGTCCCAGGTGTCCTGGGCGTCAGTGAGATGTGTGTGCGCTTTGCGCGCTCTCTCTCTCTCTCTCTCTCTCTCTCGCTCTCTCTCTCTCTCGCTCTCTCTCGCTCTCTCTCTCTCTCTCTCTCTCTCGACTTACCACCACCTGTGGCTCCGGGGTGGGCTCAGCGTCAGCCGTAGCCCGGCTCTTGTACTGCAGCGGAGCCTCGATGACCAGCTCCTTCTTGGAGGCTTTGCCCGCCCGTCCCTGCATTGTCAACAGCTGCGGTAAGAAGACACCTCTGCACCTCAACCCTATGTCCCGAGCACCGGGTCGACCGTCGGCAGCATATCCAATGTGTGTGAGAGAGAGAGTCGGTCCGTCGGTTGGAGTGTGTGTTGTTGGGAGTCAGGTCATGGAAGTTCTCCAGTCGTTCTCTCAGACACACACATGCACCAGAGCTTGCAACCTCCTCCCCTCCTGAGAGTCTACCCTCTTTGGGAGGCAGAGAGTGTGCTGGACTCACACCCCTGCTAGCCAGAGAGAGAGAAGCACCTCCCCCCTGACTAGCTGTGGGGGAGTGACACACACACACACACACACACACACACACACACACACACACACACAAGATATCTGACCCTACGGCATCCACCTGCATAACTACGACACACACGGCGGGTTGAACAAAAGGCAAAACAAAAGACACATTCCTCAAGTATTCCAGAGTGGCCCCCTGGGGCCCCGGGGAGGGGGGTGGGGGGGTGGCGCGGGCTGCAATAAGAGTTGTCTTCCGCTCTGGGATCACGTGGAGACCATTTACAACAGACCCATAGTTTACCGCCACACTCCCAATCACAGAGTTGTAGACGCGCTCGTGAGAGAGAGAGAGAGAGAGAGAGAGAGAGAGAGAGAGAGAGAGAGAGAGAGAGAGAGAGAGAGAGAGAGAGAGAGAGAGAGAGAGAGAGAGAGAGAGAGTAGATTTTGTGGGTAAATGCAAATGTAATGCAAATAGCGAACCTCAAGCCGCAGAGCCGCCGCGACTCCACATTGCGCCACGGGATCAGATGCTGACTCACTCGTGTTTAGTCTGTGACCCCCGTTTACAAACTGTGTTCTGTATACCACCGTAGACAGTACAGCGGAGGTTCACAACCCGTCCTCAGGACCCACATGGTAGTCGTTATGTCATTAAGTCACAACCCAAAAAGAAAAAACTATGTATTTACCAACATTGCAGTAATCAACGATTGTATACTTCATGTACTTCCAAAAAACTGCAAGAATTAGGGGCAAAAGCGCGATGAAATAAGTAGGACAATCATGACACACGAATGAACACAAACATTAGTTCATTCACAGGCTTCTTTGTAAAGATGAAGTTTTAGGTTAAGCCCTACACGGTTGCCATCGAACACCCCGTCCATCGTAAGGGAGACCTCACACACATCAAGTCTATGTCCCTCCTCCTCCTCCTCCTCCTCCTCCTCCTCCTCCTCCTCCTCTTCTTCTTCTTCTTCTTCACACAGAGATAAGAGGAGGTTAGAGGGAGGGTTAAGGAGGAGGAGGAGGAGGGGGCTCCGTCTTCTGACTCCTTCTGGGTGTGGATCCATCTGCTCCAGGGGCATTCCTGTGTAACGCCGGCCCCCGGTACAACCCACCCCAGAGTGGGGTGTGGTGGGGTGTGTGTGTGTGTGTGTGTGTGTGTGTGGGGGGGGGGGGGGGCAGGGCTGCAGTGTGTCACAGCAGGGAGTGTGTTGTCTTTTCACGTTTTCTTGTCGGGTCAGAGTTGAGCATCGGGTGGTTCCACACAGCTGCTCCATCCCCCTCCCAACCCCCGCTGTCTCTCTCTCACACACACACACACACACACACACACACACAGCCCCCACATGCCTGTGAGACCCCCTGTTGTCCACCCTTACTGTACACATGACAGGTTACATAATGAAATGACTTAAGGTCATTTTTTTCCCATAAAGTGAAAACACACAAACGTACATACACACACACAAGCACGCACACACACACACACACACGCACGCACACACACACACACACAGCTCACCGTTGACAGGCTTCAAGATCAAACACAATATTCAGCGATTGCAGTCTAGTGTGTTCACATGGGAACAGACTCCCCAGCCTGTAGAGTGAGGGAGTGAGGGAGTGAGGGAGTGAGGGAGTGAGGGAGTGAGTGAGGGAGTGTTGCATTTGCCGTGCCGCCTGCATATCTGAAGTTAAAGTGCATTTTTTGACATTCCACCTCACAGTACAGTCAGACTACAACCCCTCCACAACCACGCCCTCACCAGACCTCCTGGTTACAGTCAGACTACAACCCCTCCACAACCACGCCCTCACCAGACCTCCTGGTTACAGTCAGACTACAACCCCTCCACAACCACGCCCTCACCAGACCTCCTGGTTACAGTCAGACTACAACCCCTCCACAACCACACCCTCACCAGACCTCCTGGAAGCAATCACTTGTTTACTTCTAACAAACAAATGGTGAGGATTGAATCCTCTTTATTGGTCACATACATGAAGACATACAGTGAAACGTGTTCTCTGCATTTAACACATCCTAGTATTAGGAGCAGTGGGCAGCTATTCATACAGCGCCCGGGGAGCAGTTAGGGTTAGGGTCTTCCTCAAGGACACCTCGACAGTTTTTGCTAGGAGGAGCCGGGGATCGAACCAGCAACCTTCCGGGTGTGAGGCGACCGCTCTACCTCCTGAGCTAGACTGCCGCCACAGTTCTCTCCTCTCGTTCCAGTCACTGAGAATGATGCTGTGGTCAAATACTCATGTATTGCATCACTGACACACACACACACACACTCATAACCAAACATATTTTACAGATGAAATAGCAAAGAACTTTTAAAATTTTTTATTGCGGAATTCTTTTTTGGTATGTTGACTTGATCATTGAGGCTACTGTATTGCTTCACTGACACACAACCAAACTGAACCAGCAGCTATTGCACAAAACTTGTAAATTGTGTAATATTATTTATATTGTGTGATATTATTTAGCGGAGCATCCCACTAAGGGGGATCCCATGCGGGCCGACCCTGAAGGCACAGTGGGGGTTCCCTGGGACTTACAGTGGGAAAAACAGCACATTAGCAGCTGGGATGGACCACTTTGACCACACAGCTCATGTGAACACACACAAAGAGAGAGAGAGAGAGAGAGAGAGAGAGAGAGAGAGAGAGAGAGAGAGAGAGAACTTCCCCCTCCTGCTACTGTATGTACACATGAAGCACCTGTACTATAAAAAGCTGCTCACACACACACACACACACACACACACACACACACACACACACACACACACACACACACACACACACACACACACACACACACACACACACACACACACACACACACACACACACACACACACACACACACACACACTCGCCCAACCCTGGATGTGATGTTTTCAGTGAAAGTACATGCTGCCTTGTATCCCCTCCTGATCCTGGCCCTCTGCTTGTGTGATTAAGACGGAGCTGTCATGGCGTCTTGCTCAGAACACAGGGGGCCATCACATCAAATGTGATAGATGTGAACAGACTGAAGGGCCGTTTGTTAAATTGGCTTCTGATTCGACGAGGGAGCATGTGATCGACTACAGGGCTGTGTGTGTGTGTGTGTGTGTGTGTGTGTGTGTGTGTGTGTGTGTGTGTGTGTGTGTGTGGTGTGTGTGTGTGTGTGTGTGTGTGTGTGTGTGTGTGTGTGTGTGTGTGTGTGTGTGTGTGTGTGTGTGTGTGTGTGTGTGTGTGTGTGCGCCCTCCCAGTGGTCACAGTGCTACGACAGGAGGGCTGTCCGGTTACGCAACACATTCTTGATGCCTCTCTCCAGCTCGATCGGGAAGGAGAGCAGGGCGTAGCCACACCAGGAATGTAACAAAAACACACACACAGTGCCTCCATCTTCTCGACCACCCCCACCCCCACCTCCACCTCCATCACCACCACCACCACAATCACCGTCACCATCACAACCCTACTCCCCTGGAAGCTGCAGCCACCCCTTGCAGGCTGATTCTAAGTGGCTGGTTGTGTTGTGTTGTGTTGTATTGTGTTTAGTTGTGTTGTGGTGTATTGTGTTGTATTCTGTTGTGTTGCGTCCCGGGCCAGGTAAGAACGGGAAGAACAAGGTAAGAACAAGTTGTGTTATCGTTGTATTGGTTTTGTTTCCAGGCAGAACAACAAGGCTGGCTCGCTGGCTCTCTCTCTCTCTCTCTCTCTCTCTCTCTCTCTCTCTCTCTCTCTCTCTCTCTCTCTCTCTCTCTCTCTCCTCTCTCTCTACTCTCTCTCTCTCTCTCTCTCTCTCTCTCTCTCTCTCTCTCTCTCTCTCTCTCTCTCTCTCTCTCTCTCTCTCTCTCTCTCTCTCTCTCTCTCTCTCTCTCTCTCTCTCTCTCTCTCTCTCTCTCTCTCTCTCTCTCTCTCTCTCTCTCTGGGTGAAGCGAGAGAGATTCATGGGACGCGGATGTCCCACTCTTCTCGGAGGGATCACCCTAAGACGCGGCCATAATGTTCTGTTCGGTGTCAATAAATGAAACGTAATTTCAGATATTGACATCACGCAACACTGCAATTCAGTTCCTCGCTAGAGAAAGGAAAAGCCCATGATTTCAGTGGCGCGATCGGAAACCGAACCACGGCGTCGGACCGCGTGATGCGTTGCAGGCCCAGAAGGTATCTTATTGTGTTTACACACACTCCCCTCCCACCCGGGGAGAGTGTGTAAACACACACACCATCATTGACTCATTAGGGTCACTACCACACCGCCCCTCCCTCCCTCCCTCTCCTCCTCCTCCTTCCTTCCTTTCTTCCTTCCTTCCCCAAAACATCATCCGATGAGGTCTCTTGCGTCTCACTCTCTCACTTTCCATCCGAAAACACTCTCTCGTCTGGGGTGGGGGGGGGGAGACAGCACCCCCCCCCGAGGGCGGCTGCCATCTTTCGTGTCGACCTTCTTGGAATGTTTCTCTCGGAAAGTCTGGTACCGAGTGAGATGGAAGAAGAAATAAGTGGACTCTGCTGAACGGATCAGACCGTAGAGGCCGAGTGTCCTCTTGGATTATGGATTCCGCCCGTTTATGTGCCTTTTAAAGTGCATGTATTTATTATGCATCTGTCTTTGGTCCACGTCCTCAGAGACGGCTTTCCATATGTTTGGACGGGCCAACAGAACAGTACAATCCACTCACTGTGTGTGTGTGTGTGTGTGTGTGTGTGTGTGTGTGACCTTTAACCTGATGGTATATCTGTTCTTAATCCCCCCCCCACACCCACACACACACACACACACACACACACACACACACACACACACACACACACACACACACACACACACACACACACACACACACACACACACACACACACACACACACACACACACACACACACACACACACACACACACACACACACACTAACACTAACACGAATAAGCAGGGATTAAAGGGTCATGGAATAAAACCGCCGGAGAATTAGAGTTAGCGAGAGAGTTCAGCGAGCACAGCTTGTCCTTATGACTCAGATTCAATGTTCTCTTGACAATTTCAAACTATTTGATTGATTAGTTTTTACAAATTGAGGTGTTGAACTGAACACACTCTGTGTGTTCGTAGGGGGAGCTTCGTAAAGAGGGGAGGCATGATGACCTTGACACACCTCTCTCTTTCTCACACACACAAATGTCTCTCTCGCTATTTCTCTCTGTCACATTTCCACACACACACACATCTCTCTCTCATGCTCACACACACACACACACACACACACACACACACACACACACACACACACACACACACACACACACACACACACACACACACACACACACACACACACACACACACACACACACACACACACACACACACACACACACACACACACACACACACACACACGCTAGAAGGGGTGAGACCAGCTGGTACGGAGACAGAGGAGGCTTGCCAGGCCTGCTGATGAAGAGCAATGATTGATTTCCAGAAGACAACCAGCTTACTGCCTTCTCCTCCTCCTCCTGCTGCTCCCCCACCACCACCACCACCACCCCCACCGCCGCCACCACCACCGCCGCCACCACCACCACCGCCACCACCACCACCACCACCGCCGCCACCACCACCCCCACCGCCGCCACCACCACCGCCGCCACCACCACCACCCCCACCGCCGCCACCACCACCGCCACCACCACCACCGCCACCAACCACCACCCCCACCGCCACCACCACCACCCCCACCGCCGCCACCACCACCGCCACCACCACCACCGCCACCACCACCACCCCCACCGCCACCACCACCACCCCCACCGCCGCCACCACCACCGCCACCACCACCACCGCCACCACCACCACCCCCACCGCCGCCACCACCACCGCCGCCACCACCACCACCACCACCACCGCCACCGCCATCACCACCACCACTCCCCTACCCTCCCCCACCTCAGTGGGCTTCACATGACATTTGTCAGTGCTGTACAGTATGTGTGTGTTTATAATGTGATGTTATAATACTGTACAGTATACAGTATCTGTGTTTATAATGTGATGTTATAATACTGTACAGTATACAGTATCTGTGTTTATAATGTGATGTTATAATACTGTACAGTATACAGTATCTGTGTTTATAATGTGATGTTATAATACTGTACAGTATACAGTATACAGTATCTGTGTTTCTAATGTGATGTTATAATACTGTACAGTATACAGTATCTGTGTTTCTAATGTGATGTGATAATACTGTACAGTATACAGTATCTGTGTTTATAATGTGATGTTATAATACTGTACAGTATACAGTATACAGTATCTGTGTTTATAATGTGATGTTATAATACTGTACAGTATACAGTATCTGTGTTTATAATGTGATGTTATAATACTGTACAGTATACAGTATCTGTGTTTATAATGTGATGTTATAATACTGTACAGTATACAGTATCTGTGTTTATAATGTGATGTTATAATACTGTACAGTATACAGTATACAGTATCTGTGTTTATAATGTGATGTTATAATACTGTACAGTATACAGTATACAGTATCTGTGTTTATAATGTGATGTTATAATACTTTACAGTATACAGTATACAGTATCTGTGTTTACAATGTGATGTGATAATACTGTACAGTATACAGTATCTGTGTTTATAATGTGATGTGATAATACTGTACAGGATACAGTATCTGTGTTTATAATGTGATGTGATAATACTGTACAGTATACAGTAACTGTGTTTACAATGTGATGTTATAATGCTGGACAACTCAAACATATACATTATGTTCACGGTCAATAAAAAAACCTAAATAACAACAAAGAATTAAAAAAAACCTAAAATAACAGTAATGTCAGAGAATCGAAAAAAGTTTGCACTGCAAACATTTCTGCATACAGAGTATAAACATTGAACATATATATATAAATATGTATTATTCATTAAAAAGCACAACACAAATATAAAATGCACCAAAAAATATAGCATATTCACCCGAAGGGTGTCAGAGTGCATGGTGATAAATCTAAAAGAACACACTGCAGCTGTATGAAACAAGCATGAAATTGATGCCCCATCTTCTGTCTGCTGTCAGAAGATATGACCTAACGGTTCACCGCCGCTTTGCTGTCTTTCCACAGCGTTTTAGACGGGCGTTTCGCTTTCAACGTAAATGTGGAAATCAGAGCTCACTGCCAAGAGAATGGAAGCACCACTACGGAGAACAACAGGAGGAGAACAAAGCGTTCCTTCATAGTCCTCCATCCTTTCATTCGGTTCCAATGTGTGCAGCGCACATGTGGATAAAAGTGTGCACACGTGGACACCTCTGGCGTGCAAACCAAAAACACACACACACACACACACACACACACACACACACACACACACACACACACACACACACACACACACACACACACACACACACACACACACACACACACACACACACACCACACACACACACACACACACACACACACACACACACAATGAAGATGGTGTTTGTGCACAAATGCACACCGCACAAACATGCACACAACGTACACACACGACTTTGTGGCACAAATACACCCTTGTCACACACACACACACACACACACACACACACACACACACACACACACACACACACACACACACACACACACACACACACACACACACACACACACACACACACACACACACACACACACACACACACACATGCATGGACACACACACACACACTTGTTTGCACACAGACACATGCATGCACGCACACACTTGCACACAAACACACACAGCCACTTGCATGGACACACACACACACTTTTGTGCACACACACACACAAAAACACACTTGTACACACACAAACACACACCTTGGGTACTCGCAGTGTGGGTCGTATGCGGGACCCCCTCCTGCTCAGCGCCCTCTCCGCGGGGGTCTGCGCCACCTCGCCAGCCTCGCCGGGCTCCCCGCCCGCGTCCTTACAGCCGTAGCCGGTACAGTTCCTCTCCAGGGCGCCCCGCAGGCCGTCCAGCACCACCGCACTCGTGGTGCACCCCATCCCCGCTCCTCATCGGCACCCGCTGGCGGTGACCCCGCTCGCTCGGTCCCAGACACCCGCTCCGGGGCGGCGCATGATCCAAACACAAACCTCTCCCCCCTGACTCCGGTCAGGTCTAGATAGAGACCGAGTCTCTCCCTCTCTCCTCTCCTCTCCTCTCTCACTCCTTTCCTCTCTTCTCTCACTCCTCTCCTCTCTCACTCCTCTCCTCGCTCACTCCTCTCCTCACTCTCTCCTTTGCTCCCTCTGTCCTCTCCTTCCTCACTTCTGCACAGTGTCAGGTCAGAGGTCACTGGTGTCTCAATCAGAGATGGAGGCTGCTGCTGCTGCTGCTGCTGCTGATGGGATGCGATGCATCTCATCTGAGGGTCAGCCTCCCAGAGTCTGATACAGATGCAGCAGGACCGCCTCTCTCCAGCAGGCAGGCAGGCGAGAGAGAGAGGGAAAGCTGTTGTTGCTTGAGCCAATGGTGAGCCTCAGTATAAAGCTCCCATGGACAAGGCTTCTAGCATCTGTTCCCCCCCCCTCTCTCTCTCTCTCTCATTTGCTCCATTTTGCTCTAAAAATAGCATTTTAATGTATTTTCCTACCATTTCTTTATAGAATTGTGGATACGTGTTTTTGGTTACACGGGGATAATTGTACTTGACCATTTACAAACACATAACAAAAACTACAACTAATCAAACATTAGACTCTGATACCGTGGCATTATGAACACAATATCAACACGCCATCCGGAATACAATGGGATGAGTCTGACAAGCTGAGTCAACGTGAAACACATGGGTTGAGCTGAACCTCTTAGCCTGGGTGGGGGCAGATGGCAGGCAAGCAGCGATATGGCTCACTGCTCATTTAGTTCAACCCAGGAGAAATCCCTGGCGATAGGGAAAATAAATCAAGCGTACGAATCACAACAGCAGACCAGATATCAGATATTATATCCACATGCACACGAGTTTGGAATTGAAAAACAGCACACGGCACTAATCGTCCCAAAAGATGCAAGAAACGTAATATTAACTTATATTAACGCTTGCCCTTTTGATTAAACTAAGGACTAAGGACTAAACTATGGAAGATATCTGTTTGTTTAATTAAACACAACCCAGCATGGGGAGGGTTTTTAACTGTGGAGGCCAAGAACACATTTCTCTTTCTACAAAAGATTAGCCGCTGGTGGATCGCAACAACATTATGCTCCAGGATAGGCTGCCAAGTACAAGCTGATACACAAGGAGCCAGACCGCACAAAACAAGACGTGCTGATCCAAAAGAATATAGCAAATCACTCCTCCTTGGACAAGGGGTCGTCACTAAACAGTAACCGTGATGCAGTATTGAAATTGAGAAAATATGAGCAAATTAAAACAGAATAACACGGTAGGAACGCGTAGAAAGGAGCCAGTTGAGGTGGTTCGGGCATCTAGTAAGGATGCTTCCTGGTCGCCTCTCGAGGGAGGTTTTCCAGGCACATCCAACTGGGAAGAGACCACGGGGCAGACCGAGGTACAGGTGGGAAGAGACCACGGGGCAGACCGAGGTACAGGTGGGAAGAGACCACGGGGCAGACCGAGGTACAGGTGGGAAGAGACCACGGGGCAGACCGAGGTACAGGTGGGAAGAGACCACGGGGCAGACCGAGGTACAGGTGGGGTGATTACATCTCCACACTGGCCTGGGAACGCCTCGGGATCCCCCAGTCAGAGCTAGTCGATGTTGCCAGGGAGAGGGAAGTTTGGAGTCCCCTGCTGAAGCTGCTACCTCCGCGACCCGCTTACGGATAAGAGGGAGAAGATGGATGGATGGATGGAACACCAGTAGGAATTGGTCTGTGGACCCTACCAATCAACATATAATAAAAACCAACAAAATAATACTACTACTATACTACAATATAATACATACTGTGGTTATACATATAATAATACTACTATACTACTATATAATAAACGACTATATAATATAATACCCACTTATACCCATAATACTACTATTATACTACTTTACAGTATAATACGTACTGTGGGAACACTACATCATATCAGTCATATTATTATAGAAAGCATAGAATAGTAATATAATTATAATTAGTATTGGCTACATTTTCAGATGCAGCTAAAATGTGTAATTTTCAATTATCTTCTCTCCTTAAGAATCGGAAGGCTCCAATTCGTACAATTGTAGTGTGTTCACGTCATCGTGTGTGAGAGATTATATTAGAAACATGGGGGGGTCGGGGGGGGGGGGGGACATCATTATTACCAGAGACCCTCATGGCCTCACATCTCGCGTCCTGGTGGCGAGGAAATGGAAAGCAGACGACTTCCTGCCCGCTCTGTTTGTGTACCCCCCTGTCGCTCCGCTACGTCCTGCAGCGACAGTTGACATACTTTGCTTCCTCCCCCTAAACCCCCGACCCTGACCCTGACTCCAAACACCACCACCACCACCACCCCCACCCTCCACCCACCACCATAACATAGACCCCCTCCCCACCTCCCAGTCACGGCATCCCACATTTCACATCTTCTCACAGGAGACGGGAAAAAGAGCAAAGGGGGACCTTTCGGCGTGGCGGAGGTATGCGCTCGGCTGTGGGCCCTTAATATTGCGTTGTGTTGCTATTCATTGTCTGGGCTTCAATGAATAGCATTCTTGTGTTTATAGTGCACACACAAGAAAGAGCTACAGTACATGCCACGCACACGCACACAAACGTGGGGCCCCTTGCTGCTGCTCTGTTAATATTACAACAGCACTTGACACACTGAACTACATTCAATGGGACAGCCGGGTGGGGGGGGGAAGAGAGAGAGAGAGAGAGAGAGAGAGAGAGAGAGAGAGAGAGAGAGAGAGAGAGAGAGAGAGAGAGAGAGAGAGAGAGAGAGGAGAGAGAGAGAGAGAGAGAGAGAGAGAGAGAGAGAGAGAGAGGAGAGAGAGAGAGAGAGAGAGAGAGAGAGAGAGAGAACTTTAATTATGCACATTGAACTGTTGTGGACACATCTCTCACCTCCTTATCTCCTTATCTCTTCCTTCTGTGTGTTCCGTGTTCTCCTACTCTCCTAACCCTAAAACCAAACCTCAAACCCTAACCTAACCCCTAATCAAACCTTAAACCTAACCCCTAATCAAACCTTAAACCTAACCCTAACCTCGCCCTAAACCAACAGTATATATGCAGGTTGAGGAGCCATGCTCACGGTGGTGTTGTGGTTTTGGAACCAGATCATTACGGTGTCACACCGTAATGTCACACTGATCCAGACCACCAGTCCAGGAGTGAGGTAATCCTCCAATCCTACTAAATCGATTCTGACAATCAGTTCAGCCGCCCGGAGTTAAAAAATAAATTGCCTTTTTTATTGTTCTGAAACCCTCACACAACAATGTGTAAAGGAACGTCAGGATGAACACAAACCTCTTCTGTCTCGCTGAAGGTGCCTCGGCGGTTAGTCCCGCCCGTTAGAGTGAGGAACCGGAGGCTGAATGGAGGATGATTCATAAACAACAACAACAACACAGTGTTCCACCACCACCGCCGCCACATAGCGGTTCTCTCCCCGCAGGCCGCGCTCAACACAGAGCAGCCAAAGCAAAGCCTCATTGGACAGACGGCACATCATGACAACAACAAGCAACTGCAACCACAGCTACAAAGCGTTCTAAAATGTGGTCTGAGGGGCTCAAAAGGTATTCAGCGTGAAACAGTACAACCTAGTTACAGCAGCACTTAAGTGTCTGTCCTGATTTTGTTGTTCGCAGAGCAGAAACAGGGGGATTTACAGCCTGCATATCCAGAGGAACCAAAAGGTTCCAGCACCGCATGCATCACTTTGCTGCATTGTGCCGAGTACACCGTCGTCCAATCGGGGGGCTGGAAATGCCTAAACATTTTTGTGAGGTTCCCCAAGAGATTTGATTGGCCGCTGTTAATCCACAGCACTCTGCTAAGGTCTGCAAATGAGATGAGTGTGTGTGCGTGTGTGTGTGTGTGTGTGTGTGTGTCGTGCTCTGCAACAGGCAGTGTGTTCCAATGATGAATAATTTAGGTCAGTTATCTGGGCTGCTGAGTCAGATCTGCTGGGGCAGAGGTCCAGCCTCCTCTCCACCTCTCCACACTCTCCTCCTCTCCACCTCTCCACACTCTCCTCCTCTCCACACTCTCCTCCTCTCCACACTCTCCTCCTCTCCTCTCCTCACTCTCCTAATGCTCCTCCTCTCCTCACTCAGCAGAGGTCCACTCTACTGCCCTCCTCTCCTCTGCTCCTCTCCTCTACTGTCCCTCCCCCTGCTTTTGATTATTTTAATTGTGCATCTTAGCACAGATTGTAAAAAAAAAGCTTTTAAAAGGTGCTATACAAATAATCATATTATTATCTTTATCTGAGCTCTGCATGCATGCATTGAACAAACGGCTGAACCGGAACAGAAATCATTTTAACAGCAGAGGAGAGCCCTGGGACTCGGAGAGGGGTCTGGTCAGCAATGCGTTTATCTATGGGATGTGGTGATGTGGTGAGCAGCCTGACACCAACGTATCAACAATGCATTTCTCCTCGTTTGCTAGCTTCCACAGCTGGAGCGACGGAGATAAGAGCCGGTCTGAGGCACGGCTGCACTGAACTCGCTGACTTACAGATTCTGCATTTATGGTTTGTACTTTGACTTCGATTTTTATTAGTGGACAAAACGTATTTTCCTTCACAGGATCAATTGTCTTAATGTCTTTGATCAAGTCAAATAAAAAGAACAACATTCTAAATCAAGCTTTTAGAAAATCAATGCGAAAGAGCAAACATATGACCCCAGTGACCCAGTGACCCCAAGATGAGACGAACAAGATGGGGTACTGATGGGGCACTGACAACACTTACTAACTAAACACCTCTATCAGTACCACCAGAGAATTTGAATCCAGCCATGGAACCCCAATAACATCTGGGGCCTTACCAACCACAACTGGCCCCTGGCCCCCACCCCGGCCCCCCACACCGGCCCCTGGCCCCCACCCCGGCCCCTGGCCCCCCACACCGGCCCCTGGCCCCCACACCGGTCCCTGGCCCCCACACCGGCCACAAACAAACACACCAGGCCCTCATGGCGACTGATGTATTAAAGTACATCAAGCGGTTAACACAACAGTACTGTGTGTGTGGTGGAGGTGGGAGAGAGGGGCTCATTAAAACATCAAGGCCTGGGAACCCTTCCTACTCACTGGAGAGCAAGTAAGACGTCACACACACACACACACACACACACACACACACACACACACACACACACACACACACACACACACACACACACACACACACACACACACACACACACACACACACACACACACACACACACACACACACACACACACACACACACACACACACACACACACACACACAGAACTGTCCCTGAAAGAGGGAAGAGGAATAGGTGGGGTTTGGGGAGGGGTTAGCGTGTGTATGTGTGTGTGACACAGTGGAGGCCACTGTATAGCAGACAATAGTGACATCACCCCCCCCCCCACACACACACCCCTCCCAGCTGGAGGTCTCCAGGGGTGCCAGGGAGGAAGAGGCTGTTTCCTGCTGATGTATGGTGTGTGTGTGTGTGTGTGTGTGTGTATGTGTGTGTGTGTGTGTGTCCCACAATGCCCACTTTCCAAAACAAACACGAGAGTGGCCAGCGTAGAGCAGCAGAGAGGAGGGGGGGCTTCTCAGGTGCATGATGGGAGAATCTCATGCCCTTTTTCAGCTCATGTAGCCACACCGATTTCTAAAAAGTCGAGCAAAAGTCGCATCGTCCGGGAATACGAGAAGGCGGCGGACCAACTGGTGATGGATAAGCCAGCGATGTCGGCTGGAGGGCCGACATCGGCAGGAGACAGGAGAACGTGCCCAGAGCAGCTCCTTAAGGCTGCTGGGGCCACCTGGACCGCGGATAAGAATAGCACTTCCCTCGACCGTTTAGATGGCACCACACAAAACACCAGGGGCCGCATCCTCTTCCTTCTGGACGTGGTTATTATGGGATGGGTTGTTTATCCTAGCAGGGAGAAAATGACTGTGACCACCCCCCCCCCCCTCCCCCCCCCACTCACCCCTCAGGTCCGCAGACTTCCTTAGCTTTGTAGACCTGCTGACGTGAACACATCCAGAAAGAGGAGACACACGCATTCACACACACACACACACATATACGCACGCACGCACGCACACACACACACGCACGCACATACACCCACACCTTTCTAACTACACAGAACACAACACAGCAAAGTGTGCATCCAAATCTCTAATCTTAAGCCATGTACCGTGCTATTAGTGGACGTACCTACCAGTGGGACTGTGTGTGTGTGTGTGTGTGTGTGTGTGTGTGTGTGTGTGTGTGTGTGTGTGTGTGTGGTGCCAAGCCTCAAGAGAGATCACACACATCTGCCCTGTGTAGACTCTCGGTCACCAAACTGGCTCCGAGATAAACACCATACACATGTTTTTAAACTGAAGAATAAGTTTGCCGTTTATTTACGATTAAAAGATTTTGGAAAAAATATGTTGACGATATGACCATTTGAAGACCGACATGTTGATATTGTTCATACTAGCAACAACAATTTGGTTACACTGTTATTGAATTTATTGAGATCCATTTCTTCTGTTCAACATTAACGTTGCTGTTCTAAATTCTGTGGCCAGACTTACGAGAAATAACCACAGGGAGATTCGTAATGGAAAACCATAACAAACATATCTTCATATCACACATTTGAAGCAACAAAAAAAAAAGCACTCTGGAAAAAGCACTCCGCCTATGAAGGCCTTCAGTGCCCCCTACAGGTGGTGGTTGGTACTCCAGTGTCAAATGCAACGGCAACAACCACAACCACAACTGAACGTAAGCCTTCCATATTATGTTGGAGTACGTCCACAACCCCGTTGGTAAGGCTGTGGATCCTGCACTAACAGTCAAGGCCCACCCTTACGGTGATTTGCACATCCTTGAAATGCCCATACAAGTCCTTGTGGAAAACACAGCGCACTAACATCGTCACACAGGAAGGGAGGGCCAATGTGAGGTGTGAACCCACCGTGCCAAACAGACATTTTCCGAGAGCTTCACAAATAGATCCGAGACCCTCTCGCCGGCACGGGGAACCAATTGACTCTCTGTTGACAAAAATGGCCACTAAATCACATTCTTTAGAACTCTTTATTTCTTTGGAATCCTTCCACCACCAAGAGATAAATGCTTTAAAAAGTTCCTAGAGCTAAGATAAAAAAAGAAAAGAAAGAAAAAGCAAGATTTTGAAAATAAACAATCCAAAAATGCAGCGATTGACAGGCAAGGTAGATCCCCCCCCCCCCCCATCACTAACAGCTGACTGACACTGAAATAAAGCTCTTTTATCCTATCGCCTGGGAGCTGGCTCATGGCCCAGGTAGGCCGTGGCTGACAGGAGAGGAGTCTCCTCGGGATGTGAGTCAGGCTGTAACACGCTGGCTGGATGTTACAATGCAACGGCACGACAGCCAGAACCAGAAAACCAATCCATATACAGGCTCCAGCGGCACACACACACAAACATTAGCACACGCACCTTCGCTTGGTTACCAAAGTACTGCCAAGCGTTTGAAACTTATACCAGGAGACTTATACCAGCCTTTTTGGCACTCAAAAATGTGTTTATTGGTACTGTTGGTAGGGTGGTTCACGTTGTATCCATGGTGGAACGGTATCTTATCAACTTTATGGTCAAACCATCAGTGGATATTAAAACCTTTGACTGACTCTAGAGTTCACAATAACTTAAATACTTTTTTATACATACTAAAGAAGAAAGGGAACTTTAACTATAACCAAAGTTAACAGAGTAACATACTTTAGCTTATAATTACTTCATCTTTCTATTCAATACATAGTTACATTACGTCTGTATGCAAAACCAATATAGATATACTGTAACAACAAACCTGCGATGAAGCATAATCCCCATTTCAGATTTGATATTTGATTCTAATTTAAGTAAATCCACAGCCACTAGAAGGAGCAATTAAGGGATTAGTTCTCGTTGTGGAGCAGATGGTCCCCCCAAGAGCTACTCTCACAACACCAGGAATCACACAAGCCTGTTAACCAGAGCATATGCAAATGCATGTGCTCTCTTGTTAATATTATTATAATTATAACAAGATCAGTAAACCTATTACATTAAAGCCATACTTATGCAGATGATTTCGCCCCCCACCGTCTGTGTACTGCGTAGGACAGGGTGGGGGGCACACAGAGAATAGCAGGAAGCTAATCAGTGTGTGTGTGTGTGTGTGTGTGTGTGTGTGTGTGTGTGTGTGTGTGTGTGTGTGTGTGTGTGTGTGTGTGTGTGTGTGTGTGTGTGTGTGTGTGTGTGTGTGTGTGTGTGTGTGTGTGGTGTGTGTGTGGGGGGGGGGGGGGGGGGGGGGGTTGGTGGGGCGGGGAGCTCAGCTTTAGCTTCCTAACTGGAAGGCAGCATGAGGCATGATAATCCTTAGTAAAAAAGTGGGCATCCATGGCAAAGTCAACCAAGATGAATGTATAGCAGCAGCAGCGGCGGCGGCAGCGTCAGGTAACACTTGGCTGCATTGTGTACAAGTTGCCACTCGTTGAACCTGAGCCTTGATTGTGAGTCATGTGACTCACAATCAACCCGACGGGAGGCGGTGACTTCCAGTCGGGGAATGGGCAAGCAGCGCCACGACTCTGGGGGGGTTGTCTGTCTGTGTCGTTCCTCTGAGGATCAGCTAATCTTGGCTGATTCCCTGTCTGTATAATCACTGGAAATCCCCCCCCCCCCCCCTGTTGACTATCCAGGGGAAACGGAGCCTGAAGGAGGGAGGGGGGGGGAGCCTGGTGAGACACCCTGATGCGTGGCGGTGGATAGAGGATACCTTGTGTACATTTATACTGTATAACATATGTGTACGGATATAACCGGAACGCATTCCGCTCGTGTGTGATGGAATGGCTGTAGCTTTAGTAAGGTTTGTAAGGTTTGGGTGGTGCATTGCTTAGGACGGTCTGGTCTGGTCTTGAACACATTTCATGGAGTTGGGGTTCTTGGTTGTGTGGCGTTGTAGCGACTAGCTTCATTAGGTGAGGCTGAGACAGGTGGACAGGGAACAAGCATTACCAGACAGCACCTTAAGGTCATTGCAAGAACCTGACTGGATCTCACTATGCAGTGCCATCCTACTGCCATTACCACCAGCAGCACCACCAGCACCACCTCCTCCTCCTCCACCACCACCACCTCCTCCTCCTCCTCCTCCATCTCCTCCACCACACCCTCCTCCTCCTCCTCCACACCCTTCCTGCCAGAGGAAGCTCATGTTATGGGATACATCTCTCTCTCTCTCTCTCTCTCTCTCTCTCTCTCTCTCTCTCTCTCTCTCTCTCTCTCTCTCTCTCTCTCTCTCTCTCTCTCTCTCTCTCTCTCTCTCTCTCTCTCTCTCTCTCTCTCTCTCTCTCTCTCTCCTCTCTCTCTCTCTCTCTCTCTCTCCCTCTCCCCCTCTCCCTCTCCGTCTGTGTTTTAAATTGACCATGTTTGAAATTCCGTACAGCAATATCCAGTCCCTCAGTTCCTCACGCAGGCACGCTCGCGCTCACACACACACACACACACACACACACACACACACACACACACACACACACACACACACACACACACACACACCACACACACACACACACACACACACACACACACACACACACACACACACACACACACACACACACACACACTGTGTGTGAAGGAAGATGTGCGCTTGTGGAAGTCGAACGGGGAATAAATGTCAAATCTTGAAAATATCTTCATTTGTTTATTTTTACATTGCTGCCAATCTGAGCGATGTGACTCCACTACAAAGATCAGACTGAAAGGAGCACACACACACACACACACACACACACACACACACACTGTGTGTGAAGGAAGATGTGCGCTTGTGGAAGTCGAACGGGGAATAAATGTCAAATCTTAGCACATGCTTCAACAAGTTAGGGAGGCAGTTATTTAAACAGTAGGGCTTGAGCGTGTGACACGAACTTGCATGGGGGGGGGTGGGGGGGGGGGGGGGATGGCAGGAGGCCAGACGAGCTCATGTCAGGAATCAGCTGAACTGGTTCTTCTCTGAACAACACAGCAATGAATCTGAGTGGTGTGTTTGGGACCAACTGAGAGGGTTCTGATAGGAGAGGATTTCAAGGGACTTTGAACTGTTGATGGCTGATAATCAGAGATATTTGAGATGTTATCAGAGATATTAAGTATTGATTTATTATTATGTCGACCATTGTGGATGAGAGGACGTTATGTTTTCGCCTGTGTGTTTGTCTGTTGTCTGTTTGCGAGATAACTCAAAAGGTTATGTACGGAATGGGACAACACTTGGTGGTTAGATAACTTATGGGCCAAGAAACAGCAAAGTTCAGGGGACACCAAAAAGTCCCCTGGACTTTTTTTTTGTGGCAGAGGTATTCGCCATCTAGTTATATATTTATTCATATATTCCCTTTCCAGGTATTTCCTCCACAAGGTGCCTGATGAGGCCGGTTCATTCCTGCATTCCAGACTAGAAGGTGGTCAGTAATTCACACCACTTAACATTCTCCAGGTGTTTGAGAACCTTTCAGCTGACACACCAGCAGCTAGAATGCGCCCCCACATGTGCAATTATGCAGCCACACATGATCTAGAAGGTTCTAGCTCTCTGAGTATCAACATGATCTAGAAGGTTCTAGTTCTCTGAGTATCAACATGATCTAGAAGGTTCTAGCTCTCAGAGTACAAACATGATCTAGAAGGTTCTAGCTCTCTGAGTATCAACATGATCTAGAAGGTTCTAGCTCTCTGAGTACCAACATGATCTAGAAGGTTCTAGCTCTCAGAATATCAACACGATCTTGAAGGTTCTAGCTCTGAGTATAAATATGATCTAGAAGGTTCTAGCTCTCTGATGGTAGTGTTTGGTCAGTGACAGTAGCTCAGGAGGTGGGAGCGTGTCGTCTGGCAAACAGAAGGTCACTGGTTCGATCCCCTGGCTCCTTCTAGCCAAGTGTCGACGTGCCCCTGAGCAAGACACCCTTACTGCTCCTGAACAGCTGGCTGCTGCCTTGCATGGCTCTGACACCGCCATCGGTGTATGAATGTGTGTGTGAACGTGTGCATGAATGTGCCTATGAATGAGTGAACGAGATCTAAAAAAGATGAAATAAAAGATCCATGCTGGAAGGTTCTGGAAGCAGCTGGGTGAGTAGGGGTGAGGTCCTGTAGAAGCACTTAACGCGATAAAAAGCGAGCTTGGTGATTCCAAACCACACCACCGCCGTGGGATAGACATGTGGAGGTTTGATGTGTATGTGTGTGTGTGTGTGTGTGTGTGTGGTGTGTGTGTGTGTGTGTGTGTGTGTGTGTGTGTGTGTGTGTGTGTGTGTGTGTGTGTGTGTGTGTGTGTGTGTGTGTGTGTGTGTGTGTGCGTTCCTGCATGCATGTGTGTGTATGCATGTTGTGCTCTGGTGGAACCGAGGAACGCCAGCCCTGGTTATGAATCATACGGCAGACGACATAAACAGAGTCACATGTCACATGTCACTTGTCACATGACTTCCCTCGCAAAATCACTCCTGGCAAGAGGCCCCCCCGGGGGGTCGTGAGCGAGTGTGTGCTGGGAGACCGGAGCACCCCCCCCCCCTCCCTCCCTCCCTCCCTCCATAAACAGCAAAGAGACACGTCTCTATTTACCCTAGAAGCTGTCACAGCAAACTCTCTCTCTCTCTCTCTCTCTCTCTCTCTCTCTCTCTCTCTCTCTCTCTCTCTCTCTCTCTCTCTCTCTCTCTCTCTCTCTCTCTCTCTCTCTCTCTCTCTCTCTCTCTCTCTCTCTCTCTCTCTCTCTCTCTCTCTCTCTCTCTCTCTCTCTCTCTCTCCTCTCTCTCTCTCTCTCTCTCTCTCTCTCTCTCTCTCTCTCGCACTCAAGCTGCTTGAACGCAAAGCCACTCTGAAAACAAACCAAGCGCAAAGGAAACAACAGACAGATGTATACAAACCGACAGCAAGATAGACAGAGAGACATACAGATGTGTACAGACAGACAGAGGGACACAAAGACAGCGAGAGAGAGACCGACAGACAAACCGCGGCCTTCATACACACAATGGTCGGCCGAGTTGTGCTTTGCTTGACAATCTTTGGGAAAGTGTAAACGTTTGCGGTGCTTCATGTTCTCCAGACGGCTCAGACGGAGCAGCAGGAGGTACAGCGGCTCTCCGACTGCTCCAGACAGAGCTCGGTTGTTCAGAGAGCGGACAATGTGCCACTGTCAGCCGACAGAGAGACGAGATTAAAGTGCTCCATTGTTGTTGCCCAGTACTTTGTATGCATTTTTTTCCTTGAATGGACGACAAATCATTAATAGGCAGGTTATAAGACGGCTGGCTTTGTTGTTATTGCCAGTATAAAAATACCCTACGGATGGGGGGGGAAATACCTTTACATCACTTTACAGAAACACTGGGCCCCCGGTCTTCCCAGGGCCGCGTCACGATTCATCTTCCAGCTCCACACAACTTCCATGAAAGGCTGTGAGGCTATGGGCGTCCTCCTCCCAGGAGAGAGCAGGACAGAACCTACGGCTAATCCAAACACAAGGAGCCAACCTGAAGGGCCAACCGCCCCATTCTCCCCCACCTGACCGCAGCATTTGACACAGTGGATCATGCTATCCTCCTAAAGAGCGTCTCCACACCACCATGGGACTTTCAGACTCGACTGCACTCAAGTTGTTTACCTTTACGGCAGGACCGAAGATATCTCACTGGGAGGATGCCCAGTCCAGGCTGCTCCCAGTCACCTGTGGGGTTCCGCAAGGGGGTGATTCTCGGACCCATCCTCATCCATTATGTACACGCTTTCCCTCGGTCGTGTCATCGTTTCCATTGTTATGCTGATGACACACAGCTGTACATTAAAACTGCCCCGGGCCCCCCGTCATGGGGCTCGTCATGTCATGCCTCCACCACTTAGTGAGGAGCTACAGGCATGGATGAGCCACCACTTCTTTCAGTTAAACAGCAACAAAACTGAAGCCTACCTGGTTGGTACCCCACAACAGGTTCACATCTACAAGAACTCTCCACAAACCGCCACCCGCAGCCCTATTCCTACCCTCCCACTTCCTATCCCCCTACCCTCCTTCTTTCCTACCTCCTATCCCCATACCCTCCTAGCCTCTACCCTCCATCTTATTTCCTACCTCCTATCCCCATACCCTCCTAGACCCTACCCTCCTTTTACTTTCCGACCTCCTATCCCCATACCCTCCTCGCATCTACCCTCCTAGACCTTAACCTCCCACCTTCCTACCCTCCTACCTCCTAACCTCCTACCCTGCTAGCTCCTAGATCCTACCAGATCTACAGTGTGTCTGAGGAATGCCAGCTATGCGGCTCTGCTCAGGGGAAGAAGACGCGCGTTGATCCTCTCTGGGCTGAGGTGGTTACCTAGAGACACACACACACACACACACACACACACACACACACACACACACACACACACACACACACACACACACACACACACACACACACACACCACACACACACACACACACACACACACACACACACACACACAC
>CM051015.1:22416109-22419153 GCA_027704905.1 Muraenolepis orangiensis | reverse complement strand
ATTTTGTTGGGAATTGTTGACTTGAATTCCTGCAATCAAAATATGTTAAAACCGTGCATATTTGTCAGCAACTCCATGAGTAAAAACATCCCAGGGAGTATCGACCAGCTGTATATTCTAAATGCAGTTCAAACAAGACATGTTATGACTAGGTTATGAACAACTCTTATTTAAGTCATTATAGACGTTGGTGGAGAACCAGCAGAAATAGTAAGGAATAATGTCACCTTACCTTTACCTTTCTACCCCAATGATAAAACAGAAAATAAATAGCCCTGTTTTTAAAACATATCTTACCACAAAATGTCAAGCTTTTATCATTTATATTGTTCAATCGGTGCATTTGAATCATATTTCAGGGACCTTAAGAGGTGTTTTACATTTAAGTCTGAAAAGTAACAGATTTTGCAATGGTCTAAAAATGTACAGTCTGAATTATTTCTGAAATTGAAGTAGTGACATTCTGATAACTACGCGGCCCCCATTCTCTATCCTCAACGTGCAATTACCTTTTGTTGATAGACTTTTCTCCTTCCCTCCTGTTCTTCCCCTTCCCTTTCCTCCTTCTTTTACCTTGGTTTTTCATTTCTCTCCTTTCTCTTCCTCCTTCCCTCCCTTACCTCTCTCTGTTTATTGTTCCTTTTTTTTTTTCTACTCTTTATCTCTTTCTCTTTCTTTTTGCACCCTCTTTTTCCTCTGTCCTCTCTGTTTGCTTTATCTACTTCTGTTTTCCTTTTCTCTTTTTTTTTTTTCTTTGTTTTTTTCTCTTTTTCTTCTAACCACCTTTTTCTTTTCTCGATTTTACCCCCCCCCCACCCGAACCTCTTTCCTTCTTCTTTCTCTTTTTCTTTTTCCCCTTTTCTTCTTTTTTCTTTTCGCCTTCATCTTTCATTTACTTTTTTCTTTTTTTCCCTCTTTTTTCCTCTTTTTTTTTCTTCCCTTTTCTCTCCTTCTCTTTTCTTCTCTACCTCTCTTTTTCCTTATTTCCTTTTTTTTCTTTTCTTCTTTTCCTTCTTTTTATTCTCCATTTTCCTTTTTTTCTCCTTCTCACAACTTCTTTTTTCTCCTTTTCTTAACTTTTTTTTTTCTCTCTCTCTTCCTCAATTCCTCCTCTTCTCTTCTCTTTCTCCCTTCTGCGTTCTCTCTTTCTCCTTCTTCCCCTCCTTCCCCTTCCCCTTTCTCCCCGTCTCTTTTTCGTCTTTCTCTCTTCTTCTTTCTACTCCTACCCTTCTTCTCTCTTTTTTCCTCTCCTCCCTCCCCCTCTCTCGTCCGCTATTCTCTATCTCCTCTCGCTCCGTCTCTCCATCTTCCTCTTTTCTCTTCTCTCTTTCCCTATCTCTTGCCTCTTTCTCCATCTCTCTACTCTTTCCTTCCTCCCCTTCTTTTTCCCCCATCTCTCCTTTCTCCCCCGTCCTTCCTTCCTCCTACCCCCTCCCCCTTCCCCTTTCTCTTCTTCTCTCTCCCCTCCTTTCTCATCTCTTCCTTTTCCTCTCTTTTGTTCTCTTCTTCCCTCTTCTCTCCTTCCTTCCTCTCCTTCTTCCTTCTCCTTCCTCTCCTCTTCCATCCCCTTTTCCCTCAACCCTCGCCTTCTCTCTCTCTCCTCCCTCTCTTCTGTCTCCCGTCCCATCCCTCTCCCCCTCTTTCTCCTCCTCCCCGCCCTCTCTTTTTACTCTCTCTTCCTCTCTCACTTTTTCTTTCTCTTCACCTCTCTTCCCCACCCCCCTTCTCCCTCTTATCCTCTCTCCTTCCTTCTCCCTTCCCTTCTTTTCTCTCCTCCTTCTCTCCTCCCTTTCTCCTCTTTTATCTCTCTCTCCTTTCTTCCCTTACTTCCTCTTTTCTCGTATTTCTCCTTTACTTTTCTTCTCTTCCTTCATCCTCTCCTGTCTTCTCCTATCTCTCCTCTTTTGCCTTCTCTCCTCTTTTTTTTTCTTTATGCTTTCTCTCTTCTTTTCTCTTTCTTCCTCTCCCTCCTCTTGCTCCTCATTTATTTTCTTTAGTTATATTTCACGGGCGGGGCACGGGCATGCCGGGGGGAGGTGGGGGTGAAACGGGGGGTCTGTAAGTTGAGCGGTCGGAGGGCAGGCAGGCTACGCGGAAGTAGAGGGCGGGGGACAGAGAGGGAAGTGCACGCCAGGAGGGGAGGGCGCCGAGCACGAGTAGGACGCAACCTAAGGACTCGAGGAAAAGCGAGCTAGGGAGACGAGGAGGGCGAGGCGGGCGGCAGAGGGCGGGTGGTCCCGAGGAACCAAAGGGGCCAGCGTGGCGAGTCAGGAAAACGGACCCTGCTATCGGTGGCCGGATTGAGTCCACCCACGACGACCACATGCACAGGACACACACTGGCCCAACACACTAGCAACACACACACCACCAGCCACGACACCGACCACACACCAGGGCGTACGAGCCGCCCACGCCCACCACCGAACAGGCGTCACCACTATCTACCAGGGAGCACCCCCAACCCACTACACGACCAGCAGCGCCACGCGACGGCTGACCACCACTGCACAGCACACACTACACACCACAGCACAGCTCATCACTGCACATGTGGCCCCCGGGACGTCGGGGGCCCCACACCAGAGACACACAGGGGGCCGACGGAGCACAGCGGGCCACAGCCGACGGGAGCCGCGGGCCTCAACACGAGCAGCCGGAGACCGAAGGCCCGGCCACCGGCGGGCAGCCAGCGAGCGGACAGCTACCGGACAGTCACCATCAGCAGACACTGCGGCACACACGGAGGGCTACACAGGGCACACTACACACACCCCACCCCCCAGCCACCACATCCACAGGCGAGGCATGACCACACACGAGGCGGCGGCATCACCCGCCGCCACCACGACGCACCCGAGGGCCCAGACACGATACCACACACAACAGCAGCTAGCACAACACTCGGACTACCACGATGGCCAACAGTGGGATAGCAGGCTGGGCCTCACGCGACCCACCACACCACAACAAAAAAACAAGGACCCAGCACCGACACACACACAGCCGCCGACGGGGGCGGACACCGGTCCGCACCGACCACT
>CM051015.1:22406109-22408609 GCA_027704905.1 Muraenolepis orangiensis | reverse complement strand
GATTCTGATCTGATCACACCACACACGGTTCAACTTAGATCTTCTTTGCCCCGTGTCTCAGAAACGCTCTGGAGGGATTCGAGAAGCCGGACGGAGAGCTGGACGAGTCGGTGAACAACCTGCACAACCTGGTCCACTCCTTCCTGAACGGAACCAGCGCTCTGTCTCACTCTGCCGCCAACGACCCCATCTTCCTGGTCAGAATCTGGTCCTCGAACCGGTCTCCGCATGGGTTCTCTATTCTAAAGGGGGTTTGGTTGGGATGACGGGGCATCCAAGGCATCGTAGATAGGAGGAGTTGATGTTTTCGTCCCTGTTTGTTTTTTGTCTGTCTGTATGTCTGTTAGCAAGATAACTATATATAACTCAAAAAGTTATGTACAGAATTTGACAACACTTGCTGGTTACATTCCTTATGGGCCTAGGAACAGTTGATTCAATTTTGGCGCAGATCTGGATCCAAATCCAGATTCAGGGGTTTTTCTGCTGTGGTGGAGGTATCCACTGAGTTCTGTTTGTCATTGTGCTGTGATCTCGTCCCTCTTTCCCTGGCTGTGGCAGGTGCTGCACGCCTTCACCGACGCCATCTTTGACGAGTGGATGAAGAGGTTCGTCCCGTCGAACGCCACCTTCCCGGACGAAATGGCACCGATCGGACACAACCGGGACTTCAACATGGTTCCCTTCTTCCCCCCCGTCACCAACGAGGAGATCTACGTCTCAGCCGAGCAGCTCGGATACTCCTACGCCATTGACCTCGAAGGTGAGAAACAAGCACTACGTTATATTAGTGAAGAAAATTAAGAGGTTTTCTACTAGGTTATGTTTTCACCCCTTTGTTTGTGTTTGTTTGATTACAGTTTGTCTGTTAGCAAGATCACTCAAAAAGTTATGTACGAAATTGGACAGAACTAGGTGGTTAGGTTTTGGACCCAAGGAGAACATTTTGGGGAAGTTCCGGATGCTAAACGGGATCCAGGGGACTTTTTAGTGTGGTGCAGGTCTGCTGTACTGAGGGCCATCTGGTTGAGTTTTGTTCAGAACATTACATGAAGGAGCAGGTAGAGGCTGCAGGTAGAACTGAACAGACTCTGGGGTTCAACCCTACACCCTTGTGCTCACTAGTCAAACACCTCATATCGCTATACTACCCAACCCCCTATTTAGGGTCACACACAAAGTGACACAGCTCAACCGAGGTACAGCGGGTGGTCTGACAACCGGAAGGTTGCTGGTTAAATCCCCCGGTCCCTCCGAGCAAGATTCAATATTCAAGAATTGTATTTGCCAGTACAATGTACAATGGAACGCTTCCTCCCCATTCCCTCCCGCAGTAGGCGATCACAATACTTTAAAAACTACTATACACAATACAAAATACAATACAATAGAAAACATTAAAGACAGAACAGAACAATAAAGTGACTGATGGATGATATGTGCCGGTGTTATATGTAGCCAAGGTGTCCTTGAGCAAGACACCCTAACCCTGACTGCTCCTGACCAGCTGGCTGTCACATGTCCATGGCTGACAGCGCCGTCGGTGTGTGTGAATAATAACGGGTGAATGAATGCGTGTGTAAATGGGTGAATGTGAGGTATAATAACTTGTAAACCAACCGCTTTGGTTACGAAAGCAGGACTTCCGTTTTACCCGTTAACCGTTTGCATTCCTCTGATCGGGGGGGGGGGGTGCAGTGGAGGAGGACGGGGCCAGCGTGGTGGTGCTGGGCTCCACCCTGGGCGGGGTGTTCGTCGGCCTCCTGGTGCTGCTGGTGCTCTTCCTGCTGTACGTGCGCCAGCGGAGAAGCCGGAGCTTCGAGCCGCTCATCAAGGCGGACTTCAGTAACAGAAGATACACGGAGGAAGCCTAGACCCCCGCCCTGCTACACACAGTAGCACACAGACTGCCGTGTGTGTGTGTGTGTGTGTGTGTGTGAGTGTGTGAGTGTATGTCAACACAAAAAAATAAATAATGCTGTTTTTTCGTGTCATAGTTTGCACAGACCTATTTTTTTTTCGAAGGAATTGATCTGGAAACCGGATGGCGGACTTAAATAAATAAATATTGGACATGGGATAGTATGAGAATGTATATAATAAATGGCATTGAGAAGTTGCAATGAGAACTACATTTTCTGGAATCCTATCAGTAATCGATCAATTGTATATTTATATCTGGCTACTGGCTATTGCCAGGATGTTGTCATAATATTCTTACACATTATTTTTTACAACACAGAAAATTTTGCTAACATTAACTAGCTGTCAATCAATATTAATTCATAACAAAAACAGACAAAAAGACACAATTGCAGTCTGTTTTGCTTTTGATATCGACTCTTTGTTAACTAGAAATTATGTTTCCAACCCCAAGCACTATTATGCAATTAATATTTTATTTCAAACAACAATTCAATACTTCTAATAAAAAAACAAATCATGAAAAAACAGTTGTTTTGCTAATTCTGTTTTTTTGAGAGGTTTTTCTTCATGATGT
>CM051015.1:22398609-22403609 GCA_027704905.1 Muraenolepis orangiensis | reverse complement strand
AGATGAAGGAATACAATCAATTAATCAAGGAGAAACCACAGAGGGGGGGGTGCGATGAGAAGTCTTCAAACATCCGGGGTTGGTTGGACTCAGGGCGGGTCCAGAGCCCACACACAGCCGGGCCACGTCTGTCTGTGTGTCTGTGTGTCTGTGTGTCTGTGTGTCTGTCTGTCTGTCTGTCTGTCTGTCTGTCTGCTTCCAAAGCCGACTCACGGGCCAGAGAGAGATTAAATCAGAAATGTATCCGTGTGCAAATGAAAAACGTTGGCATACTAAAATGAACGGCATGAAAGCAATCCTGAGTTACCAAGTAGAAATTCATTTTTTCCGCGTTTCCGAATAAAAAAACCGGGGATCTTCTTACGATACTGCTAAATGCATCATTTAATGAGGCATCGAGGATCCACATGTTCCACACTCACAGATGAAAAACAAGCATGCTTACTGTAGTATACTGTATATCAAGAGGACGCTCACCCGCTCACTCACTCACTCGCACACTCGTCGTCGAGCCTTCACCCACCGAACCACAGTTCACCCGCACACATCGAACCCTCTCGGTCAAGACCAAAGCTGCTTTGGCGTTCTTGGTTTCCCCCACGTACCGTCCATCATAGTGTGATGGAATATGATGGAATACGATGAAACAGGGTCGCACAGATTCATTCCGTTCTTGCAGTCATTAGCAATGATGGGCACACGTGTTCGACAAATGGTAGAGAAATACATCAGGTATATAAAAATAGACGGAATTCAAATCAAATCGACATTCAAAGTAAAACCCAGGTGTTTTGAACTTATTTAGGTCATTTTTCGAGCACAAACATCTGAATTAAATCGGATCTTTTTCACCGTCCACCTTGCTACGCAGGTGGACGGTGAAATAGTGGCTGAAATAGTAGATAGTAAACATAGTATTTCATCTCTTGCCTCTCTTTTCAGGCACCTTTAAAGTGACCATGGAACATGGTTTTCAACACAAGCAAAAAGTCGTAAAAAAGAAAAAGAAATCAAAAGTGCATGGACTCACATGGGGACTTACATCCCTCCCTTCCCCTCCCCCCAAGCCCTCCCCCAGGTCCGCTTAAGACTACGTTAGCGCTACCACAGTAGAAGAATCATCAAACGGTAGAAGCGGATGGCACTGAACAACCTTTCGGGGGGGGAGGCAGGCGGAGGCAGTGATCGGTCCGGGATGATGAAGCGCGGTGTGTTGGCACTCAAACTCCCTCCTGTCCCGTCCTCGTCCTCGTCCTCCTCGTCCTCCTCGTCCTCCGGACTCCAGACCCCGAGCCCGGCACCTTCCCCTCGAGTACCAAACTCGAGGCACCCCCCCCCCCCCCCCCCCCCCTCCTCAAAAAATAAAAAAGGCACCCTGCTGTCCATGTTGAGTCTTTCCGCCCCCGCCTCCACCTCCACCTCCACCTCCACCTCCACCTCCACCGCCCACACCCCACACATCCAACATTATCTCCACCGGCAGTAGTTCAGCGCCAGGGTCGAGAGGGCCGCCGCCACGACGACGATGAGCCATGAGCGGGGCCCGGGGACGGCAGCTGAGTCCTCCGCGGGGGCGCTGCGGTCCGCCCCCACCACGGGGCCCTCCTCTGTGGGCTCGGCGAGGGCCGTGTCCGCCGTGGTGCAGGCCTCCGTGCAGCCGCTCCCGCTGGCCGAGCCGCCGCTGCCCTCGTCACCTGTAGTACGACAACAACACCAGGTGCCCACTGAGCCACGATGCTATGAGGGGGGGGGGGGGGTTAAGGCGGCAGACTTACACACTTAATTAAAGATGAATGATTTCAAAATTCTTGATTTCAGAATTCTTGATTTTCTAAATTCTTGATTTTCTAAATTCTTGATTTTCTAAATCCTTGATTGAAAAAGTAAAAGCGGGTGGAGGTGGTGTTGTTAGGACGGCAACCACCCTGGGCTCCATCTCTTCTCCCCCCTACCGTCTGGTCGCCGGTTGCGCAGCATCCGTACAGCAAGGACGACCAGGTTTAAGGATCGTTTTTATCCACAGGCAGTGACCTACTGAACTGCTGCCACTTTCACTTTCATAACATTGTCATTAACATTATACTGTCATACTTTGCTGGGTTTTCTGGACTCATTACAGTGACTGCACTGTACTGCACTGTATTCATGATGCTGCTGCACTACTTTTTTGTTTAATTTTATTTTTATTGTAAATATTATTTTTATGGTGTTGTTTTTTGAGATGTTTACTGTGGGAGGGAATGGGGAGGAAGCATTCCAATGTATTTGTTCCAAATGGCAAATACATATCTTGTATCTTGTAGTCTGGAGTAAATTAAGCTGGTGGTGGTGGAGTAAGTCTGGAGTAAGGCTGGTGGTGGAGTTAGTCTAGAGTAAGGCTGGTGGTGGTGGAGTTAGTCTGAAGTAAAGCTGGTGGTGGTGGAGTTAGTCTGAAGTAAGGCTGGTGGAGGTGGAGTTAGTCTGGAGTAAGGCTGGTGGTGGTGGAGTTAGTCTGAAGTAAGGCTGGTGGTGGTGGAGTTAGTCTGAAGTAAGGCTGGTGGAGGTGGAGTTAGTCTGAAGTAAGGCTGGTGGTGGTGGAGTTAGTCTGAAGTAAGGCTGGTGGTGGAGTTAGTCTGAAGTAAGGCTGGTGGTGGTGGAGTTAGTCTGAAGTAAGGCTGGTGGTGGTGGAGTTAGTCTGAAGTAAGGCTGGTGGTGATGGAGTTAGTCTGAAGTAAGGCTGGTGGTGGAGTTAGTCTGAAGTAAGGCTGGTGGTGGTGGAGTTAGTCTGAAGTAAGGCTGGTGGTGATGGAGTTAGTCTGAAGTAAGGCTGGTGGTGGAGTTAGTCTGAAGTAAAGCTGGTGGAGGTGGAGTTAGTCTGAAGTAAGGCTGGTGGTGGTGGAGTTAGTCTGAAGTAAGGCTGGTGGTGGAGTTAGTCTGAAGTAAGGCTGGTGGTGGAGTTAGTCTGAAGTAAAGCTGGTGGTGGTGGAGTTAGTCTGAAGTAAGGCTGGTGGTGGTGGAGTTAGTCTGAAGTAAGGCTGGTGGTGGTGGAGTTAGTCTGAAGTAAGGCTGGTGGTGATGGAGTTAGTCTGAAGTAAAGATGGTGGAGGAGTTAGTCTGAAGTAAAGCTGGTGGTGGTGGAGTTAGTCTGAAGTAAGGCTGGTGGTGGTGGAGTTAGTCTGAAGTAAGGCTGCTGGTGGAGTTAGTCTGAAGTAAGGCTGGTGGTGGAGTTAGTCTGAAGTAAAGCTGGTGGTGGTGGAGTTAGTCTGAAGTAAAGCTGTGGTGGTGGAGTTAGTCTGAAGTAAAGCTGGTGGTGGAGTTAGTCTGAAGTACAGCTGGTGGTGGTGGAGTTAGTCTGAAGTAAGGCTGGTGGTGGTGGAGTTAGTCTGAAGTAAAGCTGGTGGTGGTGGAGTTAGTCTGAAGTAAGGCTGGTGGTGGTGGAGTTAGTCTGAAGTAAAGCTGGTGGAGGTGGAGTTAGTCTGAAGTAAGGCTGGTGGTGGTGGAGTTAGTCTGAAGTAAGGCTGGTGGAGGTGGAGTTAGTCTGAAGTAAGGCTGGTGGAGGTGGAGTTAGTCTGAAGTAAGGCTGGTGGTGGTGGAGTTAGTCTGAAGTAAGGCTGGTGGAGGTGGAGTTAGTCTGAAGTAAGGCTGGTGGAGGTGGAGTTAGTCTGAAGTAAGGCTGGTGGAGGTGGAGTTAGTCTGAAGTAAGGCTGGTGGTAGTTTGTTGTTAGAATTGTAAATGACACATCTTTAAATTAAGCATTTCAGTCAAATCAGTCATTTTCAAATGAAGAAGGTTAGGAAAAATGTGTTGTCTCATGTGACAGTCATGTGACAGTTTAATTATTAATATTTGTCAAGAATTTTGAAATCATGCATTTTTCAATGAAATTGAAATCAACATATTAAAAATCAAAACTTTGAAATCAGGAATTTTAAAATCAGGAATTTTAAAATCAACATATTTAAAATCAACAACTTTGAAATCAGGAATTCAAAAATCCTGAATGTGTTGAGATATGTGTGTATCCCGACTGTGGTGCCAGTGTGTGTGGGGCGTATCTCCGGCCCACACGTGGGGGTCATGTGACCCTGGGTCATGTGACCAGCGGGACTCACTGGAGTCCTGGAAGGAGATGTCGTTCCCATTGTAGGCGTTCCTCAGCTTGTTGGTCATCACCCTCAGAGCCATGATCTGCTGGCGGATCAGTGTGTCGGGCCGCGTGATGTCCACGCTCACCTCGGGGTTACTCACCTGGTTGGTCAGCCCGTCCTTCTGGACCTCCGGGAAGTACCTGACATTCATCAGTAATCATTTATTAACGTTTAGTTAATTGCAGTAATAGGCATTGTTATGTAGCGTTAGCATAGGGGCTAGCGTTAAGCGGGTTTGGGTTAACCCTAACCCTATTAAATAATGTATAAATGAATACCTTAGTTAAACATGAACATTAATAACATTAATAAATGTCAGTTAATGCAGTAATACATATGATTATAAAGCATTAGAATAGGGGTATGGGTTAGTGGGTAACCCTTTTTAATAATATATTCCTAGACCATTATTTAACTGCTAATTAGCTGTTAGTTAATGCTTCTTGCCGCATTAACTAAGTAGTCAGCTAGTGACTAGTTAGATAATTAGTGGTTCTTATTAATAATAAAAGGAATTCTCATTTGAATTATTATTATGGCCCCCGTCTGGGATTAATAAAGTACACAAGCACAGCGTATCTTAATTCTAATGATAATTATAATTAATAATAACAGTACACATTATGAATAACAATCATACTAATACACTGTGGTTGTAAAACATTAAAGTAGGTTGTAAGGTCGACCTTATTACAAACTCTGATCTTCCTGGAATGCAGAGAATTAAACAAAAGCTGTGGAATCTAAGGCCTAAGAGAGAGAGAGAGAGAGAGAGAGAGAGAGAGAGAGAGAGAGAGAGAGAGAGAGAGAGAGAGAGAGAGAGAGAGAGAGAGAGAGAGAGAGAGAGAGAAGAGAGAGCGAGAGAGACTAAC
>CM051015.1:22393609-22396109 GCA_027704905.1 Muraenolepis orangiensis | reverse complement strand
GCCAACATGTGCGTGACTGTGTGTGTGTCTGTGTGTGTGTGCCTGTGTGTGCGTGACTGTGTGTGTGTGCCTGTGTGTGTGTGTGTGTGTGCCTGCATGTGCGTGACTGTGTGTGTGTGTGCCTGTATGTGCGTGACTGTGTGTGTGTGTGTGTGTGTGCCTATACGTATGTGCGGGACTGTGTGTGTGTGTGTCTGTGTGTGTGCGTGTATGTGTGTGTGTGCCTAAATGTGCGTGACTGTGTGTGTGTGTATGTGCGTGACTGTGTGCATGCGTGTGTGTGTGCGTGTGTGTCGTGAGGTAGCGAGTGCTCTGTGGTCCATTTAGCTTGGTGACGTTAGCCCCTGCTGGGTGTTCTAAATGGGTCTGTGCTAATGAAGAACTCTGTTGCCACCCATTGTTTGGAGTGTCATGTTTTGTTCAGCACGGCCCAGACAGATGCTATATGCATCATGCAGAATACATGTCTCAAAGAGGAGGGACTTAGTCCCAGGGATTGAATTAAATGCTGGCATTCTTCTTCGTTTACAACCTATAACATATCCCTGCTCACTACCGGCTGTTTATACATTTAGATATATTTATCCTGCTTTTCATAATTGCATACCCCTAATCACTACCTGTTAAATACTTACTTACCTGTATATATATATATATATATATATATATATATATATATATATATATATATATATATATATATATATATATATAGCAACTGTAAACTGTAAATGATATATGACCATGCACTTTACTGCAACATTTGCACTCTGGTTAGATGCTAAATTATTTTCGCTGAACTGTACCTGTGCTGTGCCATGACAATACATTAGAATCTAATCTAATTTAATAAACTATCACGCTGAATTTCAAGAACAGCATTAAAACTAGAGGGCCCTCAGGGCCCTCAGGGCCCTTTTGAGTTACCTTGCTAACAGACAAACAAAGAATCAGACAGACAGACAGACAGACTGATTGACTGACTGACTGACTGACTGACAGAGAGACAGACAGGAGACAGACAGACAGACAGACTGACTGACTGACTGACTGACTGACAGACAGAGAGACAGACAGGAGACAGACAGACAGACAGACAGACTGACTGACTGACTGACTGACTGACAGACAGAGAGACAGACAGGAGACAGACAGACAGACAGACAGACAGACAGACTGACTGACTGACTGACTGACTGACTGACAGAGAGACAGACAGGAGACAGACAGACAGACATACCACCACCACATGGTGGTGGTAACAATACAGCAAAGCGCCAAACCAAGGACAAGACCAGGAAGGAAACAGAAGTAGATACAAAAAGAAAGAGTCACAACCAATACTTTGAGAGCCTAACACACATGGATGGCTGTGTGGAAGTGTTCTGTGTGTGGTTCAGATTCCTGTTTTATTTTTAACATCCGTTGTGACGGCAGGGAGCATGAATGAAGAATGAGGTGTTTTAAACAGACCCGAGATCAGCCGGGGAAAACGAAAAATCCAACCTGACTCGCAGGTCAAGGACCAGGAAGGTTGACAAAAACACAAAATAACAAGTTTAACATTTTGCTCAGCTGCCAATCAAGTTCATGACATAAATGTTTACCACACCCGTTTTTCAATTTGACACACACACAAAACACACAAACCAACAAACACCCTCTCATCCACACACAAATACACAAAGACACACACACAAAACACACAAACCAACACACACCTACCGACACACTCTCCTACACCCACCCTACCAAACACACACACACACACACACACACACACACACCTCATCCTCCCTCCACACACGTACACACGTACACGCACACACACACACACCTTCCTCCCTCCACACACACACACACACACACACACACACACACACACACACACACACACACACACACACACACACACACACACACACACACACACACACACACACACACACACACACACACACACACACACACACACACACACACACACACTCTCCCACTCTCACCCATGTCCCTGAACCCTGATCACAACATGAAGGCTGGTGTTCTGACGCCCAGGTGTGTTTGAAGTGTTAATCGTGTCCCCAGTGGCTCTCACCCGGTCGTCACGCTGGCCCCTGGGTCAGAGCACCGGGGCCCTGCCATAATCCTCACATACCTATACATCACATATATATATATATATAAACATCATTTATATATATATACAGTATATTCATCATATCTATATATCATTTGTAGAGGCTGTGTCCTTCCCTCGTTCCCTACTCCCTCTCTAGTAGTTCAATGTAGAGGACTATATAGTGAAATCCTTCACTCATTCCCTACTCCCTCTCTAGTAGTTCAATGTAGAGGACTATATAGTGCAATCCTTCCTTATTCCCTACTCCCTCTCTAGTAGTTCAATGTAGAGGACTATATAGTGAAATCCTTCCCTCAATCCCTACTCTCTACTCATCAACATAGTACAGATGGTATATATATATACAAATATAAAAATCTA
>CM051015.1:22366109-22386109 GCA_027704905.1 Muraenolepis orangiensis | reverse complement strand
CGCCCTTGTCTGGCGGTGGATGGAAAGGTGACTGCCTGTCTCCACCCAGCCAGGTACGCGGCCTGGTGCATATAGATGTGGCGGGCCCCCCCCCCCGTCTCCCCCCTCCCCCCCCAGTCCCAGTCCCCGTCTCCCCCCTTTCCTCTCCCCCCCTCCCATCTCCCAATCAATAGCCATCAGCAAGGAGGCGCAGGCAAACATGTCCGCCCTCACCCCCATCGTCCCCCCAACCAACTCTTTGACTTTGTAATAGATTGGAACGAGGACAAACCAGACGGGTTGGAGTCACCGTACAACACGCAGCACAACACACAACACAACACACACACACAACACAACACAACACAGCCACAACACAACACAACACAACACAACACAGCCACAACACACACACACAACGCAGCACAACACACACACAACACAACACAACACAAACACAACACACAACACAACACAACACAGCACAGCACAACACAACACAACGCAGCACAGCACAACACAACCCAACGCAGCGCAACACAACACAGCACCGCACAACACAGCACAACACAACACAACACAACACAACACAACACAGCACAACACAGCACAACACAGCACAACACAACACAACACAACACAACACAACACAACACAACACAGCACAACACAACACAGCACAGCACAACACAGCACAGCACAACACAACACAGCACAGCACAGCACAACACAACACAACACAACCCAACGCAGCACAACACAACACAGCACCGCACAACACAGCACAACACAGCACAACACAACACAGCACAGCACAACACAACACAACCCAACGCAGCGCAACACAACACAACACAACCCAACGCAGCGCAACACAACACAACACAGCACAACACACCACAACGCAACGCAACGCAACACACACACAACACAACACAACCCAACGCAGCGCAACACAACACACACAACCCAACGCAGCGCAACACAACACAACACAGCACAACACACCACAACGCAACGCAACACAACACAACACAACACAGCACAACACACCACAACGCAACGCAACGCAACACAACACAACACAACACAACACAACACACCACAATGCAACACAACACAACACACCACAATGCAACACAACACAACACAACACAACACAACACAACACACCACAATGCAACACAACACAACACAACACAACACAACACAGCACAACACAACACAACACAACACAACACAACACAACACAACACAACACAACACAACACAACACAGCACAACACAACACAGCACAACACAACACAACACAACACAACACAACACAACACAACACAGCACAACACAACACAACACAACACAACACAACACAACACAACACAACACAGCACCACACCACACAACACAACACAACACAACACAACACAGCACAACACAACACAACACAACACAACACAACACAGCACAACACAACACAACACAACACAACACAACACAACACAGCACAACACAACACAACGCAACACAACACAACGCAACACAACACCAGGCACTGACCAGGTCTGTCCTCCACACCTGAAAGCGTTTCATTTAATTCAGAGGTAAGCGCCGTGTGTGTGTGTGTGTGTGTGTGTGTGTGTGTGTGTGTGTGTTGTGTGTGTGTGTGTGTGTGTGTGTGTGTGTTATGTTACGATCACATCACACAAAACACACTTTATATCCAAGTTATTTTGTTTGTTTGTTTGTTAGATAAGTTATTTTATATCCCCGTTATGGCCACATAAGACTCACCTTATATGGAGGTTACGAGATCATAACACACACTTTATGCCTTAGTTACGAGATCATAACACACACTTTATGCCTTAGTTACGAGATCATAACACACACTTTATGCCTTAGTTACGATATCATAACACACACTTTATGCCTAAGTTACGATATCATAACACACACTTTATGCCTTAGTTACGATATCATAACACACACTTTATGCCTTAGTTACGATATCATAACACACACTTTATGCCTTAGTTACGATATCATAACACACACTTTATGCCTTAGTTACGATATCATAACACACACTTTATGCCTTAGTTACGATATCATAACACACACTTTATGCCTAAGTTACGATATCATAACACACACTTTATGCCTAAGTTACGATATCATAACACACACTTTATGCCTTAGTTACGATATCATAACACACACTTTATACCTAAGTTAATATTTCAGAACACACCCTTTATACCTAAGTTAAAATAGCATAACACACACTTTATACCTAAGTTACGATCTCATAACACAAACTTTATATCCAAGTTACGGGAAATTAGGGTATCGCCCCAAAAACCTTCCAGAAGCTGTTCTTTTGCTCTCACTGTTGGAGCAGCCATTGTTTACAGACGATTTTGCCGCAGCTTTATACACCTCCACCTCCACCTCCACCTCGTCTTCACGCTAGCTTCTCCATCAACCAGCGCTGTGCATCACTCCCAGACGGGAGCACGCCGCACCCCGCCCGCGTGCAAAAACTGATATCCTGTCGTTATTCAAATGTGGCCATTATTTCTCTCTACGTTTTGACTTTAGCGTAAGACGCTAACGTGCTTGAACCCGCTTTAGGTTTGGAAGGAAGCGTCGACACAGGAGGTAATATAAAGAACGGAGGAGATGAATATTTATAGTCAGTCTTGTGCAGATAAGCCGTCGTCTATCTCTCTCTCTCTCTCTCTCTCTCTCTCTCTTAAGAGTTGGCGTGCCGTTTTAAAACAGGGCATTTTAAAGTGAGATGATCATATGAGCGATGCAGCGGGAGCCATGATTAAATGAACAGGAAGAGTTTGCCACGACTTGTTCTGTCGACTACTTTGTGATACGGAAACAAAGCCTTTCTAAAAGTACCAGAACACTTTGAGAGGAAGGAGGAGGAGGAGGAGGAGGAGGAGGAGGAGGAGGAGGAGGAGGAGGAGGAGGAGAGGAGAGGAAGAGGAGGAGGAAACAGAGGAGGAGGAAACAGAGGAGGGGGAGGAGGGAGAAGAGGGGAAGAAGGAGAAGAAGGGGGAGGGGGGAAAGGAGGTTGAGGAGGAAGAGGAGGATGAAGAGAAGAAGGGGAAGAGGAGGATGAGGAAGAGGAGAAGGAGGAACAGAGGAGGAGGAGGAGGAGGAGGAGGAGGAGGAGGAGGAGGAGGAGGAGGAGGAGGAGGAGGAGGAGGAGGAGGAGGAGGAGGAAGAGAAGGAGGAAGAGGAGAAGGAGGAAGAGGAGGAGGAGGAGGAGGAGGAGGGGAAGAAGGAGAAGAAGGGGGAGGGGGGAAAGGAGGAGGAGGAGGAGGAACAGAGGAGGAGGTTGAGGAGGAAGAGGAGGATGAAGAGAAGAAGGGGAAGAGGAGGATGAGGAAGAGGAAGAGGAGGAGGAGGAAGAAGAGAAGGAGGAAGAGGAGAAGGAGGAACAGAGGAGGAGAGGGAGGAAGGAAGAGGAGGAGGGGGAGGAGGAGGGGGAAGAGGAGGAGGTTGAGAAAGAGGAGGAAGAGGAGGGGGTTGAAGAGTAGGAGGAGGAAGAGGAGGAAGAAAGAAGGAGGAAGAGGAGAAGGAGGAGGAGGAAGAGGAGGAGGGGAAGGGGAGGAGGAAGAGAAGTAAGAGAAGGAGGAAGAGGAGGAGGAGGAAAAGAGAAGGAGGAGGAGGAGTAGGAGGAGGAAGAGGAGAAGGAGGAGGAGGAGGAGGAGGAGGAGGAGGAGGAGGAGGAATGTCGAGTCCCAGGACGGCGCTACACACGGGGAAGGTGTAATGTTATTCTAAATCCTCCTGCCAAAACGGGGGAGCAGGAATAACACATGGCCTCACGTCAGCGGGAAGAAAAAATACAAATGGCCCACAGCTGGGAAGATGACGCAGCTGTGGGGAGAGAGAGACGAGCGGTATCTCTGAGGCCACGTTACATGTACATCAAGTCACGTCCTTATGCGTCCGTAAAGCGCCTGCCGGTGCTCTCGGAGACCACTCAATTAGGTCCCATCCTTCTACCCGCTAATAAAGAAGGAAAGTCATAACACCACTCCAGAGAACTCCAGACTACAGAGGAGTACAGAGGTTCATTAATGGACCTCACAGCGACTCAATCGACACCGTCAACGCTGTGCTGTGGCTACCTTTAATGCTTCACTGAGTTTCCCATTGGACGCCGGTGGGATGAGCGACCCGCCCTCCGCTGTGATGTCACAGCCGTCACGCGGCTGTCAAAACCAATCACGGCGCAGCTGGTGATTCGAACGGGCCAATCGTTGTCATCGAAATGTGTGTCTCCAAAACCCCCCAAAAAAATAGAGGCACAGTTTATTTATAGGTAGAAGATGAGTTTAAATATTTTAACGCTACTTTTTTTGGGAACATTTTGCATTAACAGCAGGTATAACATAACAAAGTAGGCACACATACACACACACACACACACACACACACACACACATACACACACACACACACACACACGTACACACACACACACACACACACACACACACACACACACACACACACACGTACACACACACATACACAAAGCAACGGTTCGGTGTTAATAATAGATGTAGTTGTTTCTCTCTGTGGTCTTAAGTGTGTCCTAGAAACGCGTAACTGGTTAACACCAGTTAACTCAAACAAATGAATCCCATCCATTACCATATTTCTTTATAGGCCTATACATATATATATCATTATATATATAAGTATACCTCATGAATCTCATTGTCAGAGCATTTCGACGGCCACAGAGAAACGGGCGTCCATATCCGGAATGATTTACAAGGTGTTTACATAAAGTCAATTGCCACTGAAGTGTGGCGTATTCCCAGGTACCGTTTCTGGCTTGCATTTTAGTTTTTTTTTTACATACCGCCTCAAACCCTGGACTCTCCATCCCATCCCTCGGCGAGAACATGGCTAGATACAGTTTATCACAATGAGGGCCCAATTCATCACTCAGATCCCACTGGCGTAAGACAGCGAGAGAGGGAGAGAGGGAGAGAGGGAGACAGCGAGAGAGGGAGAGAGCAAGAGAGGGAGAGGGGGAGATAGGGGGGGGAGAGAGAGAGAGAGAGAGAGAGAGAGAGAGAGAGAGAGAGAGAGAGAGAGAGAGAGAGAGATGGCGAAAGAGTGAGAGAGATAGAGTGGGGGAGAGAGAGAGAGAGAGAGAGAGAGAGAGAGAGAGAGAGAGAGAGAGAGAGAGAGGGGTGATGGAGAGAAATTACTTAATATTGATGAAGCCTTAGTTCAGTTTGTGGTCGTGATTTCGCCCGGAGGCTACGAACGCATAGAGAAGTTTTTTTGAAAGGGTTGGTGGTGGGAGGGGGGGGGGAGTGTGGGGGAGGGGAGATGATTAAAGGGACGTTTCGGAAAGAGAGAGAACAGAGACCAATCATCATCCTCTTCCTGCCTGCCAGGCTCCCGGAGGAGGAGGAGGAGGAGCGCGAGAGGCCGAGGCCAGAGTACCAATGGGGGCCCGGCGAGTTTCATTACAGTATGGACAGATATGAGACACACACACACACGCGCACACACACACACACGCACACACACACACACACACACACACACACACACACACACACACACATACACACACACCGGGTCGATGACACAGATTGCGACCGGGACAGAGTAGCATCTGCATCTGGACGACCTCACGCCACCTGGTGAGGAGTTCAGAGGTCACGCTACGAGTTAATGTGCAGATGATCCCGCTTGCCTCGACCGGGACCAAAGGTTTTGTATCTTTTCCTTTTTGTACTTCAATAGTACAAAAAGAGAGAGACAAGAAGAAGAAGAAGAAGAAGAAGAAGAAGAAGAAGAAGAAGAAGAAGAAGAAGAAGAAGAAGAGAAGAAGAAGAAGAAGAAGAAGAAGAAGAAGAAGAAGAACGTGACAGGAAGAACGACAAAGACAATTCTCATTCCCTACTCCCTCTCTAGTAGTTCAATGTAGAGGACTATATAGTGAAATCCTTCCCTCATTCCCTACTCTCTCTCTAGTAGTTCAATGTAGAGGACTATATAGTGAAATCCTTCACTCATTCCCTACTCCCTCTCTAGTAGTTCAGTGTAGAGGACTATATAGTGAAATCCTTCCCTTGTTCCCTACTCCCTACTCCCTCTCTAGTAGTTCAATGTAGAGGACCATATAGTGAAATCCTTCACTCATTCCCTACTCCCTCTCTAGTAGTTCAATGTAGAAGACTATATAGTGAAATCCTCCTCCCTACTTCCTCCTTAGTTCAATATAGAGGTTTTCAGTATACATTCAGACAGCACCAGAAAATAGCAAACTCACTATATTATGCACTATATAGTGAGTAGCAAGTGATTTTGGATGCAGCCAAGGAGAATAAATGTGAAGTTTTATTTTTTTTGGAATTTGAAGAATTTGACAAAGCAATATCTGAAACGTAAACAGATGTCCCTCAGGTATCCAAAGTCCTCTATCCCCTCTCGCCGCTAAAGTGTGCTAAAGTGTGCTAAAGTGTGCTAATGTGTGCCAAAGTGTGCTACAGCGTGTAAAAGTGTGCTTAACCCATGGAACTGAAAGTCCCGCCCTATTCCAATCACCGCGTTCCAGCAGTTGACATTGCAGCAGATGTAACTGTTAAGATCGGGGGTTAGCTTAGGGCTAAGGGTTAGTTATTTTCTTCCCAACATCTTCTCATTCATAAAGTTATTAAGGCTTATATTATTAGCGGCACTCAATTCCAACCGCCGTGACCTGAAGCTGCTGGTAATTGCTCAATTTGTGGCAAAACACATATTGATGTTTAAATTGGCGTTTGCAAAAAATAAAACTAAAAACGCGAACCTCCGACGCAGCCAGCAGCCATTAAACCGCACGACGACTGGGGTTTGCGAGCGCCGCGGCGGGGCGGGAATGACGGTGCGATGGGAAGCGACACGGGGACAATTGATGTATTAAAAATAGACGTAATAGGAAGTATCTCTGGAACCAAAGCCAGCCGTACGCGCCGCAGACTAAATAATGATGGGAAGGAGCAGCTCCACCGCGCTCACGCTTGGGAAACAGCGGTTAGCTCTCACATGGCGAGCGTCTGCCGTTACTATACGTGAGGCCTGCTCGGTGTGTGTGTGTGTGTGTGTGTGTGTGTGTGTGTGTGTGTGTGTGTGTGTGTGTGTGTGTGTGTGTGTGTGTGTGTGTGTGCGTGTGTGTGTGTGTGTGTGTGTGTGTGTGTGTGTGTGTGTGTGTGTGTGTGTGTGCGAGCCGTGACCCAGCAAAAAACACACACACACACACACACACACACACACACACACACACACACACACACACACACACACACACACACACACACACACACACACACACACACACACACACACAACACACACACACGCGGCTCGAGGCACGTTTTCCCATCTCACGCCGCATGTAACTCGAAGGTTTCAAGATTCACGATTCTTTTTTTTTGCCATGTGTAACGAGTACAATGGAATGCCTACGCTACCGCAGTATGAAGTAAACACAACAGTAGTATTGGCACATGCCATATAAACAAGAGAAGTAGGGAAGGAGGTCGTTGACGAGTGACGACTACAAGCCGGTGACGTCGGCCGATCTCGTCACCGTGCTTAAAGATAGCCCAGAGCTCTTCTCTCTCTCTCTCGGCAGTCTTATCAATAATAAGGTCCACAGTTAACCCATGATTACTTCTGACAGCCGGCCTTTGAACCATGGAAACGGTTTCTAGGGAGACGACGGGAAAGTATGCCGTTTCATCTAGCCCCGTGGTTGTCAACTGGCGGGTCGCGACCCATAAGTGGGTCGCGACCCGCCATCTGACAACCGCTGGTCCGGATGAAACGGCGCACATGAAAGGGCATGCTGAGTGGGTCTCAGAGCAGACGTCAAACCTTCATCTTTAGAAGGAAGCTCATGAATTATCTCATGTTTTTCAGTGCACATTCATAGTTCAACATCTCACTTTTTCATTGAGTTTAGCACCGATTGTTGCTGATCTTTGTCGGCTTTGCGTTTTTTGTAGATGACTTTTATTGTCATTATTTTTTGGGTTATGACTTAATGACCAAACGACACATGTTTGGTCCTGAGGCGGGACCAGTTGAGAACCACGGGGTTCTCCTCTAGAAGACTTCACCTCCGAGAAGATTTGGATGGACGTGCCGTGGACTGACAACTTGAAGTGAAGACAAAAGAACTCTGGCCAGGCCCCCTAAGCAGACATCGCCGTCGGATGCTCTGCTTCAAAGCAAAGTGGTAAAAAAAAGGGTTTAGAGTGAAGACACGCAAACTCCACTCCAATTCCCTCCCAACCGGAGAAGCCCCGGCTTCCTCTGTTCCTGTTCATTTAGAAGATGCGTTTATTCCGAGGCGACTGACAGAGACATGTCATTAAAGGAGCCGCGGGGGGTTAGGAGATCTCGCTGCGGGGGAACCCCCGCAGGTAGCCAGTGGACATACCCCGCAGGTAGCCAGTGGACATTGGGGATGGAATTTGGTTTTTCTGGAAATTGAAAAGGGAAACTGTTGTATTCACGCACCTGTGATTGACAGGTAAGATGGAAGATCAGGGAAGAGATTCCCTGATAGGTCAGAAATGAGCCAGGAGCCAAGACAGACGCTGTCAACTAGGAACAGATGTTCCCACGGAGCTCGCTCGCTAACCGCTGACGGGTAGCTGGGGCATTTCAAGCCCAAAGAAAAATACACTCAAATTATTTCTCTTCAATCTTACTCCACAGCTCTTTATGGCATTATTTTATTGAATGTTAATTTAATTTAATTAACTGTATTGTCAAATAGAGACGCGAGTGTCACAGACAATTAAATTCAGAGTCAACACAATGGCGACGGGGATGACAAACTCATTCGCTAACAAACTCTCGTGCTAACAAACTCATGTGCTAACAAACTCACGTGCTAACGAACCCTCTGGCTTAACGAACTCACGTGCTAACAAACTCACGTGCTAACAAACTCACGTGCTAACAAACTCACGTGCTAACGAACCCTCTGGCTTAGCGAACTCACGTGCTAACAAACTCACGTGCTAACGAACCCTCTGGCTTAGCGAACTCTCGTGCTAACAAACTCAAGTGCTAACAAACTCACGTGCTAACGAACCCTCTGGCTTAACAAACTCACGTGCTAACAAACTCACGTGCTAACGAACCCTCTGGCTTAACAAACTCAAGTGCTAACAAACTCACGTGCTAACGAACCCTCTGGCTTAACGAACTCACGTGCTAACAAACTCACGTGCTAACAAACTCACGCGCTAACGAACCTTCTGGCTTAACGAACTCACGTGTTAACAACAGCTCACACGTGCGCTCAAGGAACTCCTCCAGTGCGTGGACCTCGAGGAGGTGATTGCTTTTGCTGTAATTTTAAATTGCCGCTTCATATTTGGGGATGATTTAGAACTCACACAGGCGCTGTTAGTCATACTTGTCTCGCTGACAAAATACCTGCATTCCTGCAGCCTCATTACGGGCAAGATGTCATCATCAGCATTCAAGCATTCGCATCCCCCTGCTCGTGTGTACGCGTGTATAGGTGTGTGTGTGTGTGTGTGTGTGTGTGTGTGTGTGTGTGTGTGTGTGTGTGTGTGTCCGTGTGTGTGTGTGTGAGTTCGCTCACTGGAAAACGCAAAAAACTGATGACAACATTTCCCAGAACAACACACACTAATTTTCTGGTTCAGCCGCTGCAGGTCTCACCTTACAAACCCGGACGGCATCTTCCCCTCGCTAGGAGAGCTCAAACATCAACAACAACAACAACAACAACAACAGAACAGAACATTTGCATGTTGTTGTGTAACAGCACAACAGCTGTTCACATTTGCAACAACAACACACGCAGCAGAGAAAAAACCTGCCCAAGCACGAAAGTGACATTTTCGGGGAATGAAAAGGACTTTTTTTTCCAAACTGCCTGTCTTTGGGGGTTGCCCCCCCCCCCCCCCCCCCACCCCCCCACCGCCTGCCCCCCACACCCTCTTCTGATTGGCTGTTACTCTTCTTTAGGCCCTGCCCTTTTGACTGAGTATTGGCGTTTGGTTTACTTTCCATCCGATTATTATTTGGTTTTAGTTCAAATCAATAAAAAGGAGCCTCTTTCATAAGCAACGTGATGCGTTCTGGAGTCGAGTCGCATATGCAAACGAGTGACAAATTCACTTTTTCAGAGATGCTTTTTTTAATTGGGTTTTTCGTCTTTTGTTGTCGCTGTGTTTCTTAGCATATCTATTTTTTCACACCGTGACTCTTTTCATGCGTGGGCCCGGGCGGCATTCTGGGAGACAAATAAAGAAAAAAGGGGTTTGCCGTTCGCTGGTCCGTTTATAGACCATGTTTATCCTCACGCCGCCTGAGCTGGGAACCTATGAATTATCTCCAAATCCCCTGGAATGCCTGTAATAACACAGCCCCGGGGAGCCCAGGGTAAGTACAACAACTCCGAGGATGGATCTGTGGACGTGGGCCACTTACTGACCATTGAGACATGTCCGGAAAAACACAGGAACACATTTCAGCGGCTGAACGCAGCCTTCGGTCCATGCCAGGTTCCCCCCCCCCCTCCGTGGGGTGGGGGGGGGGGTGGTTTTGAGGCGTGCGGTGGATGACTCTGAGTCCTGAGGGACCACACCTGCACCGCCACCTGACCCCGGCCCGGATTTAAAAAAAAAGTGTAACGTTGTGCAGACGACAGGAAAAATGAACGGCTTTTCATCCATACGTTTTAGGGAGCCGAGGAAATTAGATTACAGCAGAGCTGACCCTGTCTGTCACTATGGGAAGGACTAGACTGGACCCTAGGACCTGGACCCTAGGACCTGGAAACTAGGACCTGGACGCTAGGACCTGGACTATAGGACCTGGACCCTAGGACCTGGACGCTAGGATTTGGACCTGGACTATAGGACCTGGACCTGGACTAGAGGACCTGGACCTGGACCCTAGGACTTGGACGCTAGGACCTGGATCTGGACCCTAGAACCTGGACTATAGGACCTGGATCTGGACCCTAGGACCTGGACTATAGGACCTGGACCCTAGGACCTGGACTATAGGACCTGGATCTGGACCCTAGGACCTGGACTATAGGACTTGGACCTGGACTATAGGACCTGGATCTGGACCCTAGGACCTGGACTATAGGACTTGGACCTAGACTATAGGACCTGGATCTGGACCCTAGGACCTGGACTATAGGACCTGGATCTGGACCCTAGGACCTGGACCTGGACTATAGGACCTGGATCTGGACCTGGACCCTAGGACCTGGACCGTTGGACCTGGATCTGGACCCTAGGACCTGGACCTGGACAGTTGGACCTGGACCCTAGGACCTGGATCCTAGGGCCTGGACCTGAACTATAGGACCTGGATCTGGATCCTAGGACCTGGACTATAGGACTTGGATCTGGACCTAGACCTGAGGACCTGGATCTAGAGCTGGACCTGGACCGTAGGACCTGTATCTGGACCTGTATCTGGACCTGGTCCATAGGACCAGGATCATAGGACCCTAGGACTGTAGGACCGTAGGACCTGAATCTGGACCGTAGGACCTTTTATCCTAGGACCTGGACCCTAGGACCTGGATGTACACACACACACACACACACACACACACACACACACACTACACACACAGACAGATGAACGCATGTGAACGTACACATGCAGGCAGGCAGACACAAACACACATGCAGGCAGGACGTAGACACACACTGTGTGTCATACACACAAACACACACAGACACTAGCACACACACACACACACACACACACACACACACACACACACACACACACACACACACACATCTGACAAAACACAAGGTACAAAACCGAACAAACTCACAACGGGAAACCTGTTACAGATGTCAGAATCAGAATAACTCTCTGTCTCTCTCTGTCTTTATTACCTACATTACATTACAGGCATTTAGCAGACACTTCTGTCTCTCTCTATCTGTCTCTCTCTCTCTGTCTCTATCTGGCTCTCTTTATCTCCATCTCTCTCAGTCTCTATCTGTCTCTCTCTCTCTCTCTCTCTCTCTCTCTCTCTCTCTCTCTCTCCTCTCTCTCTCTCTCTCTCTCTCTCTCTCTCTCCATTTCCCTCCAAAAACGTGGCGACAAGAGGGTGTGTGTGTCTGTGTGTGTGTGTGTGTGTGTGTGTGTCTATGTGTGTGTGACAGAATGTCAGGCAATTACGCCACCATGGCTCATTGAGTTGGAGGTGGGCCTACTCCTCCAGGCTCCTCGCTCTGCTCGACAGCACACACACACACACACACACATAACACGCACACACAGACACACACACAGACACACACACACAGACACACACACAGACACACACACAGACACACACACACACACACACACACACACACACACACACACACACACACACACACACATAACACACACACCCACACACCCACACACAGAGCGGTGAGTGACGTCTCTCCTCCCACGTACACTCGACTTATAAAAGGAAATTAGCGGAAGAGTTGTCATCCGAGGGACACTTTTTAAACACTGCTTGTTGGATGTCATCGCCGGGGCGGTGGTGCGTTGTCACGACGACGGCCAGCGGCGGAGGCGGCGGCTAACGACGACGTAGAGGCTGTGAGACGAACGGTTTGAGGGAAAACGGTGGCAGCACAGGGGCATCCAGACGACTCTAACTGAAGGGATGCATCAACTGTGATGAAAGACCTTTCGCTGTTGTTGATGTTTTGCTGTTGAAAGTAAGTTAGATGTCAGTCCTTGATATAGGATAGGGACAGGATATAATTTTAGCCCGAAGTCGCTAACTGTTTTGACATGCATATAGATATATCTTTTTTTCATTGAACTTTTAGTGGGCTTTTATGACCCTCGAACTGACGGCTGTGTTTTTCCGTGATCTTGTCGTATTTGGTATGCCAACCACGGTGAATCGTTGGCTCATGTAACAGTCAGTGTCCCGCACCGGGCTCAAACTGACCACCTCCGGCCTGGGAGGTGACGCTCTAATGTGACAAGCTAAAACCCATCGGCCCTCTAGCTAGCTTCATCGCTAGAACGTGTATTTAGGCTTCGAGGAGTGAGGTTTACCTACTGCATAGCACCACCTGCTGGCGTCCGTTACACTCACAAATAGCAACGCTACGCTATCGCTATCGAGAATGCAGGGCGGAGCTAATGTCCGCGTTAAGCAAACAGACCATGTTGGGCTAAACAGCGCCGCTACTACCGTACAAGAACGTCCAAAGGAGGATCAGAAAGCCATTTAAAAAAATGCAGCTTAATTCTAAGTTAGTTCAAAAAAAGTCGCCCAATATATACTGAATTTGTCCATACCGCACAACAATAACAAGGTGTGTTAATTAAAGAATCGAATCTACCTTAAGTAGACAACCACGGGCGGCAGTATAGCTCAAAAGGTAGAGCGGGTCGCCTCACAACCGGAAGGTTGCTGGTTCGATCCCCGGCTCCTCCTAGCAAAAACTGTCGAGGTATCCTTGAGTAAGACACCCTAACCCTAACTGCTCCTGACCTGCTGGCTGTCTCCTGCATGGCTGTCTCCGCCCTCGGTGGATGTGTGTATGAATGGGTGAATGTGAGGCATGACTTGTAAAGCACTTTGGATAAAAGTGCTATATAAAAGCATCCATTACAATCAAGGTAGATAAGATCACAACAAGCAACAAACATACACATATTATACCACTGTAATATGACTATATGATTACATATATATAATTGTACTCATATTTGACCATTTTAACATGTGCACTACCACTACCCGCCAGCAGGGGCGCACTCGGCGGTGAACCACGTGCACCTGTTCCCTCATCACAATCACCATTCAACTCCCCACAAGAGCCTGGTCGACACTTCTGTTCATTGCCAGTTCCTGCCATACCTACCGTGGTAACGTACGGCTAACTTCATTTGAAGTTGATCTTGGGTTACCTCTGCTTGTTTGAAACCTACCTCAGTTAGTCTGGATTAAACCACTGTTGACCAGCGTGGGTTAATCCAGCTAGCCTGTTAGCCTGGTGTCTACCTGCCTCAAATCCCCCTGAACAGGCAACTACCTTCTGGATTTTTGGTTTTGATAATTTGTCATTTATCTCTTGGAGTCTTTTGGACTTGGTGAAGATTTGTTATTTTAAAGGCAGACAAATAAATACACTGCCTGTTGATTTGGATTTTTCAGTTCCGCCTCCTGAGTTGTCTTAACAAGATTGCTATTAGAGACTGCTATTATTTCCCTTTAGATCGTCCACATCTCCTCTCTCGCTTCTCTCTCTCTCTCTCTCTCTCTCTCTCTCTCTCTCTCTCTCTCTCTCTCTCTCTCTCTCTCTCTCTCTCTCTCTCTCTCTCGCTCTCATATCTCTCTCTCTTACACTGCCGGTCGATCCTTAACAACGCCTTCAAGAAATAAAAATCCCTCAATCAACCACAGCACAGGGGCATCCAGACGACTCTAACTGAAGGGATGCATCAACTGTGATGAAAGATCTTCGCTGTTGTTGATGTTTTTTCTGTTGAAAAGTAGATGTTAGATGTCAGTCCTTGATATAGGATAGGGACAGGATATAATTTTAGCCCGAAGTCGCTAACTGTTTTGACATGCATATAGATATATCTTTTTTTCATTGAACTTTTAGTGGGCTTTTATGACCCTCGAACTGACGGCTGTGTTTTTCCGTGATCTTGTCGTATTTGGTATGCCAACCACGGTGAATCGTTGGCTCATGTAACAGTCAGTGTCCCGCACCGGGCTCAAACTGACCACCTCCGGCCTGGGAGGTGACGCTCTGATGTGACAAGCTAAAACCCATCGGCCCTCTAGCTAGCTTCATCGCTAGAACGTGTATTTAGGCTTCGAGGAGTGAGGTTTACCTACTGCATAGCACCACCTGCTGGCGTCCGTTACACTCACAAATAGCAACGCTACTCTACGCTATCGAGAATGCAGGGCGGAGCTAATGTCCGCGTTAAGCAAACAGAACATGTTGGGCTAAACAGCGCCGCTACTACCGTACAAGAACGTCCAAAGGAGGATCAGAAAGCCATTTAAAAAAATGCAGCTTAATTCTAAGTTAGTTCAAACAAAAGTCGCCCAATATATACTGAATTTGTCCATACCGCACAACAATAACAAGGTGTGTTAATTAAAGAATCGAATCTACCTTAAGTAGACAACCACGGGCGGCAGTATAGCTCAAAAGGTAGAGCGGGTCGCCTCACAACCGGAAGGTTGCTGGTTCGATCCCCGGCTCCTCCTAGCAAAAACTGTCGAGGTATCCTTGAGTAAGACACCCTAACCCTAACCCTAACTGCTCCTGACCTGCTGGCTGTCTCCTTGCATGGCTGACTCCGCCCTCGGTGGTGGATGTGTGTATGAATGGGTGAATGTGAGGCATGACTTGTAAAGCACTTTGGATAAAAGTGCTATATAAAAGCATCCATTACAATCAAGGTAGATAAGATCACAACAAGCAACAAACATACACATATTATACCACTGTAATATGACTATATGATTACATATATATAATTGTACTCCTATTTGACCATTTTAACATGTGCACTACCACTACCCGCCAGCAGGGGCGCACTCGGCAGTGAACCACGCGCACCTGTTCCCTCATCACAATCACCATTCAACTCCCCACAAGAGCCTGGTCGACACTTCTGTTCATTGCCAGTTCCTGCCATACCTACCGTGGTAACGTACGGCTAACTTCATTTGAAGTTGATCTTGGGTTACCTCTGCTTGTTTGAAACCTACCTCAGTTAGTCTGGATTAAACCACTGTTGACCAGCGTGGGTTAATCCAGCTAGCCTGTTAGCCTGGTGTCTACCTGCCTCAAATCCCCCTGAACAGGCAACTACCTTCTGGATTTTTGGTTTTGATAATTTGTCATTTATCTCTTGGAGTCTTTTGGACTTGGTGAAGATTTGTTATTTTAAAGGCAGACAAATAAATACACTGCCTGTTGATTTGGATTTTTCAGTTCCGCCTCCTGAGTTGTCTTAACAAGATTGCTATTAGAGACTGCTATTATTTCCCTTTAGATCGTCCACAGTCTCCGCTACTCCGCTTCTCTCTCTCTCTCTCTCTCTCTCTCTCTCTCTCTCTCTCTCTCTCTCTCTCTCTCTCTCTCTCTCTCTCTCTCTCTCTCTCTCTCTCTCTCTCTCTCTCATATCTCTCTCTCTCTCTCTTACGCTGCCGGTCGATCCTTAACAACGCCTTCAAGAAATAAAAATCCCTCCCCCCCTCCTTGCGGGGCATCCTAATCTCTGCTATTACAAAATAGAGAAAGAGGGAAGGCAGGAACAGGGAAGACTCACAGTAAGGGCCTCCGTTATAATAGGAGCGGCTACACACACAGGTGTACCCGTCTGTCTATTTCCAGCACGTCCAAAAAAAGCTCCTCCCCCCCCCGTCACTCAACCCCCCCCCCCCCCCCCCCTCCTCAGGTGCTCTCTCCCCCCCGGCAGGCTAATTGCCCGGTTATTCATGAGCAGTCTGCAGTCTGCTGTGCTGACTGTACCGTCAGAAGCTCTGGCTGGCTGGTGATGACACACCGCCACCCCCCCCCGTCCCACACCTCCACCTTCACCTCCACCATCCCCCGTCCCCCGTCCCCCGTCCCCCGTCCCCCGTCCCCGTCCCACCTCCACCTCCACCTCCACCTCCACCTCCTGCTCCGGCCGCCAGCTCTGATGGAGCAGGTTGTCTCCTGATTGGCCGGCTTCCTCCAGGAGGGAGTTGACTCTATTAGCTAAGGCAATGGGGGTCCCAGGCCTTCTGATGTGTCTAGAATAGATGTAGTGGGTAGGAGTCAGGGGGGGAGGGGGAGAGGGGGAGAGGGGGGAGGGGGGAGGAAAAAGCTGATGTGTTTGATCTCCAGAGAGAGAGAGATATGAGAGAGAGAGAGAGAGAGAGAGAGAGAGAGAGAGAGAGAGAGAGAGAGAGAGAGAGAGAGAGAGAGAGAGAGAGAGAGAGAGAGAGAGAGAGAGAGAGAGAGATAGATAGATATGAGAGAGAGAGAGAGAGAGAGAGAGAGAGAGAGAGAGAGAGAGATAGAGAGAGAGAGAGAGAGAGAGAGAGATGAGAGAGAGATGAGAGAGAGAGAGAGAGAGAGAGAGAGAGAGAGAGAGAGAGAGAGTGAGAGAGAGAGAGTGAGAGAGAGAGAGAGAGAGAGAGAGATAGAGAGAGAGAGAGAGATATGAGAGAGAGAGAGAGAGAGAGAGAGAGAGAGTGTGGGTCTTCAAAAGCTTGTCGACCACCACCACCACCACCCTCTCAGTTTGTGGCAGGTTTAATGTTGTGGCCTCGCAGTGGATGTGTTCCTACTGAAATACAGCCTGGGATCATATCCCCCAGATCAATCAACATCCACCACACCACACACACCACACACACCACACACACACACACACACACACTTTGTACAATCATGGAGGAAGCGGTGCGCAAGCTGTTTGAGGGAATAGCGTTCCGGGGGGATACGGTGTAACCTAGCATGTTCTCTGTGGAAGTTGGGCCAGGGGTTAACTCCTGCGTTGTCCCGCTAGCGGGAGAGTGGCTGCGCAGCAGGCTGAATGATGATGATGATAATAATAATAATAATACTGGTAATAAAAATAACTAGAGGGCCCTGAGTAGAGCGAATACCTCCGCCACACCAAAAAGTCCCTTTTGCTCTGTCTTCCCAACGCTAAGGAATCCTTCCAAAAAACACTTTCCACTTCACCTCCTCACCTCAGAGTTGTGTGCACATATAGTAGTAGACTGTGTGAAATATCACACAATATGTGATGTTTGCCCTATCTCCCAATCCCACGTCTATCTAACCACCAACAACTTTTGTCCAATTCCACACACAACTTTGTCAGTTATCTTGCTAAGCAGACAAACAAACAAATAAACAAACAGGGGGAAAACATAACCGTTCCGTTCCCTCTTTCAACGGCGGTTATAATAACAATAATAATAATAATAATATAAGAAAGGAAACAGCAGAATAACGCGGGTAGACAGAAGAAGCCTTACGCTGTGTTGCATCTCACTCCAGACCGTCCTCTGGTGTGCAGCGTGAAGGCAAGAGGAAAAGAGCACAGAGGGAATTCAGCATTTGGGACAAGCAGGGACGACCCGCCCAGTGTGAAGGACATGCATCGGCTTGGGAAGAAAAAAGAAAAAGAGGCAATAGCAGCGCAATAAGGTATTAAATATGGTGGAACATCTGCAGTTAGGGAGGAGAATAAAGACAGAAAAAAAGAAAAAATGGATTTTTCACTTTTCTATCCTCCCGCTGGGACGGAGACTGGATGGAACACAACGGAACAACGGAAGACCTTTCCGGAAGAAAGACAACGCTTGCCCTTTTCTGGATGTGGGCGGCAGTAGCTCAGTCGCTCGGGACTTGACCTGGGAACCTGGAAGGTCACCGGTTCAAGTCCCTAAAAACACCTGGGCACTGAAAAGGGAAAGGGTGTAGGGCATAGGAAAGGGTGTAGGGCGTAGGAAAGGGTGTAGGGTGTAGGAAAGGGTGTAGGAAAGGGTGTAGGGCGTAGGAAAGGGTGTAGGGCGTAGGAAAGGGTGTAGTGCGTAGGAAAGGTGTGAAGGGCGTAGGAAAGGGTGTAGGGCATAGGAAAGGGCGTAGGGCGTAGGGAAGGGTGTAGGGCGTAGGAAAGGTGTGAAGGGCGTAGGAAAGGTGTGAAGGGCGTAGGGAAGGGTGTAGGGTGTAGGAAAGGTGTGAAGGGCGTAGGGAAGGGTGTAGGGCGTAGGAAAGGGTGGAGGGCGTAGGGAAGGGTGTAGGGTATAGGGAAGGGTGTAGGGCGTAGGAAAGGTGTGAAGGGCGTAGGGAAGGGTGTAGGGCGTAGGGAAGGGTGAAGGGCGTAGGAAAGGGTGTAGGGCGTAGGTAAGGGTGTAGGGCGTAGGAAAGGGCGTAGGGCGTAGGAAACGGTGTAGGGCGTAGAAAAGGTGTGAAGGGCGTAGAGAAGGGTGTAGGGCGTAGGGAGTAGGAAAGGGTGTAGGGCATAGGAAAGGGTGTAGGGCGTAGGAAAGGGTGTAGGGCGTAGGGTGTAGGAAAGGGTGTAGGGCGTAGGGAAGGGTGTAGGGCGTAGGAAGGGGTGTAGGGCGTAGGAAAGGGCGTAGGGCGTAGGAAAGGGTGTAGGGCGTAGGAAAGGGTGTAGGGCGTAGGAAAGGGTGTAGGAAAGGTGTGAAGGAAGCTCTTGTTTGGGAAGCCGTGTTTACGTGGCAGGATCTGACCTCGCCAGGGACATTCTGGAACACGTCTGGAATGAAACCTTCGGATAACGACGACGTTCTGTCTGATCATGTGATCAAAACTAACATCATTATCCATTCCATTGAGTGACCACACTACCCTGACTCCTTCCTCTTAAGCGTCTTGTTAGCTCTATTCCTTGTTTGCTAGCGCTCGCTTATTAGTGTTTGTTTATTAGCTGTGTGTGTGTGTCTAGTGGCTTTGTGGTTTGTCATGTAGAACCAGTTTGATGTACTTATTGTGTCAAATCTAGGGAGACAACTTATTGTACTTTAACCTGAGCACTGGTTCTGCTCTTGGAGGCTTGTGAGGAAGGAAATGCACTCATGACTTCTGGTGACGAGAAGTTCTCTTGCTTATATACAGTTGGTTGAATGACCTTATTGTAAGTCGCTTTGGACAAAAGCTAAATTAATGTAATGTAATGCAATATCATGCATTTTACTCAAGTCAGTAATGATGCTGTGAACAAAATAAGAATCTTGGAGTTTTAGTGAGCTACAACTTTGCAATAGGGTCATTTACTGAGTGTGTGTGTGTGTGTTCATATGCGTGTGCATGCATGCGTGCGTACGTGCGTGTGCGCACGTGTGTGTGTGTGTGTGTGTGTGTGTGTGTGTGTATGTGTGTGTGTGTGTGTGAAGGTCTGTGAAGGTATGGTCCATGATGAGAACTGTCTCT
>CM051015.1:22343609-22356109 GCA_027704905.1 Muraenolepis orangiensis | reverse complement strand
GTGGTGATGGTGGTTGGGGAGGTGGTGCTAGTGGTGGAGGTGGTGTTGGTGGTAGAGTGCATCGGTGCCTCCACTTTCGAAAGGCAAGCCGGGGAATTAGATGCAGAATGACTGCAGGTTGTGTGGAAATCAATGGAGAAATAAAACCATATCCCAGGACTCCCTGGGACATGATTCCCCCCATTAGGGTTATAGGTCTCTAACGGTAATACCAGATAATATCCTCTAGCCGTCCTTCTGACCGCACGGGTGACTTTGAGAATGGTGATTTTATGAAAAAATGAAAAATAATGATGTTAAGGCATGTGTCTGAAATGATTGACAGGTCCCCAATGCTGAGACGTCTCCCCTGACTGTTAAAAGAACAGTCAGGGGAGAAGCTTCAAGTTTTTCCATGAATTGCAACAATGCTGTTGGCCAAATTTCGGATTTTCACATTTTAATTTGGTTTCATATCCCGGTTTAAATGGCGAGCTAGTGCAGACCGACTCTTCCAATAGTCCTGTCCAGAGTCTAGTATCACACACTCACATCTCAGCATCCAAGTTTCTCCACATTTCATCACCATCATCTGAATAACCTTTTTAATGGCGCTGAATTCATAAGTGGATCTGTTAATTAGCCGCTTAACATTGCCATAAAGTTGAGCAGTGTACAGACTAAGACTTCTTCCAACAGAGGTGCTGATGTGTGTGTGCTTATGTGTGTGTGTGTGGCTGCATGTTGCAGATGTGTGTGTGCATGGTGGTAATGTGTGTGTGTGTGTGTGTGTGTGCAGGGTTATGATATGTGTGCCAGTGCTGATGTGTGTATGCAAGAACAGATCAGCACGGTGCTAGTGTGTGTGTGTATGCAAGGTGCTGATGTGTGTTTGCATGGTGCTGATGTGTGTGTGTGTGTGTGTGTGTGTGTGTGTGTTTGCAAGGTGCTGATGTGTGTTTTCATGGTGCTGATGTGTGTGTGAGTGTGTGTGTGTGTGTGTGTGTTTGTGTGTGTGTGTGTTTGCAAGGTGCTAATGTGCATGAGTGTGCATGGTGCTGATGTGTGTTTGTGTTTGCATGGTGCTGATGTGTGTGTGTGTATGCATGGTGCTGATGTGTGTGTATGTGTGTGCACAGTGCTGATGTGTGTGTGTGTGTGTGTGTGTGTGTGTGCACAGTGCTGATGTGTGTGTGTGTGTGTGTGTGTGCGTGTGTGTGTGTGTGTGTGCATAGTGCTGGTGTGTGTGTGTGTGTGTGTGTGTGTGTGTGTGTGTGTGTGTGTCTGTGTGTGTGTGTGTGTGTGTGTGTGTGTGCATAGTGCTGATGTGTGTGTGCATGGTGCTGTTAGTGATGCGTGCGTGTGATCACTGATTCCAGTAGGTCTCTAGTGGATTCGAACAAAAATGGTCTCACACAAGGGTATAACAATATCACATAATAACAATATAACATAACAAGAAATCGCATGAGAGTGAACTATTTTTCTGGCACTAATGGAGCACGAATACGGTTTTCAATACGGTTGCCAGTTACTTTTAGTCTATTATGATTCCTGCGTTTAGTCTAAAGCCATTCATGAGCTAACGCCACCTACAGAATCACCTTGTATTTTAGATTATTCTATAGCGGAACAGCGGTATAGCTAACTCAATTAGCATTTTTCCATAGTGTTTCTACCACGACACTAATGACAATGTAACGGTCACGGTTGCGGTGTGTGACAGGGGGCGTGGCCACGGCTCGGGTCTTGGCTGCGCACCTACACACCTGTCGGCGATTGCCACTAATGACAATCACCTCACCTGAGTGTATATATACCCTGGCTTCCCCTGACACCATTGCTAGTTCATACTTTGTTCTCTCTCGATGCAACCGTTCCAAGCTACTTCCAGATTCCAGTTCCAAGCCCTCAACCTGGTATCCAGACTCCTGGCCTGTCCCTCACTACTCGCCTGTCTGCTACCTGCCGGTACCCCTCTGATCGACTTCCCGGTATCCAGACCCCTTGCCTGTCCCCGACCGTCCTAAGGACTGTCGTACCATACAATAAAGCATCGTCGTTGGTCTGCGTTCCGGGTCCTTACAAACACTACCCCCTGACAGTAACAGTCGAAATAAAAATAATAATAAATAAATAAAACAATTAAATACATACGTATATATATATATATATAAATATATATAAATATAGACAAATATAGACACAAATACATATTTATATATAATTAATATTATTAATTGCAGTATATTTGCAGTGGCCGGAAATATTGCAGCGGCCAGAAATCGCTAGTAGTCCAGTGCTGCAGTGCTGCGGGTAATTAACAATTAACACGGACTAACAGAACGACTTCTTCCCAGCTTCTCAAGCGCCGCTCTCCTTCTGATGTGAAAACCCCACGAAACGACCTCAGGTGACTCCTCAGGAACAAACCAACCAAACATTGTCTAAACTCAGGACTCTCGTGGTTTTTCTTGGAGGAACGCGATAAAAAGTGTGAATCCCGCAGCGCTCAGGTCAACGGAGTCGACGGGGGAGACGCTCAGATCTCATAATAGGAGGAGAGGCGGTTGCCGCCGGCCTCAGAGATGACGGCAATCTCTGCCGAGCAGTATAACTTATCTCCAAGCTATCAGATGGGCTCCACAAACACAGCCCGCCACAGAGTCTCAGAACACCACAAAGAGATATGGCCGGTCAGAGAGGGAAGAGAGAGAGAGAGAGAGAGAGAGAGAGAGAGAGAGAGAGAGAGAGAGAGAGAGAGAGAGAGAGAGAGAGAGAGAGAGAGAGAGAGAGAGAGAGAGAGAAAGAGAGAGACACAGAGAGAGATGGAGATGAAGAGAGAGGGACCGAGAGAGACAGAGAGAGAGAGAGACAGAGAGGGGGAGAGAGACAGAGAGAGAGAGAAAGAGAGAGAGACACAGAGAGAGATGGAGATGAAGAGAGAGGGAAAGAGAGAGACAGAGAGGGGGAGAGAGACAGAGAGAGAGAAAGAGAGAGAGAGACAGAGAGAGATGGAGATGAAGAGAGCGGGGCCGAGAGACAGAGAGGAGGAGAGAGACAGAGAGAGAGGGAAAGAGAGAGACACAGAGAGAGACAGAGACAGAGAGACAGAGAAGATGAGAGACAGAGAGAGATAGACAGAAAGAGAGAGGCACACACAGAGAGAAAGAGTGGCAACAGAAAGAGACAAATACAGCGACCAAAGGGGATGGAGACAGATTGTGTGTGAGAGAGAGAGAGAGAGAGAGAGAGAGAGAGAGAGAGAGAGAGAGAGAGAGAGAGAGAGAGAGAGAGAGAGAGAGAGAGAGAGAGAGAAAGCGAGAGAGAAACAAATAAATAAAGAGAAAGGCAGAAAGGAAAGAGCAAACAGGGCAAGAGAGAGCATTTTATGTTTGTATGTTTTCCATGCCAATAAAGCCCTTTGAATCTTGAATCTCGAGAGACGAGAAGACACACACACACACACACACACACGCACACACACACACAAAGACAGACAGACAGACAGACAGACCAACACACACACAAAGACAAACCAATACACACTCACACACACACACACACACACACACACACACACACACACACACACACACACACATAAAGACACACACACACACACACAGATGGACCGCGAGACAGAGACAAAAAATACAGAGAGACAGTAAGTAAGAGAAAGAGACGAGAGAGAGAGAGAGAGAGAGAGAGAGAGAGAGAGAGAGAGAGAGAGAGAGAGAGAGAGAGAGAGAGAGAGAGAGAGAGAGAGAGAGAGAGAGAGAGAGAGAAATATAGAGATAGTGAGAGAGAGAGAGACAAAGACAGATGTACAATTCATATAGTAAGAGAGTTAGTCAAATATAGTGTGAGATATAGTGAGACATAATTAAAATAAATAAATAAATATATACTGTATAGTGAGTATATAGTGAGAGAGAGTGAGAGAGAGAGCTATAGAGAGAGAGAGAGAGAGAGAGAGAGAGAGAGAGAGAGAGAGAGAGAGAGAGAGAGAGAGAGAGAGAGAGAGAGAGAGAGAGAGAGAAAGAGAGAGAGCTATAGAGAGAGAGAGATATAGAGATACTGAGTGAGGGAGAGAGAGAGAGAGGCGGATATAGAGGAATAGACAGAGTGAGAGAGAGGTGCTAAAGAGGGTCAAGCCAGGTTAGGGCCGCGGTCCATCCCCTTGAGGAGAGGGGGGAGGTGGTGGTGGAGGTGGGTGGAGGTGGGTGGTGGTGGGCTCCCTGCTACTACATCAGGCGGACCTCTATACCTACACCCAGAATTAATGACTCTCATTTATGAGGCGGACCCGCAGTCACCACCACTACGGGTGAGCCAAGACCTCCTCCTCCACCCTCCTCCTCCTCCACCCTCCCCCTGGCTTCACCCTCCGTAGAGTAACAGATAGGACAGCGGCCAAGAGAGAGGGAGAGAGGGAGAGGGGGAGAGGGGGGGTGGGGGGGGTCCTTATCATCACCACACAGCCATGCAGAAAGACTCCCCCCCCATCTCCCATCTCTCCATCCCCGGTCTGAGGCAGAGGAACAATGACGGAGAATCTCCTCGCCTTCGTTTGACATTCAAATGGAAATTTAAATGGCCCCAAGAAAATGAAACCAGGGGGGCGAGCGAGAGAGAGAGAGAGAGAGAGAGCGAGAGAGAGAGAGAGAGAGAGAGAGAGAGAGAGAGAGAGAGAGAGAGAGAGAGAGAGAGAGAGAGCGGGGGAGAGAGAGAGAGAGAGAGAGAGAGAGAGAGAGAGAGAGAGAGAGAGAGAGAGAGAGAGAGGGGGAGAGAGAGAGAGGGGGGGGGAGAGTGAGAGAGAGAGAGGGGGAGAGAGAGAGAGAGAGAGAGAGAGAGAGAGAGAGAGAGAGGGGGGGGGGATAGTGGGGGGGATAGTGGACACAATTTGTTTTAGATTGGGAGTTATGATTTCATTTTTTTTTACCGTGGCAAAATGTTTTCTAATTTACATTGTCTGTTGCTGACTGGCAACAGAAGAAAAAAAAAAAACGCCAAAATGGAGCCACTATTATGTGATGTTATTGTGGGTGCTACACCCCCCTCCTCCTCCTCATGAGAGATTGATGCCCACTTAAATTCCCGCTATGTCAGCCCGGCGGCAACCTCCACCCGACAAGGACGAATAAGGGAAGTGAAAAGGCTCCATCCCAACCGGGGGGGGGGGCGGGGGGCGGGGGGGGGGGCGGGGGCTCTCTGAGAACAACGGGATGAAAAATGAATCGTGTGTAATTCAGATTCCGTAAAGCAAAGCTCATCTGCGCTGCAGCCGGCCGGCTAATGGTGCGATATGAAATGGTGAGGAAGAGGAGGAGGAGGAGGAGGGGAGGGGGAGGGGGAGGGGAAAAATGGCACATTGTCCGTTTTGGGTCACAATGTGTCCTGATATATACAGGTGAGTAAAAACCAAAAATTAAAAGTTGTTGAATACACACACACACACACACTCATGGACACACTCATGGACACACGCACACATACACTCACACACACACACACACACACACACACACAGACTCTACACACACACAGACTCAACACACACACACACACACACACACACACACACACACACACACACCACACACACACACACACACACACACACACACACACACACACACACACACACACACAGACTCTAACACACACACACACACACAGAACCTGACCCAGCAAAATACACGACACGCTCCCACACACACACACACACACACACTTACAGACACAGAGCCTGACCAAGCTTAATGCACGACACGCTCCCACACACACACACACACACACACACACACACACTTACAGACACAGAGCCTGACCGAGCTTAATGCAAGACACGCTCCCACACACACACACGTACAGACACAGAGCCTGACCGAGCTTAATGCACGACACAGTCCCATGCACATGTGTGGGACACACAAACACACACAGACACAGACACACACAGATAGATACATACATAAAGTACATCAACTAGCACCCATTGCACACCGGGATGATGTGTCCATCCAGCACTACAACGATATCAAAATATACATTTTATGCGCTGGGACTTTCATTATTAGATTTTTTTGAAGTATTTCGCTTATTGAGATTCAAGGTTCTGCGTCTGACTGAATCCTGTGGAAATCCACTCAAAACTAAACACATTGAAAAACGTTAACACACACCACACTTGAGTCGCAGTTTCTCCACATTTGATCATGGTTAAATGCTCTCACTGCTGCTTGTTGAGGTAATGCAATAAACATACTGTGGAGTGTGTGTGTGGTTGGTGGCTGGTTTAAGCAGCCTCACCTTAGCCTGAGTTGGACTGATTGGCTGGTGAGGCTGCACACCTGTGGGTCGTTTTTAATCAAGGCCCACAGGTTAAAGCAGCCTCCACCACACACACTAGAGGAGAAGAGCTCTAGCATGTTCCATATGCTCTGTTCACCATGATTCAAACTATTGCAATAAACTGGATTCCTCATCACCCTGTGTCTTCGGGAGGAGCCCTCAAGTAGCCATTTTACTGGCTAGTGGCAGCTTTGTCTGCTACCCCCCCCCCCCCCCCCCCCCCCCCACACACACACACACACCACACACACCACACACACACACACACACACACACACACACACACACACACACACACACACACACACACACACACACACACACACACACACACACGTGTACAAAACACACAGCAGGACCCGAACGGCTAAAAAAACACAAGGACCAATCCAATAATTACAGTCGTGAACGTACACATCGCATCGTCCCCTTGGAAAAACATCACCATAACGCCTTCTCCCCTAAAATCTCCACGCTGGAGGACATCGCCGTGGGAGCTTCTCCAGAGACTTGTTACAAAGACACTGAGATAGGAAAGTACAGCGTCCCCCGCCGTTTTCGGCGGGAACCGCTAATGTCCGCGTTTTCACCATCACTCACAAAAACAACGTCTCTCGGAAAGGATAGTGCAATACAAAACAATACAATACAATGCAATACAATGCAATACAATATAGTTTGTTGTCCCCTTGGGGGAAATTTGTCTTGGACTCCAATGTTTGCAGGCACATACAGTAGCTGCCTCCGTAGTAAGAACCACAGCATATAAGTATGGGGTGTGTTTGTCAGGGACAATGAAGGAAACACGCTCACAGCTTTCAAAAGCCGGATCCAGGGTTTCTAGCCAGGGCACATTTTGCAACCCCTGGTAAGGCTTTTCTAAGTAGAATATACAAAAGATTGAACATCAATTATTATTATCATCCCAATGTGGAATAGTATCGTAAAATACATTTACACAATAACAGTTACACATTAAATACACTTATACAATAACATGGATGGAGTCAATACAGATGAATATCGTAAAATACAGAAAATGGTTATTTATATTATACATAATACAAAAGGACTATAATTGATGATTTAGTTGAAGTGGGTGTGTCACCCGTATGAGATCAGGTGTAATGAAACGCGATGTAATCAGGCGAACGGCGTCTGTTTATGTTCACTTAACTGAAAGTACACATGGGTAGCCCAGCAAAACTGTGCTACCAGTTTCCTGGAGACCCTGTAGAGAAGCGTTTCACACCCCAACGGGGAATCCTTTACTTCCACATAACAACCAGCTAATTAACGTCGAAACCGATGAATGGCAAATTAACGTGAAAAAGCAAGAGACATCCTGTTCGGCGGCCGCGCGAAATAAAACTGACGAATTGATGAACCCGATGTTTCGGATTCCGCTTGGAGAAGCTTCACGACGTTATGATATGAACGCGGGTCGTAAAAAAAATCCGCGATGCTTTATATTTCCATTGCACGGCACATTAAACTCACGGATGTGCTGAAATGGCGATATGTGCCCACGAAGAGAATTAGCTTGGGGGAAGGCTAACGCTATCGGACAAACATTGCTACTTCTTCTTCTTCTTCTTTTTTGTTTCCCCCCTCCCCCGATTTACATTGCAGTGCTGCGATGCGCCGGTAAGGTAAACCATGTGCTCCGGACACAGCTAATTCTACGCTAATGCCACGCTTCACTGCTAATGAAAGTGGGGGGCCTGCGTAATCGAATAATGGGCCATTCCAGGCCGGATGTTTTCACTAATGGGGGTCGGTTGGAAATGTCACTGCATCTCAGTTGTTAATGCAGCGTTTTTGTCTGACGATGCTGACGTGGCCATTTTTTTCCCCATTTTTTAAAAGTATTTTCTCCACAAATAGAACGAAGAAATCCAACGGGATACGCTTCCTTCCTTCCTTCCTTGCCTGTTTTTTTGGCGACGCCACGTGTCTCTGGAACCTGCCGGTGAAAGATCCAAGAATCCGCTAATCTGGACGCTTTTCTCAGCCCAGTGGTTCCCCATGGCACGAGGAGCGACACGGATGAACGCTGACAGGTGGCGTGAGAGAGCTACTTCTCCCCAACGCCGGCTGGCTGGCACGGGAAAATTCATGCCGGCGGCAGATTCACAATTACGCTTTTACCCGGATGGAGAAAGAGAGAACATAACATCACCAAAGAGTCACTCAGCCGCGCCTCTGTTCTAACTATGAATTATTAGCAACGCCCGCGCCGAGGAATGTGAATTAATGCTCTAACTACCTTAACCGCTGCACCGCAAGAGAAAAGGGGGAAAGATAAAGAGAGAGCAAAGCACACAGCAGAGACAATCTGCTGTGTGCCCCTCCCCCCGATGGGAGAGGTCATAGTCTGTGGACGTATTGCTCCTGTGTGGTGTGATGGTCACTGTGCTTACACCCTGTCCTATAGCACCGTTATGTCCTGGTGGGACTATCCGAGCGGACACACACTCCACCCGCCCGCCCCCACCCGCCCCCACCCACCCCCACCCGCCCCCACCCGCCCCCACCCCACAACGACAGCGGTGTTAATGATGCCCACGATGGGAGGGAGGGAGAGAGGGGGAGAGAGGGGGAGAGAGGGGGAGAGGGGGAGAGAATGGGGCGGTCACATCAGGCGGGACAGGGATGTACTTGTTTGTGTGTATTTTGGTGGTGGTGATGGAGGTGGTTATGGTGGAAGTGGTGATGACGGTGGTGGTGGAAGTGGTGGTGAAGGTGGTGATGTTGGTGGTGGTGATGGTGGGACCTGATCTTTGAGCCTCTAATGGACCTGATCTTTGAGCCTCTAATGGACCTGATCTTCCAGCCTCTGATGGACCTGATGTTCCAGCCTCTGAGGGACCTGATGTTCCAGCCTCTGATCGACCTGATCTTCCAGCCTCTGATGGACCTGATGTTCCAGCCTCTGAGGGACCTGATCTTCCAGCCTCTGAGGGACCTGATGTTCCAGCCTCTGAGGGACCTGATATTCCAGCCTCTGAGGGACCTAATCTTCCAGCCTCTGAGGGACCTAATCTTCCAGCCTCTGAGGGACCTAATCTTCCAGCCTCTGAGGGACCTGATGTTCCAGCCTCTGACAGACCTGATGTTCCAGCAGGCCGATTTGTCTCCAGTCGGCTTGAAAAAACTTCTTTCTCCCTGCTCTGCACTCTATTTCCCCGCTACGTCAAGTCACAGAGGGAGACCCAAGCAGATGAACGGCCGTCGCGTGAAGCATGCGAAGCTACTAGATACCCAATTAATTCTTCCATTTTGTTAGCGGCGGGGGTGCACGCGCTACGGAGACCGGAGCTAAAGCTAGTGACCTGTGGCTGCTTGCTTTGCACTTCAGTGCCCAAACCCTCCCATGTCTCCTCGGGCTCCAGAATTTACTATTATGACCATTTTTATGATGATGATGATGATTATTATTATTATTATTATTGTTATCTAAAACCCCAGACAAATTATAATTTTCGTTTCCGCTGATCACCATTGGGTCATTTAGCAGCAGATGCTAATCCAGACTGAACCACAGCTCAGTATCAGCGAGGAGGAGGAGGAGGAGGAGGAGGAGGAGGAGGAGGAGGAGGAGGGTGGGATAGGGGTGATCCGGGGCTCACAAGGTTTCCGAACCTAGAACCATTTGGTCCGACACCCACGGACCCAGTCGGCATGCTGGGTGAGAACGGTGAGACGGCGTACAGACATGAAGGCCTCATGGAGGAGGCTCTGATGAGGGCCTGAGGTCACACAGACCTCCATGAAGATGTGCCCTCCTCTCTCTCCTCCTTCATGCTGCACCATCGGACGTTCTGTGGACTGTGTGCGAGAGCATGAGAATGAGTAGAAGGAGGTGGAGGAGGAGGAGGTGACGGGGGAGGAGGAAGAGGAAGAGCAGGGGGAGGAAGAGGAGGGAGAGAAAGAGGAGGGAAGAGGAGGAAGATGAGGAAGAGGAGTAGGAGGGGGAAGAGAAGGAGAAGGAGGAGGAAGAGAAGGAAGAGGAAAAGAGGAGGAGTAGGAGGAGGAAGAGGTGGAGGAGGAAGAGGTGGAGGAGGAGGAAGAGGAGGAAGAGGAAAAGAGGAGGACTAGGAGGAGGAAGAGGAGGAAGAGGAGGAGGAGGAGGAGGAGGAGGAGGAGGAGGAGGAGGAGGAGGAGGAGGAGGAGGAGGACCAGCAAAAGGATGACGGTGAAGTTCTGTTGACGGTGCTGCATCTTTTTTTTAAAACAATAAAACACAATTAAAGATGCACCGCTGACAAGGTGACTGACACAACCCATTAAAGTGACACGTATCTGTGTCGCTAAACGAGACACAGTAGAAATGGCACGGTACAATATTCAGGAGCTGTGTGTGTGTGTGAGAGTGAGGGTGTGTGTGTGTGTGTGTGTGCGTGTGTGTGTGCGTGTGCGTGTGTGTGTATGTCGCTGTGTGTGTGTGAGTGTGTATGTCGCTGTTGGTCTGTGTGTGAGTGTGTGTGTGTGTGTGTGTGTGTGTGTGTGTCCTGGGTGATACCATTAAGCTCGGGGATGAAAGATATGATGCAACTCCACTGCGTCTCGTCTCAAGATAACGCAGAACAATGCAAGAAAATATTGTATTCATATCCATTTTCATTCAGAGGAACATATTTCGGCAGAGTTGCGAGGTGAAATTTTGCACTGAGGGCAAGTCCCCCTTATAGTTGGGAAGAGGGGGGGGGGGATTATACTTTCTTCTTCTACTTTTTCATCACATAAGACTTAAGGATGTGTTGCCCTGCTTGAGTTTTCATAACCTGCCAGGTTTGGCTGGTTCCAGTTACCCAGTGAAACAAATCACGTCATTGAAAAAACAAACGCACGCATAGAATAGAATCGATACCACATCACTACCAATGGGGTCGCATGTCTCTCTCCCTCTCCCTCTCTTTCTCCATCTCCCTCTCCCTCTCTTTCCCTCTCCCTCTCTTTCCCTCTCCCTCTCTTTCCCTCTCCCTCTCTTTCCCTCTCCCTCTCCCTCTCTTTCCCTCTCCCTCTCTCTCTCTCTCCCTCTCTTTCTCCATCTCCCTCTCCCTCTCTGTCTGCACCCTCTCTCTCACTTTCTGTAACTCTCTCCCTCTCTCCCTCTCTCTCTCTCTCTCTCTCTCTCTCTCTCTCTCTCTCTCTCTCTCTCTCTCCCTCTCCCTCTCTCTCTCTCTTTCAAGGGAGAGAGACACACACACACAAACATGTGTGTGTGTGTGTGTGTGTGTGTGTGTGTGTGTGTGTGTGTGTGTGTGTGTGTGTGTGTGTGTGTGTGCGTGTGTGTGCGTGTGTGTGTGTGTGTGTGTGTGTGTAAGTCAAGCTACAGAGCCCGCAAACGTTTCACTTTCCCCCTCGCTCTCGTTTCACTAGCAGTGAGCATGAGCATGAATAGGGGGAGGAGGAAGAGGAGGAGGAGGAAGAGGAGGAGGAGGAGGAGGAGGAAGAGGAGGAGGAGGAGGAGGAGGAGGAAGAGGAGGAGGAGGAGGAAGAGGAGGAGGAGGAGGAGGGAGGGGGCAAAAGAAAATCACTGATGGAAACCCGCCTGTCGACAGCCAAGAAAACATATAAATGATAATGACAGGGAGGGGTGTGTGAACCACGAGGGACGGCATTCATCACCGTTCCCCCAGAGTGATGCTCAACACAATGTGAGACCATGAAGACATCCATTCAGCCTGATGGATAACCGCCAAGCGCCCGCTCCTCACAAACGGCGGGGAAATGGCGTTTGTGACTGGGGAGAAATAGTTTGCTTTGCTCAACAACTGGAGCGAACGCCGCTTAGGCTCCCTCTCGCTTAACGTGTTTACACGCTAAAGGCTGTAATGTTGATGAGGCTTGTGTGTGTGTGTGTGTGTGTGAGGTCATGTTCCTGGGTGTGTGTGTGTGTGTATGTGTGTGTGTGTGTGTGTGTGTGTGTGTGTGTGTGTGTGTGTGTGTGTGTGTGTGTGTGTGTGTGTGTGTGTGTGTATGTGTGTGTGTGTGTGTGTGTGTGTGTGTGTGTGTGTGTGTGTGTGTGCGTAAGTGTGTGTGAGTGTGTGTGTGTGTGTGTGTGTGTGTGTGTGTGTGTGTGTGTGTGTGTGTGTGTGCGTGCGTGTGTTTGTGTGTGTGTGTGCATAAGTGTGTGTGAGTGACAGACAGACAGACCG
>CM051015.1:22333609-22336109 GCA_027704905.1 Muraenolepis orangiensis | reverse complement strand
TTGTTCCACCTGTTGTTCTCTGGTCATGTAGCACCAGTTCTCTAGGGCTGTTGTTCCACCTGTTGTTCTCTGGTCATGTAGCACCAGTTCTCTAGGGCTGTTGTTCCACCTGTTGTTCTCTGGTCATGTAGCACCAGTTTCTATTTCTGTTGCGCTTTTCTACTGCATAGACAGCCCGGTTACTTTCCAGCGGACTTTACAGCAGGAAAAACGACTTATTTACTTCCTCACACTATCTCATGTAGAAAATTAATCTAAAGGACTTCAGTGTAGAAGAGACATACTGCTACCCAGGAGCTAAGTCAATATTTATTCAGCTAGACCGTGAGCTTGACTGGGGAAAGAAGAACATATTCAGCTCTCTAATGAGCCTGAAATGTCATAGAGCCAACCGATACTGAAATAGCCGCATTAAAAAAGGAATAATCTATTTGAGAATTCTGACAGAGACGGAGCTGAGCGCCTTAGCGATTAATGGCCAGGAATCAAAGTAGGAGAGATTTGACTCGTCGGGATGGCGAAGCGGTCGTGGCGGTGTGTAGCGTTAGCTTCTCCAGCAGCCGCGCCTTCGGCTCTCTTTCGCCACATGAGTGAGAAAGGTTTAAATTGCGATCAATTCCTCCATCGCATTCCCACTGCAAATCAGCACATATTTACCATTGGCTTTGCTTGATAATCAATTGCTTTTCCTTTTTTCGCGAGAGCAAATCATGTCCATGCCGGGAGCTTATGTAGCGTCAGGGCTATTAATGAGGTTTAAATGATCAATGGCCATGCTTAGAGCCACCGGCACATAAACAATATTGTGCTCATTAGGACCGCAATGTTAATGATATAAATTGCATATTCCACAATAAAGGCGCACCTAATGTGTTACGTTATTGTTGGGCGGGATAGAGAGAGAGAAACCGGGGGCAGAGATAACAGCATTCTGGAATTATGAAGACGGATTCCAGGGAGGAAGTAAACTACACTTTAGGCCTTTCCCCTTTTTATTGTCAGCAAAATTGAAATGTCCTGGTGAACAGAATAAAGGCGCATTTTTACATTTAATTTGAATATATCCTCCTTTCTAGACTTTACATTCTCCTTACACTGGTCTTTAGAAAACGACACAGTCACACACACCCACACATGCACGCAAGGGTGCACACATGTACACACACACACACACACACACACACCCGCACACACACACACACACACACACACACACACACACACACACACACACACACACACACGCACACGCACAGGCACGCACACACACAATTCAGAGATCAGATCAATGTCCAGGTAATGAGAGAGCTAGCCGGGAGAGTCACCCGCCTGCCAGTGACGTAGCGCAGTGCTAATTGTGAGGGCAATTATCCCATTGGCCCTCGGGGGACGGGTGGGAGGCGGCATGGACAGTTCCATTAGGGGGACGAGGAGGGAGCCCAGGGGACACACGCTTTGAGCCAATTGTTAAGTATATGCTGAGTTTCTGCCAAAGAGCATTCAGCGTGCGCACGCCTGCACAAATGTAAACAATAGCAATATTTGACTTTTAGTCTTTGTGATCAAATACATTTCAAGTACTGTGCTATATTTATATCGTTAACACACACGCACACTGCTATCTTTCGTTATATTTCGAATATATTGTTCCTTGGCCTATAAGTAATCAAACCACCAAGTTGTATCCAATTCCATATATAACTCTTTGAGTTATCTTGCTAACAGCCAAATAAACAGAAAGACTGACAAATGGGGAAAATAATAATAATAATCCTGTCTTGGATGGCAAAGGTAATTAACTTCGGCAGAATCTATCATTTTGACAAAAGATGTTCCGATGGTTTGATCACAGAGCGGTACAGCCCGTTAAATTCACCTGGTGTGGTAGAGGAGCTAACATAGCACATAAGAAGAGTGGCATTGTCTACACACAGTGTGTGTGGACAATGGGGATAATTAGATAAGAGCTCCATGTCAAGCTAATATTTAAGCTTTTATTTTAATTGGAAGACAAGCGCAAACTTTGTCTGTACTACAAAACACTTAAGGTTTTGTAATTCAGCAACTTTCCCAAGCAGTCTTGCTTTGGGTCTGTTTTGTTTTCACGAAACAGGCTGACAAAGCAAAGGAATGAAAGTTTTGTCCAATTAATATAGGCAGCATAATGATAACATGTTGTTAACGACGCGTGGTCGTGGCAATAAGGAAGAGCAACTAAAAACTAAAGATTGACGACAGATTCTGCAATCCAAAAAAACCCCAGTTGAAAAGGCATAAAGCTGAATAAATTGTTGAATTAGCTTCACTAAAGAGTACAACATCAACCTAATTAGTTTGCAATCCTTCCGTTCATTTATCTTACACAGGAAGACTCTGTTGTGTAACGTTCCTCTGCTCCTCTAGCCAGTGCGTGTTGGATCTCTCCTATCCAGTTCCATCCCCGATGGGACTGATTTCAGAGTTTGAATTTTAAACCGACATCAAACATTGTAGGTTAGGT
>CM051015.1:22326109-22328609 GCA_027704905.1 Muraenolepis orangiensis | reverse complement strand
GTGAGGGAGGAGGTGGTGAGGGAGTTGAGGTGAGAGAGGAGGAGGTGAGGGAGGTGGTGAGAGAGGAGGAGGTGAGGGAGGTGGTGGTGAGGGAGGAGGTGGTGAGGGAGTTGGAGGTGAGAGAGGAGGTGGTGAGGGAGGGGTGGTGAGGGAGGTGGTGGTGAGGGAGGAGGTGGTGAGGGAGGAGGAGGTGAGGGAGGAGGTGGTGAGGGAGGAGGTGGTGAGGGAGGTGGTGGTGAGGGAGGAGGAGGTGAGGGAGGAGGAGGTGAGGGAGGAGGTGGTGAGGGAGGAGGTGGTGAGGGAGGTGAAGGTGAGGGAGGTGGAGGTAAGGGAGGAGGAGGTGAGGGAGGTGGAGGTGAGGGAGGAGGAGGTGAGGGAGGTGGAGGTGAGGGAGGAGGTGGTGAGGGAGTTGGTGATGAGGGAGGAGGTGGTGAGGGAGGAGGAGGTGAGGGAGGAGGTGGTGAGGGAGGAGGTGGTGAGGGAGGTGAAGGTGAGGGAGGTGGAGGTAAGGGAGGAGGTGGTGAGGGAGGTGGAGGTGAGGGAGGAGGAGGTGAGGGAGGTGGAGGTGAGGGAGGAGGAGGTGAGGGAGGTGGAGGTGAGGGAGGAGGTGGTGAGGGAGGTGAAGGTGAGGGAGGTGGAGGTAAGGGAGGAGGAGGTGAGGGAGGTGGAGGTGAGGGAGGAGGAGGTGAGGCAGGTGGAGGTGAGGGAGGAGGTGGTGAGGGAGTTGGTGATGAGGGAGGAGGTGGTGAGGGAGGAGGAGGTGGTGAGGGAGGTGGAGGTGAGGGAGGTGGAGGTGAGAGAGGAGGTGGTGAGGGAGGAGGTGGTGAGGGAGGTGGAGGCGAGGAAACGGGAGACAGATCCTGAGCGCTAACTAGTGGGCATCAGTTTGATGGTATTTATAACGTGATTGTTATTTTTAATACTACTACTTTACTTTACTACAATTTCTGGTTATTAATAAAGAAATCAACACATACATAAATAAATACATAAATAAATATATACATAAATACATAAATAAACGGTGTGTGGATGGGAAAAGATATCTTAAGGGAAAAATTAAGGCAAATTCCACACGTACACACAAAAAATAGATGAGTGTGTGTGTGTGTATGTAGTATGTATATATATATATATATATATAGTCTATACATTGTCTATATAATGTCTAGTAAATAAGTATATATTTATAAATATATACTTATTTACTTATATATATATATATATATACTGTGTGTATATATACTGTGTATATATATATACTGTAGTGTAGTGTTTATATATTGGATACTCATCTCTCTGCCAGGAGGAACACAGCGTGCCTCCGTTCCTCTGAAGGAGTCTGTGTGTTCCGCACACAATTTGCAGGTTGACATTCAGGAGGCAAGTGAGCCATCCAGAGAGGAGGGGGAGGGAGGAGGGGGAGGGGGGGAGGGAGGAGGGGAGGGAGGGAGGGAGGAGAGGTGGAGGGAGGGAGGGAGGGAGGAGAGGAGGAGGAGGGAGGGAGGAGGGAGGAGGAGGAGGAGGAGGAGGAGGAGGAGGAGGAGGAGGAGGAGGAGGGAGTCATTGTTGTTGTCTGTCTGCCTGGGTGTCTTTATGCTCTCCCTAACTGCAGGAGCAAAGCAGAAGGGAGAGAGAGAGAGAGAGAGCGCATTCACCTCTCTCTCTCTCTCTCTCTCCTCTCTCTCTCTCTCTCTCTCTCTCTCTCTCTCTCTCTCTCTCTATCTCTATCTCTCCCTCACTCTCTCTCTCTCTCACTATATCTCTATAGCTCTCTATCTCTATAGCTCCCGTTGCGTTGTAAGGTGAACCTGCATATGAACTTGGTACAGAATCCTACTGAGACAAGAGAATAGAGGAGTTGGAAGAAGGAGGAGGTCAGAGGAGGAGGAGGAGGAGGAGGAGGAGGAGGAGGAGGAGGAGGAGGAGGAGGAGGAGGAGGAGGAGGAGGAGGAGGACCAGGAGGAGGAGGAGGACCAGGAGGAGGAGGAGGACCAGGAGGGAGGAGGAGGAGGAGGAGGAGGAGGGCATGGTGTGAGGGAGGCGAGTACATTGAGTTGTCATGTTGCAGACTAAACTGTGAGAAGTCACCAGATATTATAAATAGTTAATAGAGTGTTGGGCTGGAACAAATATAAAATAAATATAAAAGTGACTTGAGGCTGTGCTGCATTTTTTTTTCTGGGAGTATTTTTTGAGATTTGTTTTGACACAAGTTTCTGACCAGCTCGAAGATTGACAAGTCCTGGATCATGTCCCTCGCCCACTCTCCATCTCTATAGCTCTATCTCTCTCTCTCTCTCTCTCTCTCTCTCTCTCTCTCTCTCTCTCTCTCTCTCTCTCTCTCTCCTCTCTCTCTCTCTCTCCTCTCTCTCTCTCTCTCTCTCTCTCTCTCTCTCTCTCGTCATGGTGTCTCGAGATGGGATCACCCAGACATCTCCTGACAAACACACACACGCCTGGCCCATCCCACCGAAGCACCGCTGACGGCCATATCAAT
>CM051015.1:22313609-22318609 GCA_027704905.1 Muraenolepis orangiensis | reverse complement strand
GCACTCCTGAGCGTCCCTGGAAGGAGGGATCCCCGACTCCCAACTCTGCGTTCCTTCTCAAGGTTTCTCCCTTCCTCATTAAGTGTTAAGTGTAGTTTTCTGTATTCATTACACATTTACATAATGCTCATACACAAACCAGTTCAGATAATGATGACATGATGATGACTTGTTTCTTGTATCTTTATTTGAGTTTACCTGAGGCCGGAGTCACACAGCAGCTGGGTTTGGTTAATGGTGTGGCTGATTGATTTGGCTGATTGGGTCGGTCCATTTCATGTGGCTCATGTGAGGGGTGAAAATACTTGTGTTTTAATGGCTTTCTTTGATGGATGGTTTTTTGTGTTCCTCCCCTCGTCATTTGGTTTAGCCCATTTAGTATATAGTCTCCCTCACGGAGGTCACAGTTCAGTGTGTGTGTGGCTGGTTTGAGCAGCCTCATCTGGCTCCCAGGTAATCAAGGATCACAGGTTAAAGCAGCCTCCACCACACACACTAGAGGAGAAGAGCTCTAGCATGTTCCATCTGCTCTGTTCACAATGATTCCAACTCTTGCAGTAAACCGGATTCCTCATCACACTGTGTCCTTGTCTTCGGGAGGAGCCCTCAAGAAGCCATTATTAATGGCTGGTGGCAGCTTCGTCTGCTACACTGGCGCCTGAACAGGGACCCCGCCCACCAGAACAAGGCACAGCCACCGCCAGGGGTGCTGGCGCAGCAACAGCTGGGAGCAACCGCCTGCGGCAAGCCAGCCCTGGATCCAGCCCACCACAGCCCAGGTCCTGCGGCAACTCCACCCGCCAGCGCAGCAGCCCAAGGCTCCGGGTAGGAGGTGGGGGGTGGGGGGATGCCTCGTGGCCCTGGTGGAGGGTAGCCTTACCGGGAGGCTGTTTGGACGGGCCCTTGAAGGAGCTACCACCGTGGCCTATAGCTGTCCAGTCTCCCAGCTCATCCAGACAACACAGCAACGGCCAGTCCAGAGAAACCCCACCCCCGGTGAAGACAGGGTTGGCGGGTCACCCTGGGGTGGTGCACGGACAATGGGTTGAGGGTTGTTTTTGTTTTTTTTACTTTGAAACCGTTGTAGAGTCCGGTTCAGGTTTATTTCCGGATGGGGGGTTTTGGCTGGGGATTTTCCCCAGCCTCAATTTGGCGCCGGGGGTATGTGGAGAGTGTGAGTGGTTGGTGGCTGGTTTAAGCAGCCACACCTAGCCTTGGTTGGACTGATTGGCTGGTGAGGCTGCACACATGTGGGTGGTTGTTAATCAAGGCCCACAGGTTAATTCCTCACCACCCTGTTTTCTTGTCTTCGGGTGGAGCCCTCCAGTAGCCATTCTTAATGGCTGGTGTCAGTGTCGTCTGCTACAGTCACGTTTTAATTTTTGTTTAATATTATCCAATTTGGCCAAGTGCAATATCCAAATTGCAGGAGCCGCAATATTTTGTTACGGGTAAAATGTGTAAATGTACACCGTTACACCAGCATTAGAACTGAAGTACGTAGAGCTGCAGAGATGCCCTGGCCCACACATCTCTCTCCAGATGTAAGAAAACTGAATTTGGTGCAGAGCCCAACACACGTCATCATGATAGGTTTATTCAGTGAAACTGAAAATTGCAATGCAAAAAATTATCCTTCCCACTTAAAGTGAGTGGTATCTGCAACATAATTGCAATATGACAGTATTATACCATTTGGTTCAGTCGTCCTGTGGAGAGCTTTGAGACTGTGATTGAGGGGGCCTATATAAATCAAATTGACTGGAGCGGACCCTGGAGGTCTACAGCGATTCCCACACCTTCCTTGTGCCGGTTCACTCTGCTATCGCGTGAAGGGTCTGCCGTAGAGATGATGAAAGTTCACGCTACGATTGCCTGGAGTCTGGATGTATCGTTTCTTGAATCTTTGCATCGGTAAAATCTGATTTATTTTAGGACCCCAAAAAAAGCGTCCGGGCGGCATTTCTGAATCGCTAAATATGTCTGGGATTCGGCTTTTGCTTCCTTCAGTCGAATTAGTCACATTAGGTTCCGATCACACAGGAGGAGTTTTGCAGGCTGAAAAATGCCAGGCGCAGTGTACTGCTCTTTATCCCTGTTCACACAGGATGCTAAAAAAATAGTTTTTTGTTGCTATGCAACCACCGAATCAGCTGTCAGTCTAAGCATTGTAAACACGGAAGTTACTCCGTTCAATGGGCTAAGACACACGGCGCTAACTGACCACTACGATAAGAATAGACACATGATTCAAGTACAACTACTTGCGGCACTCCGTGTACAGCTAGGATCAACCTGATAAGCAACACACATACACTGGAATGGATGATTCAAGATTCAAAATGTTTTTGAATCTTGTGCAATGAAGTGCAATGAAATGCTTACTCCCCATTCCCTCTCGCAGTAAGAATTTCTAAATTTCACAGATGAAGATATACATAGATATATCATATTGTATTTATGCCCACAGGCACACTGCCCGTGGGCATAAATACAATATGTAAAGCAGAAATTCCAAACCACACGGCAAAGCAAATCACAGAGAATTATTAAGGCCTCCACTCACTGATACAAGACAAGTAGGACGGAAGTAGGCCTCATTTGATGACAAAAATACTATATATATATATATAAATATATATGAATATATATATATTTCTAAGTGTTTGGTGTTTCTACTGTTTCACTCAAATCAGGACCAACTGCTCCAATCCCCCCCCCCCCCCCCCCCCGTCTCTCCTTCCAAGCCTCCGAGAGTGTGTTGATGAAAAGGCCTCATGTATTCCCACCGGGGAGAGGAATTTAAATAGCTTCAAAAACATCATCACTTCGCTACAACTATCGGCGCGTCCCGCGGCCGGCGGGCTCGCGTCATCACGCAAAACCGCGGCACGTTGCCTCGTGAAAAACAAACATGAACATACATATATAAACCATATGCAACATCCCAATGACTCATGTATCTTCATGGCATGTCGGCCTACTGTGGTAATACTGTGCGATATGTGTGTGTGTGCGGTGTGTGCGGTGTTGAGTGCAGTGCTGTAGCACTGTATCACACACAACACAACACATACACACACACACACACACACACACACACACACACACACACACACACACACACACACACACACACACACCACACACACACACACACACACACACACACACACACACACACACACACAAAAGCCGTAGCACTGTATCACACACACAACACAACGCAACACACACAAACACACACACACAAAAAAAAGCTGTAGCACTGTATCACACACACACACACACACACACACACACACACACACACACACACACACACACACACACACACACACACACACACACGCACACACAAAGCTGTAACACACACACACACACACACACAAAAAGCTGTAGCACTGTATCACACACAACACAACACAACACAACTCACACACACACACACACACAAGCACAAAAAAAAGCTGTAACACACACACACACACACACACACACACACGTATACACGTATACGTGTTCATATTTTTAAAAACAGAACAATCGCTAGCTGTGTCTATGTGGGTTTGTTTTTTTAAACTTGTGTCGGTCCCTGAAGACACGGCGTTCCTTCTGCGACGCGCGTCCCCGTCCGTCCCCTGGGACCCCGCCGGGATGCCACCGCCCCTCCCCTCCCCTCCCCACCCTCCTTATCTCATCCAGCTCGTGCGGCGGTGAGAATCCTTTGAAGGCTCCTGTTGAGGAAAGTGTTATCACTTCCCGACGTTTTTCGTCACGTCGTGACGTGTCGCCCCGATAAACGAGCTGCCGTTGGCGTTGCCAAGCGACCACGCGACGCTTTGACTAATGAACGGCGTTGACACCAAGCCCCGCGAAGAACGGAAAGAAATGGATTCCGTCGTTATTATCATTAATGCAATATAATCATCGTGATTAAGGAACGAACGCAGTTAATGTGGCTGGAATGGGGCTGTGTAAATCTTAGCTCCCCTTCAGATTGATTACACTGAATAATGAACTGAAGCTAAATTATAAACGACCTCAAAATAATTCTGTGAATAAAACATCTAGTTGGGAAAATACTTAATAAAGCAATTGCCAAAATACAAGGGCGTGGACATATTTTACGACTCCAAATAAAAAAAACCCTCCAAAGGGCTCCTAAATCAAAACTCAGGCATTCACGAGTACATGTACCTATATTATATTATGTCCTTGAAGACTACCGGCGGATAATCAGAATCAGAAGGCCTTCATTGCACAAGTAGAACAAAATTGTGAAGCAATCTTCACGGTCACTCTATACAAACACACACATAACAGCAATTGAAAATATTAATAATTCAATAACTAAACAAAATGAACTGCTAGGAGTGCTGCCACTTTCTCTTTCATAACATTGTCATTAACATTACAGTATCATACTTTACTGGACTCATTACAGTGACTGCTCTGTAGTCACGATGCTGCTGCACTACTGGCACTTTAAATGCTTTAAAGATTTTTGTAAAAAAACAAAAAAGAAAACCATGTACATATCATTCAAGTCACTTTGCTGCTCTTTCTTTGTTTATTTTATTGTATATATTATTTATATTTTCATGGTGTTGTTTATGAGATGTATACTGCGGGAGGGAAGGGGGAGTAAGCATTCCAATGTACTTGTTACAAATGGCCAGTACAAATCTTGTATCTTGTATCTTAAATGGCCAAATATGAGTAAAACAAAAATATATATATCTAAATCTAAACCTGGAGGATTGAATCCTCTTTATTGGTCACATACATACACACACACACACACACACACACACACATACACACATACACACATACACACACACACACAGTGAAATGTGTTTCTCTGCATTGAACCCATCCTAGTATTAGGAGCAGTGGGGCAGCTATTGTATACACACAGCTGCCCAGGGGGGCCGTGTAGAGGGGTCTGGTGCCTTGCTCAAGCGCAACCTTGGCAGTAGCCAGGAGGTGAACTG
>CM051015.1:22296109-22301109 GCA_027704905.1 Muraenolepis orangiensis | reverse complement strand
TTTCTCTTTCCTCTACGGGGAGCCGACACAACGAAAAACAAACCGCAGACGGTCCACATCGGTTCTGACACTGTGTGCTCTAACACCGGCAGTTTTCCTTTTATCACTCTCTCTCACCCTGTCTCTCGCCCTCTCTCTCTCTCTCTCTCTTGCCCTCTCTCTCTCTCTCTCTCTCTCTCTCTCTCCTCTCTCTCTCTCTCTCTCTCTCTCTCTCTCTCTCTCTCTCTCTCTCTCTCTCTCTCTCTCTCACTCTGCAACCAGGTTGCAAAACCTGGTTGCAGAGTGAAAAAACCCGTCGACTGGATGGTATCGGAAAAAATATCAGTTTGGGTGGGGGGGGCGGTGGGGAGTAAATATTTGGCCCCGGCTTACCGTCAAACTTTGAGTGTCTGGAGACGAAGGTGCTTCGTAGCTCGTGGCTGGTTCCGTCAACCAGGTTCTCGAAGTCCTGTTTGCTCTGCTGGCCGAACGCGTCTTCCATCTCCTGGGTGCAACAGGTGCTCCCGCGGGAACATACCCGGAGATGGTCACCTGCACACATCACACAACACGCCGGTTGGTTATTCCATGATTACACGCCACCAAAATCTATACTGTGTGTGTGTGTGTGTGTGCCTGCATGTGCGTGTGTGTGGGCGTGTGCCTGCATGTGCGTGTGCGTGTGTGTGTGTGTGCGTGTGTGTGTGTGTGTGTATGTGTGCGTGTGCGTATGCATGCGTGTGCGTATGCATGCGTGTGTGCGTGTGTGTGTGTGTGTATGTGTGCGTGTAGGTTGCACAAACAGATTTGCTTTAGAAGGAGGTTGCATGCATACATGCAATGCATGTATGCATGCATGCATGCATGCATTGCATGCATGCATGACCTTCAAAAGCAAATGCAGCGCAAAGCCCCATTGGGAGAGTTGGGTGCGGGTTGTGAGAGACCTGGAACAGAACAGAACAGAACAGAACAGAGCAGAACAGAGCAGAACAGAACAGACAGAACAGAGCAGAACAGAGCAGAACAGAACAGAACAGAACAGAACAGAACAGAACAGAACAGAACAGAACAGACAGCAGAGCAGACAGAACAGAACAGAACAGAACAGAACAGAACAGAACAGAACAGAACAGAGCAGAGCAGAACAGAACAGAACAGAACAGAACAGAACAGAACAGAACAGCAGACAGAACAGAACAGAACAGAACAGAGCAGAGCAGAACAGACAGAACAGAACAGAACAGAACAGAACAGAGCAGAACAGAACAGAACAGAACAGAACAGAACAGAACAGAACAGAACAGAACAGAACAGAACAGAGCAGAACAGAACAGAACAGAACAGAACAGAACAGAACAGAACAGAACAGAACAGAACAGAACAGAACAGAACAGAGCTTCACCTCCTCAACACTTCTTTTAAATCAGGCCTCAAAACAGTTCTGCTTGCCACAGCTATTAATTAAAACTGTATGTCTGCAGTACATATTCACATTGTCTATATTATTATATATATATATGTGTGTGTGTGTGTGTGTTTTTTTTTTTAGCGCGTGTGTTTTACAAGAAATTCTTCTTCACACATTTAATTGTTATATATTTATATTATTATATTATATATTTATATATATATTTATTTCCCCGTTGTTTAATTCTCTTTTAATATTTCCCCGTGTGATCTCTTAACCGTGAGGGCAGCTGTGTAGGAACCGCCCCGTGTTTGGTTGGTGGTGCTGCGACGATAAATAATATATAATCGGCGGTTCGTACGGCGTAATGCGTGTGTCGAGCGGATGATTGACCGGGGTCAACTTAACTTCACGAGAAGTCGCTATGGCAATTTACGGTTAACAATTTAAATATTCATGATTGTGTGATGAATCCGCGCAGTACGCACGCACAATGCCTCAAATAGGCGGGGGGAAAACAATAGTATTATTATTATTATTATTATTCCGTGCACGAGACGGAGAAGGAGAGAAGGAGAGAAGAAGAGGAAGAAGAAGAAGAGGTCCAACAAGAGGGTCACGTTAAAGTCGTTTTTAGAAAGACAGCCGCACTCCCAAAGCTATTACCGCTCCTCGGGAAGGAAAAACGCGCCCAAAGCCTCCTATTAACCTGCAGCCCAAATATGAAACAATGGGGAAATCCACACGCCGCCAGGAGGGCATATTGTTATTTATACTAGGGTGTTGTTGTTGTATTTTTTTTTAACTTTTCTTTTGCATCAATACAAACGATTCAGAGAAATGTATTTTTTCCTTTCATGCCGGTAAATTGTTCATCCGTCCCCGCGAGGTGGAGGCGCGGCACTCACTGTCTGCAGCCCGGGCCGCTTCTCACGGCGCTCCCTTCACACTCGGCCGGAGAAAATGTAATTTAATAAAACGGGGGAGGGAAACATTGTTATGTCTCATGAGTTAACATTTTAATCAAGCCTATAAAAAAAATAAGTCTGTGTGTGTTTGTGTTTGTGTTTGTGTTTGTGTTTGTGTGTGTGTCTGTGTCTGTTTTTGTGTGTGTGTGTCTGTCTGTTTGTGTGTGTGTGTGTGTTTTTGTGTGTGTGTGTGTGTGTGTGTTTGTGTGTGTGTGTGTGTGTGTGTATTGAAACGAGAGATGTGATTGAATGGGGGGATGTGTGTGCGTGTGCATGTGTCTGCGTGTGTGTGTTGGGAGGGAGAGAGAGGAGAGGGGGGGGGGGTCATCAAAGTCACTGTGAGATGAAGAAATGCATCTCCTTCAAAAAATAAACATCCTCCTCCCCCCCACCACCCCCCCACCGCCCCTCCTCTCTCTCAAATATTGCATAATTGATGACATGGGGGGAAAAGCTGAAGTGGATCACAGTTAATGAGCTGCATCACTCTACTACGCTCTCTCCCGCAAACACGCCATTTAGAAAAGAGTCAAACACAGAGAAAAGAAGAGAAGAAGAAGAAGAAGAAGAGAAGAAGAAGGAAGAAGAAGAAGAGAAGAAAAGAAGAGAAGAAGAAGAAGAGAAGAGAAGAAGAAGAAGAAGCGCTGACTCAACGAAAACCTGGACCGCAGCTCGTCTTGTGGGCTCCTCATTTCACACGCCGCCCTGAGTCCCACATCAGATGTGGTCCGGAGCCGATCGGAAGCCGATTGGAAGCCGATCGGAAGAGACGGAGAGGCTAGGAGTGGTCACCGCGTGTGGTCACGAACCACACATCGCTCATTGATCTTCTCCCCCCCCCCCCCCCCTCCCCCCGACACCACGAGGAGTGGAACAATGAAAACAAGAGACCACAGGGACATCCGCGATCCGATAATACACACTTATTCAATGCCGTCGAGGGAGGGAGGGAGGGAGGGAGAGGAGGGGGGGGGGGGCTGATCGGACCACAGCCGTCTGGTGTTAAGGAAAGGTCACACGTTGTGGCCTGGGCAGCAGATGAGAGATCTGCACTACCTAATTGATGTGGATGCGCACATTTACTAAGGACAAATATGAATTCTAATCTGAGAAAATAAGTGACCCCCCCCCCCCTCCCCCCCCCCAACACACACACACACACACACGCACACACGCACACACACAACCCCACCCCCTCATCACGCCATCACCACCACGACGTGATCCATACGCGTTTGATCGATGACATTTCATTTCAGAAGGATGACGGATGACTTGGGGTTTTTATGTGCGAGACGGTCAAATGTTAAGTCGATGCCCCTGCGTTCCCAGAGATAAAGTGGTGACCTTAGCGAAGCCTCGATTATTCATCCTTTTTTTGATGATTTCTCTTTTCGTCGTTTCTTTGTTTTTTTCAAACTTTTTAACTCCGCAGCCCCCATTTAAACTAACTTAACCTATGAAAGTCACCGTCTTGGGGGCCCCGGCCCGGTGGAACACCACATCGCATCCATAAACATGATCTCTGCTTTAATGCTCTCGTCTTCTGGTTACTTTGATGTTTTATCCCTTTTATCAATGGTTGGTTGCACATCACTCGGGGCTAACCACCGGCGTTCAGTTATTGCTGTAATGTTTAATGTACGGTTCTCAGGGGGGGCAGTGAATCCAAAATGCTTATTTTGGGGGGGTTTGAACGTACACACACAGTAATATGTCTCCTATGACTTATATGACCGTCGACATGGTTACAACTACAGGGCCCTCAGTAGAGCGCAAACCTAATCCTCCGCCACACCAAAAAAGTTCCCTTTTGTCCTATTCATTCTGAGGCTAAACAATCACTCTAAAGCAACAGCTGTCGCTAAAGAACGCTTCAAAGAATTCCTGGATCCGGATTTCGGATCCGGATCAGCGGGAGTCCGGATATCCCCGATATTTCCCTATGAGTCCAAAAGTCCTAATTCGCATTCCACCTAAACCTTCACCGAGTTGTATGCACATATGCTAGTCACTTTGTTGTCATATTATCTCCCAATGCTAAAGAATCGTTCCAAAGAATTCCTGGATCCGGATTCAGGATTCTGGATTGGAAATGGAGCTAAAAGCTGGAGGGGGGGTCCCAGCCAGTTCCACAGCCTGCACCGTGTGATGGCAGGCAGGTACAAACGGTTCTCCTGGTGCCACAGGTGTGAGATGGGATCCAGGGGATCCAATTCTATTGGTCTCATGACAAAACGTCCAACCATCCAAAAACCCATTAAAGGACGACATTGGTGTTCCTATCGCTGCTTGTAACAGAGGGTCACACATCTGACTTCATTCCAATACACCGTATACTTGAGCATTATACGGAACATTCAAACAATGTTTAAATTATCCAATACGTTGAAATTGCCGCAAAAAAAACAACACCGATTTTCCAGTTATAACTTTCCTGGGGCGTGGGAACAGGGTAACAGAAGATAGGGTTACAGTCCCATCCCGTACCCTGTCTTCTGTTACCCTGTCAGGGATGAAACACTCTTTCTGGGTAATTCTTGGCTGATTGGAGACTGATTCCAGGCTTCCTTGCGGGTGTAGAACTGTAATAAGAAACTGAGGTGCAGGTGTATTGAAGTGGTGGGGTGGGGTGGGGTGGG
>CM051015.1:22261109-22283609 GCA_027704905.1 Muraenolepis orangiensis | reverse complement strand
ATTATTTCCATCTCATCTCCGTGACTCCTCATCTGCCAGGAGCAGCGAGCAGCGAGCGGCAGCCAGACCAAAAGGCATCCAGAGATAGGGCACAGACAGGAGCTCCGGCGAAGTCGGTGCGGCCTGTCACTCACTCACTCCCTCCCTCAATCTCTCCTCCTCCCTCCCTCCCTCCCTCCCTCCCTCCCTCCCTCCCTCCCTCCCTCGCTCCCTCCCTCCCGGCGAACAGCCACCCGCGCTGTCACGTCTCAGACGCCAGGTGAATTACCGGGCTGCGACGACTCAAGACTCCTGGAGGATGACGAGGACGACGAGGTGCCGGTGTGAACGCAGACTTGTTTCTGCCAGACAACGGCGGGATTGGATTCAGGCTTTGGGATGTGAGCGGGTGACAGCTCGCTTAAATATGTACAAATAAGACTGAAGGCAGGGGGTGGGTTAAAGACGCACGCGGTCGAAGGCGCCGACGCCCGCTGGCCTGCAACTCTTTTACCACAGCTAAAAATGGGCCTGGTGATCCTGCACCTCGTCTCGTTTTAGGTGCATATTTCAATAAACTGCCAGCGAGTTACATAATTACAGTAATTCGTACTTGTCGTACTATAAAGTTGTCAGGGTTGACGTACAAGTAAGACTCAGAGGCACAGACGCGGTAGCTCTGCATCCGAGACCACATCTTAAAATGAAAAACGACCGTGTGTTTTGGCTGCCTTCAGCGGCCTTGAGTCTTTTATATTTAACTGTAACATATGTACGGTCCAGACTTAGTCTTTATATTTAACTGTAACATATGTACGGTCCAGACTTAGTCTTTATATTTAACTGTAACATATGTACGGTCCAGACTTAGTCTTTATATTTAACTGTAACATATGTACGGTCCAGACTTAGTCTTATATTTAACTGTAACATATTTACGGTCTGAGTCTTTATATTTAACTGTAACATATGTACAGTCCGGACTGAGTCTTTATATTTAACTGTAACATATGTACGGTCCGGACTGAGTCTTTATATTTAACTGTAACATATGTACGGTCCGGACTGAGTCTTTATATTTAACTGTAACATATGTACAGTCCGGACTGAGTCTTCTGTTTAGACTGAAAACCGTCCATGGGTCACATATGTAAAGGTCCGGGCCGAGTCCTCTGTTCAACTGAAACCCCACGCGGGCTCCATATGTACGGTCCGGATGAGACCCCCGCCAGAAGGCACAGAAGCGCTCACTAACTCCGGGTCAGTTCAAGATCCGGAACACGCATTCCACAGGGTTACTGTTCTCCCACGATCCTGCGGACCCACACAATGTGGCCGTTGACAGCCCTGTACCCCCCCCCCCCCCCCACCCCCCCCTACCCCCCGGGCCCCAGGCACCCCACCACAAGACGGGGCCCCCCTGACTTGAGTCTCGGGGGCCCCCGGCTTGTGGAACAACGGGAGGAACACTAGGCGTCTGAGATATCCCACAGGCTCTTGTTTTTGTCTCCTCTCTCACATCCAGCTTCCATTTGTATGTTGCCTTTGCGCGGTTGATGATTATGCAAGCCGCCACAATCTATAATAAAAAGTAATGGAAACACATTCAGAAAGAGAAAAAAATAAAAAGCTTTATGATTTCTCGTCGCTGAATGTCAAGCCGCCGAATACAAATACATGGAAATTGTCTTTAGTGGCGACGATGTCGATCACGACACGAGGGCGTCGCAATTATTGTAATGTTGTTTTCGTAATGTTACATAATGCACATGATTAGACGTAACAGGCATTCCTCTTATCGAGGTGGGGAGTGGGAGGAGGTGAATTAAGATGGTCAATCGCACTTTGCAGTCTCCTGGGCAAAGTCTCTGTGTGAATTATGCTATTAAATACACCCACTTTCCACAAGTTGTCCATAAACACCCCTCTCCCTCAGCCATCACGAGTCCCAAGAGAAACCAGTCCAGCACAGGGCCTTGAGGAAGCCACATGTCCACAGATGGACGACTAATAGTTGAGGATTATAAAATGGATGATTCTGAGACACAGCCCAGAGAGAGAGAGGTGGGAGAGAGAGAGAGAGAGAGAGAGAGAGAGAGAGAGAGAGAGAGAGAGAGAGAGAGAGAGAGAGAGAGAGAGAGAGAGAGAGAGAGAGAGAGAGAGAGAGACAGAGAGACAGAGAGACAGAGAGACAGACAGAGAGACAGAAAGACAGACAGAGAGACAGAGACAGAGAGATTGTGTTTGTTTTTTCTTGGCTGGAAGGGAGTCTGAAACAATAGCCAACATAAGAATCGTAATGATGCCAATAAAAGAAACAGCTTCTTTGGGCTGAGGCCCAGAGAGGTCAAGGAATCCTGAGGTGCGTAGCTATTAACTTCACACTCGATATCCTACACCGCTAGTCCGCGCATATCCCCTTAACCAAAGCACAATGTGAGCGTTGCCGCCTAATATAACTTAACATATCGGGTGCGAGTGCTATCCCTCTCAAATAAGTAAGTAGTTTAAAAAAAGGTCTCACTCAACTCGAACTAAATTTAAATACATGAAGGAGACGACTATAAAATCAACTTTAATCGTGCTCAGCTTCATCTGAAGCAACGTTGAGGAGTGTGAACAACGTTGATCCTACTTCTGTTCTAGGTGTTTCTACTTGACTGGTTCCATTGTGAGGCCTGCTTCTCTTCTAGGTGTTTCTACTGGTTCCATTGTAAGTAAGCATTGTAGTTCTGTTCTAAGTGTTTATACAGTTATATTGTGAGGCTGCTTCTCTTCTAGGTGTTTCTACTTGTTCCACTGTCCACTGTCCGTGTTTCCATTTTGAGGGCTGGTTCGGAGCTGGTGCCTAATCTCGAACCAGTTCTTTGCGTTTCCACCGCGAAAGAAGCGGTTGTTGGCCCGGAAAACTGGTTCCAGAGCGGCCCCGAATCGAAGCTGGGTTAGCCCAGCCTGAAGCGCTACGTCAGGTGGCTAGGGGCGCCATTCTTTTTAATCGCTAAGAAATGGCTATGGACGTGAAGGCAAAGCAGCAGTGGTCCGTGGAGGAAACAAACGGCCTCCTTCACGGTGGTCCTCCGCAGAAGGTCACAGTAAACTAGAGGAGCTTCTACAACAAACCGCTATTAGAAAAACTACAGTGCGAGATGTCTTCAGCGGGGGACAGGACCGAGGAGCTAATCGATAATAAACTGGATGATCCGCTGCTGTCACTCAGGTCCTGGTAAGTTTTACTTTATAAATATTTCCCTTGTTGCCAACCGGCTTTGCATTTCTAAGCTGTTAAGTGAGCTTCTCATTATCAAATCAATGTTATGTTCGTATCATCAGAAATGAGTAGCTATGATTGCTAGGCTTCTGTTAGCCGCTAGCATAGCCTTGGTAACAATAGCTAACGTCAGGATGCTACATTCTAAAAACAGGGAAGTGTAGTGGAGACATGTTTTAATGCACTTTTCTCTTGTTTTACTTCATGGAGTCATGTTTTTAATGCACTTTTCTTTTGTTTTAGTTGTTTATGGAGTCGTCTTCCCTCGACGATGTCGATGCGGAGCTACCGCCCCACTGGGCTGCAGCTCGCCAGCAGCCCCTCGGAGCTTTACTGACATTGACTTATTGCACTGCACTCTACACTTTTACATTTTGTGATTATTGTATATTGTATATTTAATGTTGTTGTTTTTTACAAAACACATTTCTAAATATAAATGTCTGCTTCATTATGCTTTATCAACCGAGAAACATAATACAAGATGACAGTTTAAGAGGAAAAGGCCAATGGTCCCTTCTGTACTCCATTAAATGCAGCTCTAACGTCAAGTTAAGTACATTTTATTTGTATAGCCCTTAATCACAGTTACAGTCGTAAACAAGGACTTCAACATAATCGTGTCCATAGCACTTAAGACGAGCAGCTCAACGCGTTGGGCCAGCCCTGTTTGTTTTCCAATGTAACCTCAAAGCCAGGAGCAACACTTTTACATATATCAGTGTTGTGGAAGTTTGGAAAGCAGAGACGTATCCAGACGTTTACAGTGACGTAATGACGTGGCTCTCTCGGTGAAAATGTCAAACGCAAACCGGTTCTTAGACGGTTCGCCAGTTGAACCAACTGCGAATCGGCTCTAGCACCAGCCCGGAGCTGGAGCTAGCTTTGCGTTGGTGCAAACGATGGCATGTGAGGCCTGCTTCTCTTCTAGGTGTTTCTACTGGTTCCATTGTGAGACCTGCTTCTCTTTAGGTGTTTCTACTGGTTCCATTGTGAGACCTGCTTCTCTTTAGGTGTTTCTACTGGTTCCATTGTGAGGCCTGCTTCTCTTCTAGGTGTTTCTACTGGTTCCATTGTGAGGCCTGCTTCTCTTCTAGGTGTTTCTACTGGTTCCATTGTGAGGCCTGCTTCTCCTCCGGGTGTTTCTGCTGTTCCACTGTTAGAGGGAGGACACGCTTGCTTACACGCGTGATTGACAACACCGGTGGAATCAAACGCATGAAGGGCATTCCCCACTGTTGTGTGAACCCACTGATGTGTTAAAAAGGCATTACCAGGCACCACAACAGACCGCTAAGGTGGTGGCTCGTTCATAGACGGCGATACTATTCTAGAAGTGCCCCATTGAGGGGCCCACACATTCAGACATTAGAGAGATTATTTTTCTCCGATATTTGCAGATTAGCTGTCTTGTCAAAGCCATACATCTGGAGGATGTAATCAGTTAGGTATCTGTGCCATCCGCCAACAGGTGTGCCCGCCCTTGCCGCTGCCAGATTTTAGTCGTGCATGACTATCACAACGTCACAACACTTCTGTCACAGCTACACAACGCTAACGATAACGCTGCGGAGGGAGAAACGATGACCCCTATGATCGCGCCTTTGAATACTGTATTCATAAAGTCATAAATATGAACGTTTTTGCTTCATCTTCACAGCAGCCTTCAAGATTGATTAGGCTGTTTGAACCGAGTGTAGCCCACCTACTGTTTATAAACAGATCTGGTCTCAACTTCTTGAGGCATTTTGTAATTACGAGCACTAAATAGAACCAATATAGTGGTAAAATGACGATGTTCATAACTTGTGTATGGCGAATACTATTATTATTATTATTGTACTTTTACCTGTACACTGACCTGTTCGGCTCTTGGGAAGGAAAGTTAGAAAGGAAATGCACTTATGACTTCTGGTGACTAGTAGTTCTCTTGCCTACCTATGTTGAATTCACTTATTAAGTAAGTCAAATTGGACAACATTCAGAGTCTGCTGAATGACATGTAATACCGAAAATGTATATTCGGTATTAGTATAATAAAAATATACTGATGTCATGTAATACCAACCAATGTAATTGTTTATATCACATGAGAAAATGGAACTGCAGGCAAGGGATGCAGAAGCCTCAACCCAAAGGGGAGTGTTTGCCATGGGTCACTGACGTACACCCGACCTCCGCTCGGAAACCGCATGGAAATATTGCAAAAATCTCAATTACGCTCCAATCACATTCCGCTGCATTAGGAGGCGAGCGAGGTTTGGCGATGCAGTGTGCTGCTGCTGCTGCTCAGTGAGCTTAGGGATGGCGGTTATATTTAGTGTATCCCGTGAATAACGGGGTGACTAGACGGTTGCATACATGGGAATGTGTCATAGTGTTGAATGCGCTTCTGTAAGTCGATGTGGACAACGTCTGCTCAATGACTGCCATGTAATGACTGTCATGTTTCATCGATCAATACGCAGCGGCGAACGCACATGCATTAAAATATGCCCCGTGTAAACTTATCTGTGCAATTGATAGGTTATAGGGCCAACATGGCAACTTCACAATATGACAGGTGGTCGTAAACCCCCCTCACATTTTTAATAACTGATGGGTTCCACAGTAGGCGTCGCTTGCTTGGTTGCACAGTGCGTAAAAGCCAAGCTACCGTTTTAAATGCACTTGTTAGGTCTGATTAAATTGACAACGCGTAATGTCAGATGTCAGACAAGTTGCTGCTGGTTATGACAACTTTTCTTTCTTCTTTCATTCTGAATATAGCATACCTTTACACATGTATAGTATACGCATGTAGTCAACAACAGCAATTAGAGCCTTACCTGATATTTCCTGAGGAGGAACATGTGTGAAGCTGAAGCCCTTTCCGACACAGGCGTCCCTCACCTCACTGCAGTTCCGCGCTTTGAAATCTGCCTTCGCCACAACGTAAAGCACGGAAAAAGTGCAAATGATGGTCTCTATTCGGAACATGGTCCACTTCTTCCTCACCGGGAGCCCTGGAGTCCTCTCCCTCTTTGCACACAGCTCCCCCGCTCGTCGAAAAACCCTCTCCTTGCAGCAGCAGACCCCGCAGCAGGCGGCACCGTGGACCGGTCGGTCGGTCGGTGTGGATGTGGATGTGGATGTGGATGTGGATGCCGCTTCTCACAACTGGCCGACGACGTCTAATCAATACATCTCCTCCAGAAGACGGGATTGATTCTGTGTTTTTTGTTTAGTTTTTTTTGTTCGCCAATTGAACGATGGAGATAAAGACTCCCCTTCGCCGGTTGGTTTCAAATCAAATCAAAAATAAACCAACACACACACACACACGCACACACACACACACACAAAAAAACGCCGAACTGCAGACGTTTTTTTATAGAGGTGCAACACGAACCCCCTGGCAAAATCCCGGTCTCTCTCTCTCTCTCTCTCTCTCTCTCTCTCTCTCTCTCTCTCTCTCTCTGTCTCTCTCTCTCTCTCTCTCTCTCTCTCTCTCTCTCTCTCTCTCTCTCTCTCTCTCTCTCTCTCTCTCTCTCTCTCTCTCTCTCTCTCTCTCTCTCTCTCTCTCTCTCTCTCTCTCTCTCCTCTCTCTCTCTCTCTCTCTCTCTCTCTCTCTCTCTCTCTCTCTCTCTCTCTCTCTCTCTCTCCGGTGAGGTGGTGTGCGCTTAACTTCGCTCCGCCTGACGGTGTGAGCCCCGCATGGAGTGGAGATGAGGCGCGGATCAGACGCGCTGCTGCTGCTGGCGAACAACAGCCGGGCGCAAAATACGGAGTGGATTCCAGACGCGTCCGCCCGTGGGTCACGCTGCCGTATACCCTCCGTTACACCCCCACCCCCACCCCCTCCCTCCCTGACTCTCCCTCCCCTCCCCTCCCTCCCCGACTCCCCTCCTACCTCCCCTCTCACCCCTTCTTCACCCCCCCTCCTCCCTCCCCTACCTGACTCCCTCCTACCTCCTCCCATCTCACCCCTCCCTCATGCGCTCCTCACGCTCACGACCGAGCGCCGACGCACCACGCACGACGATGGTGATGGTGCGTGTTTGACATTGTGTCAACTAGTAATACTGTGCGTGCGGCCCACATACGCTGCCTTCACCTGAACAGATGTGATAGTGATAGTGATAAACAATTCATGTCACCCTAGCCCTAGTGTGTGCGTGTGCGTGTGTGTGTGTGTGTGTGTGTGTGTGTGTGTGTGTGTGTGTGGTGTGTGTGTGTGTGTGTGTGTGTGTGTGTGTGTGTGTGTGTGTGTGTGTGTGTGTGTGTGTGTGTGTGTGTGTGTGTGTGTGTGTGTGTGTGTGTGCAGACGCGATAAAGGTCGCGGTGGTTTCCATATTTAATTGTCTGCATATGATCTCCTTGTGAAGTAGCGGTGTGATGGCGTGTTGGAGCCCGACCTGTCGAGAGGCCATATTGATTTTTGTTAAAGCAGCTTAAATCCCTCGGGAGATCAACACTGGATTACCGACACTGCTTCTCCATCTCCTATACCGTTAAGGCTCACAGAAAAGTATCGGTAGTTTAATAACAATTTTTTTAAAAATGGCTTCAAAGCTTCCAGCATCTCAACGGTTTAAATTCAAGTTCAACAAACTGCCAGCCCTGGGTTTTGTGTGTGTTTGTTTGTTTATTTAGCTAGCTTTCTTGTCTGCAGGCACAACAAGACAGGCTGGCACACACGGGACAATATTATAAAGAGAAGAATAGAATAATAGGGATACAGAAGTTTCACACCATTCACATTCACCCAAACTCTCAGTGGCACAATAACCAATACTTAATGGCACTGAGGTGCAAAGCAGCAAGAGTGATTTAGGGGGCCAAAGTGGAATCTCTCTAATAGGCCCTCCATAATAGGCTACAAAAAAACATGTATTTCTAAAAGTCGGATCTGATTTGATATATTTTCAAAATGTTAAGAGAAGACCACATCATTCGCTCCTCTGTCAAACACAATCAAACGCTAGTCATCTTTAACAAGATGGGACATCTCCGGAAAGGTAAAATATTTAACGTTAAAACGTTTTTGAGTGAATAAAATGCTTACCATGACGTTCATTTAGAATATAATGCTTTCATGAAATGCACCACAAAAGCTTTGATTGAACACAGGTGAACACACAGGTGAACACACAGGTGAACACAGATCGTAAAGGTGACACCTGGTCGTGTTCACTTAAATCAAGGATGACCCAGAAAGGGTTTTAACTATAGGTGTCGTCTCCTCTGTCGTCAGGGACGCAGCCTGTTTTAGCGAGTCATCACCGGAAACCCCAAATAACACAAGCAGACGTGGAAATGTACATGATTATGCGTGGCGTGCCACACACACACACACACACACACACACACACACACACACACACACACACACACACACACACACACACACACACACACACACACACACACACACACACACACACACACACACACACACACACACACACAGTGTAGATGCTACGTGTAGATGCTACGGGGTGTTTGGTTTGACTTCCAGCTGAAATGAAACCCGGGTTCGATCCCCCACGTTCGTAGCAAATACCCGCGAGGGCATCCTTCAGAAAGATATGCCAACACCCTCCGCGACTCCTCACAGGGGAACCTGGCCCCCTTTTTTTCAACCGGCTTTGTCATCACTTCAGTGTGGGTAGAAGATTCGAGTGTTTACCTTTCCTCTGTGTCACCTGTACCTTGGGCCTTGGGGTAAGACTTCTGCACTGAGCTGCACCCCAGATACAGAGAGAGAGAGAGAGAGAGAGAGAGAGAGAGAGAGAGAGAGAGAGAGAGAGAGAGAGAGAGAGAGAGAGAGAGAGAGAGAGAGAGAGAGAGAGAGAGAGAGAGAGAGAGAGAGAGAGAGAGAGAGGCAGAGAGACAGAGAAACAGAGAGAGAGAGAATGCATGCTCACACTACATCCCTAATGCGGAGATATATAGAGATATGGTTAAACATTTAGCAAAGCTATCCTTTAATATCCTGAAATCCCTGTAAGTCCCGTTTGGATGAAAGACTAAGTAACTAAACAGACGTACTGCGGGAGACAGTGAGAGCGTAATTCACTTCATTCATGCAGCCCTCTGTGGGAGCTTAAATCCTCCTCCTCTGTGATGCCCCTAGGGGCCACTTTCCCTTCTTCCCGGGTGGGCCCTGCTCACAGGGACCAGGCTGCACCATAGATCGTTGGCTTGGTTTTGTTATTACAACATTGGTACCCACCCCCTATGGTGTCCCATAGGACCCCTTTCAACAGATAAACAAATTACCAACATTTAGCGATGCATTATGTATAATTAAGTCCCATTTATTGAATATACGGCAATTGAATATACTGATGGCAAGCAAATATAAAGGTAAATATAATCTGATATATATAATCGAATATACAGCATATCATATATATAATCGTATATGCGAGTGAGACTTCAAGCATAAAGTGCAGCATTACTTTTAGCATAACAGCGTGTGTCAGCATGTTGCCGTGTCTGATTGATGAGCCCATCAGTCAGGACAGAACATCTCATCACACTGAAGGTTAATATGGGCACACATGGCGTCACCTGGCTCCACCTCAGTGCTACAGCATCGGTGAGACTCGTACCTGGAGAGGTCCTGCTCGTGTAATAAGTCACTCATATGCCCACTTGTGTATGCGATACACAACACTGGAACATGACATATGTGGGCCATATCAACTTTTTTCTTTGCTGGACGCTGTCACGATTCAGAGTAAATGATCACATTTAAAATCGTTCTCCGGTATGCACAATCCTAATAATTCATCTTGATTTGACATGCGATCATTGAGCAATAAATGACTTTTTCCTCACCACAACAACAACAACAACAACCACCACAACAACACCAACGCCAACATCACCACCCTCCCCGGCGGTCTCTTTCGCGGTAACCTCAACCTTATTCTCCGTGAGAAAACAGCGCAGCGAGCGAGCGCGGTCAGAAAGGTTCTGGCTCGTTCTGCGAAGGCCCGCAGCAACGAGAGCTCCTGAATATATTGTCATCGCATGCACTCCATCACTTTAGCAATTGTGCATTGAGATAGATACAAACATGCCTCGGGGCGCTGCTCTTTTATTTGTGTGTGTGTGTGTGTGTGTTGTGTGTGTGTGTGTGTGTGTGTGTGTGTGTGTGTCCTGTCTGAGTATGAGTATATGTACACATTTGTATAATGACAAAAAAGGATCAACGGTAAAACAATGTGAACCGCCAAATACACCTTGTTCTCGGCGGTATTATGTTTGACAGCAGTGGTCTCTGTGCAGGTTGAAAACACCATGGCAACAAGCATTTGGAGCTGTTCACTAAAAGAGGTAACATTTAGAATACAAATATTCTCTAGCTTTCAAGGCCAATGGTCGTGTTGTTAAAATAAAAGATCAGACAAAGAGCCTTTTGTACGCTTTGTGCAGCCTTTATTAATATCTATTCACATGATCATGTAGTAAGATCCGGTGAGGAATCTTTTTGGCATTGGTGGTACAAACGCTTGAACATTCATACAAAGAAACCAAAGCAGCCTGAGAGGGTCTGTGATGTCATACTTCTCAGAGCTCACCAGACCTCCTCAGGTCTCCTCAGGTCTCCTCAAACCTCACCAGAGCTCTTCTGACCTCACCAATACCTTACCAGAGCTCCTCAGACCTCCTCAGACCTGACCAGAGCTCCTCTGACCTCCTCAGACCTCATCAGACCTCCTCAGATCTGACCAGAGCTCCTTTGACCTCCTCAGACCTGACCAGAGCTCCTTTGACCTCCTCAGACCTGACCAGAGCTCCTCTGACCTCCCCAGACCTCCTCAGACCTGACCAGAGCTCCTCTGACCTCAGACCTCCTCAGACCTGACCAGAGCTCCTCTGACCTCCTCAGACCTCCTCAGACCTCCTCAGACCTGACCAAAGCTCTTCTGACATCCTCAGACCTCCTCAGACCTCATCAGACCTCCTCAGACCCCCTCAGACCTCATCAGACCTCATCAAACCTCACCAGACTTCACCAGACCTCACCAGACCTCATCAGACCTCCTCAGACCTTATCAGACCTCACCAGAGCTCCTCAGACCTCAACAGACCTCATCAGACCTCATCAGACCTCATCAGACCTCATCAGACCTCATCAGACCTCATCAAACCTCCTCAGAACCAGAATGTATTTCCAATACTCATGTGCATGTGGTACTTGGTCAGGAACAAAGCACAGAAGAGAGAAACAAAAACAGTGCCATTTTAAAGCATTACACTCTTACATTTGAATGCATATTATTGTTTCCCCCGCTCTTCTGCCTGTGCAGCCGAGATGAATCAGAGCCCACTCAGAGGCTTTTATTATTCCTCATTGGATGTTAATTCGTCTTTCCACCGCCGCCGTCCCCACCAGACCCATCATTTAAAATGCGTTGCCGTCCTGTAAGTGTTGCCCTTCTCTCCTCCTCTCCGAGGGCCTGTAGCACGCCACGATGAACACCAAGGCCCGGGCGCAGCATGTGTCATCGTGCAAACGGAGTGAATCCAGAGAAACCCCGTCCGTCCATAAATAAAAAAAACTCCAACAGGCGGCCGTGTGGTAAATCTACGTCGCGGGGGCAATGAAACTGTGTACCGAGTGCACAGAGACGGTGCTCTCCTAATGGCCAAATAAATATAACACACGTTTTGTATAAACGACGGCCGCACAAATGCTATCATCGCACGCGCGCGGGATGATAATAATAAAGATCACAAAGTGCGGTAGATCGATAGGCTGGAGGGGATGGGTTCGCTCCTTCCCCCCACCGCCGCCCGTGTTCATCTGTGAACCGGTTCCTGCCACACGGGAGAGCAAAGAGCTCGGGATGACGAACCAAACACCTGGCAGATGGAGGAGGACGCTGGGGGGGGCAACAGGTGATGGCGGAGCATCACAATGGGAAGCTTAATTGGATGGAAAGATACATCTGTGTATGTGTTTCAATTATGCGGAGGAAAGGTCATGGATAGTATAACCGGGGGAACAATCGAATGCCTTTGATTTGTCCTGGGCTTCTCCAAGAGTCGCCTGGTCCTATCATCCTGGGTTATGAAAGGGCTCCACCTGTTGAGGCAGATTTCTGAACACACAATTATCACCGATTAGTACCGCCGTCGAAGCTACAGCGTCTTGTTCCTGTGCTCGGTACACAAAACATGCGTTCTCTGCAGCAAGCGTGGCTGTAATCTTTCATTTGTTTCACTATAGTAGAAAACTGGCACAATGTTGTGTATTATTTAGTAAATACTGCCACCGCTAACCGGCAAACTGCTATCTAGCTACCCAGCAGTACAGCCTGTTCATAGCAGAGAACAAACCAGGCCGAATAGTGGACCACCTCCCAACGACCCCCCCATGGTGTATGGAAAAGGGATATTATACAAGACTTAATTTACTAAACGCTTCAACGTCCAATTCAGACATAAAATGTTTTATACAACGGGGGAAATTGTAACAAATTGGATTTTAGACTGTAGTATTATAAATGATGACCCGATATGGTTTTATGAATGCAGGGATGGGCATGGGTAATGAGGTATAGGGGAGACATTTCGGTTGCATGACTCAAAATTCCCCATCCTTATTTGTGTGGGTTCGGGATGGGTAGGTTTTATTTCCTGCTAAATTGGCCACTGCTACCCCTGCCCCCCTTATGTATTACTACAAGGATAGGCTTCGGGTAAACAACGAAAATTGTACTCATAACGCCTTCTTCATTCATTCTAGCCAACTTGTCCTCGGTGGTGCTCTAAACACCCGATAGAAACGACTCAGAACCCGCGAGTCGGACACCAAACCCCATCCCCGGGTCTTCTTCCTCCACACACGCAGATTCCTCAAACCTCTCCGTCCGCGTGGCGGGAACCCAGGAGGCGGCGTCCGTACCGACGCCCCATGGTTCCTACTCACTTATTTATATATTTACGTTGGCGAAACCAGCCAGGACATTTATCAAGACCGCTGGGTCATGAACAGGGGGCCGATCAATACAACCCAATTAGAAAGCCCGGCATTACTCAAATCAAGGACCTTGCTACCGGCGCCTCAGACGGGGAGACGGCCGGACAGCGCGTTAAGGCGGCGGCCCTTTTGTGTGTCCACTGACAACAGTGTCCCAGAGTATGACATCCGCCTCTCCCTCTTCCCCTGCAGCCAGTGAGCCGGGGGCTTTCCATTGTGAAGGTCTCTTACACAATCAATTCCTATCTAAAGCCAGTGGTCAATCACTCCCATAGAGAACCCGCAGGCAGTGTGGCGATTAGCGCCGCCAGAGGACACAAGACGGACGCAGAAGCCCCTTTGATGAGCGGCCCCTCGCGAGCGAGCCGTCCGCCGACACCGCGGCGCTGTAAATAACGTGGCCGGTTTGGTCGTCCAAACACAAATCCTGACACGTCTTCTCGGCTCAAGGTTTGTAATCCTGGCCGAATGCTGGATCTGCCCAGAGACCCGAAATAATGACCAGCTATATATTCAGGGAACACAGCCGCATGTTTGGGCATTTGCGACAATCTACTAGAGTGAATGTGAACACATGGGCTCACATGGTGCTAACCCTTTAGCTGCAGTATACAGTACAGTATATCGCTTGTTTTCTGTACAAATCGCTAACTGGGATAGACAGTGACAATATCCGATTTTTATCCAAATGTGTGTGCGTGTGCGTGTGCATGTGCGTGCGTGTGTGCGCGTGTGCATGTGCGTGCGTGTGTGCGCGTGTGTGTGCGTGTGCGTGTGTGCGTGCGTGTGTGTGTGTGCATGTGTGAGAGAGCCAGACATCTCTCATAATCAGTCAGCTGTAAGTGGGGAATATTGGCGTACTTGTCACTACGATGCAACAGGCAAGTCTCACAACGCGACTGATTTCCAAACCCTTATTGGCAGCTGCACGCGGTGCGGAACAAACGAGTCGAACCAAAAGTGCCTGGCTGACAGTGGGATGACTGCTGCCTTCCATTGTGGGCCACAGACACCACTGCAGCGAGAGCTAGGTTCACACATGTGCTGCTTTATTAAACCAAAATTGACTTCCATGGAGGATATCCTCGCAGTGCTGTTGCAGGCAGCAACTTGCCCCTCCCCCTTTTCTTTCTTTCTTTTCTTTCACAGGGAAAGCAAATGATTAAATCGGTCCCCCACAGCAGAGGGCCAGGACACAAGGACTGACTCCATTTTTCATTTTTCATGGGGATTTTTGAAGACTGCATTGTACCGTAGATATCTATATGGGGACTGTGTTCTAGTATCGTGTTCTAGGGCCGTAAACCGGTCTGGATGATCAAACCATCGCCACTGTCTCTCCTGGCTTCACTAGTACATCCGTTACTGATATCATCTGCCAAAATGACTTTGTTGTAGTGATTCTGGACAGCAGAAACAGTGATATTATATTGCCACTGTACATTCATGGAAGGCGCACTCACGCTAAATGCTCTTTGGCAGAATTGACATTCCATTCATTTAGCAGACGATTTTTTGGCCGAAGCAACTTGACTAACAAGCCTCCAAGAGCAGAACCAGTGCATAGGTTAAAGTACAATAAGCTGGCTTCCTACTTTTAACACATTAAGTACATTGAACAGAGGCAATGACAAAGAGTGAAGCCAATAGACACAGGCTAATAAACACATAGCAATGTGTGCCTCCAATCCACGTGTGTGTGTGTGTCAACACATGTTCATACCATCTATCAGTCACTTTGCTGTCCTTTTTTTGTTCATTTTTATTGTATATATCATTTTTATGGTATTGTTTTGGAGATGTATACTGCGGGAGGGAATGGGGAGTAAGCATTCCAATGTACTTGATACAAATGGCCAATAAATATCTTGTATCTTGTGTGTCAGAGGGGGGAAACGACAAGATCAGTTGGGTGTCATCGGCATTGCAGTGGTAGGAGAAGTCATGGGAGTGGATAACAAAATTGGTACACAGAAGTCACTATGACAAATGATATTAGTAACGGTAATGTTTTAGTGAAGCCAGGAGATACACGACGATGGTTTGATCCCCCAGACCGGCAGGGACCTTTAAAGATAAGCTTTTTGTCCAGCGTCCATGTGCATGCACTATGTGTCGGAGCCCATCTTCATCACCCTTTGGTGGTATTCTGCGGCAGCGCTTGTCCGTCCAAACAAAAGTCTTGTTGGAGAACAATACTGTACAGAATACAACCATTGAATTGCCTTTTCTTTTTTTCGTTTCTTGCTTACAAGTATCAGATGTCTCATAGTCAAACGGTGTCACTGGTTGCGAAAATTCATTGGTTGAAATTCTGGACCGCTTGGCTCTCCGGGAAAACAAATCAAAAGAATAAGAACAAGCTAACAGGGGAGGCGGGGGGGGGGGTATTATTTCCTACTGATTAAAGTGAATTTCCATCAAGGAGTTGACGCTAGGCGTAGGAACGCTAGGCCGCTGCCACCATGCAAGGGTCCCAAATCCCTTGGGGGGCCGCTAGTCTCATTTGGATGAAACCTTAAGGCAGATAACAGTGCAGATCTAACAGCGGGACAATTCCCCGACTCCCTCATCAAGAAGTTTGCACGTTCAATTCCCTCCACATCTGACTGCTGGAAAACCCTTTGAATGAAAGGGAAATGAGAGGGGAAAAATGGGTGACAAGTTCGAAACCTAACCCTCACTCCTCAACGTTCAAACATGCGCAATAATCCGATATATATACAGCCCTTGTAAAAGACAAAAGAAAAAATATCTATATTTATATATATATATATATATATATATATACTGTATGTTTATTCACAATGAATACACCAACATGATTCCGACCGGTTTATTGTGTGTTTTATCCGTGTATATACACATCCCTGGCTTGAGCCCCTTTTAAACCAGAGTGCTAACTAATTATACCTTTCTGTTCAACGGTCGTACTTTGTCCACACACAACACAACATCCCCGTGTAATTTTGCATTTCTTTGTATTGACAATCGGGTTGTGTTTCTGTTCTATTGAAAGGCGATACGTCCCCCCCTCCTCGGTGCTCTCTCGTCCGGGGGGGCTAAAGATAGCCCTCTAACGTTTCTGCATCTGTCACGGAGGCTGCCACTACATAATCATTACTGACACGGTGGCGAGAGAGAGATGCGCCCCTAATAAACAAGCGGGATTACAAGGGAGAAAATATAACTCTGTCTCAAGGACAAACATGATTCATACCAACGCTCTTTGATGGATTCATCGGTTTGCCGTCTTTACTTTCCTTCACTAACTTTTCACCTTGCGATACTTTGCGATACTCTGCTGCGGGCGGCAGTAGCTCAGTCTGTAAAGAATTGGCTCGGGAAGCGGAAGGGTCGCCGGTTCAAGTCCCAGACGGACCAAGTATGGAGTGAGAACAGAGTGGTTCTTGGAAAAAGGTGCCAGTTCACCTCCTGGCTGCTGCCGAGGTGCCTTTGAGCAAGGCACCAGCCCCCTACACTGTTCCCTGGGCAGCTTTGTATATACACAATAGCTGCACACTGCTCCTAATATTAGGATGGGTTAAAAGCAGAGAAACTAATGTGTGCTCATGTATGTGACCAATAAAGAGGATTCAATCCTCAAGATTTAGATTCAATGACATAGTTACAAGTGTGCGGGATTCAACAGCCTAATACAATAGCCGGAGCATAAAGACATTGTTATCGAGAGGAATTTGATCGCGGCTTTGTATTAGGCTGTTGAATTCTTCTTACAAGAACACAAGCGTAGGGGTTAGATCACAGTTTGGTTGTTGTGTTTGGCATCAGGTGCATTAGGGCTGCTGACCAGAGGTTGACCCCTCCTCCCCCTGCCTGTGTTGGTACGGCCCAGCAGCCTTCAGTAGTCTGGCACAAATGTGCCCGAGATGGCAACAGTCACTGAACTCCTTTAATAGAATCCCATCTGACAGCATTCGCCTCGGTTCGTGTCAAAACCGTCGGCAACCCCCCACGCACACACACACACCCCTCACACACATGCACACACACATCCCTCACACAAACACACACACACACACCCTCTTTGAGCACTCTGTGTATTCCATGATTACACAAGCGGTAGTGTCATCTCGTTGTCTCCCCGACAAACAACACGATAAAATTAGAGATGCGAAATGTCGCCCCCGCCCTCCCGCAAACTCACAATTGCCCCACAGACATTCTTTTTGCAATGAACTGAAATAGATAGCGTTTTTTGAAAGGAAATATTAGTTAACTGTCAGCCGTAACTCAGCCGTAACAGTAGGCAGTGATGTGTGTCTTGCATCGGGTCCCAGCTGGCTTGTTTGACATCGCCTACAGGACAAGCAGATGTGATCTACAGACAGACATGGGGGGGGGGGGGGGGACATGGGGGGTCAAGCGGGGAAATCGTCAATTCGCATCCTCCGTCAGAGACGGAGGATACGGTGACAGGTATCAACTGCATGTATGCGTCACTTTGTGAAGTTTGGAGTGAGGCACGGTTTCACTAGTTGATGATTATGAAGAGGATGTCAGGCGTTGTTGTTGGACTAACTACTTAAGAGATACTATTGGGATGCTGGGATCAAGGGTTTGTAGTTTGAGCTTCTTCACGGCTAATGCTTCCTCAAACTAGAGGTGCCCCCAGTAGAGCTCATATCTCCGTTACTTTAACAAAGTCCCCTGGATCCGGATCCGGATACGGATCTGCGGCAAGATCTAATCAGTTGTCCCTTGGCCCATAAGTAATCTAACCACAGAGTTTTCTCCAAGTTCCGTACTTAACCGATTGAGTTATCTCGCTAACAGACAGACGACAAACTAATAAATAAATAAAAACGGAAAAGACAAACGAGGCTAAAACATAACCTCCGCCCCGTCGTCCACGCCGGCGGTAATGACTGAATCATAAAAAGGAAGACAGGCGCTGCACTGAAACAGGAAGGCCTTTAGTGATCACAAAGGCACAATGTGGTACGAGTCAACGGACCGCATCCCCGGTAGGGCCTTGGTTCACTGTCAGCACTCCCGTGGGAGATCTGGTAGCACATCGGCTCCGTCTCCCATGACCATTTATTCATTAATGAAACGCTGCTAAGAGAGCCCCACGTCATCCTCTCTCCAGTAGGTTTTCTTGCAGGAAATCAATTTGTGTCATTGTGTGCTGCCAATGACTCCCCTCTACACAGTACAATGCTTCATTTCCCCAAGTACTCTGTGTCAAAGCATTCACACTGGGCGTGTGTGTGTGTGTGTGTGTGTGTGTGTGTGTGTGTGTGTGTGTGTGTGTGTGTGTGTGTGTGTGTGTGCGCGTATGTGTGTGTGTGTGTGCAGAGAGAGAGAGAGATAGACAGAGACAGACAGACAGACAGACAGACAGACAGACAGACAGACAGAGAGAGAGAGAGAGAGAGAGAGAGAGAGAGAGAGAGAGAGAGAGAGAGAGAGAGAGAGAGAGAGAGAGAGAGAGAGAGAGAGAGAGAGAGAGAGAGAGAGAGAGAGAGCACAGGGACGTGCCAGGAGACTCCAGAAAGTACTCCCTTGCTTGTTTCTGCTGATCCTCATTGTTTACGTCCCAGCAGTGAAGCGTTGTGCCGGTGCAGAAAACGTGTGTCAGTGTAAAAAGCAGGACCCCTTCCACTAGAACAGATCCCTGCATACATCCCGGCGTGATGGACACAGCGCTGCCGCATGTACCCTGCAGCCAACAGATTATTCGGCATAGACGTCGGACGGACTCGGGAGCATTTCGATGCAAAAGTCTTTCATGTGGTGGGGGGGAAGGCCTGTACATGATTTATAGCGAGGAGGGATATAAGGGAGCTTTTCACTTCCGTTGATGGAGCACAAGTGTGGCAGTGGAATGCCTTTAGTGCGATAAGGCTAAGCCTGTGCTTGGCGTTGCTATTATGAAACATAAGAAAAGGGCTGAATTGATTTTGAAAGGTGCTTTGTTTCGTAACCTCTCGTGATATGAAGCACGCATCCTCGTGCGTGTTTATAACCAATCAAGGGTGTATTTTTCCTGCCAGTTTCTGGTAGTGATTGAGTGATTCGGGCTACGGAGATAGAAAGGGGGAGCTCTGTGAGTGTAACGGTAATGTTGACCTACTACTGCGTGGGACATTTCTTATTAGGTTTTCTTTTTAACAATAAAGACAGTAGTAGGTGTTAAAAGCCCCCATTCGGGGGGGGGGGGGAGATATGAGAACAATAAAGAGCCGTGTAGTGAGTGGATTGACACGTGTAGCCCAGGGATGTGGGAAATGGTTCCTGCGTTGCCTGGTGAGAGCACACCTCATCCCTCCCTCCCGTCACACATATCTGATTAGTGAGCTGAAGAGACCCCTCCTTTTGATTTCCCTGTATAACCATTTCTGTGGCGGCGTAAGAAAGAAAAACAAACGGCTAAAAAAAAAAAGAAAAACCCCCGATATTGGCTGATTAAAACTATAATTGCATTTTTGTGAATCCCCTCAAATTTGAAATGCAGCTTTTGTTTGGGAGTTTTATGTGTGCCGATCGCATTTTGAGCATTGTTCTCCACCGTGTGATGGATACCACCGCTTCCGCCGCTTTGTGAAGTCGTTAACGTGCTTGCTGTGGAGAGTTACTTAAAATGCCTGGATAGTGGCTTCACTCCCTGGCGCTCCCTGCCGTCCAGCTGTGCTGTCATTTGGCTCTCTTGGCCGCTCTGCTGGGGCTGGATCAATGCGGAACCTGGCGACACCCTCGCCAGCACAGTAAACAAAGAAGATATTTAGCGTTTCTGCACTCACTTTTTCGAATAGCGCCCTGCTCATATAGTGTGTCATTCCGACCTGGATGTCCTGCTGGGTCCTGGCTAAGCATGTGAGCGAGGTCTAAAGTTACAAACGTTGAGTTTTCACACAACCGTTCTTCACTTTCCTTGAGCGTGAGCCAGACCCCCAGATGGTAGTTTTTGGCTATTTCAAATAGTGTAATACTGATAGACTGCACCCAGATGTTAAACTAGCACTCGCCCCTCTGTGGCCTTTTCCAACAACCCAACCCCAAGAGAGAGAGCTCAATTCATCTCCACCCAGAGAGAGCTCTTGGAATCCAAGAAAATAAATTTAGTTTTACAATAACAATTTGGGCCGTGGTCTATATATAAAAAGCCCACGGGATTCCAGATTGTAATAGGTTCATATGTTTTGGGAGAACCGGGCTGTATTCAGAATACATTAACAATTGTCAATAAAGACAGCCGTTTCGCATGAGCTGATACACCACTGAGGTTTCAGCCAGAAACGACTCGACTGCCAAGGGCGGCCGAGGCCTTGCAGCAGTTGGTGCATTAACATCCGCAAGGGCCGGCGCCTCCGCCCAGACCCAGCTAGCGACGGCGTTATGGAGATCTGTGAAACCCGATAAGAAAAAAAACTCTCCCCTCTTCTTTAACTCTCGCGGCGCCATTCAGTACCGGGGAGAATAGAGGGAGAGACTGATGTCCGCAAGTAATACCACAAAACTAGGGCACACTAGGCAGGGCCACACGGTGTGTTCAGATTCCCATCAGATTTAGCACCGGGTGTATCCCCTCCCATACTCACACACACAAAAACAGCAGGGGATCAACCTCTGAATCTCTCCCCTCCTTCACTCGTCTGGCTTGAAAGCACCACCCTGGTCCTTGTTAGCTCTGTTGTTTGCCGGCGCTTGTTTATTAGCTCTTGCTTATTATCTGTGTGTCTATAGGCTTCACTGTTTGTCATGGTAGCCCCCTGTTTGATGTACGTACTTTGTGTGTCAAATCTAGGGAGGCAACTTAATGTACTTTTACCCGAGCACTGGTTCTGCTCTTGGAGGCTTGTTAGCAAGGAAATGTAAAGTATAGTATATGATGTTATTATATATGTGTATATGTATGTATACATGATATTATTATGGCTTGTTGGGAAGGAAAAGCACATCTTCTGGTGACTAGTTGTACCCTTGCCTACCGGATGTTGAATGACCTTAATGTAAGTCACTTTGGATAAAACTGTCTGCTTAGAGGTTCTTTGAGGTGCTTGGAGGTTCATTCTGGCATGTGAAGGAATACGAAGGAAAATGACGTACACTCGTATGTACTTAGCACACTAATGCATATCTTGGCAGCCGCTTGTGTGCTGACGTGTGACAGACTGGAGCAAAACGGGTGATACTAATTTAGTTCTGCAGGGGGCCGAGCAAATCCATGAACGACAACCACAACGACAACCACAACAACAAAAACAACAATAACAACACGACAGCCGGTCATACGATAACACATGTGAATAGCATGTTTTTTCAAGGATTATGCAGATGAGGAATCGGTGGACTTTATGGACTTTTGAATGGTCCATGTCTTGTGGTGTGTGTGATGATATATAAATATATATGTATATATATATATAAATATATATGTATATATATATATGTATATATATATATATATATATATATATATATATATATAGAAAGCCACGTCAATCAGCAAAGTGGCCCTGGAAAGCAAAGCAACGGGACAAAAGGCTCCTCATCCATCTGGTCACATTCACAATGAATTGTTTTCCACACGGCTAATTCAAAAGGGCATTAGCATGAATTGACAGTCATGCGGTGGTGGTGGTGTGGCCCGTATTTATTGCACATGTGAGGAAAAAAAACCCAAAACTGGTTCACGAGCGGGTCGAGTCGTGGTTAATCCAGCGGGTCTCCCCCCCCCCCCCCCTCGTCGTCGTCAGTCTGAATGTCAACAGAGGGTCGCCGCCGCCTCAGCAACACAGCTGACAAAAGACTCTCGGCAAAATTGCACACAATCCCCCCGGGGGGGGACGCAGCACAAACTCAGACAAGATACCCCCTCCGCATATTTAATTAGCCCGGTTAAAATGAGGAACACAAAAATAGCTTCGCCAGACGCCGATCACGTTCGGAACCAACGCCGTCGGGAGTGGTGCTTGCCTTACGGCTATTTCGGTCTGTGATAAGCAAACATTTAAAAAAAGGAAAAATCAATAAATATAGCCGCCACCGCACACACACGCACACACATACACACGCACACACACACACACACACGCACACACACACACACAGGCCGACGCTGTGTGGGCATCAGCAGCCTCCATATAGCCTAGCGCTCTATCACAGAGGAGCCCGGGTGAATCCTCTCTCTTGTAGCTGGGCTGTCACTCACGCTGTTAACAATTAGGCAACACTTCAGAAATACTAGGCCATGTCAGAGCGGGAGCTCAGGGGCCAAGGAAAACACGACAGGAGGGGGGGGGGG
>CM051015.1:22228609-22258609 GCA_027704905.1 Muraenolepis orangiensis | reverse complement strand
CACAGCACAGATCACGCAGCGTTTTGTTCCTCACATCAGACACGCAGAGGTAGGATACGCATCAAAGTGAATAGAGGTGGCGGGAGCAGCCGGCCCGGGCCGTGGTGACAGCCACAAACGCGCGTCTCTGAGTTCACGACCGCTCTGGATGCTTCCCATTTATCTTTACTGTCAAGTGTGTGGGGGGGGGGGAGGAGGAGGAAAGGGAGGATGGGGGAGGGAGGGAGGGGAGGGAGAGAGGGGAGGGGAGGAAGGGGAGGGAGGAAGGGAGGGGAGGGGAGGAAGGGAGAGAGGGGAGGAAGGGAGAAAGGGGGAGTAGAATAATGAGGTGAACTCGTGTGTGTGTGTGAATGACTCTAACCATTCGATTAAAGAACGCGACAGTGGAAACCCTTCAACTCGATTTCACTTGGGGAAAATGAGCGAAAGCGCCATCACAACGCAACACACACAGTGTGCATATATGCGCATAGTCATATCTCATATGTCCTTTAATTAATATAGCATAAGGCCCGTGGCGTAACACAGCGGGACAAGATGGCCAAAGCGGGCTGCGCATGTCCATGATTACCATAACACACACTTTGCACACACTTTGTCAAACTTAATTAATAAATGTATTGTATGACTCAAACGATATGCTTGTATATGTAAAACTGTTATTTTTTACATATTTTTTTTTATTTGTTTGGTGAATGAATTACATCCAGTATGTGAGTTTGCCCCTGAGCAATATATAGAATAAAACATAATATAGAGTAATATAGAGGTAATATATAAGTAGAACCATTCAAGTTAAGTGGCCAAGTGTATCCTGTAGATGTGACTCCAGAGACGCATAGTGTGTATGTGTGGTATAAAACTAGACTCAAGAGATCCTCATGAATGTTCTGCCTCTCCAGTGAAAGCGTTGCGTTAGCACAGTACTGTGTGTTGTTTCGCTGTAGTGGTTTAAATCAAATAATAAATCACCTATACATTTCAAGATGATCTCCACCATATTCAATCAACGTGTGATTATGAATATCATTTGAATTAATGTATGAACATATGCATAATGCCGTGACACTGACCACGGAGATATTTGATTACATTCAGCCAATTAAGGAAAATAAACGGAGCAAGAAATTAATCTGCAAACATTTAAGATGCGTGGTTTAAAAAAAAAAAGTAAGCCAGACTGCTGTGAGTTCTAGCAAATGACGTCCTGCCTTCATATCCTCATCCATGGTCTCTCCATACTTTCTCAACATTTAATAGCAATAGTAATATTTGCCATGATACACAAGGATGTGTTAGGCCGACAGCACTAGACACAAAAAGCCAGGGATGGAACATGATAAACATCCCATGGGACTCTTGGTATAAAACCGACACTCGAAGGACCCGAGGCTGTAAGAGGGAGGATTGGCGTGGTTTAGTTGTCCAAAAAGCAGCGCCCACTTCCAACACAAAACTCTGATCATGTGTCATAGTACAACTTAATATTTGGAACATCTTACATGAATTCCATATTGCCATAGTACAACTTAATAGTCTGAACATATTCCATATTGTCATTGCATAACTTCATACTTTGAACATGAACAGACTAAAAATAAAAAATGAGGCATCTAATGATTTGTATGCACTTGGATACAAGGCTTTTCTATCAGATGTGTGTGTAATATCGTACATCAGGCCATACTAGAGTTGGCCATTTGGACATCGGTCAGGCCTCAAGTGGTGAAGTTGGGAACAACATCTCATCCATTCTGGTCCTCAACATCGGAGCACCCCAAGGCTGCCCGGATGTACTCTCTGTACACACATGACAGTACTGCCACACATAGCAACAATCTGAATATGAAGTTTGCAGGCGACACCACAATCATCAGCCTGATAAGCCACGACGACGGAACGTACAGAGAAGTACAGAGATGAGGTAGTCCAGATGGTGCGATGGTGTGAGGACAACAGCCTTGCACTGAGTTTTAGCAAAACTAAGGAGCTCATCGTGGACTTCAGGAGCCGCAAGGCACGGTTTATATATGGGTAGAGATCACCATCACATATGGTGGAGATCCCCATCAGCCTGGACAGGACACGGATGGAAATTGTCAGCTGCTTCCGTTTCCCGGGACTACAGATCTCTGATGACCTGGCGTCACACAACACAGAGGTCATGCTGAAGAAGGCCTACGATGCCTCTGTGCCCTGCGGCGCCTCAGGAGAAGGCCTACGATGCCTCTATGCCCTGCAGCGCCTCAGGAGAAGGCCTACGATGCCTCTATGCCCTGCGGTGCCTCAGGAGAAGGCCTACGATGCCTCTGTGCCATGCAGCGCCTCAGGAGAAGGCCTACGATGCCTCTATGCCATGCAGCGCCTCAGGAGAAGGCCTACGATGCCTCTATGCCCTGCGGTGCCTCAGGAGAAGGCCTACGATGCCTCTGTGCCCTGCAGCGCCTCAGGAGAAGGCCTACGATGCCTCTGTGCCCTGCGGTGCCTCAGGAGAAGCGGCATAGGCAAACGGTGGCTAGTGAACTTCTACCGTGGCCCCGTAGAGAGCGTCCTGACGGGTGGCGTCACCGTGTGGTACGGCAACACCACTGAACGGGAGAAGAAAGACCTCCAGAGGGTCGTGAGGACGGCGAAAAATATCATTAGGTGTGCAGTTCCATGCATTGAGGAGATCTTTAGGACCAGATGTCGGAATAAGGCCAACTCCATCACAAAGGATTGCAATCACCCTGGGCACCATCTCATCTCCCCCCTGTGGCCAGCATCCGTACATGGACCACCAGATAGTTTTTATCCACAGGCAGTGTGCCTACTGAACTGCTAGGAGTTCTGCCACTATCATAACATTGTCATTCATATTACATTACAGCATCATACTTTTGCTGGACTTTCTCAACTCATTAGTTACTGCACTGTATTCATGATGCTGCTGCACTACTGGCACTTTAAAATGCTTTTTGCACAATATGTATTTATAATATGTATTTATTTATTATGGATTTGTATTTATTATCCATCAGTGTTGTATTTTTTTACATTTACTGCCTACATTTAGCAGATTCTTACAAGAACAGACAATAAGTGCTTCACAAGCTTCCAAAAACTACAAATATAAGAAACTATAAAGAGGTGTTATTAAAACACTACTCAAGCACACATGAGTCAGTGCTTCTTTACAGCAATGAAGAGGCTCACCCATTCATACGCAAACACAAACAAGTGTATATTACAGACTTTATTAAAACAGCTTTTGTTTTTTTACAGCTTTAACAACTTCCTCACAACCAGCAAAGCATGAATATTACTTGCTAATAATTATTCATGAAACCAACACATGAGCCATCATCAGCAAGGCAAAAAACATATACACTTATATATATATATATATATATATATATATTATATATATACATTGCCTGACGACAGCAGCTCACCACGTACAGACTTGACTGGATGAGAGCAGCAGCAACAGCAACGTTCCCCAAGTCCTCAACAGGCCGGGACAAGTGCAATACCACACAGATACAGAGCATTGTCACCGCTCCCAACCTGCACAGAAACGGGATGGCATCCACCAGACTTTTTAATCAGTTCCATGATCAGTTTTGCATGGATTTGCACAGCGTGAATGTTCAAAAGCTGACAGCAAACCAGCGAAACTGACCAGAGACCCACGTCCACAATGTGTTGTCCACGGCTTCGCAAGATGACGACGACGACATATGCCCCGAGAAGTACTTTAAGTGCTCACACTGAAGTAGAAACGTATACAACTACCTGCACTATAAGCACTTTAAGACCGCCCGGACCTCACGTGTGCATGCGCTTCCAGACTTCGGAAGCAACAGGTGGTTCGCCGTCCTGTCAGTCATCAACATCTGTGTTCTTTGCAGAGACGCAGCCCACTATTGTAAGTGTTGTATAGTATAAGTATAGTATTGTTGTGGGAATTCATACTGCGTAAGGAATGGGGAGTAAGCATTCCATTGTACTTGTTGCAAGTGGCAATTAAACATCGTGAATCTTGAATCCAATATCCTTTAATTTTCGGGAATGCAGTAATGTTTTCCCATTGATGCAAACTGATTAGTTTCTGTAATCAGTAGGAGGGGGCTGGATGTAGGTTGAGTACCATTACCTGCCATATCTTGCCACAAACCCATTCTCTCCATATAGGCCTATTACATGTTCATACATTTTACAAATAGAGGATTTGTGATGTACATGTATCTTATCGATAAGGCCTCAATAAAGCAATTATATAGTATAGAGTAGAGTATATTGAATATGGGAGGGGATGGAATATGACCAAAATGACAGGGTAAATGCATGACACGAAACAGGGACATACTTCTGTGGTCTAAACAAATGTGGATGTTTACTGTGAAAACATTAATTTAAAAGTAAGGTAGAATAACATTAGAATAAATGTAGAATGTCGAAGGGGGAACAGACATCATTGGCTGTTTAAAACTTGTGTTGGCAGCCATAGAAATATGACCTACGTCAGAGCAACTGTTGCTTTGACGCGTTAAAGTCCTAAACAACGTTGCTATTGTCGCTGTGAAGGACCGCAGGCAGTTTCAACAATGAGGGATTTTATTCTACATATATAATAAAAACAGATCGAAGGGAAAAAACACAACAAAAAGGAAACCAAGGTCAAAGTAATGAGTGAAAGGGGTCTAAGGAGACTATATACAACATGGGCTAAACCAAATGACACACAAAGGGAGGAACAAACAATCCTTCAGAGACACTGGCATCCAAACTAAAGTCTTCCTATGTTATGTGAAACCAAAGCTTTTTGTTACCGTTCTATGAAGTGTGATTGTGTATGTGCATTATGCATGTTATAATATATTTATGGCTGTGACCCGAGTCACTCACAATTGTCAAAACGGTTACATTAACAGGTGGATGGTGATGTTGGGCAGACCTGCAGTGGGTGAAAGATGTCTTTCTAAAAGAGGTAGTTTGACGGCATGCGTTTCATAACAATAGTCGGTCGGTCCGGAAGAATGTTTTAACCGTGTGTTCACCTCCCCCTGCTGGAAACAGGTGGTTCTCACGGATTCATATTTAACGCCACTCCAGTGGTAGGATGATGTAGTACAGTTTATGAAAAAAAGGGAGGCTGTGAACATCTTTTCCTTTTCATTAATAACATTATTTACATAAATAATTGACATTATCTCTAAATGGAATAAATTACATACACCTACATTTTTCAGAATATCAATCAGAATATCCTGGGGGGGGGGAAAACATTACAAAATTCCAAGTAAAACTTATTTTTTCACTCTAGGTGAATGCAGCAACAGCAGTAATTGGAGACAGGAGACATGAATACAGCCAACATAGCATAGAGGCAAGGATAGTTTTACAAATGTGCTGCTTATAGCAATCTGATGGAAATATAGGCTTGCCTTTAATTTTAAGATAAAAAATAAAAATACTTCAGAGGAAGTTTTTGGCCTTGGCTGCTTGTCAGAAGCCCCATTTAAAATCACGTAGGACCCTTTTCACAAGCATTCGCCATTCATTAAAAAAAATTAATGGAATAACCTCTGGAGGCCCACCTTCCGAGGTAACCTCAGCTGTGGACCTTCTCTAGCACTAATGTTGCATGTATAACACTTCGTTTAGGTTTCACCATCTGATGTGAATTGTATTGCCTCAGAATTATCTTGTACTCTCAACTTGTTTTTACAAAAGTTAGAATTGAAACACTCGAGTAGTTGCTTGAGGGGAACTAAATATTTAATTCAATTATCAAAGTGGTTGCACAAATGTATATTTTCATTAGATATTTTTTTTTTTACATTTACTGCCTACATTTACATTTAGCAGATTCTTACAAGAACAGACAATAAGTGCTTCCAAAAAGTACAAATATAAGAAACTATAAAAAGGTGTTATTAAAGCACTACTCAAGCACACATGAGTCAGTGCTTCTTTACAGCAATGAAGAGGCTCACCCATTCATACGCAAACACAAACAAGTGTATATTACAGACTTTATTAAAACAGCTTTTGTTTTTTTACAGCTTTAACAACTTCCTCACAACCAGCAAAGCATGAATATTACTTGCTAATAATTATTCATAAATCCAACACATGAGCCATCATCAGCAAGGCAAAAAACATACTTATATATATATATATATATATATTACATATATACATTGCCTGACGACAGCAGCTCACCACGTACAGACTTGACTGGATGAGAGCAGCAGCAACAGCAACGTTCCCCAAGTCCTCAACAGGCCGGGACAAGTGCAATACCACACAGATACAGAGCATTGTCACCGCTCCCAACCTGCACAGAAACGGGATGGCATCCACCAGACTTTTTAATCAGTTCCATGATCAGTTTTGCATGGATTTGCACAGCGTGAATGTTCAAAAGCTGACAGCAAACCAGCAAAACTGACCAGAGACCCACGTCCACAATGTGTTGTCCACGGCTTCGCAAGATGACGACGACGACGACATATGCCCCGAGAAGTACTTTAAGTGCTCACACTGAAGTAGAAACGTATTCAACTACCTGCACTATAAGCACTTTAAGACCGCCCGGACCTCACGTGTGCATGCGCTTCCAGACTTCGGCAGCAACAGGTGGTTCGCCGTCCTGTCAGTCATCAACATCTGTGTTCTTTGCAGAGACGCAGCCCACTGTCAGTTTTGCATAGATTTGCACAACTCAATGTTCTTGCAGCGCAACTACGCAAAACTAGCAGTGAACCGCCGAACCGTGAACACGTAGAACCACCGGTGGGGCGTGCGTGTGTAATTTTGATGAGATGAAATCTAGCTCCTTATGCCAGAAGGAGCACTTAGGGCAGTAGATGCTAGTCTACTCCACTATCTGCACTAGATGCACCTTAACATAAGCACCAGTTGCAAGCACCTGCTCCCGTGATGATGAGTGTGCGTGTAGGGGGAGTGCGGCCCGTGTCAGAACAGTGCTGAAAGTGCATCCACTGCAGTAGATATTGTAGCACTACCTGCACTGTAAGCACTTTGACACTGCCGTAACTCAGCAGCTCAGGAGGTGTCTGGGACAACGATGCACTCTTCTCCACACGATAGTTTTACTTGTAGACTCCACAGGGAACCTGAAGAGGGGGGGGGGGGGGGGGGAGAAAGAAAAAAAGACATGAGGCAGTAGTACGTTTCCCGAATCGTATGTTTCAGTCAGCACACACACACACACCAGAGAGCTTGGTGAAACATTGGTGGGATACATTGGTCAGACATCGCCCCAGTGCAATATCATGGCACACACACACACACCTCTGGAACGTGGGTAGTTGTGTTTTTCAGCTACTCTACATAGTTGCATAGTCAACATTTTTCCAGAACCAGTTTACAAGTTCCGTTTCTCTCACACACAGCTAGCCTAGCCACCGCGGCTAAGAGTTGTGGACTACAACTAGGTGTACGCTAGCAGAAACATGTGTATATGTCGTATATTGTACTATCCCAGGTGTTATGTTTGCGTGTTACAGCCGTTGAGGAGGTTTGTTGAATTGAAACGGCTTCATGTGTGCTTCAACGTTTCTCTAGTCCTCCAGTAGCTCGACGGTTGGCCATGTTTAGAGTTAGCATGGGGGGGGGGGAGCGATATATATTTACTAGTAAGCGGGTTTAACATTGTGCTTAACATTTGTAACAGTTTGACGCAAACATGGCATTTGAGCACATTAAGATTTGAGACGTAGAGAAGAAATCCGCAATTGTTAACACGAAGTAGCCTTAGCCTAGCATTAGCTTAGCACAGGTTGGCTAGCAGCCCGCTAGGTGGTGGGGGAGGGCGCGCGCGGCCCTGCTGTGGACCCGCGTGCTGCTGCTGCCGTCGCTTTGTTCTGCGGGCGCTTTGAAGCCACACACAAATATGGCGCTAAAAACACACCACTACTACTACAGCCCTATGGTGACTAATAAGTCCACAACAACGTTTGTTCTTTTCCTTAACGTCTCCGCCGTTTAAGTAAGCGAGCCGCGTGTTTAAAGGTGTAGCAGCACCACCACCACACACGCGTTTCAAATCTCCCTCATTCTCCACCTTATGGAGGCGCGGGGGGAACCATGCGTACTCTACTCTCCCCACACACACTGTTTTTAGGCAAAAAAGGGGGGCAAAACGGCTAATTCGCACCGTTTTTTGCGTGAATTAACACACGCGTGGTAATAGTTGCGTGTCGTCGCCGCACTTCCCCCCCTCACCACCACAACTACGTTTGGTTTGGAGCCACGGGGAAAAAACCCCACCAACAACAGGTTTCTTTTGCTTTGCGATAGCAATGCGCGTAGTTGGAGGCACCACCCAACAACAAAAAAACAAATCCTCCATCTTCCACTCCACCTTACACACACACACACACACTTGTGCCCACTTACCGTGTTAGTACATCATGGGGAGAGTGGGGGGGGGGGGTTCACGTGTTGTCCACTTCTTACCGTGTAGGAACTCACTGGTGGTTTGTTGAGAGGGGGGAGATCAGTCCACCTCAATCCAAAAAGAAAAACACCTAAAAGCAACGCAAAGAAAACGTGTGTGTGTAGAGTGTGTGTAGTAGTAGTAGCATGTAGTCCAGCAGCGGGATCCCGACCATGTGAGAGTATGTCGACGTGCAGGGGAGTAAGTGTGTGTGGTCGCCGAGCTGCTGCTGCTAGTGAGGTCTAAGCGTGGTGGTAGTGAGATGTTAGTTGGTAGTAGTAAATGTAGTAGTAAGTGGTAGTAGTTGTAGTATGCTGCTTCTTGCCGCCGGAATAGGACCATGTGCTGCGTGAGTGCAGGGCGGCTCACTAACCAAGCCCCAACTCCCTAATTTGCATACAACTCCTACTTCCGATCTGTTAAAGCCGCCTGTGGCCGCTCACACAACAACAAGTTGAGGGGGAGAGAGAGATATATATATATATATATATATATATATACACACACAAAAATATACATCATAGAGCTGAATGAGTGCATGACGTTTTATTTACTTTTTATTTTCATGGTGTTGTTTTTAAGATGTATACTGCGGGAGGGAATGGGGAGTAAGCATTCCAATGTACTTGTTACAAAATGGCAAATACAAATGTTGTATCTTGTATCTTGTACTTACTACAGCTCATTTAGCTGTGGGCCTACTTATACATTAAAAAAACAACAACCTCAAAACATCCCAATATTACATTAAGTCAAAGTCCACGCCGTGTAACGTTGCACAATAACAGGCCTAATACGTCATCATATTTTTGGAGGATTGACATCGGAGTCAAAGTGCACGTTTTTAAACAGTAGTGAATTAGTTGTAAGAATATGCAGAAATGTGGTAATGTAATGTTTATTTTTTCTTTAATATGCCAAAGCAATATAAAAAATGCGTTTTTAATCAATACCGTCTTCCAACGAAAAGCAATTGGAAAGAGTACATTTAAATCGGTATAGTAACAACAAGTGTTGTTTTGGGGCTCCAGTCTCCAGTCGATTTAAAATAAAACATATTATAAAAAATATAGTCATTTTGGTCCGTCTACAAACTTAAAGGATTAATCTCTCGAAAGAGTTCCTATTAGGAATAATATCCCAAATGTCGAAATAACGAAGAGAAATGGAGGTACTTGTCGCAAAACTTGTAAACATGAGTCGGTGTGTGTGTGTGTGTGTGTGTGTGTGTGTGTGTGTGTGTGTGTGTGTGTGTGTGTGTGTGTGTGTGTGTGTGTGTGTGTGTGTGTGTGCGTGAGACTCCTCCCCTGAAGAGGAGGAGGCCGAGGGGCTTTTCTTCCTCCCATGGGAGAATAGGAGGGGTTTGTCCTGATGGCGGCCATAGGTCACGCTGGTTCACCTTTCCCCTCTGGAGCCATTCATATGGAAAACACCGCGAGATCTCCTATGTCCCACTAAAGAAGAGAACACACACACACACACTCACACACACACACACACACACACACACACACACACACACACACACACACACACACACACACACACACACACACACACACACACACACACACACACACCCCACACACACACACACATATATTTATATCAGTGGTGAAGCGTCAGGGCCTTCAAGGTATTCAGAGATGACCCTGGAACTCTCAGATGAAACAAAAAAAAATCTAATTAATTGTATTAATACAATTTTATAAAATTGTATACAATTTAATAAATCGTATCTGTGTTGTTATCTGTTATATTACAGTTTTACATTGATTTGTTTGTCTTTCTCGGTCCATGCACGACGCATTTGAGTGGTTTTGTGTCAGAAAGAAAATGCAACCAATCAGATATTTTTCTGGGTTGCTGGGAAGAATATCAAGATTCAAGATTCAAGATTCAAGATAACTTTATTTATCCCGAGGGAAATTAAGGTGCAACAGTTGAAACAGTGACCTCAACCTGCTTCCCCAGCACACGACACCGGAGAAGATGGCACTGGCTACCACCGACTGGTAGAACATCTTCAGCATCGTGTTACAAATGTTGAAGGACCGGAGCCTCCGCAGGAAGTAGAGACGGCTCTGGCCCTTCTTGTACACAGCCTCAGAGTTCTTTGTCCAGGTGAACTCCCAGGTATTTATATTCCTTCAACCAAAGTACTCCTGAATGCTTTGGCCCTTAGACTGAATGAGAGCGTACGTTTGGATTGACAATTTGATCAACCAATCATATAGTGATTTGTAGCCAATGGGCGTATTCTTTCAGATTTCCCCACAGGTCCATAGTGCGCTAGAAGTGACTGGCTCGAGCGTAGTGCTACGTTGGTTTTATTCTACGTAGGTTTTTTACGTTGAAATGGCAACAGGTGAAGATGATGTTGTTGCAGAATTGTTGTTAGTACCCTTTACAAGACGACGATTCAGTGAAAAGATGGACATTCTAAAAAAGTTTTAACGATCCCTGTCACCACTGCATCTGTGGAAAGGACATTTTAATATTATAAAAACACATGGAGGAACAGAACAGGACAATCACTGCATTAGCTTCCATATTGAAAGGCAACTTCTTTTGGATCTGAAAAGCAGTGATGAGCTTTATGACCGGGTTATCGATCCATCCAGAAGGACAGGAGAATGGATTTGGTCTTTAAGTGAACATCATTGGTGAGTGAGACTCATTTGTCTTTGCTGGTTTTGTCTCAGTGTTGCATCTCGTTGAGCTGGTTGTTGCATTTTGTTTCCACACACTTGTTGACTGATTAGTTAATGGCTGTCTTGAGTTTGTTAAGCATTGTTGTGCATTTAAATTGAGAGTTTTGACTTGATCTTTCTTTGCATCGCTGAACGTGAAAATACTAAACGGAACTAAGAGTTACAAAACCGCGATCAATAATCACCAAATTTCTCCGGCATATGTCTTGTCATTAGCACTCACCTGTCAAAATATCTCAACTTAAATCCAACCATTATGAACATTATGTGACATTGAGTGTTTTCCTCTCTATTGAGCCAGTCTTAATGCAGCTTTATGAGAGGAAAACACTTAATGTAACATAACTTCCGTAATGAAAGGATTTATGTTTTGATATTTTTGACAGATGAAAGTGCTAATGACAAGACATATGCCAGTCTACAGAAGGCCCAGTTGTCCTGAAGGTCCTAATCATATTACACATTTAGAAATGAAAGAAATGCTGACCTGTAGATATTGTATCGATAGCGTATAACTACACTTGAGTGTAGTCATTAACTACACTTGAAATAAAAAACATTTTTATTTAGGAAGGCCTTCTCATGTTAAACTAGTGTTCACTATTGTTTGGGGCAGCAGTAGCTCAGTCTGTTGGGACTTGGGGCATGGGAACCGGAAGGTCGCTGGTTCAAGTCCCCGAAACACATGGGCACTGCCGATGTGCCCATGAGCAAGGCACCAGACCCCTACACTGCTCCCCAGGCAGCTGTAAATTACATTACATTACATTACATTACAGTCATTTAGCAGACGCTTTTATCCAAAGAGACTTTTGTTTCAACAAAGGAAGGTAAGAGAACAACTCGTCACCAGAAATCAAAAGTGCATTTAATTTCTAACAAGTCTCTAAGAACTGAACCAGTGCTCAGGTAGAAGTACAATATGTTCAGGTAAAAGTACAGTAACGGAAAAGTACAATAAGTTGGCAAACAATATGCAACAATATCTATAACAATATATACCTATCTATAATATGTAATCTACTTTTGACTGACTTAATTGACTCAGTGCTACGAGGAAGGATCCAGGAAGTGTGTCCTGAAGAGATGGGTTTTCAGCCTGCGGTGGAAGATGGGGACTCTGCAGTTGTGACCCCCGTGGGGCCACAGGAAATTGGGGCCACAGGACGGAGAAGAGCCGTGACCGCGTAGATCGGCCACAAGGGGCCCCTAAGCGAGGGGGCAAGCAGACGGCCCGAAGAAGCCGAGCGAAGTGGACGGGTTGGGATGTAGCTGTAGATACAATAGTTAGTCCTTATACTAGGATGGGTTAAATGCAGAGAAACACATTTCACTGTATGTTTACATGTATGTGACCAATAAAAAGGATTCAATCCTCCAGATTTAGATTTAGTCATTTTATCTTGTGTTTCTTTGCTATGTTGTTAACCTTGTAAGCACTCTGAGATTCTTGTGAATGAAAAGTGCAATACAAATAAAATGCTTTGTTTATTATTTTATTATCATGTGACTCGTGTGGCCAATCGGCGATGAGGAGTTTAGTAAAATTTTCTTAATTTCTTAATTTTGAAACTTGAAGCTTGTAATGGGGCAAACACGCTCACACCTGGTGGTGCAATAAGGGGGCCCTTTAATTAACACTACTGGACACCTACCATTCTATACTCCTATTAACAATATGTAAACCAAACATTTAAGTTAGTGAGTGGGTGAGTGGGAGTGAGAGAGAGTAAAAGAGTGCAAGATTAAGAGAGTGAGAGAATGAGAGAGTGAGTCAAGTCAAGTTTATTGTCACTTCACAGTTTACACAAGTATAAAGCAGTGATGTGAAAATCTTGTGTGCAAAACCCGACGACAGACAGCAGTTATAAAATAAGATAGAAATAGATCAAAATAGAATAAAAATAGAATAAAGTTACGGTAACAGTGAGTACAGTTTGTGGCTGGGGTGGGCAATGTCTTTTATGACCTGTGTGTCCAGGAAGCGCGTGTTGCGTTCCAGTGGACAGTATCACCTCCAGCATGTCCCCGTGGAGCTTCTCCATCACCACGAACACGTGCTCCGCCGTCTCAAACATGGCCTCCATCGCCACAACCCCCAGGTGGGACAGATTCTGGGGACACACACACACACACACACACACACACACACACACACACACACACACACACACACACACACACACACACACACACACACACACACACACACACACACACACACACACACACACACACACACACACACACACACACACACACACACTTACAGAGAGACAAACACACACACACACACACACACACACACACACACACACACACACACACACACACACACACACACACACACATACACACACACACACAAATAAAAGACTAAAATAGACTCAACCTATCACACACACATACACACACAGGTAGTAGCATTCCATTGTACTTGCAAATGGCAAATATAAACATATTGATTCTTGAACAGAGCACAAACACACTCAGATCACACACAATACACACACACACACATTACCGTTACCTGTAATATGGTGACCTCGTTCTGCAGCTGGCCTTCCTGGTTGGTGGAGAAGTGTCTCTTGTCGATCACCTTGATGGCCACCGAGCGGCCGGACGTCCTGTGGGTGCCTGCAGACGAGGTGGAGACAGGAAGAATAATTCACCCCTTTCAGTTCCCTCATTCCCTACTCCCTCTCTAGTAGTGCAATGTAGAGGACTATATAGTGAAATCCTTCCCTCATTCCCTACTCCCTCTCTAGTACTTCAATGTAGAGGACTATATAGTGAAATCCTTCCCTCATTCCCTACTCCCTACTCCCTCTCTAGTAGTTCAATGTTAAGGACTATATAGTGAAATCCTTCCCTCATTCCCTACTCCCTCTCTAGTAGTTCAATGTAGAGGACTATATAGTGAAATCCTTCCCTCGTTCCCTACTCCCTCTCTAGTAGTTCAATGTAGAGGACTATATAGTGAAATCCTTCCCTCGTTCCCTACTCCCTCTCTAGTAGTTCAATGTAGAGGACTATATAGTGAAATCCTTCCCTCGTTCCCTACTCCCTCTCCAGTAGTTCAATGTAGAGGACTATATAGTGAAATCCTTCCCTCATTCCCTACTCCCTCTCTAGTAGTTCAATGTAGAGGACTATATAGTGAAATCCTTCCCTCGTTCCCTACTCCCTCTCTAGTAGTTCAATGTAGAGGACTATATAGTGAAATCCTTCCCTCGTTCCCTACTCCCTACTCCCTCTCCAGTAGTTCAATGTAGAGGACTATATAGTGAAATCCTTCCCTCGTTCCCTACTCCCTCTCTAGTAGTTCAATGTAGAGGACTATATAGTGAAATCCTTCCCTCGTTCCCTACTCCCTACTCCCTCTCCAGTAGTTCAATGTAGAGGACTATATAGTGAAATCCTTCCCTCGTTCCCTACTCCCTCTCTAGTAGTTCAATGTAGAGGGCTATATCGTTAAAACACTTTGGGACACTACTGGAGTCTCTGTCAATGACGTCAATGCTGTCTCATAATTAGACGTCCCAGATCTACGTGGGTTGACATCGCTTCTTGTCTGTCTGCCATTTTTCTTTCAGTGCGATGCATGATGGATATATATTTGCGGTCTTACACTACTTTTCACAATGCATCGTGGGATACGATGAGCGCACTATATATAGTGTGTAATAATTCTCACTATACATACATACATACATACAGCATTCATTGAACACGGCAAACTCACTATAGAGTGCACTATATAGTGAGTAGTATGAGTGATTTCACAGTCATAGCCAAGACAGGATGGGACACTTTTGTAACCCTAATGAGTGGAGAACTCTAAGGGAACACTTTAGATGCGACTACTCACCGAGTGAACTTCAAAGGTGGAAGGTGTCCAGGATACCAGTCTCCCTGGGCGGGCAGTATCCCTGGATAGCTGGTTCCATCAGATCTCTCTCCACCATGAGCTCCAGCTCTTTGGGGAAGCTGAATAGGAAATGGAATAGAAACAAGAAAAGGGCAAAAAACGTAGGTGAGAACCGTACCTTGTTGAGGAAAGCACACTAGACAGAACTAGAACTACTGTGCACAAGTTATTACCGGTTATGGAACTGGTCACAGGTAATTGAATTTAATTAATCACATCTTAACCCCCGGTGAGTGTGTTATGATTCTGAAGGCTCCTACTTGCCTCAGAGTCCAGCCAGCAGCTGGTCAGCGACCCGGTTCTTCTCTGTGAGCTTGGAGGGGTTCTGTACCGCAGGCAAAACCCATAAAGGAGGACGAGACCACGTACTGACAGCAGCCCAGGTGGGTCAGCTTCACCACACTGGACCTGGACACCAGAAACACACCAGAAAACAAATACTTATTATTTATTTATTTAATATTATATATATATATATATATATATATATATATATATATATATATATATAATATATATATATATATATATATAATATCATATTAAATTATGTTACTGTGTGTGTGTTATTTAACTTTGTAAAGTGCTTTGGGTACTTAGAAAAGCAATGTATAAAGTGAATATGTGGTTATTATTATTACTTGATACGTGTGCTATTCAAATTATACTAGGGCCACCGCAATATGTTTATATACAATTGTTTATGGCTATTTCTTTATAACCTGTGTTCTTTATAATAAGTTATATTTTTCAATTGTTGTTCGTAAGAGCGCTGTGAGGACAATTTTGTTGTACTGTAAAAAATTGTTCAGCGAAATATTATAGTTTCCTTTTTTGGACAAGATTCTGTATAACAGATATGCAAACTACATGTCGCCAAAGTGGACCTCTAGCAGTGCTGGAGTGATTTTAGTGATTGAAATACCTCGACGGGTGCTGTATATGGACCTTAAGTGGCCAAAACGTAGTTTGTTCACATATCTTTCCCATTCTTACTTCTTAAGAGAGGTGATCCAAAAGGTTGTGGCTTGATACGGATGGTCAATTGACAGGCCTGCTGTGCTATGTTGCAGTAAAGTGCATGGGAATAAATAATGTACAGTGGTTAAATAAGATGTAAAAACAGTCCTAGGTATAAAAACAGGTATAACATTACTTATAGATTAGATAGGTATAGGTATATATTTATGCAGGTAAGTACACAAGTATCAACACGTTGTGAGCAGGGTTATGCAGTTATATCAAAAAGATAAATATATATACATGTATATACAGCAGGTAGTATGCAGTTATATCAACAGTAGATTAATGTATTCACGGTAAAAATGTACATGGCTATCATACAGGTATGAAAACAATAACTTTGTCAACTAAGGTAGAGGTAATATGTTATAATTACACGATTATTAAGGATACCAGATGTGTTCACTGAAATGATGTGCGAGTTCATGGTTCTGATCGATTCTGACCCAGACCACCAGGACAGGAAACTACTAAAATGGCGGCCCGTATCGTTTTCCCGTATCGGAAAACCACGTGTCTTGAATTCTTACATTTTTATTTTTTTATTTTTTTTACCGACCAACCCTCGAGCGTCATTTTTCGGTTAACCCTGCGTCAGCGAAGATGACGCGTCGCCACCTTCGAACATAAATGATCCTATCAAATCAATGTGTTTATGAATATATACCGTGAATATTGAATATCGACGCAGCCGCAGACACATTATGAACGTCAAATTGTTCGCAAACTTTGTAGCCCCGTGTCTTTAAATCGGTTGAAACCGTTGTGTTTTACAAAAGTGAATTATCATTTGGTAAATACGTTATTTGGTAAACACTTACACGATTATTAAGGATACCAGATGTGTTCACTGAAATGATGTCCGAGTTCATGGTTCTGATCGATTCTGACCCAGACCACGTTCCAAGGACAGGAAACTACTAAAATGGCGGCCATTTTCCCGTATCGTTGTCATGTATATTTATGTTCTATTGTACAAGCGCGCGGGAAAACCACGTGTTTGGAATTCTTACACGTTTGGTTTTTGAATTTTAAAAATAAATCTATATTTGTATATAAAGGGACACCTTGGTAACCTTGGTACCGACCAACCCTCGAGCGTCATTTTTCGGTTAACCCTGCGTCAGCGAAGATGACGCGTCGCCAACTTCGAACATAAATGATCCTATCAAATCAATGTGTTTATGCTGTTTCTATGACAACCAGCGCCTCGTATTCCGAGCGGCGCGCGAGTAGCGCTGAGTTGTATATTGACGGTGAGAGCGGAAGGTTAGAACTTAGCTTTACCTCTGATAACATAATAACTTGTATTGACACACGTATGAACGGATACCTGAGGCTACATTGTAAGACGTGGCGTGCGAGAGGGAGTGCATGTATCGATTATAACCGTGAATATTGAATATTGACGCACACGACGCACGACACATTATGAACGTCAAATTGTTCGCAATCTTTGAGCTAACTTTGTAGCCCCGTGTCTTTAAATCGGTTGAAACCGTTGTGTTTTACAAAAGTGAATTATCATTTAGTAAATACGTTATTTGGTAAACAATTACACGATTATTAAGGATACCAGATGTGTTCACTGAAATTATCTTTGAGTTCATGGTTCTGATCGATTCTGACCCAGACCACGTTATAATAATAATAATAATAAATTATATTTATAATGCACTTTTAATTTGCGTGGGCAAAACTCAAAAAGTGCTACAGAGTAAAAATGGTTTAAATAAAACAAAAAATAAAAGCAGCGACGTTTACGTCGGCATGGCAACCAGTGGGTTTTTTTTTTATCGAGTAAAAAGATGTGTTTTTAGGCCTTTTTTTAAAAACATCCAAGGACACAACTACTTCCGGTTTCAGACTAATTCAATGACGGCCGTTTTCCCCTTTTGTTTTCATGTTGATTTATTTTCTATTGTACAAGCTGGGGAAAACGACGTGTGTTACAGTACAGTTGTCGTGTGTGTGTGTGTGTGTGTGTGTTTGTGTGTGTGTAGCGTGTGTGTGTGTGTGTGTGTGGTTGTGCGTGTGTGTGTTACAGTACAGTTGTCATCGGTGTGTGTCTCTAACAGTATTCATTTGACCTCCCTCTCTCTCCCCTTTGCCAACTACAGAATATCACAATGACCATGGAGAACTACGAAGTATTGGGCATCCTTGGAGAAGGCTCTTTCGGAAAGGTCTGGAAGTGTCGGCCCAAGAACTCCAGCTGGCGCCTTGTCGCTGTCAAGGAGTACATGGACAGCGACATCGAGTGCAACATCACACGAGAGCTCATGCCACTCACGGTAAGCAACTATTGCTCCACTTGGTGTTTATTTCATTAAAATACATGTGCAACTATATTCACCGCTAAATAAATCCCTCAATTGATATATTCTTAACTCAACTGTCCGTCTGCTGCATGTCACAGAGTGGACTCTGTGACATACATATGCTCACTTGTATATACATTTACATCTATATATTAGTATCCTGCTTTCAATAATAGCGTACCCCTGATCACTATGTTAAATTATCACCTACCTGTATATACACATATACCTAATATTATGCTCATATCACATTTATACCTAGACTGTCTTTTAACCTGTACATTTAAACTGTAAATTATATTATATTACCATGCACTTTACTGCAACATTTGCGCTCTGGTTAGATGCTAAATTATTTTCACTGTACTTGTGCTGTGCAATGACAATAAATTTGAATCCAATCTAATCCAAACCAGAGGTTACCTATAGATGTGCACCTTTTAAGTCCCTTTATGTTTCTGTGGAACAGAGGCTGAGACATCACAACCTCCTGAAGGCGTTCGGATGGTTTGTAGAGTTGGGCAAACTCTTCGGCATCTTGGAGCTCATGGACCATAACCTGGTGACCGAGCTGAGTGGCGGATACATGGGCCATGATACAATCAGGAAGTACACCTTCCAGATACTCCTGGGGACGCACTTCCTCCACAGCCAAGACGTAAGTAGTCTTGACTTCACTTTAGCTGCATGTCTCCAACCGTCATCTACTAACCGTGCCAACAGAGGTGGGAACACCAGGTGGCAGAAAGTATAAAAATAAGATTCTCTCATTGACATCTTACACAAGGACAATGAGAGAGTCAAATGAGATGGCTCTGTTTATGGTAAACATGCAGGACTTATTCCTAAACCTGTAAACTCTCATTTACATTCAACACATGTACATATAATTTAACAGTCACTTTGCTGCTCTTTTTTAGTTTATTTTTATTGTATATATTATTTTTATAGTATTGTTTTGGAAATGTATACTGCTTTGGACCCATAGCACCACTGCTAAATGAGTTGCATCTGCTCTACACATAGGATAGACAGTTGAAAAAGAGATGCAAAATCGCCATAAAACCTAAGATCCCTCCCTTTGCAAGCCTTGTCTAAACATATTGTTTTCCTATTAGATCATTCACCGGGACCTCAAGCTAGACAACTTTCTGGTGTCCAGCTCCGGTGTGTTGAAGGTGGCCGACCTGGGCTGCGGTCGGCACGTGTTCCCGTCCTCTTCCCACTTAACTGGGCTGAAGGGCACCTTGCCTTACATGGCCCCCGAGCTCCTTCTGGGAGACACCCGGTATGGAAAGTGAGTATTGTCAACCGAAGGCGTGGCATGCGTTTCCGTTTCATGTATGACACTGCTTGATTCTTGTGTATTGGCATTTGTCTCTTTTCTCAGACCGGTTGATGTTTGGGCCATTGGCTGCAGCGCCTTCATCATGGCAACACGCAGCTTCGCTTTCGATGGGGAAGACCTACACCAAATGATCCATAAGATTGTGGGCAAAGTCGGTAAGTAGACGAGTTATTCTATTGGTTTAGAAAAGGTTATTTTATGGCTTTTGTTTTCTCACTCCCTTCTTCCCCTCTTTCCCTCTTTCCTGTCCTAGGGCCTCTGACCCGGCGACAGCACCTTCATTACTCGGCCCAGTGCGCCCAGGGGGAGCTGCCGGTGGTACAGTACCCCACCAATCTCACAGAGAAGTACGGCATCACTGACTCTCTGCTGGCTGGACTCTTTGAGGCAAGTAGGAGCCTTCAGAATCATAACACACCGGTTCTAAGATGTGCTTCATTTAATCCGAGAGGCTAAATATTTATCTTCTGTTTGTTGTCAAGTATAAATTCCATGGAGTGAGTCTTGGGTTTGGGCCGCAGCAGTGACCCAGAGTTCCTTTGTGTGTTTTAATTTCAGGCATGTCTCCAAATGGATCCGGCCCACAGGTCCAGCTGCTCCCAGCTGCTCCATCATGACTACTTCACCTGGGATGAGTTCCATCACAGGTATTAACTTGTGCACAGTAGTTCTAGTTCTGTCTAGTGTGCTTTCCTCAACAAGATACGGTTCTCACTTACGTTTTTGCCCTTTTCTTGTTTCTATTCCATTTCCTATTCAGCTTCCCCAAAGAGCTGGAGCTCATGGTGGAGAGAGATCTGATGGAACCAGCTATCCAGGGATACTGCCTGCCCAGGAAGACTGGTATCCTGCACACCTCCTTCCAAGTTCACTCGGTGAGTAGTCGCATCTAAAGTGTTCCCTTAGCTCCACTCATTAGGGTTACAAAAGTGTCCCATCCTGTCTTTGTCACATCACCCTAAACTGCTGCCATGACATCTCAGACATGATTATAACCAATCTTATTTTTTTATAGTCTCCTCAGCAGCGGGATGTGATTGTGGTGGAACAGGACGCTGTTCGGTCAATCAGTCTGCCCCTTGAGATGGAGGTCCTTCAGGTGACCCAGATGGAGGTCCTGGAGGTGACCCAGATGGAGGTCCTGGAGGTGACCCAGATGGAGGTCCTGGAGGTGACCCAGATGGAGGTCCTGGAGGTGACCCAGGTCCAGCCTTTCCAGACCGAAGGTACGTTCTCACCTGGTCCTTGTAGGTCTAAGTATGCTTGGGCGGCAGTCTAGCTCAGGAGGTAGAGCGGTCGCCTCACAACCGGAAGGTTGCTGGTTCGATCCCCGGCTCCTCCTAGCAAAAACTGTCGAGGTGTCCTTGAGGAAGACCCTAACCCTAACTGCTCCCCGGGCGCTGTATGAATAGCTGCCCACTGCTCCTAATACTAGGATGGGTTAAATGCAGAGAACACGTTTCACTGTATGTGACCAATAAAGAGGATTCAATCCTCACGATTTGTTGTTGTTGTCACCTTGTAGTAGATACCACGGTAATGTAGTCATTACTGTTGGAAGTTTTACAACCGCCACTTATAGCCTGTGAGAATATCTCACATGGTGAGTTTAAAAAAAAACTGTAAAACAGTTTACCATTGCGATGACTGAGTTGAGGTACCGAGATGAGATCCTGGTGAAAGCAGTCGCCAGTTACAAGCTGGTAAACTAGCCTTTATTCCATCAGTCTAAATCTTTGATCATCTTCTCAGGGAGTGAGGTGCTGAGGAAGAGGAAGAACAAGAAGAAGGGTGTCAAGGCAGCCTTTCGAAAGATGGGGTCCGTCATCAAATGCTTCTTCACCTCCTGCGTCTGCTCCAAGTCAGGCCCGACCTCCCATGGCCTCGGGCCTCGGGCCGGTGCTACCGTCCTGTCTGCTGTAGGAAGACGGACGCGTCTTGAGACTCGGCGAGTCCTGCAGGTTAGTCTTCACATCTTTATCTCTAGATTTCACTTCACTTTTTATGTTTTTGTTGGATCAATAAACTAAACGGTGTCCGTTTAAAAAAACTGTAAAACAGTTTACCATTGCGATGACTGAGTTGAGGTACCGAGATGAGATCCTGGTGAAAGCAGTCGCCAGTTACAAGCTGTTACAAGTGTTCCCTTCGAGTTCTCCATCCATTAATTAGGGTTACAAAAGTGTCCCATCCTGTCTTTGTCACATCACCCTAAACTGCTGCCATGACATCTCAGACATGATTATAACCAATCTTATTTTTTTATTATCAGTCTCCTCAGCAGCGGGATGTGATAGTGGTGGAACAGGACGCTGTTCGGTCAATCAGTCTGCCCCTGGAGATGGAGGTCCTGGAGGTGACCCAGATGGAGGTCCTGGAGGTGACCCAGATGGAGGTCCTGGAGGTGACCCAGGTCCAGCCTTTCCAGACCGAAGGTACGTTCTCACCTGGTCCTTGTAGGTCTGAGTATGCTTGTCACCTTGTAGTAGATACCACGGTAATGTAGTCATTACTGTTGGAAGTTTTACAACCGCCACTTATAGCCTGTGAGAATATCTCACATGGTGAGTTAAAAAAAAAAACTGTAAAACAGTTTACCATTGCGATGACTGAGTTGAGGTACCGAGATGAGATCCTGGTGAAAGCAGTCGCCAGTTACAAGCTGTTAAACTAGCCTTTATTCCATCAGTCTAAATCTTTGATCATCTTCTCAGGGAGTGAGGTGCTGAGGAAGAGGAAGAACAAGAAGAAGGGTGTCAAGGCAGCCTTTCGAAAGATGGGGTCCGTCATCAAATGCTTCTTCACCTCCTGCGTCTGCTCCAAGTCAGGCCCGACCTCCCATGGCCTCGGGCCTCGGGCCGGTGCTACCGTCCTGTCTGCTGTAGGAAGACGGACGCGTCTTGAGACTCGGCGAGTCCTGCAGGTTAGTCTTCACATCTTTATCTCTAGATTTCACTTCACTTTTTATGTTTTTGTTGGATCAATAAACTAAACGGTGTCCGTTTAAAAAAACTGTAAAACAGTTTACCATTGCGATGACTGAGTTGAGGTACCGAGATGAGATCCTGGTGAAAGCAGTCGCCAGTTACAAGCTGTTACAAGTGTTCCCTTCGAGTTCTCCATCCATTAATTAGGGTTACAAAAGTGTCCCATCCTGTCTTTGTCACATCACCCTAAACTGCTGCCATGACATCTCAGACATGATTATAACCAATCTTATTTTTTTATTATCAGTCTCCTCAGCAGCGGGATGTGATAGTGGTGGAACAGGACGCTGTTCGGTCAATCAGTCTGCCCCTGGAGATGGAGGTCCTGGAGGTGACCCAGATGGAGGTCCTGGAGGTGACCCAGATGGAGGTCCTGGAGGTGACCCAGGTCCAGCCTTTCCAGACCGAAGGTACGTTCTCACCTGGTCCTTGTAGGTCTGAGTATGCTTGTCACCTTGTAGTAGATACCACGGTAATGTAGTCATTACTGTTGGAAGTTTTACAACCGCCACTTATAGCCTGTGAGAATATCTCACATGGTGAGTTAAAAAAAAAAACTGTAAAACAGTTTACCATTGCGATGACTGAGTTGAGGTACCGAGATGAGATCCTGGTGAAAGCAGTCACCAGTTACAAGCTGTTAAACTAGCCTTTATTCCATCAGTCTAAATCTTTGATCATCTTCTCAGGGAGTGAGGTGCTGAGGAAGAGGAAGAACAAGAAGAAGGGTGTCAAGGCAGCCTTTCGAAAGATGGGGTCCGTCATCAAATTCTTCTTCACCTCCTGCGTCTGCTCCAAGTCAGGCCCGACCTCCCATGGCCTCGGGCCTCGGGCCGGTGCTACCGTCCTGTCTGCTGTAGGAAGACGGACGCGTCTTGAGACTCGGCGAGTCCTGCAGGTTAGTCTTCACATCTTTATCTCTAGATTTCACTTCACTTTTTACGTTTTTGTTGGATCAATAAACTAAACGGTGTCCGTTTAAAACAACTGTAAAACAGTTTACCATTGCGATGACTGAGTTGAGGTACCGAGATGAGATCCTGGTGAAAGCAGTCGCCAGTTACAAGCTGTTAAACTAGCCTTTATTCCATCAGTCTAAATCTTTGATCATCTTCTCAGGGAGTGAGGTGCTGAGGAAGAGGAAGAACAAGAAGAAGGGTGTCAAGGCAGCCTTTCGAAAGATGGGGGCCGCCATCAAACGCTTCTTCACCTCCTGCGTCTGCTCCAAATGGCCATGTTGAGAAAGGCCTACCTCATTGAGAAGAAAGGCTTCCTCAGCTAAGCGTGAGGCTGTCCTACTGCGGCCTTGGAGTCCGGTTGGATCTGCCGGGACATGAACTGTGACTGTGAAGGTCCCAGGACTGAGCAGACCCCCTGTAGCTTCTCTTCTCCGGTCTCCGCACACCACGCACACCACACACGTGGTGAAAAGGGCCCAACAACGCCTGTATTTCCTCAGGCGTCTGAAGAAATTCAGCATGGGTCCCCGCATCCTGAGAACATTCTATACCGGCACCATGGAGAGTGTTCTTACAGGGTGGATCACCGCCTGGTACGGGAACTGCACCGCACTGGAGCGCAGAGCGCTTCAAAGGGTAGTGCGGACGGCCCAGTATATGGTTGGAGGTGAGCTCCCCTCCCTCCTGGATATATACAACCAGCGGTGCGTGGCCAAGGCCAAACGAATCATAAAGACATTGCCCACCCCAGCCACCAACTGCAGGCGATACCGCAGTATCAAGTGCCGTACAAATAGGCTTAGAGATAGCTTCCACAGTCAGGCCATCAGGCTGCTGAACAAGGGCGTATAGCATATAACAATGTCTATTTTATTACATTGATTTATATATACATATTGCTATTTTCTGTGCCGATATATTGCATTTTATAAATTGCATTTTTATTTTATTTTTAGCTGCTGCTGTCTGTCGTCGGGTATTGCACATACGATTTTCACTGCTTTTTACTTGTGTAAACTGTGAAGTGACAATAAACTTGACTTGACTTGAGTTTCACTGGATAACATATATATATATATATATATACTGTATATATATACATAAAAGTCGTTTTCATTTGGTTTGCCTTTTAAATGTGTGCTTAGTGTACAGTACAGTCTAGTGTTATAAAAAGGCATTACAAAGTTTTCTCTAAGAGGATCTGGTTAAACCCCGTCACTCCATCTCTCTTCATGTCAGCGTGGAGCAGTGGAGATCTCTGGTAATAGCAGGTAGTAGCTTGAGCACCACTAAAAAGGGTCTAAAATCAGCTATAAGGCTATAATTCACAATACATTACATTGCATTATATTATTACATCCATACAAGCTGGGATGGTCCATTGGGATGTCTCTAAGGCCTGATGTATTCTCAATTATCTTCTTCACTGACCTGACGTCAGTGTGACCAGATATCCTAAGGTAAATCCTGCATGCATACATTCACAACAGCGACAACAAAGACATAAGTGAAATGGTGTATCTGTAACATTACCTGAAGGGCAAGTGTGATACTAGTTTGTCAGCCTCTGAGGTTGAGGGCAGGATGGCTATAAAAGAGAAAGAGAGAACAGCTTTAGCATCATTAGCAGTGCGACGTGCGGGTGAGAGTCTAGAGTAGAGCCCGCAGGCAAACAAACCCGTGAACTGGGACGTCCGCAGTTCATGTTGCGGTCGTCTTTTCACCCGACGTGGGAACACGTGGGAAGGTGGAACGATGAAGCGGGTTTGAAATGCAGATCTTTACTGAAAGGATCCGTGTGTGTTTCCCATGGAGTAAAAAAGACAAGTGTCTGGAGTGTGTCGTGCAGGTCCATTCAGTGGGTGGTCTGTGGAGTGTGTCGTGCAGGTCTATTCAGTGGGTGGTCTGTGGAGTGTGTCGTGCAGGTCTATTCAGTGGGTGGTCTGTGGAGTGTGTCGTGCAGGTCTATTCAGTGGGTGGTCTGTGGAGTGTGTCGCGCAGGTCTATTCAGTGGGTGGTCTGTGGAGTGTGTCGCGCAGGTCTATTCAGTGGGTGGTCTGTGGAGTGTGTCGTGCAGGTCTATTCAGTGGGTGGTCTGTGGAGTGTGTCGTGCAGGTCTATTCAGTGGGTGGTCTGTGGAGTGTGTCGTGCAGGTCTATTCAGTGGGTGGTCTGTGGAGTGTGTCGTGCAGGTCCATTCAGTGGGTGGTCTGTGGAGTGTGTCGTGCAGGTCTATTCAGTGGGTGGTCTGTGGAGTGTGTCGCGCAGGTCTATTCAGTGGGTGGTCTGTGGAGTGTGTCGCGCAGGTCTATTCAGTGGGTGGTCTGTGGAGTGTGTCGTGCAGGTCTATTCAGTGGGTGGTCTGTGGAGTGTGTCGTGCAGGTCTATTCAGTGGGTGGTCTGTGGAGTGTGTCGTGCAGGTCTATTCAGTGGGTGGTCTGTGGAGTGTGTCGTGCAGGTCTATTCAGTGGGTGGTCTGTGGACCGCCGATCGTTTTGATCCAACCCGTTTGATCCAAAAAAGTTTTGAAATGTCCCCATTGGAAAGGCCAAAGGCTAGACGATGGGAATCGACAAATCCATGAGGACTGTGGACTGTGACATATCCATATCCATATACATATATATATACATATACATATACATATACATATACATATACATATCTATTTGGTAATGTGGGACCCAAGCCCACACGATTGATCTAACAAAGAGAACACAATCTGAGGATACGCCGCGTCACGTACTGCTCGAACTTCAGCGGAACATATCCGATGGGTTCAGATGGTCGCCGAGACAAACCCACACATACTAAATAACCGGCTGTAATTAGTGAAGATTAATTGAAAATAAAAAGGATTTTGGTCTTTTAAAGTCTGTCCCCTCTCGTAAACAGCCAGCGGGTAAAACACAGCTTGTCTCGCTCAAAGATCACATTGTCCAGGCACCCATTTTAAGCGTTCTGTGTCCTAACAACAATTTTGATAAACAATCTACCAATAATGAATCTATTCATTAATTGTAGCCCTCTGGTCAGCACATATCTATTCAATTAAATTCGACTCGCATGTCCACCTGTAATTCAGGTGAGGCAGCAGTGGAACTCCTCTGTTATAATGAGCCTATAATGAGGTAATTAGTCTGAGAGAATGAGCATCCTCTCCCTCTCTCTCTCTCTCTCTCTCTCTCTCTCTCTCTCTCTCTCTCTCTCTCTCTCTCTCTCTCTCTCTCTCTCTCTCTCTCTCTCTCTCACCCAATGAGTGATGATTTGCTCATTTTACTGATGAGTAAATCATCAATAAAAGCCCCCGTCCTAGACCACAGCCCCCGTCCTACACCACAGCCCCCGTCCTAGACCACAGCCCCCGTCCTACACCACAGCCCCCGTCCTACACCACAGCCCCCGTCCTAGACCACAGCCCCCGTCCTACACCACAGCCCCCGTCCTACACCACAGCCCCGTCCTACACCACAGCCCCCGTCCTAGACCACAGCCCCGTCCTACACCACAGCCCCCGTCCTAGACCACAGCCCCGTCCTACACCACAGCCCCCGTCCTACACCTCAGCCCCCGTCCTACACCACAGCCCCCGTCCTAGACCACAGCCCCGTCCTACACCACAGCCCCCGTCCTACACCTCAGCCCCCGTCCTACACCACAGCCCCCGTCCTACAGCACAGCCCCCGTCCTACACCTCAGCCCCCGTCCTACAGCACAGCCCCCGTCCTACACCACAGCCCCCGTCCTACACCACAGCCCCCGTCCTACAGCACAGCCCCCGTCCTACACCACAGCCCCCGTCCTACACCACAGCCCCCGTCCTACACCACAGCCCCCGTCCTACACCACAGCCCCCGTCCTAGACCACAGCCCCGTCCTACACCACAGCCCCCGTCCTACACCACAGCCCCCGTCCTAGACCACAGCCCCGTCCTACACCACAGCCCCCGTCCTACACCTCAGCCCCTGTCCTACACCACAGCCCCCGTCCTACACCTCAGCCCCCGTCCTACACCACAGCCCCCGTCCTACACCACAGCCCCCGTCCTACACCACAGCCCCCGTCCTACACCACAGCCCCCGTCCTAGACCACAGCCCCGTCCTACACCACAGCCCCCGTCCTACACCTCAGCCCCTGTCCTACACCACAGCCCCCGTCCTACTCCCACGACCTCCATTTCAATATTGAGTATTCTTAGGAGAAAAAGTACACATACACACACACACGCACACGCACGCACGCACGCACACACACACACACAGTCAAAAGTCAAAGAGTCAAAGTTCAATCAAGATCCTCTCTGTTGGTGGATGACCCACCGAGGGCAGCAACAACGACCCGGTCCTGTTCAGAGAACAAGAGAGGAGGACCACAGCCTCCCTCTTGGGTTGTTTGGATTATTGGGGGGACGGGGGGGGACGGGGGGGGGAAGGGACGGGACCAGTAACCCTTCACAGATTCTGAAACAGCAAAGGACCGCATGCAGGCTGCCGTTGAAGCTGTAGCGACCTGAGAACACCAATTTTCGTTCACCCCCAAAAAATACTACCGACGTCCCGCCCGAGGATCAGAGGAGCGGAAGCTCTTGCAGCACACGTATTCCCAACCCTTTTGAAGAAGTTCAAAGGAGCAGGGGCGATGTCGCTGGCTGTCGACGGGTCGACAGAACGCCGCCATGTAGCAGAGTTGTGCGTGTGTGTGTGTGTGCACACGATACTTTGATGGAGAAGAGTTTTAGAGGAGATGTGCTTGGACTCCCGATGACCACCTGTTGCTTGGTGTATTTATATATCAGGTCTGTGGAAGATTTAGGATTCAAGATGGGTAATTGCCATTTGCAACAAGTTCAATGGAAAGCTTATTCCCTCCCACAGTATGAACTTCCTCCAAAAATACGATGCCCTATACGATGTACTATACTGTATACTATAAACAACACAATCCTATCACAAGCCTGAACACAACCAAAGGAACAATAAAGTGACTGATAACATGTACATATGGTGAATTGTGCAAAAAGCTTTTTAAAGTGCCAGTAGTGCAAAAGCCTCATGAAATCAGTGCAGTTCAGCGCAGAACAGAGCAGTGGCTGTAATGAGTCCAGAAAGTCCAGCAAAAGTAAGTGATTAGTAGTAAGTGATCCAATTATGTAAATAACATGATCACTTGTTTCATGATTTCTTTATATTTCAGGTCTGTTGATCACTGGTTGCTACTTGATTTGACTTGATTTGACTTGATTTGACTTGATTTGACTTGATTTGATTTGACTTGATAAAAAAAACCCCATGTACATTCAACACATACATATCATTACATATCATTAAAGTCACTTTGCTGCTCTTTTTTAGTTTATTTCTATTGTATATATTATTTTTATTTTCATGGTGTTGTTTATGAGATGTATACTGCGTAGGGAATGGGGAGTAAGCATCCAAATGTACAAATGGCCAATAAAACATCTTGTATCTTGTATCTTGTTGATTTATGGCTGAGGCCATTTATTTTGAATTGTGGATTGAACACCATGAATGAAATTAATAATATGACTATTTGTTTTTGCAGATTTTTGCAGGTTCAATGTTAAAAGATTCAATGTCTTTGATCTGCCACATTCATGAAATACGTTTTGATGAAATTCACCTTTGAAGGTAAAATGATTCACTGAAAATTAAAAGAAATGAATACATCAAGGATAACACAGGTCTATGTAGAAGGATATGAACTGATGGCCCTATGGTTGAATGTTAGATAAACAACCAGTGAACAAACACTATTCATGCACAGTATTAAGGGGACTTTGTGTTGTCTTTTTAGGGTCACGTGTTGGAGCTTAACTTACTTTACTAACTTTAATTACTTTCGTAGAGAAGGTGGTTGAGAGGTACAGAGCACTAGTGACTTCAAGGAATATAGAGAGGGTTCTTAAAAAGTCAAGCAACAAACGATTGATGATTTACTCAAGGATGCACAACAACAACAACAACAATTGAGCTTTAAGACATCAGGGATGGAACCCCCCATACCTACACCTCCCAGGACTTCCACTTCAATATGGAGTATTCTTAGGAGAAAAGGTACACACACACACACACCCACGCACGCACGCACGCACGCACGCACGCACGCACGCACGCACGCACGCACGCACGCACGCACGCACGCACGCACGCACGCACGCACGCACGCACGCACGCACGCACACACACACACACACACACACACACACACACACACACACACCACCGTTAACCTACTCTGAGA